>CM035777.1:15682819-16905180 GCA_020466155.1 Pachypeltis micranthus
AAGACGTGCGCAAACCCAGTTAGCAGAAAAGTCGTATTTGGCCAGCAGGAATAGTACGAGTGTGTACAGCAACGCACTATAAAGACGTCCTAGGCGCTCCTAATGAGCTAATTGTCATTTATCATCTTTAAACCATCCTCAGAATAGTGCACAGATGACATGGACCGTATTCAAATTTAGGGGTACGAAAAAATGTTTTACGCGTCCAGTCTAAAAAGAGAAGCTTTCGGCGGGCTCAAACTTTAACAAATTCGCCAACGTAGAATCAAAACATTTTAAGCCTTATCCGAAGTTCAATGAATTTTTCATAATCGCTTTTTTACCCCTTCCCGATATCCAATTTCGCTACAAAGTGAATTTAACCTAGTCAATTTAGAGCTCCTATTTCCCTCCTACCGAAAGTTAAAGGGACAGATATTCTGGCCCACTGAAGGGTGATATTTTGGCCGGGCTGAGTCAGACATTAGAGCCTGGCAATGGCGGTCCGGAAATATCACTCCTCGTCGTGTGAGTTGTTCGCGTTCCTTTCCATCTTTTCTCGTCTTCTTATCCCCGATGTGAACGTATTTCGTTCGAGCCGAACCGTTTCTTCTGTAGAAATATATATTTCTCTGGTCGTAAGGGAAGGGCCCGAGACCGATGTTGTCTCGACTCACTTCGCCAAAGCATTTGATTACGGGTTATCTCATCGTCTCTTCTTATGTGTGCTTGAGTCATTGGGGTTGCTCGGATCTCTTTTTGAATTGGATCGTAAGATACTACCGTGGGAAGAATTAACAACTTCATTCACTTGGTTTCTGCTTTTGATTAACAGTGTTGAGAAGAAGCAATAAAGTCGGGGAACGTTCTGCAATGGAGCTAAGAAAAATTTTGTGGTGAGTCGTGCCTTTTCTGTTGCATTTTTAGCTCACCTTTTCGACAGTACGGTGAGTTTTATCGGCAGTCTATTCTGATTCAACAAAACTGGCAATTTCCGTTTTGAATAAACTCTCCATAAAGCGAATTTCTTGGGTCTTCTTCAGGGAAAAGAGTCTGCAGCAAGTTTTGTTTTAACTTGTAGTTTGTGTAACAAAACTATCCTTACACCATTCCATTTGTGTATAAAATAATTGTGTTGTTTTGTTACAACGCTGCAATTCAGGACTGGGCGCCGAAACTTGTTTGAAAAGGAGGTACACTTACATGAAATTCTATGCTATCATTGCCGGGGCAATGATAATTGTTATGAACTCCCGACGGTTACTTAGTTACGCCTTCTCCCACGCCACACATGTGTCCCTTCAGTTAAGATTTGTGTCGCTATGGCCTATCTGTTTTCGTTTAATTAAATCATATCCAATTATTCAAATTACGCGTGCTTCGATCTTTCAAATATTATTCTCGACCACCGAGTCCCAGTACCTCCATGAAGTCGATAGAGACCGTCTCACACCAAATCACTCAATTTCAATCAACTCACGCCTCTTGAAGACATATTCAAACAGTACGCTTCTATCTTTGAAGATCGTATAGGTTGTGTACCCAACCTAGAAGTTAAACTCCAACTCAGAGAAGGAGTAAAACCCGTCAACACACGTGAACGTGACGTTCCGTTTGCACTGCGCCAACGAGTTGAGTGCTCGCAACTCTTGAGTCACAAGGAGTCATCACTCCAGTACCTTTAAGCGACTGGGGGTCACCGCTAGTCGTAATACCCAAACCGAGTTCGACTTAGTGTCGATTACAAATGTGGAGTCAATGCGAAATTGGTCTCAGTCAATCATCCAATTCGACGGATTGATGACGTACTTCACAGTCTCAGAAATTCGAAGTGTTTCTGCAAGCTTGACCTGCATAAAGCATATTTGCATCTCAGAGTGGATCATGAAGGACGAAAAATTCAAACCATAACCACACACAAAGGCACATTCCATATGAATCGTCTCAGTTTTGGGATTAAAACAGCCTCGTCTGAATTCAACAGAATATTGTCACAAATTCTAAATGGACCCTCAAAAGTAGAAGCTTACTTCGATAACATTATCTGCCACGGATCATCATTAGAAGAATGCACAAGAAACCTGAATGCTTGTTTAGAACGTCTCAAGGAGAATGATCTCCATCTGAACGAAAGCAAATGTTTCTTCTTCAAAGAAAGTATAAACTATCTTGGTCACGTTGTTTCATACAACAAAGTTCAGAAGTCACCTGAGAAAGATCAAGCCATTTTCAAAATGCCACGCTCCACAAATGTCCAGAAGAAACGCGTCACTTTTGCTCCTCAAGAAGACCCAAACCCAAAACAAGGAATTCCATAGCTGGAAATTCCCTCAGATGAGATGCCACCAGTGATCAGACAGCCTGAACAACCGATTCCTCACCAACAGACATCACAGTCAAGCTCAGGCCATCCGACACAACTGCCACCTGGTCTACGCAGATCGTCTCGTCCACGTCATCAGCCAAATTACTTAAATGACTATATTTTGAGATTAATAAAAATGTATTTCTAAATTGACTGGGGGGGAATATTATGAACTCCTGACGGTTACTTAGTTACGCCTTCTCCCACGTCACACATGTGTCCTCTCAGTTCAGTTTTTTGTGTCGCTGTGACCTATCCCGTTTAATTAAATCATATCCAGTTATCCAATGCGTGCTTCGATCTTTCAAATATTATTCTCGACCACCCAGTCACAATAATAATGCCTGAAGATGGTCATAATAACTGATAGTTAAGTAAGGCGCTGAAGAAATACTGCACAACGTCTTGTGCAGGAGTGCAGGATGCGGCTTAACTCCTTAGTAAACGCGAATAGAGTTAACGTGTATTGCATTCTGGGGCTCAAGGGGATCATTGTAAACCATGAGAGCGTACCATTTGGACACACGGGATTCATCTACTGTACCTGTTGGGCCACCTCCCCATTGTGGGATTCTCCATCACTAGTCAAGAGGACCGTGGGAGAATATGACAGAAAAGTGCATCAGACAGCCTGGAATGCTGTGGGAGGGAGGCACTTCAAACGCTTCATCTCAAAGCGAACACATGAGATAAGGCAGAACCCTCTTAGGATCGAGAGGAAGGACCTAAGGCAGATTGTGGGGATCATCACTGGCCACTGCAAAATGCACAAACACGTGTATGTTATGGGAATAGTGGACAACTCTCGGTCTAGGTGGTGTCGCACACATCAGGAGACTCCCTACCACGTCCTGACCCAGTGCCAGAGACCTGAGGGAGAGCGATTTCCGGTCTTTGGCACTACTCCTAGGGTGTACATAAAAAAATACTCTTGCAGGAATTACTTGACATTTCTTAGGAAGCTAGGCATCGACCTGTGAGACATTTGGGGTGGCACAATATTTCTTTAGGCCGAGGCGCTCATCCCACCTGAGGGACAGTCAAAAAGCCGTATACACATGAACCACAATATATAAATGGTGTCTATTAAAGGTTCAGTAACCACAGTAACTATTCCTAAATGAAAATTCATTCTAGACGCCACGGTTATCGATCTTGATTCGAACTTGTTAGTAGTTGGAACACCTCAGGAGCGATCAATTTCATCCAACTGTCGTGATGACATTCCGTGTCACCCTAAAATTTTTCTTTGTTTATACAAAAGTGATATCATTCTCTCGCAAAATCACGTGACCGAACGAATCGCCTCACGTTTTTCCCAACGGCATGCAGCTAATAAAATTGCATGATGGAGTAAAAAGGGCTATGAGTGATGAATTGTGATATAATCTCCGTTCTAACGAGAATTAACAAAATAAGGAAAAACCGTGCGTGTTGGCTACAAAAGGCCTCACGAGAATCGATCAAGTACGTGTGCTATCGCTTATTCGTTGGCGATACCAGACAGCGCCATAAGCTGCCAAGGCGGATCAACCAAATATCAACAGGCCAACAGAGGTCAATCATAAACTATTCGTCGTTTACACTAAACCCAGTATCCGATATCAAACGGGTGCCAATTGCCTCGCCATTGTTCGTTGAGATTAATTATTTTGAGCGCTATCGAACCGAATTGTGGCGGGGCCATTTCCGTAGCTACTTCGACCCGCGAGTGTGATATTCTTGTTTCCCGCATTAATATAATGAATGGAGGGTAGAATTTGACAAGAAGAAAACATAGTTGAGTTTTCTGCACTCAGAAGGTGTTGCCGTTGAGTGGAAGAGCGCAGAAGGAGTGCCTGTGAAGAGTACATACATATTAGAGTGGTTGCTGCAGTCCACCCTTTAGATGAAAGTGTTGAAAGCTCACTTAGCTTGGGCACTTCAAACGTACAAAAGAGTTGGAAGAATGTGGAGGGGCTCACAAGAGGACTCCCGGATGGATAACGCCCAAGCTCTTCTAGATAACAAACCGACGTCAATCTCACCGCTAACCACTCGAATATCTTTCGTATTGCTGCTTTGTTAAAAAGGATGCACTTGCCACATTCCTCAAAAAAAAAAAAAATGTCAGAACCGCTTGCTAATGACTAATGCCTTTAATGTCTGGTCTCACCGAACACACCTCTTGTTCTGGTTCTAGTTTTAAATCCGAACTCTCTCAACTTTTCCTGACAATCCAGTGCAAAATAAATTACTTTTACTTTTTTTAAAATAATTAATAACTCACGCATTAATAATATTTCAAGCTCAATTCAACTAATCATAATTTTTGCATCTAAAAGAAAATTTCGCAACCTTTTAGCACAAATTGTTCAACAAAAAATTATTAATTAACAACATTCAACCCTCACATTATTTAATACCTGATGGTAACTAACTAATGTTGGTAGTTAGGGCTATGCCACTTCTAGGAGGAATTGGGCCCCTGCACCATCCGGACCTGCAACATCATGTGATGATGTGATGTGACTCCCTCCAAAAGTGTGAACTTATAAGAGGATCTCCCTCCCCCTCTTCCCAAACGACTACAACTGATATGGATCCCTCCCCTCCCAGTATACATTATCATGCTCCCACAATTGGCAGAACTTCTGAGAGGATTGTGACGTCATTCCCCCCACCACTGCTGTAACTTCTGAGAGGATAGTGACGTCAAGCCCCCACAATTGGTGCAACATCCGAGTGGCTTGTGATGTCATATCCCCCACAATTGGCGGAACTTCTGAGAGGATTGTGACGTCATTCTCCTCACCACTGCCGTAACATCTCAGAGGATTGTGACCTCATGCCCCTACAATTGCTGCAACTTCTGAGTGGCTTGTGATGTCATTCCCCCCACCACTGCTGTAACTCCTGAGTGGATCGTGACGTCAAGCCCCCCACAATTGGTAGAACTTCTGAGAGGATTTGCGTCATTCCCCCCACCACTGCTGTAACATCTCAGAGGATTGTGACGTCATGCCCCCACAATTGGTGCAACTTCCGAGTAGTTTGTGAGGTCATGTCCCCCACAATGGGCAGAACTTCTGAGAGGATTGTGACGTCATTCCCCCCGCCACTGTTGTAACTTCTGAGAGGATCGTGACGTCAAGCCCCCACGAATGGTAGAACTTCGGAGAGGATTGTGACATCATTCCCCCCACCACTGCTGTAACATCTCAGAGGATTGTGACGTCATGTACCCACAATTGGTGCAACTTTGGAGTGGCTTGTGAGGTCATGTCTCCCACAGTGGGCAGAACTTCTGAGAGGATTGTGACGTCATTCCCCTCACCACTGCTGTAACTTCTGAGAGGATTATGATGTCAAGCCCCCACGATTGGTAGAACTTCCGAGAGGATTGTGACATCATTCCCCCCACCACTGCTGTAACTTCTGTGAGGCTTGTGACTTCATGCCCCCACAATTGGTGCAACTTCCGAGTGGCTTGTGAGGTCATGTCTCCCACAGTGGGCAGAACTTCTGAGAGGATTATGACGTCATTCCCCCCACCACTGCTGCAACTTCTGAGAGGATTGTGACGTCATGTCCCCACAATTGGTGCAACTTCCGAGAGGGTTGTGACATTATTCTCCCCACCACTGCTGTAACATCTGAGAGGATCGTGACGTCAAGCCCCCCACAATTGGTAGAACTTCTGAGTGGATTGTGACGTCATGCCCCCCACCACTTCCGTAACTTCTGAGAGGATAGTGACGTCAAGCCTCCACAATTGGTGCAACATCCGAGTGGCTTGTGACGTCATGGCCCCCCACAATTGGCGGAACTTCTGAGAGGCTTGTGACATCATGCCCCCACCACTACTGTAACTTTTGAGTGAATCGACCCCCTCGTGTGACGTCATGCTCCCACCCTCCCACAACTGGCGGAACGCTATACGTATACAATTGCTGTATCTTCGTTCGATGCAAATGGAGAGCAAAATGCAAGCACTAGTGAGGTGAACGTACCTTGTGCGTTTGATCAAAACCGTTGAGGTGTTTTAGGATAATTTGAAACATAACTAGAGAAGCTCATCATTATCTGCTGTACTTTTTCTTACATATCCATTCAACGGTAAACGCAAATAGTTGCAGGAAACGAAATCAGATGTAAGTTATTCACAACAGATTATTCTAAACATCAAGATTTATGTATTAATTAGTCAACGATACGTTCTTCCATGCGCAATGTTCAAAACATTTTTGAGCGAAAACCAAACCCGTTGATTGGTTTATTATTCATTCGAAATATATTTCGAAATATTCGAATATATTTCCTATTTGGTACTGGAAAGGGGGAGCTTGCACAGATTGCCGATTCACTTTCTGAAGTTTTAAGAGAGTGAAGGGGGAAAAAGATGTTTGGTACATCTAAACCTGTCGAACTAACGAAGAACACGACATTATCGAAGATTATGCGATTCGAAACCTGAGGTCCAGTCTCACTCAAGCCTCCCTTTCACATATTCTGCCTTCTGCCTCTACATTCCTTCGAAACTGCATGATTTCCGTGAACAACTTGATTTCTTTAGTATTCTACAGCTAAATATCATCAATACACCTACCTGTTAATTATGCTTTCTCGTTGTAATGAATATAAATGAATAAATTAGTGGATCGTGTTTGTTAGGTATCCTTTTAGTACTATTTGCTGCACTTTAACCGGTTAATGGCCACATCATTTTATATCGCCAATCTCAGATCTAAGTTAGCGATGAGTATGCGGTCGAAGCACCAATACAGTTGTTGCAAGTTGATGCTGTTGATTGCACATATTACGAACTTTCGAGTTAATATGAAGGCACTTTGATTTCTCACATACCTTTGAAGTAATATACCGAATCGAACTTCATTTATTACATGCGTTGCCGCTGAGGCATTTCGCGTGAAAATTGAAGAAGCGAAAATAAGCGAGTCGCCGGGGCTCGTCTTTTGAAGCCTTTACAAATTCCTCTCGTTCCCCTTCAAATCTCAGCCACACTCCCCATATTGGTTTATCGAAATACCAATATCGGTGCTCCAATAAAGTATTACAATTCTATCTCAACATCCCGAATCCCTCTTCAAAATCTTGCCCGCTTCCCATTTATTCCTTTCACCCCGTGCCGCCGCCATCTATTTCTAGCGAACATAAGCTTTCCCCTTTCTCTCTAACCCCCGACAAACGGCCCGGCGGTCGGAAACGTTCATTCATATATAACAGTGCTCCCACAATTTTGGCTCAATAGGGCTTTTATGGTGAGGAAACAATTGGATTTACATACCGACTTTCTGTTTGCAAATTTCTGTTTTTCATCCTATTGCGCTGGCGAAGTAATAAACTCGGTTGAGAAGGAACAACGGAAATTGTAATTGAAGTACTTTCGTTACTGAACTACTGACTATTGATTAAGGTGAATTAAGCAAACTAATGAAAGGGGCGCATAAGCTCGGAGTAGAACAAAAACAAAAACCAGTGATCTGTAATTAATAGATATGCTGTTGCGCATGCCGCGACCTTCATTTAAGAATCAACTTATAGGTAATTAGTGGGACTGTCAACCCGATTTATCTAAAAATATTCGTGTTAACACTTCTCGAGTTATAGACTATAGTGTTAACACTGTCTTAAAAGCAATTCTTTAAAAAAGCACTACGCAGTTTAAACTGCGGAAGTTCTGTGGTTGCTCCTGATTTTTTGATGACCAACACTAATAAACTGTAATAGTATAGGTAAATTATTGAACTATGTTGCGGGCACCGGAATCATACACGCGAGATTCAATTTTAAAACTGCACTAAGACAGCCTTTCGCCGAAGTTTTGATAATTTATTGTGTTGCTGTCATCATTTTTTCAGATATAAAAATCAAGTGTAGTCAACGCCGAAGCGTTTCGTTTATTTTATCCTGTCAATTCTGTCTGTACGTAATAAGCCTTGGTCGACGATGTTGTGTGTGCTTTGTGCGTGATAAGCTACCGATCTGCAGTCCACCTCAACTTGGTTCCTGCTGAGACTCGCTGTCTCTCCCAGCAGACACTTCGAGTAGAAGGCACCAGTGACTCGGATTATAGCCAGTATTGTTCTCTGCGCAGTAATCAGCATCTCTCCAGACCACATCTCCGATTTTAATTGTGAAAACCCAAACTGCGGGCCAACAGCATCCCATGACTCAACTGGATCTCCGTCTACATCATTCTTCTACATTTCACTAAGTACGAGCACGAGTAAAGCCCAAATTCATTTGAAATGGATCTGGCGGCCGAGCAAATTTTGCTTTTTGCAGCTCCAGGTGGCGTATCTGGAAGCACCGTTCCATACCGCTTCATGCCTTCAGGCATCAGACCGAGTTTTGGCTTCATCCGGTAAATCGTCATAAGCGCGCACGCGCGTGCTCCCCACGTCACGTCGACACGGCCAAAAATTTAATTTAATTTAACCATAGAAGGACTTTTAAGCGACAACATTTCTGAAGCGTATTTCGTGAAAACTATTTCTACGATTAAGTTCAAGTATTTTAGAAGGAGCTCCTTATTTCACTTTGTGATAATTTTATCAATCTGCATTGAAATTCAAAAGAGAAGTTACACATAAAACCTACTCTTGTTACCTTGGTAAACTTCAGGCTAAATATGAAATTTTATCTTATTCCATTCAGCCGTTTTCTCCCAATGCAGCACATGCACACTCGGACTATTTTCCGAAATGAGGTTTTTGGAATGGTCTTTAAAACGAGTTCAAGTTTTTTTAATCTGACTGCATTACTATACTATGGAAAGTGGAAATCTCGTGTCGAGACGTAATACTTTTATTTGATGATTTGTGGAGCGACTAATCCAAGAACCAGCGGCAAAATTGTCAGTCCGAGACGTGCAGATAGATTTTATGGATCAATACACGCAATTAAGTTCGTTGCAACTAAACCCGATCAATGAAGCTGAATCTGTAGTTCGTATATGAACAGGTTACTAGGTTAACCGAAACTGTGCGAAAATAAGTAAACATCTCTGTGGATACGTGAGGCTCGGAACAATTGTGTTATTGTGTGAAGTTACCATCCGTTCTGCCTCAGGCAACGCGAACCCTTTCTGTACATGAGCAACACACGTAAACGGTGGTTTCTGGCTCGATGTACATTTTAAATGCCAGTTTCTTCTTCAATGTACGTTATTCCCATTACTATACTATCTGATATTGTTTGAACATCTAGCACAATAGATGACAAACACACTAAGGAAATGCACCGATCATTTTTTCAAACGGCGTTCTTCGAACTGAAAAACTTCTCTGCAGACCTATGAACTTGACTCTTAAGTTGTTATTTCAGGACAATATGTATCAGGCTTTCTACGTCGGAGAAGTAAGAAAGGTGAAGCTTGAGCGTGCCGAGTGAGGAACAGAGTATGAATGCATCACTCATTCTCTCCAACCTAATAATATTATAATAATATGTTATAAAATCTTCCTCAAATTCTTTTTTGATTGCCCACACGGTTCGTGAAATAGTTGAATGGTAGTCGAGTGGTATTGGTTCTCTTAAGACGGAAACTTGGTTTTCTTTTCAAAAAAGGCAGTTCCGAAGACGGCAAAAGTGAAAGGTAACGTCGCGATAACATTTCTCATTCAATCGGAAATAGTGGGGGGAGTGTCGTGGAAAAGACGAGGAAAACTCATTTAAAAGGTTGGGGCGAAAATTATTTCTCTCGACATTCCGTATGCATCGCTCTTCCTGCAGTGACCTGAGAAGTTTTTCTCCACAATGCACAATCGCGCATCACAAACTCTACCTTTGAAAGCCCAAGGAGTAAATAATGCACAAGATGTTGCGGGCTAAATAATGCGCTCGGGAGCTCCGTGCAGGGCCTATTGTTCCTTTCTGGAGCCTCACAGATTTATCTTGCGGCGCGTGCAAGGCGATCTTATTAACATGCATGGAACAAAGACAAACCCCCCCTTTCTAACATTTCGCTCCCTTCCTCTAGGAACCCGCTCCTCAAGCGACCTCTTGAATTGAAATTAACACTAGTTCCGATTCAACTTAAGCTACGAGGCCTCGCGTTGGGGGGAGGACTATATGTATAGCATTTACATGAAGATATAGTGCCTTTATGTCATCTCGCCTGTATAATTCGGGCGTCTTGGAGTGAGAAGCAATTAACACAAACATTCGTTAACGTGCAAGAAAACTTGGAGAAGAGACTTGATGATGATCCGTTGTTACGGTTCCTGATTTCAATACTTGAACTCTCGAAGCTCATAATTCCAACCGCTAAATATTACAAATTTCAATTTAAAATAACGGAGAATACTGGTACTCGCCATTTTGTTGAATAATATCTTACGGATTTGATCGTGTATAGATAAGAGAAGGCTTTAAGCTACTTCAATTGTTTTATCGCAACACAACTTTGAATCGAGTTGCTTCGTTGACTTCCAGACAAGTCCTGTTCCTGTCAGGAGCGTATAAACGACTACAATTTTTGAGGTAATGAGCATGAAGGTTTTAACTTCTATTACGTTTCTTGCTTGCCGTACATCGTGAGTACAGCTCAAGCCAAAGCAAGCACAAAATAGTATCTTTCTTGTAACTCCTGTCCCATTCTCCAGTCTTACAGTTGAGGAGTCAGGGGGAACAAAAATCATAGTCCACTTTCGATGAAAATTGAGGTTTTGCTGCTATCTAGTGGCGTCTACAGTTAACTTTCAGGTGGTAACTTGTAGAATAGGAAAAACATTCGTAGTCCTTTAATATTAGAGGCAACAGAAATGGCGTGCTGGTGAAGAACCATCATGGTCCACGCGCTTTGGGAGAAAAACAGTCAGAGTCCGATGACGGGGGATTTAAACTCCCCCCTTCACCAGATTGGCCCCTAATGTGACCTCAAATTATGTGTACTATAAACGACAACTTAATTTTTTTAGCTTTAGTGTACACATATTGGCTGATTCTACTTCATTGTTCTACACTTACGACGAATCTGTGGTTCATCGATGATGCATCACTTCGTTCAAAACGCTTTGCCATCCCAGGTTCGCAATTTGATGCTATTTTGCGATTCCTGTGGAGGGCAAAATAAAATCATACAGTTTTTGGGTTCCTTCACTCTCTAGTACACACAGAAGGTCGGTTTGACTTTGTGAAGGTAATTTTTCCCATCAGAGGGCATTCCTATCTCGAATGCGACCGTAACATGAGTTTGATTAATGAAAAAGCATATACGGAAACGTCTGACGATTGGAGAGAAGTCATTCGTAACTCTGGATTGAAACAGATTCCGTTCCAAGTGGTGGACAGTGGGAAAGATGTATTTCTGAATTGGACTAAGCATTTCTCCCACACGTACCTCAAGAAATGTCCAATGACTACGAGGCCAATTCGAGTGCTAGAAATCAGAAAAGACAGCCCCCAGTTCATCTTCTACAAGAATACCTATTCTGGATCCTTTGCTAGTTCACTGTTTCAAAGAAAAGCCAAGGGATACCTCCAAAGCTAGGAGAAAAGACGTCCCACCACAACTCCTGTCAGTGAGTCATAATACTCATCCGAAGATCACCCCCGACGACTTCCGGTCAAAGCCACCAAATTGCGGGATCTCCTTCACTTAACAAGATTCCTTGAGAACCCAGACTATAGACGATTCTACGCAGAACTAAACCCCACTGAAGAAGATAGAAGTTCGGACGAAGAAGTTTATCCAAATGCGGATGACTAAACAAACTGGGGAACAACATTCAGCGTCCATGATGTGCAGGACGATATTTTTCACCTTGTTTCTGAAATTAATTTTTTTTCCTTCAATTGATTATAGAAGACTATAGATTATTGATTATATCTTACAAGATGTTTTGCAATTAATAAACAAAATAGCAAATTTATATGTTTAAGTTGATCCGAGTTATTCAATTCCAACCTTTAAATTTTGCTTTTCTCGAAAAGCTGTTTTGAGGACTATGATTGTTTTCCCCCTGGCTCCTCAGTTCTCACCACTCACTTCGGCACCTCCTTACGGTCAGTCTCCTTATGAACTCGATTTCTTCGTCCATACTCACTCCACTTTAACTATCCACATACCTATACTTGTAAGTGGACTTTTCACGCTGTTTTGACACAATCCAGTATGATATTTTCTGGAGACAACTTTTGAACTTCGGGTTCAGTGCTCGCTTCGTCATGTCATAAAGTCAATGTATGACAGTGCTCACTTCTCAATTCAGTAAGGGAAGCATTATACTGGACTGACTGACTCTTATAAAAGGCACTGGGCGATCGCGGTCTAGTGGATAAGTTGTGGATAATAAAATTGTGGATCGGAGCTCTGGCGCGATTACCGTAATTTTTGCCTGAGTCAGCAGCTCTTCAAGAAGCATCTACAACTTACCTCAACACTATACGAAAAAATTCAATATACATAAGGGTATTTTGCAAGGTGACGTTCTCTCACTGGTCCTCTTTTCCTTGGTTGAAGCAGACTTTGAAGCCCTCCTGAGAAGTAAACAGATAATCGGTGCCCATTTGGACATTATGCCCATGCATTGCTCGTTTGGAAGAGCTCGGAAGCACCCCTTTTTAGCTCTTAAAAGTGACTGGCTCACCCAGCTGCGTAAATTGGCTGCGGATTTCAACTTTGAAGACTTATTGGAAGATGTGTCGCACTTCAAACAAAATCTACCCAACAAATTGGAAGATACACGTTTTCAGTTGACCACCAGCGTTGAAGAACCGGTCTCAATATCGAATTTTAACACCAATTTCAAGCGCCTGACCTTTGATGAGTCCTCTTTCCTGCACTCCAAGGCATCCCTAGCCATGAAATGGATTATTGCCCGGATCAGAGTTTTATGGTTTAAAAAAGCATCATTATCGTTCGGAAAGGTGCGTGTTACTTTTGACAGTCCATGCGATATTTGCAACATACCATTAGCAACAGACAACTTTCTTTCAGCAATACGCAATTTTTGAAGCAGAAAGAGAACGGCGGCTTGACGAAAAATCCCTAAACGATGGATAGGCCCTATACTGGTTCAAAGCTGTATTCTTTTCTATATACAGCCATCAAGCAAAGAGCAATTATTGTAAATGAAGGGGATTTACTTTTTTTTGCTTGTTGTATTTATATATCCTACCATTCGAATTAAGTTTGTATGCATATACCTATCTACTGATACTACATCAACTCTTGTAATATCTTCGGATTTATACAATAAAACATTTCATTCATCCATTCATACTTGTAAGTATCGCGTGGACTCTAAGTATCTGAATCTCTTGTACTTATCCAGCAAACCAGTGTTTTCTCCCAACAATACATTCCTCTTTCCTCGTCGCATTAATCTTCCATTCTTTCGCCAGTATTCAATTTCATGTCTCTCTCTCTCTCTCTCTTTTGTACTCAGCGATTGAGATTTCTGTATTTTACTAAAGAGATTTTGATTGGGATTGTGGCGTAAATTGTGTAACCGGTATCTGGGCTACGCTCAATCTGACACCTGTTAAAATAAAAGGAAAGAGAAAGAAACCTGAACCTGAAAAAATGTGAGAAATGAACGGAGAAAAAAAGAACTGCAAAATTAAAGGTAAAAGTGGACTGTATTGATACAAATGCGTAGTGGTATCATGGGCACTAAATAAAATGTAGCTAAGAGCTCTGTACAGATAAACGTAAAGAAAAAAAGGAATAATGCTCTCGTTAAATGTCGAATACGGGGTAAAAGAAGTTATTCAGGAACTAAAGAAAATAAAGGCTGAATATTCTGACCAAGACTTTTGGTAGGAGACGAATTGAAGCGGAGGGAGATCTGGTTTGTCTTCTCCACGCTTTCGGGTGTTCCTTGTCCAAAATGTCATAATTTTGGCTATCCTGAGAAGCCTCGGATCCAGAGACCGTGAATTAAAAGGAATGAGAACAATGTAGGAACAGCTCACGTTGCCGATCGTAGACGCAATGAAATCCGGCAATGAGGCTGAGGCTGTGGGGATGTGGCCAACGAGTTTGTGCGAGTTGCACGTTGTTGGGGATTCGAGACCTTGAGGAGCTCAGTTGGGGTCGCCAAACCGTTGAACAGCTCTGGCGATATCCGTTGGCGTCAACAGGGATCTCGAGCTGAGTGCGATTTTGAATTGCAAGAGGAAATAGCTGAAGTAGAGATTCATACTAACTGATTGAAAAAATAGTTAGATAAGTTTCTGAAGCGATCAGAATCACTGGATGTTCGTGGGGTTGAAGAAAGTTGTGTGACGCGTTGCGTCGCACCAGATTTTTAAAATGTTTCTACGGAATGACGTATTACCAATACGATCTTCCGTTCAAAACGTCAATATTTCAAGGAAAATCACCGTAAATTTATGAGAACCACTGTCATTTATAATCCCTTCAGAATTATGGGTTCAGAAATTCCTGTTAGAGACGTAGCGATCATTAAATGTAACCTTCAGGTTGTAACTCGGACGGTAATTCGCAATATTTTCGGCAGCAATAACTGCGCTACCGATTCGCCCCTGACCCGAAAACGCGACTGGGTCGTCTTTCGACTACTCTTCGCTATGACACAATGTATGTTGTGGATTGGCGGTCATTTACATCATTCAAGAGGTGATACCATCGCTTTTCCACCCGTCAGGCAGGCTGTTTAATTTTGCTCTACGGTCGTAACTCGCGATCCCAGTGCACGCTACTTCAATGCTTTATTGAGTCATTACCATCTTTCATTCGGTTATCTCCGATCTGACAGAGGTTCAGAATATGAAAAAGCCTTCCCCTCTCTTTCTTCGATATCATTTCCTAGAGGTTTCCCCGCTCAAAATGTGTTTACAAGGGCTCTTACCGCTAGTAAAATCGTCTGGAACTGCACAGAAACTTATTATCCCCTAATCAAATTTTAAGAATAGATAATTAGATGATACGTTGTTTATGGTAGTTGGCGTGTGAGATTCAGGTTTCCTAACTGTCTTACGCTGTATGTAGCCTTATACAACTGAACCTTCGAATTTATATAGATAGTACTACTCGGCACAACGTCATTTTATTGAAATTTGATCACTGTTTTGAAGTGATAAATTTGTATTTAAAACAGAATGCAAATAAAAGAAAACATTTAAGAACGAGATTTTTGTATGTTTTAAAATGTTCAATAACTTCTTTTTTGTTCTTCATGAAATAAATCATTGAATATCTTGAATATTCGTCGATGAATGAGACAAAGTATCGAGCTCCACCTGGTGAAGGGGTTCGAAATGGTCCCCATACATCTGAGTGTAAGATTTCGAGGAGTTGGAGATTTTTCGTTTGTTCACTGGAGGTATATTGAACTCTTGTGAACTTTCCTTGTATACACGTTTCACAGTATCCTAATCTTGCAGAGGGATTCAAATTTAATCCACCAAGGAGTTTTCTTTTCGCTGCGAGTTTCATGTAGGCTTCGTTTAGATGACCCAACTTTTTGTGCCAATTCACGCTTTTGCTGTTGACTATAAAATTTGATGTTTCGCCTTTTGAAGATGATGAATCGATAGTTTTTAAATAGTAAAGCTCGTTTTCTGCTCGTTTAGCATCAACGATGATGTCTCCCGTTTGATCTACAACTTGAGCGATTGACTTTTTGAAAATTACATTGTATCCCTTGTCGGTGATTTTTCCTACTGACAAGAGATTCGTTGTCAAATTTGGAACGTAAAGAGTTTCTGGCAAATGAACGTTAGAGCATTGGTTTTTCTTTAAATTTAGTGTGACAGTTCCTGTGCCGCCTATCATGGTGGTTGCCTCTTTAGAAGCAAGTTTCAATTCACCCGATGATTTTAGTTTGTCCAATGTTTCGAAGTTCGACAAGGCAGAATGTGTGAAGTACAACCGCTGTCAAGGCACCATGAATTATCCTTAGTTTGTGTATTAGAGGATAAACACTGTTCCACCTTGAATGTAGTTTCATTTTTCTTCCCCGTTTTCTTGTACCAACAGTCCTTTGTCATATGTCCAAATTTCGAGCAAGCATCGCACTTTGGTTTTAATTCAGGTGACTGATTTTTGTTGCTGTTGTTTTTACGTCGTTGATTGTTGAATCGTTTTCCGAAAAATTCTCCCTCAGCTATCGAATTGTTCTTGTTTCGCGCTTCATATTCCTCCATTATTTTTATTTTCAAATTTTCTGTTGACGGGAGTTCATCACGCGATTCGATAGCAATCCTGAAGTTCTCAAATGATGGTGGAAGAGAGTACATCATTATGCTCAATAAATCATTATTAATGTTGATTGATGTCCATTTCTACAAGTTTGTCGACGGTGTCACAAAATTTATTCAAATGGTCGCGAATATCTTCCTGATCAGTCATTTTGTGAAGGATGAGGAATTTCAATAAAGTAGCCTTCCGGGCAGGTCCCTTACTTTGTTAGATGTTCGTCAGGGTATCCCAAACTTGCTTCGATGTTTGGCAGTTTTTTATTTGTTTTAATTCTGATGGTGAAATTATCAGAATTAATTCCGATCGAGCGTTCAAGTCATTTTTGTCCCAGTCTGCAGTATTTATGCCATTCCCACTTTCGTTTTCCGGTCTTTGTTTTGTACCCGAAACGTAGTCCCATAAGCCAGAACGTATGAGAAGTGCTTGTGCTTTCAACTTCCACGTATCAAAATTGTTCCGCTTCAGTGGTTCAATTCTGTAAGAATTCATGGCACTAATACTAATACTTACAGATTCACAGTTGTTGAATGGTGGCCTGGGCGCATAACCTATTGAAATTTGATCACTGTTTTAAAGTAATAAATTTGTATTTAAAACAGAATGCGAAAAAAGGAAAACATTTAAGAACGAGATAAACGACACGACACCATTTTACCGACATTTTTTTTTGGAGACGAATTGAAGATCCAGCTGGCATAAATAAATGCGTTGCCAATGGTGATGAGTAAGGTGTTGGAATAACAAACGAGACGAGTGAACAATTCCAATACATTTAAGAATCAAATCGTGTTTCGTTTGATAGTGATCTTTTATCAATATCCATAAAAACCTATGATTAGTTAGTGTATGTGATGTGTGTGTGTGTGTGTGTGCGCTTTATTCATTTCCGTCTTAACAGAGAGCAGATTGAGTTGAAAGTGGGGCCTCGTTCACGTTAATACCCCCGAAAAAGTCAAATATTGACCATACGCTTCGTAATCTTTAAGTTTTTTCAATAAGTTTCGAGTATTTATGGGCTCTCAGTTGGTGTATTTTTAACATTTGCGGTCTCAGTTTCAGTCGACTCTGTTCTGAATCGTTACCGACAGAAATGGCTACTGTTCTTTAAACGACAGTTAATTCCATTTGTTGTGGAATAAATGATACATGATGATGATGTTTTTCGATGCGATATTATAACTAGTGGTCAAAAATGTGCTGGACAGTTCAGTCATGTCTCACTCAAGGATCCCATCGTCGAATATCATCGGTAACCAAGCACTAAAATATCGGCTTTACATTAATTAAAACAAAAAACAAAATAAAAACATTTAATAACATCCGATGTATGATTCATGGGCGTGTTAATTGCCGAAGATGTTACGTTCAATGTCCAGTGAAAACCCTTGATCGATAATGACAATATCATAGTAGGTTTCCCTCGGTGGTTGGCACGATGTAATTAAGAATTCAATATCGACCAACCCCTTATCACTTATTCATGCACTTCATTGAGTTCTGCTCAAGTCTAAGGGGCGGTTCACGATAGGATAGAACGAGAGATCCTAAAAATTCCCTTCTACTGATTTCAACCTTTTTGTAGGATGATCGGGCGTATATTTAGATAACATCTTTTCAATTCGAACCTCGACAGTCGTTGAAGAGTTTGAAGCTCACGCGCACCGACGGATTTCGGGCAAGGGGAGATGAGAAGTTAATAGGACACATACTAAAGCTAATTATAATCAATCAATCTTTCCGGCGCGTGCGATATAAAAATGACAAAATAAGAAGAACACAAAAGTTAATTGACAACCTACGAAAACCACTTTCAACATCTACAAAGAAAATATCTGGTGAGATTTTCCTCGCCTCTTGTCCATCCTAGCTAATCCAATACACGCTATACTCTGTTCGAAGAACGTAGGCTGATAGGTAAATAAATGGAGAAGCGCAAATGGTGCAGATGGATGAAGTTCTTATGATTTACAATCATCATAGGTCGTCCGAGACATCAAGTCAACTAAGACGTTGAAACCATACAGAGAGCTTGGTTGGTTGACAAGAACAGCACGCGATGCTCAACTGGTTTGTACTGAGTCCAATGCCAGAAAACTGCATTTCATTATACCATAATTCTTTTTTTCCACCGTCGTTATAAAACATTAACAATTTTCTGGCAAGTTACAGTCCTTAAGAGTGAAATGATCTTCAAATGCCACGCCCCAAGTCGTCCAAGAAATAGGATAGTAGGTAGAAAACGCACTTAGTTGACTAGGTATTTATCGTTGAATATTATTGACCGTTATTTTGATTGATGGTCGATTTACAAGTATATCTATTTGAATCTATTACGCTTTTTACTTTCCTTGGCTCTACAAAGTAGAAAGGAAAGTTATGTAATCGGATGAAAAATTTTTTTTGAGTTCTCTTCAGATCTTTACGTTTCAGACCCCCCTGAGTCCGAAAAACACTATTTGGGAAAATGGTCTGTGCGTGTATGTGTGTCTGTGAACGATTTTTAGAGAGAACCACAGGACTGAATCCACTCAAACTTGATATCTAGCCCGCAGGTTACCACGGGACGCCAAAATAAGGGTATGGGCAAAATCCACCGAATGTTAATCATAGTTATCATAGTGATCAAAACACCAAACATTTTTTTTCTCAAAATTTTTTTATATTGATAGCTCTCAATAAGGCATTTATACCATGTAATTCCCATTTGTGAGAAAATGACGAGAGCAGCACAATAAATTATCAAAATTTTTGACGAAAAGAGTTTTTAGCGCGGTTTTGGTTTATTATTCATTCTGAATAATAACCCTATGTATTCGGTCACGAAACATTTTTTACAACCCCCCCTCAAAATTTGATACTTTACGTTTCATGACATGGGGATTCCAAATCTGCAATGTCCGTCCGCCATCCCCCATCCCCCGACCCACGTCCCCTGTCCGCAGTCCGGCGTGTTTTGTGCCTTTAACGTGGTCTAAAAAATTCGTTCTATCGCACAAAAATTCCATTTGGTATCTAGTTGTGCCCGCCATCTCGGCAATCCGAAACGCAGTATAATCGCAAATAAGCCGTGTTTCGTATCATTTTCAAGGTATTTTTACATCCTGGGTCGAATGGAATGAGTATCAGACGTGTACAACTGCGTATAGGGAAATTACAGTAATTGTTGAAGTTTAATAATTGAAAGAACTCGCGGGAACTACAGCGAAAGTCAACTTTTCGTCGTACGTCATCTCTCCCTCCCATCTCATCAAATCCACCCACCCGCTCGCCACGCAACACCCGCTCGACTCGCAAAGGGTTCGCTGGAAGCCCCCTGTCCCAATTTCCCCGATCTTTTTGCCTACAGACGTTTACGGGCGCATGGCGCCAAGGGAATATTTAGTTTCCGTAGTTCCATTGTAGTCAGGTCATGTTTCGTATGGTTTACTAGTATTCGATGCTGAATTGAATGGGATGGGTCTCGGAGCAGTAATACTAAGTCAAGTTGTTCATGAGAATAATAAACCATTGTGTAATAATTTGCAGGGTTTTTTCCTTATAAACTCCGCTGGAATATTAGTAAAATGTTTAAAAAATTGGTATTGTAGTCCAATCCAATACCTAAAGGGTGAGTGTTTGAAAACACTCATGAGATGCATGGGGCTCACTCCAGAAATTCCTGAGTTTCAACTAACGCCGTTTCGCTTACTATCAGTTCTAAACGTTTTTACCCAATAACTCTGCCAAAGTGATTTAGTAATCCTCTTCAAAAAATTGGTGTTTACAGCCTTATTAATTATCTGTGTACCAATTCCTCAATAATGGTCCTGGAATGAGTACGAGCAGCACAATAAATTCCGGAACTTTAAGCGTTACCGCGTTCTGCTGCCGTGCAATGATGTTTGACTAAGTTCAAATGAACTGAGTGATAAATGAATTGATTAAGTAGAAAAAGCCATGTAAAAAGTGAATTGACGTAGAGCTAAGGAAAGTTGCGGGTTGCAACGCACCAGATATTTTTACTTATCAGCTGTCTTGAAGTATAGGAAAACATCGAGTTTGTCGAAAAATTTACCTGTCTCCTCGTGATTTCACGTAAATGCCTGGATACGAATATAATGATTTTATTGAAGGGACTTTCAATTTACACGAGACATCAATGCTTAAAAAAGCAATCAACAACTCATACTTCGTTAAGGTTTATTATCAATACTTCCCTATCAAGAAGATCCAAAAATGATGAACCAAAAAAAAAACGAAAAAAAAACGTCTAAATTGCCTTCGAGGGTGGTGAAACCGAGCGGGCGCAATTGCCTAGGCACACCTTAGCAGGAAGTCTAATTTCCCAAAGGGCAGGTTTGTCTGTAATTGCCCGTGGGGTTGCTGCTGCAGCTTCTTAGCGGCCACAATAAACGAGAACGAACATCCTTCCGACTTAGGAAACTACTCACCACTTCATACCGAACTATATCAATTTCTTGTATTGTTGTAAATCAAGAGCGTTCCGAGTTATTTTTCACAACCGCAGTAGTTTTTGCGTAGTAATATCGTGTTAAAGCGGATGGAAAAAGAAACTATGAGTAACTGTTTGACCTCCGTCATTTGAGTGTATTCGCCGAAACTTTTGCAAACATGCCGAATGTCCGTTAGTCAACTAATCGCAAATTATCGGATCGGGAATTGAGAGGAATTTCAAATGAACCGCTTTCCGAGTAGGTGAACAAAAGCATCAGAACTATTGTTTTCGTATTGGAGTTTGAATTTGCATTTTGCGATTTGTTCTTTCTTAAAAGTTATGATTGTGTATTTCTACAGTTTTAGATACGGTTCCAGGGAACAAATTAGCAGCCATTAGTACGGGCTAATTTACGGGAGCAACGAAGATGATTTAAGAGACCTAACATTTTAGGTCTTTGAGGAGCGTAGGGTGGAACTCTATATTATTCAAGTTGCGCGCTGTGCCGTTCGTCCGAAATTATTGCCGCTCAAATCGCAAATACCAAACTTATTTCAAACCAGCATCTTCCTTTATGATCACTAGGCGTTGAGATTCACGACATCCCGATCCGATTTCCTCGGTTCAATTTTCAACGACCACGACTCCGACTTCCGTCAGACGGCTATCACGTAACAAGAATACAAAGCTTCAGAAGGGAACTAATTACATTGGCGCTCAATCCCTCCGAACCCCCTCCACACCTCATTTTCCTCCTCAAGCTCTAGTTCACTCATTTCTACCGTAAGCGAATACCCAAGCCTCCCTCGCCAATTCGCCCTGCCTTTGCTCTGGCTGTGGCAATGAATTCGAGGGGGAGCATTATCTCCTCTTACCATCCTCTGTTAATTAAAATAGGGTGGCCCCACCCTACTCGTTTGCGGTTATTGTACTTTTAATGTACTTCAAGGCCGGGCAAGGGTTAACCAGCGGGGTAGAAATGGAATTCTCCGATAAAGTAAAAGAACAACGACTAAATTCAAATTTGAAGTTGTAATATGTTGCATTAAGGCACTTTAATGGACGTTGAAGGAAGAAAAGAACAATCTTAATACACCATTTGGTTAAGCTGACTGCCCCATCAGATAAACCGATCAATCTACTAAAGCAAAAGAGATACGAGCCGAGCTATTGGCTATTACCCTTTTAAGATCGCATTATTTGCTTGCTGGTTTTGCTGAGAGATTAACCTGTGGACCCCACAATCAAAACTAGCCAAGTTCCAGTCGTATTTCTTCAAACAAATTCATATTGAGTCCAAAACAATATTGAAAAATAATAGTTACTTATGGAGAATTGTTGTGAATGATTGGAGTGAGTGAAGTGAAACACAAAACGTTACACGTATTAAGTTTTGCACATAATTTCTGTCTCAAAATGTAACTGAGAAAGAACAATATTTCTCTCATTCCACCTAAGTGCCCGTTCACAGACAAAAATTAGATTGAACTCAATCAAAACCATTTATATATTAAATTAGGTATTGACTATAATGTTGATGGAAAAAAGCATTCGGGTAACATACACAATTTTTATAATATATTGAGTGATTAATTAGATGACCAATCCTCTCTGGATCAGTACACGTTATGAGGTTTTGTCAATGAGATTCTAAGTGATAATTTTAGCTTTAATCCATTTGTTGATTTACACTCCACCTTTGAAAAACCAATAAAAACCAAAAATTTTGACACGATACACACCGATCTACAAGGTTGCCAAAAATCGAATCTAATTCATATTAGTTTTATTTTTCTTGGATCTACTACACATTTTTTATGAACATTTACTACACATTTTTTATGAACATTTAAAATACGTCTTATTGACCGAACTAAAACAACCCACCCTACAAGCTCAGTGTTATAGTTAGTATTATTTACAGGCAGAGGCAAATTTGAAGTAAAACTTACTAGTCAAGAAACGGTAAGAGTGTATATTGAAAAGAAAAATTCATTTAAAAACCAGCGGTGCGTAGCAACATACAACTTTCCGCAATCCCCAAGTTCGAACACCGGCGCTATATCTTCGTTCAACACATTTTTACAGGAACATTTATGGAGAATAAAATGTAGGGACTAGTTAGCTCAGAGTACTTCGTAAGTTTGATCAAAATCGTTATGGCCGTTTTTTTAGAAAATGGGAATACCGATAAATTAATATTCGACAAATCTCCTTTTCTGAGTTAACTTGGCTTATATCTCCGTTCAACATATATATACAGAAATAATTATGGAGAACGAAATGTGGGTATGGATGACTGAAAGACACTCCATAAAGATTTATCACATCTGGTGAAGCAGTTACCCTGGAATTTACGGAAATGTTCGAAAAAACGTTATTTGCGACACATTTTGATTTTTATCTCTGTCCAATGGACTGTCAGAAGAACATTTATTGAGAACAATATGTAGGTATTAACTATTTGAAAACATTTCGAAAGTTTGGTGATAATCGTTGGGACCGGTTTGCCAAAAAGCGTTAAAAACCAACTTTTGCTGCATGGGCCTATATCTCCGTTCACCGTATTTTCACGGTGATACGTATGGAGGAGAAAAGTTAGGTATTGATTAGTAAAAGATAATTTGAATGTTTGATCAAAATCGTTAGTGCCGTTTTTGGGAAAAATGCGAAAAACCCTAGTTTTTGGTACATTTTCGTCCCCCACCTTCCCTTGCCACCGGCCGAAATCGCCCATAACCTCATTTTGGTGGCTACAAAAAATAAAAAAAGAACCAGCTGAATCAGATCAGCCGTTCTCCCGCAAATCGAACTACAGACACACACACACACACGGACCACGCCCCGAAATTAGGTTTTTTGGACTCAGTAGGCCTCAAACCGTAAAGATCTGAAGAAAACCCAAATTTTTTTTGACACGATTACTATACTTTCTTTTCCCTTTAGGGTCGCGGAAAGTAATAAGGAGCCCCTTCACAAACGTGACTAAATAAAATAAAATAATAAATTAAATCAAATGTCCACACTGCTGGAGGTAGAATAATTACAATAGATGTTCTGATCGTGAACTACGGCGTGGATCACGCGCGTGTGCGAAAATTTACTGTCGGAGTGCGAAAACGAAGAGGTGTGAAGATCAGAAATCGAAGAGCTTAACAGCAAAGAGCGGTGCTGCCAAATACACCATACCTGAAGACAAACAGAATTTGCTGTTAAATATATTCATGTTGGTTAATTCCCTTTCCAGTGAAGAAGGCCTGGTAGTAGTAATTTCTTACATCGTACGGTCGATTGGTAAATAAAGGAGTTATTGCAGTTGGAATGCTGATGACCCTTCGTACTGCAATTCGGTGTGGTACTACTGGTGATGAACCTGAGAGGCGGACTGGCGAAACGAACCGAAGTAGGTGAAGCAACGGGGGCTGGAGGCGGATCTTTGTCGGCGATAAGATCTTAGCAATGGGATGTTTATAAATGAGAGCTAATAGCGCAAACACTCAGTCATGTGCCACGAGAAATAGTTCGAGAACACATAAAAGTTGAAGGCGCGAAGGTAATTCTCCCTAGTTCTTTCCCCATTCAGTCCTGTTCTTCTCGTTCAAAAGAAGACGGAAGTACTTCGAATGGTAATTAAACTCTAATACGGTGTCAGATCGATTTCATCTTTCTTCGATAACTCAACAAATTGCGTGCTTAAGCGGTGCCACGTTGTTCACTATTCTTGACACTGCTAGCAGATTTTACCAAATTCTTATCGATGTAGAATTAATTGAAAAACTTGCTTTTACTGTTTGGAGTCCCAAGCGGACCTGGTGTCTACCAACGAGCCATCACAAAGACATTAGAAAAGATGCTTTATGATGTTACATGCTGTGTTGACGATTTAGTCATATCTGAATGCACTCCATGTGAAGAATAGTAACTGGCCAGAGGAGTAAAACGTTATATTGGTGTTGAATAAGGGTGTTAGGACATGGGCCCAATGTCTGCCACGGCGAAATTCCATTGGTCCTTCAGCTCTGGCGGAGTGATATGCCCGCCCTGCTTTGAGTGTGTGTGTGTGGTGTTGAATAAGTGAACGAAATTCATTCCACTTTAGGCCTGGATGGGCGATGGTAGTGAAGCAAGTAGCTGCTCATTCTTTCAGTACCTTTATCTATGCTACATTCAGTCCTTGTTGATCAGAAGCTGTTAGGCAACACTGAATCGTATTACGCTTAGATTTGGGCTCAACTTTTCGAAATATGACTTAGAGAGGGGCAATTACTTTTAAGCCTTAACCCTTGTTATTGTACGTCTACAAGTACCAGAAAATCAGTTCTGAAGTTGAAAAGTGTTTCTATTCACTCCGCTACGTGAAATAAAATGTAATTTCAGTACGTAGTGGAGTTGGTGTTGACCAGAACCACCATTCCATCACGCCAAATTTGTAAAAACCCGATTATGGGAATGTAGCGGAAGCGTACAGTGACGCAGTTGCGAGTTACTTCGGTATCATCGGTTTGGACCTAGCTGTTGTCCGGACGTGTTCGCTTTCGCCCACGCTCGTGTCGCTCCCTCTCATTTCCCTGTTTGTGGTGGAAAGTCTCCTCCGTATTGTAATCACAAATAAAGCTCAGTATTTCTATTACATTCGGTCGTTACCGTTATTCTATATACTGCACGTTGGACGATAAGGGTAAACGAAGATTCATGCCTGCCCATTTGTCTGAGCTATGAAGCCTCCTTTGCGTAGAACAGCGGATTTCGTTAATAGAACTACATTTTATTCACGAGCTCTTGTGTTATCTCTCAAATGGAATAAAAAAATAGCTACTAACAGAAACATGTTACGCAGCTAAGCTTGCGGATCTGTCGGTCCGTGACTAATGAATTAGGTGAAGAACTTTATGTAAGCTTTTGTCCGACTTTTTTGGAAGATGTGCGTTTAACTAAATATAATTGTTAGTGTACGCTATTTAATTCCCAACGTTTTTATCGCATTTCGTCGTCCCTGATATTTATGAATTGTTAGGATGGGTCAAGCGAACCACAGTTTGATGCCGATTGAGGTTAGCAACATCCATCATCCTCGCTGCGTGTTGTAGTGACCCTCAAATGTATTCGTGTTGATGACTACAGTTGTCGGGGTGCATCGAGGAATACTTCTCGGAATCGTGTAACTTCGAGACGGTTGCGAGTGAAGGAAACGTTGCGACGTCGGTTCCGGCACCTTCGAGCCAAGATCTATTAGAGTTGAACAAGTTTTATTTATTGATCCTTCCTAAGAGTGGCAGTAATTCATGTTTACGATGATGAGACGGGAGCATGTTATCTGCTGAACTAAGGGAACATCCTCACGCAAGGGCCGCTTGTTTCCTTCTAATTCTGCATAACAACGATCTAATTTAATTGGAACGAATCTCGTGATGCGACCTTCCTTAATAAAACTTGAACACAAATGGATCCGACTTTTTGTTTCAGTCGTCAATAAAAATGTATCCTCTCGAGTACTTTAGTGTAATTGATAAAAGGGCGTTTTTACGGTCGGATGTCTTTCAAACACGGAACAGATTGTCAGCATTTTGTCTACTTGCCGTCAGTAAAGAAATAATTCTCAACGTACCGCTTTTTGACGAATTCAGAAATGAGAGGTGCACAGCAGAAGTGCACCAACCTTCGAGTGTTACTTACTTACAACGTACATTTATTCAATTCTGAATCGGCGTCGAGACAATTCGCACTATTTATCTTTACCATGTCATGAGGCACTTTATACTCGTATATAGGTTGTCACATTAAATGACTGAAAACTGACGATCTTTCGCCATGCCTTTTCTGTGTGTATGTGACGAGCTTGAAAGTATTGTGGTGTCTTAGGTGTAAAAAGGTGGCGGTGACCAAGAGATTCTCCGAGCTCCTTGAGAGCGCCTCTCTGTTTCACTGCTTCACGTCGATTGTCCTCTTCATTGGGTCTTCATGAGTTTTGGGATATCACGATAAACATTGAATGGCCTTCGGAACGTCTGTGAGTTCGAGTTTTTTTCTCCCTTTTTTGAAACCTAGGAACTTCATTAAGGTTGCCACCATTAAGTGTACAACAGTGTAATACACGTACAAAACTGAATAGCGTAGCATTATTTCAAATAACAAAAGTTGAACCATTGTGGAGGTGCACCAATCAAAATAATGTGGGTTGTCGTGAGTAATAGTGACGCGGGATACCGTCCAACCGCCACAAATAACAACCCTCGGGTGTGTCAGCTCTACCTTTAAATGTGGGAACCAATCAAGTGGCGTAAATAATAATTGGAAGACAAGTCGTTCTCAAAACCCTTCAAACTGTTGTTAAAAGGAATGTTAAAAGATGTGAGCTTCCACATCCTCGACCGACTTGAAGGAAACTACGTTCATGCCGCCAGCGATTCCCCATCAACTGACTTCGGATCGAGCGGGCCATCTCCTAGGCGTCTAGACAGCTCCATATCGCCCCTGCGAAAACTGCTTTATAATTCAGGAAGGCAATATAAAGTAATAGCTTCCTCAAACATGACAGAACACGGGCGGAAGCTGAATGAAAACTGAGCAACAGAAACCGACGCGTCGTTAAAAGAGGGAGACGGTGTGGCAGCGTCTTTCATATCGACCTCTCATATTCTTTCACTTTTCGTACTGATATCTTATTTATATTTCCTAAACGATATCATTTACGTAAAAGGCCAACATACCTGCCAAAGCGAAGTTTCGCACATCTCGAACGACGTTTCTGAAGCAACAACGTCAGTATTTATTTACAACAATGCTTACTCGTTTTCCCAGCTGAATTGAAATTATGCTTAAAATCGCAGCAAATTATTACATCACGGTTTATTATTTTCTTGCATAGCTTGACGTAGAGTCACATTCGCGAGACCCATCCCATTCGATTCAGCATCGAAAAATAACAGTAAACGATGCAAAATATGACTTGACTACAACGGAACGACGGAAATATTCCAGGCACACTGTGACGAGTCGAGCTGATGAGTGGTTGGAGTGACATGGGAGACAGTGCAAATGATGAAACAATAACTTCCAGTGTATTGCCTCACGAATTCTATCCATTGGTCGACTTTGGCTCACTATAATTACTGTGATTTCACTGTTTTGGGTCTAGACGCAGTCGTACATCTCTGAGACTCATTTCATTTACCCATCGGCGAAGAATACCTAGCAAACGCAGCGCCAAATTTTGAAGGAAGGTTGTAAACACGTTTCCCGGCTGATTCATGGGTGTCTTATTTACGATGAATAATAAACTAATAGGGAATGCAAGAGCTTCCTCTCTACTCGAACCCGAAAATCCTACTTTTGGTACAAAAGTGTTGTTCTTCAAATCTGAGCTCTCCACTTCCTTTAGCTCTCAACTTCGATAAATTAGTGGTTTAATCCGATTTCGTAGTAAATTCAGCAGATTACTGCTGTAAAAATGCAGCGTGGCGTCAATTGTAATGGGGCTCGAAGCAGAAACTAGCCAGAATGTTGATTTCCTATGTGATGTGTTTAGTGGTTTTCTGCTATAGTTGTTCGGGCCTGGACCCAATATGTTTAATCAAACAAGAACTCATGAAACACCCAGATATCACATAAACAAAAAACTCTTCTTGGGAACAAAATGAGGCAATGAAATTAAGAGCGTAACAAGACCCACCTTGAATTCAATCAAATAAATAGAAATTCAATTGTTTATCAATCGGGAAATGTTTATCAAGCCCGACTTTGCACACGGAAGTTTAATACAAAGAAAGCTATTAAAAAAAACCCTGAAAATTATTACACAATGGTTTATTATTCTCATGAACAGCTTGACCTAGTATTACAGCTCCGAGACCCATCCCAATGATCCGATGGAGGGGTGTGCGGAGGAAGTGGCCTTGTCTGATCCCGTCGGGCAAAAAGATTCGTGGTAATTGGGACGGGGGCTTCCAGCAAACCCTCGCTCGGCAATTGGCAGGACGTTGAGAGTCCAAAGGGCGTTGCGAGTCGAGCGGGCCTTGAAAACGATACGAAACACGCCTTATTTGCGATTATACCGCGTTTCGTTAATTTCTATAGCCATTTTTTGCCCATAACAACCATGGGCTACGTCCGATCGGATTGCCGAGATGGTGGGCACAACTAGATACCAAATGGGATTTTTGTGCGTTAAAAGGGACGGGGAACGGGGGATGGTGGGCGGTGGTCAGTGCACGGGGGGCGGCGGACGGACATTGCAGATTTGGAATCCCCATGTCTTGAAACGTAAAGTATCAAATTTTGAGGGGGGGTTGTAAAAAATTTTTCGTGACCGAAAACATAGGGTTATTATTCATATAACCCTAATAATAAAATACATACATATTAAATGAATAATAAACCAATATTATTCAGAATGAATAATAAACCAATATTATTCAGAATGAATAATAAACCAAAAATTAGTTATTGAGCTCGTATACAACAGAAATAGACAATAAAAAGTAACTGCATGTGAAAGAGTCCGAAACAAATAGTAGAAAATAAATTGGTACTTGTACAAGCTTTCTTCGCGCGACGTTTACAGTTTGTGCTACCAATTGATGCATAATAGGCCTCCGGCTGTAAAGTGGCCCAGATATGGCGCTGGTAGATGTGAAAGTATGATTTCCAGGTATGACGCTGGTGAACATTGTCAAACTACGAGTATGTTGTTTTCCAGCAACTTCAGGATACTGCTACCCGGCCGGAAAGCTGAGTGCGTGGTAGGTAGGTTTACACTACACCAAGTGAGTAAACTATATCAGCCGTTAAAAGAGGCACGTGGTGAGACGACGATTGTTGAAATGGTTCACAAAAGGAAAAAAATGGCGCATGATGTTGTGGACGTTTTTCACATTGAAACGGAATAAAATTACACAGTTCTTAATGTAATTAAACGTATTATATTAAAAGTAGTGTAGCTGCCTGAACAGAAATAAATTAATCGAACTCAATATTTAATCAAAGTAACCTACTTTGCTCGGATTATGGTTAAAGACAATATCGGGACGAGGGGTTAATAAACAGGGATTGGCCCACCTTTAACCAACAATGTTAAAGCGACAGAGAAAAACACCGAACTTAGAATCTAGTGCTGATAAGGGAGAGGCTCGATTAGTACATTGCAGGGCGTGTGAAGGATCAAAATGAAAACTGAAGCTCAGGCATCGCAGATAACCCCTCACCTCTCCATGCCCTAACTCGCCAAAGGGGCTTTCCACCAAAGGAAGGAGAGCTGGCGGAATCACAGGCTATATCCTTCACATTTGCAAACAAAAATGTGCACACTTCACAAATTTTAGCAGAATGTGTGGAAACTTCTGTCGCCATTCTGATGAAGGCCCTCATACCCAAAATATTGTGCGTCGCTGACAAAAAATATAGAACTTGAGTGGGGTATTCGAATGGTATTAAAGTAATTGGGTATATAAATTATTTACCCCACTGGTAAATGACTGGTACTTACTGGTAAATTATTTACCAGTAAGTAAATTATTAAAGGTAACGTACCTGTTTAGTGAGTCTGTCTTCTCTAGCTGGTGAGGTACTGTGGGCGAGCGCTTTCGATGTAAAGACATTGTCTGGCTGTTAAGTCAGTACTAATGTTTAAAGACTGCATTGAAAGTTGCAAACTTACTGGTCGGATGATAGAAAGATCATGAGACAATATTTACAAGCGGCGTTTGTCTCAAGTAGAGGGAAACTCGATAGGATTGTCCATTTCCAATATGTAGAGAAACTGAGGCCGTTGACTGGGGACTTTTCAGAACTGAGAGAAGCTTGCTGAACCTGGACTCGAGTCCTCCTGGGACTGAAAGAACAGCGCTTTATTTCATATTGTTATTATCTCTTGTTCACTGTAGGAGTCAAGAGAGTAGTAGAATGAATGTGTTGATTCGGCACGCTTCCCTCTGCCACTACTCATCGAGTTATATTTCTATTTCAGTCTTGAAAACAGAAAACGTATGCAATGTAGATGAGGATTTGTTGTGGATGTTGTGGATGAGGGTGTTGTTGGATTTCTGAAGTGTAATATCGCCAATTTACTAGCCACTTTACAGCAACTTGTTGGGAACCCATTTGATATTTTCGTATTCCGCGCATCGTATTCGTCATCCTTTTTAATGGGGTTTGTCAATCATTTCCTTAACTCCAGCTGTAGCTTCAATTTCAGGTCATTACTCACTTCTCGCATTTATAATATAATATATGAATCCCTAGTTTTTCGTATAAGATCATTTTGGATATTACACTCGCGCACTTGGCTAATAAAAAAAATTGTCAAAAGGCTGTTTTATTAAGCTTTCAGAATGGGCTTCAAAACTTTACTGTTCGAAATATTACTGTTAATAAATTGAAAAGAAGGTATCCATTTGGTTAATTTAAGCGCTACAAAGGTTTTCAATTTAATATGGGGGACTTCCCCATACCAGGGGCATTTCCCTTTGACGTAAATAATCTTTTTTGGCTCGGCGTCAAGACCAATTATTTTAATGTAGAGCGTATCGAATCAAAACAACCTTTTTGATGCTGTGTTGGAAACTATGACGTGTTCATATTAAGCAGCTCCGTTTGCATGAAGAAATAAAAGCACATGCCACGTAGAAACTACTTGAATTATACGTTTCGTGGGACTCCCGATTCGCAATTAGAGTATTCGTCGAGTATCATGTTCCAGAACTTGGGATGAAGATGGTCGTTATTATTTTTTCGTTTGGTGCCGGTGTTTAGTTAACGGGTCGAGAAGATGTTGAGGGTTTTCGGCGTAAGCACTCTTTGTACTACTGCATCGTAAGTACATTTGAAGACAGGGTTGTGCGCGGTTTCATCTTCAGAGAAAGCAATTTGTATAACTAGTGTTACCACGCTGAGATTAAGGCGCAGGTAGGGGAATAGGTGGGTTTCACGTTGAAAGTGGAAGCGCTTAAAGTTCCGGGATCTATTGCGTAGCCACGACTATGAATGAGCAATAAGTGCACAGAAAATTCGTGAAAATATCAGGTAAATATGCGGGCGGGTGCCATATCTTCGTTCAACGCATTTCTACAGGCACATTTTTCGCGGAAAAAATTTAGGTACTAGTTTATTGAGAGCCCTTCATGAGGTTGGTTTTGAGAAAATTGGAAAACCGATGAATTAATATTCAACAAATCCCCTATTCTGAGTCAACTGGGCTTATATCTCCCTTCAAAAGATAGATACAGAAATAATTACGGTTAACGAAATGTGGGGGTGTCTGTGCTAGAAGCCGTTCTATAAGATTGATCAAATCTGGTGAAGCAGTTACCCCGGAATTTACGGAAAAGTTCGAAAAAACATTATGATTATTATAAGATTATATTTTGATTTTTATCTTTGTTCAATCGGGAGTCAGGAACATTTATTTAGAACGATATATAGGTATTAACTATTCAAAACCGTCCTGTGAGTTTGGTTAAAATTGTTGAATATGATGAATCGTTTCCCCGTATTTTCATGGAGAGAAGAAAAGTTTTGTACTAACTAGTAGAGAATAAGTATAAGTTTAATTAAAATCCTTAGTCCTTTTTAAGAAAAATGCGGAAAACCCTAGTTTTTGGTACATTTTCGTCCCCGACCCCCCTCTACCACCGACCGAAATCGCCCATTATTTTATTTTGGCGGCTAAAAAAGGAACAAACAAAATAAAAAAAGAACCAGCTCAATTTCTGCCGTTCTCACACACACACGGATCACACGCCGATACTAGGTTTTTTATATTCAGCAGGCCTCAAAAAGTAAAGACCTGAAGAAAACCCAACTCCTTTCTCTTTGAGTAGCGGAAAGTAAAAATCGACGTAATTTGTTTGAGAAAAATATTGTTCACTGTATCAGAAGTATCGGGTAAAAACTGTGAGAGATATTAGAAAAGTGAAACGGCAGGGTTTTAATTTTGTTCTTTCTAGAGTTGCTCCTAATAATCTTACACGGGTTGTTAAACTCTCATCGTGTAGGTACTTGATTGCACGACGAATTTGATATTCCGCAGAATTCTAGTATCATATGAATGAGTTTTATGGAAAAAAACTGGGCTAAAATCCGTTTTCCGATAAATATTTGATCATTTACTGCGCAGCTCTCGTAATGTTCTCCTAAATGAGAATTCCACGATATAATCATGTTATTTTTGAATTGCCTTGACAAAAAAATTAGTCGAAATAAACCCAGTTTTTGGTCTATAACGTCACCCCCTTTTGGTTTATTATTCATTCTGAATAATAACTCTATGTTTTCGGTCACGAAAAATTTGTTACAACCCCCCCTCAAAATTTGATACTTTACGTTTCAAGACTTGGAGATTCCAAATTTGCAATGTCCGTCCGCCGTCCGGGCCGTTTTGTGCCTTCAACGTGGTCTAAAAAATACGTTCTTTCGCACAAAAATCCGATTTGGTATCTAGTTGTGCCCGCCATCTCGGCAATCCGATCGGTCGAAGCCCGTGGTTGTAATGGGTGGAAAACGGTTAAAAAAATTAACGAAACGCATTACAATGCGGGAACTACAACGGAAGTCAACGTTTCGTCGTTTGAACTCCCTCCCTCCCGCCCGTCTCAATAAAAAACAACCCGCCTCGTCCTCGCCTCGCAATGCTGCTGGGCGGGCGGCTCAACTCCCCTTTAGCCTCGCAACGGGTTCGAGCGCCCCCGTTCCAATTTCCACGACGACGGGGCAAAATCATCAGACGTTTTGTTTCCGTAGTTCCATTGTAGCCAGGACATGTTTCGTATGGTTTACTAGTATTCGATGCTGAATCGAATGGGATGGGGGAGCACTAATACTAGGTTAAGCTGTTCATGAGAATAATAAACCATTGTGTAATAATTTGCAGGGTTTTTTAGCGTCCAATTGATAAATAAAATGTTTTACCATTTGGTCAGCCAGTCAATCGTGTTCACTGACAGACATACACGCTCACGACCATTTTCCCAAATGCTGTTATCTGGTTTGAAGAAACGAACAATTGCATAACTTTTTCCTTCGTGAAGTAAAAGAAAGTAAAAATCTATCGTCGTACGTATGCTATTTAAATGAATTAAATGTGAGTGTGTGGGTGGCCAAATAATATTAATTTATTTTATCCCTCACGGGTTTGTGGAACTGGACGACTTAACACGGAACTAGGGCTATCATGCAACGAACACAGAACTGTGGAGGTACGGCAGGTTGTCATATAAAAAGTCGTATGGTGGAGAGGTGTTAACCGCACGTTACCACGATGAGGTGTAACCTTGGGGAATCCGTAGCAGTCAAAACTGGAGAGTTGTCGTCGCTCTCTGTTGTTGAAACTGCAGTGGAGCAACCCTTGGTGTCTTAATGACGTCCTGTTTGCTGTCAGACATGTATAGGTCGTGTGGTCGAAGTGGGTACCTAGCCCTGCATGGTTTACCCCTCTACTACCAACAGGTTAATACCACAGACGGGAGGGCTTCGCATTGAAACCACAGCCCCCATTTCATGGCCAGTGTCACACTGTGTCTGTGGCCACGGGCAGAAGCCGCCTGGATGCTATTTCAGTTAGTTGTGCCTTGAGCAGCCTAATTCTTCAGTGCATGAATTGCCAAAAGCCGTTCTCCCTGCACCTACGCCTAATTCACAAATGGATTATGAGGATTGTATTTTCCTTCCATTCAACACATGGTAAAAATAGTCATGTTGCGTTCCCCTTTAGCCAGGTATTGTCCAGTCAGCTAAGCCTTCGCAGTGGGTCGCAACTCGCGTCATTCCCCCGAAGACCTGCCACTACCCGAACAAGGACTTCCTTATCGACACAGTTTCCCCCCCTCGGTTACGTAAATTGAGACTTAAATAAAATTGTCTCGCAATGTCTCCAGCAGGCACACCACGAAGGGGAGGTTGTCTTGACCAGTGTCGAGGTAACTTCCTTTTTTTCCTCTTTGCCTCTTTCTGTCGATGCCAGTTGTCTAGAAATTGGTGAGTTTTGTTGCTCTTCCAACAACTGTCACTCGCTGGTGTGTTGACACCACACACAGGTCTGTTTCTTTATTTGATGACTGTACCTAAACCCTCGACGAGGGTTATATCAGTCATAGAAGTTGCGGTTTCGCTAATATGCAAGAGGCCGGCCCCTGCAGCATCCACCGAACTCAGACCTGTGGAGGTACGGCAGGTATTTGGTCTTAGCCAGTCTCACCGTAGAGAGCTGTTGCCCGTGTGTTACCGCGCGGAGGTTGACCACCTGAGGAATCCCGTACCATCTGGGAGTATTTCATAATCTGGTTTCCTACCTGATCTTACTTTTTACTTGGGTGGCAAGTTTCAAAAGGACAGATCAACTATAACCACGTTTCTTAGCCATCACCTTCTTTGCGAACTTTGCAAAATGGTCATAGGCTTCCTTTGTAGCAGTCAATGCTGCTAAGTTCGTTTGCCCTACCAACAACCGTCGCTCACTGTTGTAGAAACTACAGTGGAGCAGCACATGGTTTCTTGTTTCCTCCGCACTGGAGGCACAAGACGTGCATAATGGAGAGTCTTTCAGGGAAAAGAAGTGGAGCCGCGCATTGAAGTCACCATGTCCCGTGAGGAACTGACTCGTCCAGTGGTCTGGCTCAACCCATTTTCTAGAAAGACGTTCACGGATGTTGGGGAAGAACTCATACGTATCACGTCCTTTGACGAGGATTCCCATCTCGCTTCCCATTTCTCTAGAGCCCATTCATCGATGGCGGCAAGTTTCTGTTCTGTGGTGAGATCCGCACGGAGTTCAGCCCAAAGCGGGGAAGCTCCTGTTTCACTCTCCACTTGTCAATCATGCACTCGACAGCCAAATCAACTGGTAACTGACCAGTGATCACCTGGAGTGCTTCCGTTGATACAGTCTTGTAGGCCTTGGTGATCCACAGGAGCGCAGCTCTCTGGGATTGGGCCAATACTCTCTTTTGATTGACTGTTAGTTTGCTACCCCAGACAACGGGCAGTAGCCAATCACACCTAAATAGATGGCCTTATACATGAGGATGGTGTCGTGGTAACACACACCCCAAGTGGCCTTGCTAATGGCACGCAGTGAGGCAAACCTTGCAATGGTAGTGCCTTTAAGGGACTGGAGGTGTTGGTTGAAACCCCACCTCTCACCTATATTCACTCCTAAATACTTGACGTGCTTTTCAAGAAGGAGCCTGTGGCCGCCAAAGCGTATTGTGGGTGGATTATTCACTTTCCCCTTCAAGAGGATTAGCTGGGTTTTTCCTCAGCCACCTGCATCTTGACATGCTCGCACCATTGGTTGACAGTGCGGAGCACATGGTGAGTTTTTTTCTTCAATTTGGCGGACTGACTCTGCAAAGATCAGCACAGTCAAGTCATCCACATAGGCGTACGGCTCGCAGTCAGTCTCCATGAGTTTCCTGAGTAGACCTTCGAAGAAGGCATTCCAGAGTGCTGGTCCTAGGACTGAGCCCTGTGGGCACCCCTTCTCAATCTTTCTCCGGACGGAGACATGCCTACTTTCGATCGTAGCAGTTCTGTCTGTCAGGTAACTTCTGACGAGTGAGTACAGGTTGCGGGGATTCCCTATCTTTAAGCTCATTAAGGAGCGCTGGCCACCAAAGGTTGTCAAACGCTCCTCTGATGTCAATCAGAACTGCTACGACGTACTTAGCCGGTGCCAGCAGGGAAACACGCCGAATCTCGACAATGACATCCTGCGTGGACCTTCCTTTGGTACACCCGTATTGCCTGCCTGTGAGGTTGCGGCCAAAGACTCCTTCGAGGGACTGCAACATCAAGATTTCTAGTGTTTTGCCTAATATGGAAAGAAGGCTGAGTGGTCTCCATGATCGCGGGTCTGACTGATTGCGGTCGCCTCCCTTTTGAAGAGTGACAACACGCGCAGACTTCCACTGAGTGGGGAACTGTCCGACCTGCAGACAGTCATTAAATAAATTAAGGAGACCGCTGGAGATTGTCCGCTCAGCCTTCCTTAGCATATTGCTTTCTATTTTGTCTGGCCCGGGGGGTTTGTTGGGCTTTAAGGTCGCAAGGGCCCTGCCGAGGTCGCCTGTTGTCCACAATGGGATGTCGGGCTCGTTCGGAGGGTCCATGATCAGCTCCCTTGCTGTCCTCTGGGCTTCAGTGTCTCGAGCTACTTGGTCATCTGGGAACGCCTTCTCAAGGAGGGTTTCCAGTGAGCTTTCGATGCTGCAGGCCCAGCCTGACTCATTTTGCATCGCAGCTAAGACTTGCTCTACGTTTGCTTTTCCTATGGAGGACTTGTAGTGTCTGCCCCAGGGGTTCTCAGAGCTCTCCGCTTCCACAAAATTTCGCCAGCCTTGCCGTTTGGCTCGTTTGATGGCGCGGTGGAAGGCCTTCTTCTCTTGGATGAAGGCAGTTCGGAGTGTTGCTCTGGCATCAGGGTCACGAGTGTTTTGGTACATCCTTCTGGCTCTATTTGCACTTTGCTTGAGGGGATTAAGTTCCTCAGTCCACCATGGGACTTTGATCGCCCTGTGCTTCTGTTGGCCAAGTACAGAGAGCCCAGCAGAGTGCAGTGCTGTGGTAAATGTGTCCACTTTGCTGTCCACCTCTTCAGGTGTGGATGCTTGCGCTATTAGGTCGGTGTCTGCGGCACGCAGTTCACCTTCCAGTACCCTACAGAATTGTGGCCAGTCAGCATTTTTGTGCGGAATCGCTTTTCACGCATGTCTTTGCAGAGGATGTTGTCATCCGTGATGGCAAAGTCAATAACCATGTGATCGCTCTGCGTTGCACCTGGTACGACTCGCCAACCTTGCAATTTGAGTAGCAGGGTGTGAGACACGGCTGTGACGTCTATACACGACCTTCCTCCTGGACCATCATAGGTCGCCTCAGTCATGGGGTCGTTGGCAACAACCAAGTTGTACCTGGTGAGCAGCTCTATATACGCCTCGCCCGCCCTGTCCAGGGTTGGGGATCCCCACAATGGTGATCTGGCGTTTGCATCAGCACAGACTACGCAGGGTCGTCCTGATAGGCCTGCTAGAGCCCGCTCGAGTGGTTCAAGGCTGTTGGCAACTGGTGCGCCAAATTGCCTGTAAAATGATATTACAACCAGCTCAAAGCCACCGGCTCGTATGAGCACAGCGGCCAAGTGCTGGCTGTTCAGGTGGGTGAGTGCGAGCATGTCAATGGACGGGTCGGTGCAGGCTACTGCTGCCTTGGCTCCCGTTCTTGCTCCAGTCACCACTCGTGCCTGCGATCCCAGACCAAGGGTTTTGGATCCTATGTATGGTTCCTGTATGGCGAGGACACTGCAGCGTTTCTTGAGTGCATTTTGCAGCAACTCAGCCATAACTGGGCAACTCTTATTTGTGTTGTGCTGAAGGATTCGAACTGTTTTTGACCTATTCATAATCTACTCGTGACTCCTGGAGGGCAATCGCTCGCTGACGAATGGTACAGCGTGCGTCTCGTGTAGAGTGTGAGACCTGTTGGATTTTGCGTTCGACGCAATTGGCACACTTGAGAGGGGCATCACGCTTGCATTCCCTACTCAGATGTGGCAAGGCGCACCAGGCGCACACAACAGGTCTTGTACAGGCCACTGCCAGGTGGCCATAGCGCTGGCATTTGTAGCACTGAGTGGGGGCTTGGTACTTTCGTATGGCGCACCGCTGCCAGGCTATTTGGAGGTGCCTTGCCCCCTCTAGTTTTTTGTATAGGCTGGGTGATACCTCAATCACCCAATCCTTCTGCCTTCCACGCTGTTTGGTGAAGAGGGGCCTGACATCCTGCGGCTGCAAGCCTAACGCAGGGTTGTGCTCAACAACTTGTTGGGCCAAGTCCTCTTTTCGAAGATCAGTCCGCACGTCGCACAATAGCAGGCGTGGGAAACGACCCAGGGGCTGACGCTTGGAGCTTCAACTCCTTTTTGTTGAAATGTGGCTCGTGAGCGCCTTGGCCATTTCTGGCGTTTCCGTCACAATGACGGCGCCACCTCCTACTGCGGTGCGGATGTTCAGCACTCGGACGCTTAGAGCTTGGAGGTCCGTAGCAGGGACACCCGCATCAGTGCTTCCATTGTATCAGGGTTGGAGGGACCAGCCTCTCCTTCCTTACATGTATGCCTAACCACTACCACGTTTTGTCGTGGGTTTTTAGGGGAGTTTGGCAAGCGGTGGAGGCTTATTATTTTTGTTTTTATTTTTACTTTTGCCCTTGTTTTTGGGCAGAGGCGTAGGCAGGGCGCTGCCCTCAGCCTGCTTAGTTGGGGCCTGTTTCCGCTTCCCCCTGCGCTTCCTGGCCCTGGCAGACTGCCATTCCGCCTCAGCTCCATGAGGGGGGGAGGAGGGCGCAGTAGCGGCTACTGCCGCATATGAGGGCCTGGGGTACTACCTGGCTCATTGAAGGTCCTTGAGTTTGGGGGCTGGTGGCACTGGCTGCTGGGCAATCGCCCACGCAGCTCTTCCCTCACGACAGCCGCCACAGTTTCCCGCAGGGGGGGAGTGGCAGGGGGCGATGTCGTTGGGGGGGCATTAGCTTTTATAGCCAGCTTCGAAATTTCGAAGAGGCAACTAGTGATGAGGTCCCGCATAGGTCCTGTCGCGTTGACCCTCATCCGTGCCATCTGGCTGTGGATGATTTGGACATATGCGCAAATTTGCTCCATGTCCGACAGATTAGGGTCAACGGCGTGTCGTGTGCTTGTAGTAGCCGGGTTGCCCGGGCTACTAGGGGGAGAAGGGGGAGGTGAACGCGGTTTGCCCGGTTCTTTCCGCCCTTGTTTGTTTGGACGACGAGTAGATTGCTCATCGTCCGAAGAGGGAGGGGTCGAGCTTGGCGAGCCCGAGGAAGAGGCGCAGGTGGCGTTTTTATTACCTGCAATTGTGTTATTTGACTTAGTCATGTTTTACTAATTTTGAGGGGAGATTAAAGAAGCAGACTGGTGTAGTGTATCCTTGTGAGTTCATTTGTTGTGTGTGTTAGTGGTATGAGCGAGAGGTGCTCGAGAGGCAGTGTCCTGGAAGCTCCCCTTCAGGCATATTGATTCTAGCCCCTCTCGCTGGTCCGTTGAGGGTCAAAGGGAGGCCCCACATGCGCCGCAGCTGCCAGTCAGGCCACCCACCGGGACTAAGACGCATGATGGATTTTTCGGCTGCTGCTCAGAGTCAGCCCTCGGCCACTGGTGATGTGGTGAGCGGGACACACGCTATCATCCGCCCCAGGAACGCTCAAACCTGGTTTTTCCCCCTCCTCATTCCGAAGGCCGCACCTATATAGGGGATCGCTCAAAGGTGTTAGTGAGCTACCTCCAGGACTGTCTTTCGCTCATTATGAGTGTTTTAAGTCAATATGTTCTGCCACGCAAGCCGTTGCAGTGTATTTTGTATCTGGAATATGTTGTGTGTGTCAGTGTCGTGAGCTTTAAGCCCCTTTAAGGCCGGATTTAACGACCACGCAGAGGATACGGCAGGAGAATTCTGTCCCCTTCCTGCGGGGGTGTGTACTGCGATCCCAGCTAAAGGTAGGGGTTCCCAGTGTGTCATGTATGTGAATGAAGTGTAAGTTGTGTCCCTTTTAGTTCGGCTTATACGAACACGCAGGAGTACGGCAGTGGAATTCTGGACCCCCAACTGCAGGGTGAGCACAGTGTGGCGACAGAGTACACTGTGACGCCCAGCCACAGTTAAGCCTCGTTGGATGTAATCCTGCGGGGACCTCGTAGAGGTGAGGTTGTCTTTCAAGCTGGGCCCACCCGGCTTTCCCTTTTAGTCGGCTCATACGACACGCAGGGAATACGTCAGCGGAATTCTGGACCCCCGACTGCAGGGTGACACCACACACACACACACACACACACACACACACACACACACACACACACACACACACACACACACACACACACACACACACACACACACACACACACACACACACACACACACACACATCGTATTCTTCGCTGAGATCGAACTAATATACCTACAATCTGTCGCCATTCTTAAGTTGAACCACAAATGCCACATGATACACAAAAGGGCCTTGGCTACGACCTGACATTAGTGGGACTAGAGGACGTATTGTCGACAGTTTTCATGTGATTCGTGACCTAATTCGCTGAAATATCCCAAAAAAATAAATCGCCGGTTTTTTTCGTCAATTGTGATCATGATTATAGAAACTGATCCGTCGTCGGTCGTTTTGTTCCTGAACTTGGGATGAAGACGGTTATTTTGTTTGGGGCCGGTGTTTTACTTAACGGGTCGAGGAGATGATAAGGGGGTTGATGGGGGCGGGTTAATGCATAACAATATTCACCGGAGGCGGTTCGAAGGGGTTGGGGGCTGACACGAATCGATGTTAGTTACTCTCGCCCCCGCCGATAGCGCTACGTTCGTCCCAACTACGGCAGACGGCCGCGGGAAGTCAGACGGGGAGCCGCGTCAGTGCGCGATCTAACGTGCGAGCGATCGTTTCAATTTTCTCGATTCGAGGGACGCAGGACGGTGTTCGTGTGTTTACAGTGTGCGGCGATCGTTGAGGGATATTTAACCGAACCGAACCGAACATGTTGTCCCTCTCGACGGAAGCGCCTCTTCTCAACGGCCTCGTTATAGTCCTCTCGTCCCTCGTCGCAGGTTTGAATCCGATTATTAACAATTACACTCGTCCTTTAGACGTGACACTATCAAAAGCTCCTCTTCAATCTCTTCCAATTATGTCAATACGCCCTCTCAAAATTTGATTCGCATTTTACCGGTAAATGATTAGGTCCGTTCTTTCACGTTCGTCGGCGAGAGAGTGGAGCTTTTTTTTAAGGCTGCGATCGGATTATCCACGTTCCAATTTTACCCTGGCATTTCGCCCATTCGCTGAGCCGCCACAATTCTTGATTTCCTCAGCCCTCAAATCTCTGGAGTCACCTCTATTTTTGATCGGTAATGCGCCATCATTAGTACCATCCACAAAAAATACCCTAATTTACGACAAAACAAAACTACGATTTTCCTTAAACTTTGGAGATCAGAAATTGCCATAATTTTTTCATTCTTTATATTAAGTGGTACTGATTTAAAAAAAAATACATTTTAAGCATCAAATACTTTACATATTGTATATATATTTCAAATTAATGGCTTTCTAAAAAATAAAATAAGAAAAAATAAAGAAATGACACTCGGATGGATTTTTCCAAGGTTTATTAAATAAAAAACAACAAAACAGCGGGTTGTAACGCGACCATTCATTTATAGTTGCCTTTTTAATTACGTAAAAACCATCCTCTTTCCCCAATCTTCTTAAAATACCCGTGTCTAATTATACGAAGCGACGTGTCTCGCGATCACCCCAGAATGCGGTGTTCTGGGCCGCGAGTCGACTGACATTCAGCGTTCAAACCCCCCGCGCGCTGTCAATCAACTTGTTGCTTCGCGATGGGTTCGGGGGCTCCGAGTCAAAACAAAAATATCGAATGCGGCGCATCATGAGACTTTCCTCAGCCCTACATAGATCCTACTATTTCGATACGTTTGTCGCTTAGTTAGTATATCGCTATAAAACATCGCGATGAAAAAAAAAAGTCTGGTGCGTTGCAACGCACAACTTTCCTCAGCTCTACGTCAATTCTCTTGTGTTCGTGGCTCTTATTATTTACTCAATTCATTTATCGCTCAGTTGATTTGAAGTTGGTCAAAAACAACACTTCGCGGCAGCATATAGCGGTAGCGCCTACAGCTCCGGAATTAATTGTGCTGCTAACTCCTATTCCCGAACCATTATTGGGCAATTGAAAAATTAATGAACGTGTAAACGCGATTTTTTTTTTGAAGAGGATAGTAATCTTTTGCAGAGTTATTCGGTAAAAACGCATAGAAATGGTGGTAATCGAAATTCCAAAATTTCTGGAGTGGCCCCCATATATCTTATGAGCTTTTTCAATCCCTCACCCTATAGATATTGGATTGGACTACTACACCAATTTTTTTGACCATCGTAGTACCATTTCAGCGGAGTTTATAAGGAAAAAAACGCGCTAAAATCGATTTGTAAATGTTTGGTAATTTATAGTGCTGCTCTCGTCACAAATGGGAATTTTATGGTGTAGCCACCTCATTGAGAGCTATCAATATAAAAAATTAAGATCAAAATCATTATAGTCGTTTTTGAGAAATAAAATATTTGGTGTTTTGATCACTATGGTAACTATAGTTAGCTTTCAGTGGATTTTGCTCATACCCTCGTTTTGGCGTTCCATAGTGACCTGTGGGATAGATATCAAGTTTGAGCTGATTTCGTTCAGCCGTTTTCTTTAAAAACCGTTCACAGACACTAGCGAACACAGTAGGGTCTGGAACGTAAAGATCGGAAGAGAACTCAAAAAAAAAAATTAGGAAAGTAAAAATCAAGTGCTCCGCTTCACACACCTTCCCTTAGCTTCTCATAAATTCGCCGGCTGCCGTGGCGTCTGCTACTGATTCAATTTATTTTTATTTATTTTTCACTCAGTTTATTTGAACTTGGTAAAACACCACTGTGGTGGCTGAACAGTTCGTTTCCATTTCGAAATTTCGTCGGTGGTTCATTACTTACTTTATTACCGTCCTTAAGCGCTCATCGTATAAGCAATAATCTTGAAGAGGACTGCATTATACGTGCGGAATTGAGTTGAGTTGGTGTACAAATGAGCGACACAAGAGTAGTACTTGGAACGCGTGAACAGTTGTGGGTAACTGTATCAGAAGGAAAAGGGCGAGCTGTGTTACAGAGACGAGAGTTGATAGCGGACTGATTTGGAAGTGCTCAGTCGTGGAGAGAAATGTGAAATTGAGAAGAAGGAAATAAAGAAGGGGGCAAAACAACTGACTGCAGTGGAGGGATTCCCGCAGGTACGAGGGGCAGGTATTGAAATAGACGGAGGCAATGACTGGGGAAGTCTGAGGACAAAGACTAATGGGTTTGGCGCTTTGTGTTGAACAGTATGTGTAGTTCGATTTGCAGCAGAACTGGACCCATTGGGCTGGTTCATTTGTTGTTTTGTTTTTTATTTTTTGCAGACTCCAAAATAAGCTTGTGGACGATTTCGGTCGTTGGGAAAGGGAGGTGGGGGACGAAAATGTACCAAAAACTTGGGTTTTTTTGCATATTTCTCGAAAACGATTTCGATGTTTACTGATACATTCAGATTATCTTCAACCCGACGTTTTGGTTTATTATTCATTCTGAATAATAACCCTATAATTTCGGTGTCACGAAAATTTTTTTACAGCCCCCCCTCAAAATTTGATACTTTACGTTTCAAGACGTGGAGATTCCGAATTTGCAATGTCCGTCCGCCGTCCCCCGTCCGCTGTCCCCCGTCCACCGTCCGGGCCGTTTTGTGCCTTTAACGTGGTCTAAAAAATGCGTTCTTTCGCCCAACAATCCGATTTGGTATCTAGTTGTGCCCGCCATCTCGGCAATCCGATCGGACGAAGCCCGTGGTTGTAATGGGCAAAAAACGATTAAAAAAATTAGCGAAACGCAGTACAACGCAGGAGCTACAAGCGTTTCGTCGTTTGAATTCCTCCCTCCCCGCCCGTCTCTTTAAAAAACCAACCGCTCTCGAGGCGGCTCGCTTCTCTCGAGGCGAGGCGGGTCGCTTCCCTCCCAACGACGCCGCCTCTCCCCGGGTTCACTTCGAGCGCCCCCGTTCCAATTTCCCTGACGTTTTGGTTTTAATACGATTCAATTTTTTCAGATTCTTTCGTTTCATTCTCATTTTGTTTTTTTTCATAGATTTTTGGTTAAATTTTGATATTAGTATTTAGCGTGCATGTTTTCATATTAAAATTCAGTTTTTTCTAGATACTTTGGATTTTTTTTGTTTATTTTAATATTACGATTCAGTTCTTTTCGACCTTCTTTTGGGCTTCATTATGATATTTTTCGATGCTGAATCGAACAGGATGGGTCTCGGAGCATTAATGCTAGGTCAAGCTGATTATCCGAATAGTAAACCGTTGTGTAATAATTTGCAGGGTTTTTCCTTATCTCCATGAAAATATGGAGCACGGAGATACGGGCCTATGAAGCAAAAATAACTTTTTTACGCTTTTTGGCAAAATGGTTCAACGATTTTCACCAAACTCACCGAACGGTTACAAATAGTTAATACCTAATAGTTAATATTGTCCTCATTGAATGTTCCTGTTACAGTATAGTGAACAGAGATACAAATCAAAATGGGTCAAAAATAATGTTTTTTCCAACATTTCCGTAAATTGCGGGGTAACTGCTCCACCAGATTTAAACAATCTTATGGAGCGTCTTCTTGCAACCTATACCCACATTACGTTAACCGTAATTATTTCTGTATATATCTGTTGAACGGAGATATAAATCATGATAGTTCGTAAAACGAGATTTGTCGAATATTAATTTATCGGTTCTCCAATTTTCTCAAAAAAAGCTTCAAGGATTTCAATCAAACTTACAGAGTACTCTCAACTAACTAGTACCTACATTTTGTTCTCCATAAATGTTCCTATAGAAATGCATTGAACGAAGATATAGCACCCATATATGTGGCACGCCGTCCAATTTTTTTTCCAACTAACGTAAATGATAATTTGGAGTTGGTTGCCTCAGTTCATACAAAACGTTCAAGCGAAACCAGTACCATAGTAACTATAGTTGGTTCTAAGTAACTTATTTTGGAGCCCATGTTGACCTGCAGACTCACTATAAATGTTGAGCTGAGACTGTTTAGCTCGTAGTCTTGTCTCCTAATCGTGATCACAGGCTAACAAAAATGACATTTTGAAGTGGTGTAATTTCACCTCTGATGACTTTGAAACATCAGGATTTGAAGATTTAAGTCGATTTCTGTCATATTCTAGAGGGCTGAGTAGTTCATAAAAAAAAGGGAAGCGTAGTCCAATGAAATATCCAAACTCAACTTGATCATCCCTTTGAAATACGCGGGAGCAATAATGCAACGGGTTGCAGGGTTCTGGTGATCCATTGGAGCCTCCCAATACGCTGCCTGCAATCCAATATCCCGTTCAATTTCAAAAGTACGCCAGTAAGTGGTCGAGAGCTTCCCGGTGTTTGATCTACGCTTTTTATGACAACTTCTTTTTGAACCCCCCCATCCCTCTCAATACACCGGTGCAGACCATCCTGGCTATTCCCAGCCTGGTTCGTATCACTTTGAGACTGCCAGGGACAGCAAGGTCTCCTCGAATTTATCGCTAGACTGCCGGCTTTTATTAGGTAATTTTGAATATTGGGAGGCTCTACATTTCCGTTTGTGCGCGCTCTCGTTCCAAACCTGTAAAATCGAGGTCCGTGTCGTGCATCTCCTCGTGATGAGGCACCTTTTTTTTGAAACCTTTAGATGCGCTGTAGGTGAACACCCCCCACCCTTAACTTAGAGACGGGAATGTCACTCGCCCTCCAGCCAATTCTTAACAAAACAATATTTCAGGATAAAGCACGTTCAATACGATCTGCTTTTCTTTATGTTCTGAACGAAATGGTAATTTTTGTTGTATGTGAACCTAACAACGCTGGTCAGCGACAAGAATACCGGTAGCAACACTATTATCGTTCAGTGCAAATAAAAGTACCTGGTGCGACGCATATTCTTCCTCGCAACTAATCCGATTTGAAATTGGGTTAAACTAATTACAAGTTGAAGTTCTGTGCAGAAACTGATAGATAGCGGTTAACATTCTGGATTTTGTTGGGTGATTACTACCACAATGTCGACTGAGTGGTCAATGTATACGACATATAAGAGGCTGTCTTCACAATTATTTTGGGAAGGTTCGTATTTAGACTTGAAATTACCGTGGAAAGAGTAAAAAATATCTGTTCCGACGAATCACGCAATTTTCCTAACCCCGACGTTCTTTCAGCGATCGTAAAAACACGGACTTTCAAACCGACACAAGCGTGAATATTACCTTTATGTACCCACATTTCAATAAGTATCTGAACATACAGAAAATGCAGAATTTCGGTTGTTAGTTGGTTATACGTCTTCAAATGAAATTTGTCGCGGCGTTACCCGCAATATTGCTATTCAAGTATAAATCTTCAAAAAGGTCTGGAACGGACAGAACTAACCAACACCTGAAATTTGTTTGTCCGCAAAACAGGCCTGTGGAAGGGAATTTTCGGTAAGTTTCGCCCCGCGACAAACACTCTAAATTCTTAATTCTTTCCGTACGAAAGATATCCACACTAGTTGCGTATATGGCGATAACCAACTTGAAAAGCAACTGGCCGGAAGCGCACGGGAGTTGTTCACCGCCATATGTTTTTCTATAACCGCTCGCTACTTCCTGCGCTGTTTTCACTCGAACGACTTTCCTAACAATTGATCCTCCGGCATCCGGACTTTTAATCGCGCTCCTCCGAGCGCACCGGTCGTTCATTGTCGCTTTTAACTGCCTTGTATTCTTTCACTTTTTTTTAGATTTATTACTTTTCTTATTCACCAAAAAAAGCCCTTTCACCCTTATTATTATTCATTGTGTACAATGCCCTCGTCGTAGTGAGTTTATTGGAAAAGTTTATAAGAAGGTTTATTGGGCTGGAAATTAGGCAGGGATCGAAGAAGCGGTAATAAGTTCGAGGCTCCCGACGTAGTTACGTTCAGTCCACTCTGTATAAAATTATCAACATCCGAGATTCCAATTTGACGACATCCCTTTGTTGAAGAGGGATTCTGGAGTATAAAATTGTTGAATCGTTCTATAGTTACGTTCGTAGTTCTCCCACTTGGCCCCAATGCCCAATCAAACTGTGCAAAATGGCTCCCGATGTTTTCTGAGGTCATCCCACGTGGCACTCGAGGCATTCGAACCCCACTTCTACAAGTAATAGCTCAAAACGTATATAGGGAGACGAATGAATAACAATGGCGCAACACTTTATTCAGCGCTACATCCAATCTAGTTAACTATAATTTTTAGTTGTGCCATTACTCCTTCTGATGGCGTTGAAAGATTTCTTATAAAAACACTTTTTGTTCTTACAAAATTGACAGGTACGTGTTTACAGTTTATAAATTCGGTAAAATGATTTCTTTATCAAATAAAAATTCCTTCGTGTCGCATCACAAATTTCCTCAGCCCCACGTGAGTTCAGCTGTTGTTATCACGCTAGCAACTAATAAAGTCTGCCTTTCAGTCAGTTCATGTAAACCTGAGAGAATTAGCTCAATGTTCCGTATGGAAACTGGCAGGGCTTAAGGTCTTCATTGCGCTACCCGAATTTACGTCGTTTCCTTCAATGAAGAACTGTTGCAGAGGTGCATTTATAAGTTGTCTGGACGACGTTTTTAATGTTCGCGTTGAGTTTTAGGATGATAGGGAAATAACTGTACAAAACGCATGTCAAACGATTTCCGGACATTTGTTTTCTGTTAGTAATTATTTTATACCCGTTATTAAACTAATTGGCCTACTCAGTTCGGTACTTGGTTCGATTGTTTCGAGAACTTATGTTGGACTTAGTAGCCCTCGATCCGAAAAAAAAAATCTAACAGATTTTCAGCCAGATTTTCAAATTACGCCTCACGCCTTCCTGTTTTGTTGGGCTAATGAAAGCATAAAGACTGAGTTGAGTTTTAATCTAAACTTGAATACATTTTATGTTCTTATTAATCACGCGCTGAAGATGACTGTATACAGAAAACGCCCAAGGTAGAAGGCCCTAAAACCAGTTGAAACAATGAATTCCATCGCTTTCCTCCGAACGCACAACCGATGGGGACACATTTCATCACATTTTTGACATTTTATGTCTTTACTTTGCTACATAAACTCGAAAATGTAACGCAGGAGATGTTACGCGGGATATGTAACTGAGAAGCGTCACGAAATATCATTGCATAAAAACAAAAATAAAAGACAACAATTAAATGTCCCTAGTGGATGCGTACTTGTACGAAAGCTGTACCCACCGTTTGTGTATCTTATGTCTTATCAATGCGTCGTTTCTTTTGATTTCTTCGACACACAGGTTTAGATGCTTGATGGAATGGAATGAGTGTGACTGCGTCGAGACCAAAAATAGTGAAATTACAGTAATTCTACTGATCCAACGTCAACTAATTAAAAGAACTCGCGAGACAGTACAACCAAAGCAATCGTTTCATCGTCTCACTCCAACCACCCGTCAGCTTGGCTTATCACGCTGTGCCAATTGCCTAGCATCGCCTACAAATGTCGTTTTACTCATTTTGTGATCGAAACTTAACATTTTTTAGAACATCTTTCCAATTACTTGAGTAACTGCTTCACTGGATTGGTGTAATGTCGTCTAGCAACCTACACCCATATTTTTCTTATACTTTTCTGACAATGAATCCTCCTCAAAATGTCTCGTTTTTTCAGTTCCGTTTAGGATTGCAATTCACTTGTGTACATAGCTTTTTCTACTTTATCAATTCATTTGAACTTGGTCAAAAATCACTTCACGGCGGCAGAAAGCAGTAACGCTTACATTTCCGGAATTTATTGTGCTGCTCGTACTGATTCCTGGACAATTATTGAGCACTTGGTACACAGAGAATTAATGAGGCTATATACACGATTTTTCGAAGAGGATAATAATCACTTTCCAGAGTTATTGGGTAAAAACTTTTAGAACTGGTAATAAGCGAAACAGCGGTAGTTGAAATGCCGAAATTTCTCGAGTGACCCCCCCATATATCTTATGAGCGTTTTGAACAACCACACCAATATTATTTGAAGATTCTGGTAACATTGCAGCGGATTTTGTAAGGAAAAATTCGAGCTGAAATCGATTTTCGGCGAAAATGTTGATAATTTATTGTGCTGCTTTCGTGATTTTCACACAAATGGGAATTTTATGGTATAGTCAACATATTGGGAGCTATCTATATAAGAAATGTAATCAAAATCGTTCCAGCCATTTTTGAGAAATAAAATATTTGGTGTTTTGATCACTATGATAACTATAGCTAGCTTTCATCGGATTTTGCTCATACCCTCGTTTTGGCGTTCCATGGTAACCTGTGGGCTAGATATAAAGTTTGAGCTGATTTGGTTAATCCCTTTTCTCTAAAAATCGTTCACAGACACACAGACCATTTTCCCAAATAGTGTTTTACGGACTCGGTTTACGGACAATGGTTTATTATTCTCATGAACATCTTGGCCTAGTATTAGTGCTCCCCCATCCCATTCGATTCAGCATCGAATACTAGTAAACCATACGAAACATGTCCTGGCTACAATGGAACTACGGAAACAAAACGTCTGATGATTTTGCCCCGTCGTCGGGGAAATTGGAACGGGGGAGCTCGAAGCGAACCCGTTTCGAGGCGAAAGGAGAGTTGAGTGGCAGTGTCGTTGGGAGGCGAGCGAGCACGGGTGGTTTTTTAATGAGACGGGCGGGGAGGGAGGGAGTTCAAACGACGAAACGTTGACTTCCGCTGTAGTTCCCACATTGTACTGCGTTTCGTTAATCTTTTTAGCCATTTTTTGCCCATTACAACCACAGGCTTCGTCCGATTGGATTGCCGAGATGGCGGGCACAACTAGATACCAAATCGGATTTTTGTGCGAAAGAACGAATTTTTTAGACCACGTTAAAGGCACAAAACGGCCCGGACGGCGGACGGACATTGCAGATTTGGAACCCCCATATCTTGAAACGTAAAGTATCAAATTTTGAGGGGGGGTTGTAAAAAATTTTTCGTGACCGAAAACATAGGGTTATTATTCAGAATGAATAATAAACCAAAATAACAAAATGTAGGAATCATTTAATATACCCAAACTGAAGAGCTGACGAATTCCAAAGGAAATATTGTAACCGCTCTTAGGCAGCGGCAGCTGCTACTCCCTTTTTTTCGAAGTGTGCAACAATCAAACAATTAAATTGAATAAACGAGGAGTTAACGATGCCCATCATATTGTCGAGCACCAAACTATTTAAAAGCCTCCGAGATATATGAAGCGAATTGTTGAGTCAATGATTGCGGGTGGTCGTGGCAACGTTAAAACACTCTAACTGCCTCGTTAAATGCCCGGGAACGCAGGATTGAACGAAGCTTAAGAGGTGCCCTTATTAGTCCACTTACTAACCTAAAGACGAAAAAGAGTGTACTACTTTACGACGTTCTTTTTCAACCGACCAAGTTGTAACTGCGGCCATTATGGCTTTAAAACTTTTTTTCTCGAATTACGGTTGCGTTAAGGTACTCTCCCGATATACGCTCCATTTTTGCTGCGATATTCGATCTGATGGCTTGCAGCGTTTGGGAGTCTATCGTTCGGGCCGCGAGTATGAAATAAAATGATAACAATGTTCGTTAAATTTTCGCAGCAGTATAAACTCTGGCGTCACATATTCCGAAGCAGTATCTTTGTTCAACACATTTACGCGGAACCCTTTACGTAGAACAAAATGCAGTTACTGGTTACGTGGAAGTACCTTGTAGGCTGGATCAACATAATGAAGGGCAGTTATGAGAAAATTAGAACAACGAGCGTTACAGTTTACCAACGTAGCTTGGCTGATATCTGTGCTTAGATCTGTAGTATGATTTGGGGGAGGGGGGGGAGGTTAAACGTGTATAGGTTGCTAAAAGTCATTCCGTCTGGTTGACGAACAATCAAATTACGTGAAGCGTTTACTGAGGAAGTTTCGAAAAGTTTTGATCATAACAGTTATTTCTGTTCAATGGATAGTCAGAGAAACGTTTCCGGATAACAATTTACAGGTATTACCTTGTTAGCGTTGCGTTGGATGGAAATCGCTATAGCGGCTTTTTTCGAAACCTCATTTCGCTTCAAACCCAGTTGCAGTTACTGTTGTAATATCGGAAACCTTCAGAAAGCAAATTATTGGTACGTTTAGGTTTCCTCTGTTCCGCCAAATTGTGGAGTAAGTGATGCTTGACTTCCAAAAATAATGAAATACTTGTGCGTGTTACAGGTTCTGATACCTCCGGTGTTTTCGCAACTAACAAATTTAGAGTACATAAAATTAAAGAGCTCTGGAAAACACAGTATTTTGTTCTTACTTGCAACTCAGTCTTTCATTTGTTCCGTGCCAATCGATTTAACTCAAACGAATAATCAACTTCTATTGGCAATTTGCTATTTGTCCAACTATATGAGGAGTGGCGGTCTAAAAGCCCTTTCATCCGCGAATATTCTACGGTTTAAACGACGATGAACGCGCACTTTGCCGGGAGATTCAGCGCCTAGAGGCTTGAAACGCTGAAGTGAAGTTGGCACTAAGGATAAGTAACGTACTTGACAGGAGCTGGAAGCAGAGTGAGTCCAACATTTAATGGGCTTTTTCGTCAAGAGTCTGAACTGGTAGAGAGAAAGAGTGAGAATTGGTGGTGAGGAGATTCAAAGAGTGGGAGAGAAAAGGGGTTAAGAAGGGATGCGAAGCTTAGAAAAGTCCGCCGTTCATTCGGATTTATAAATTTATAAAAAAATAACGTCAAGGCCCCTCTGGGTTGAGTTCTACTAATCCGTCGATTTGAAAAGTGGGCTTAGCCAAGGAGAGTTGAGAGGATCCATCGTTACGGGAATTTACTATGTCAGACATTCCCTTGCCGATTTCACTTATGACTTCAAGATTAACCGTATGATCAGTAACTCTGAACGTTCATTTTGTAAAAATCTTATCGCATCAAGTACCTTTCAACTTTCTAATAAAAATTGCCAAAAATCTTTTGTGAGAATAAGAATTCTTTGTGCGGTGCTGACGAATTTTAACTTCAATGGGTGGCCTGGGTTTTACTTCAGAAGTATTGGAATGTTTTCACCTTTTTACATTCCTTCGCCGAACGAAGTTGGAATGTCAGTTACGCAATAGCCTGAATTTTTATCAGTGCGTTTCTGAAACGCTTACGTCCGAAAACGCCATTTGAGAGTATCCGGTGCTATACTCATCACGTAGCATATTGGCCTACTACCATGATTATTTGACAACGCTAGTGTCATACAGTACATTTGTAGAAAAGCGATCGTAGTGTATTTTTCCGCGACAAGTCTTGCTGATATGGTACTAGGGCTCTAACGGAAATAGGGCGATGGTCAATGAGCTAATTATGCCACTAATGTTTAGTAATTGTGCACGAATTATTTTCATTTCCCCTCCAGACAGCATGGGAAGTATTGCTTCCAATGTCCTAGTTCATGTCGCTCGTGGGTTGTTGTTTGCATATTTCCTCTTTGTTCGATACAAGTCAAATCAGATCGAGTCTTTTTGGACTTCCCCAGTCATTGTCTCCTTCCCCCTCATACATGTGGAAATTCCACTGCCGCGTTTGTGGTTATTTCTAACGGCTACCGGATTTCCCTGAAGTAGGTTTTTCCTTTCTTTATTTTCCTTCTCCTCAATTTCAGATTCCTCTCCAAAAGAGACAGCTCCTCCCAAAATTCATTCAGCTACAAAGCCCTCGCAAAAGTCATACTCGTCATCTTGTCTCCACTCAGACGCTTTCTTATATCTATTTTCAGCCCATACAGTTCGATATCTCCTTCCCATACATTTTTCTGCCAGTTCATGCATATTTCCGAGTCGTCCTCTTGTGTCGCCATTTTGTACACAAACTCTACTCAACTCATTGCATTTAATACAGTCCTCCTCATGCTCACCGAGTTTCTTTTATTTTCGACCTTCAAATCTCGCCCTCTCATGCGCTCAACACCCTTTATTCTCCTACTGTGCATGTGCTTAACCTAGCAATTCAGCTTTGAAAAACTCTCGCATGCGACCCTACCTTGATCCTTGTCAGTTGATGCTAGTGCTGTCTCACCATCCTTACATTCTCTCGGCCCCTGGGTTTCCCCATGTGCTCTATTCGTCACCCATCATTTGTCTCATCACACCTAACCTTGTTTTATCCTCTTGTGCTCTGCCTCTCCGCATAGTCCAGCTCCGCCCTTTTATGCCCAAGCCTCCCTGCCTATCTGAATATCCACCCTCTACCAGGGTAACTCCACTTCAAAGGCTATCCAACTGCCACAGCGCGGGAGGAGTATGTTTGGCCTGCAGAATTAACAGGGTCTTTGACCTCCACAAAGGCCTGCTCTTGCTGTAATGGAATAAGTGGCCCTAACAGAAAGTGCTCTCTTTGTTGTGCCTGTGGGACTCCCCGCTCCTCAATTATTTCTGATTGACAACGGATTTCCCCTTCTTCTGAACTTTCCCAACTATCTTTTTCCCCTCTCCTCAATTTAGATACTTCTCGAAAGTTAGTCGTCTCCCAGTTCTCCCAAAAATCAGTCGTCCATCAGAACTCGTGAACGACTATCCGTGCTCCCAGTTCTCCCAACGGTTCGTTCTCAGCTCACACTACTCACAACTCATCTCTCTCTCTCTCCCCCCTTTCTTAGTGTCTCACAATCAGTTCACATGCATTTATAGTCCCCTGAGAGTCCTGTACTAGAGCTCTAACAAAAATAGGGTGACGGTCAATGAGCTAACTATGCCACTGATGTTTAATAATGGTCCTGAAGTAATCGAAAGCAACCTCACGAATTTTGCATTTTCCTTGCGATTCCAGAACGATGCAGCGATATTATTTATGCGTTGAGAAGTCAGTAAACGCCGTTACATAAATAGGAGCTATCGAATCAGAAATAGTAAGCACAACCAATTTTCATACGGCGCTTAAAATTCGACCGAGTTTCTGTCGAATGAGTGAACAATAGATTGGTGCTGGTTGTTAGAGAGGCAAAAATTGCTGAATGTTCTTGGAGTGGAAGAAAGTTGTGTGATGCGTCTCGCCAGTTATTTTTGCTGCCATAACCAATAAGGCAGTTCATTTCATTAAGGCTGATTGCATTCGTTAGTTTTCAAGTGATCAAAAAGACTATTATTCGCCTGTCATCAGCAGATCCGCTGGCAATCTGCGTTGAGGTGCTGAGGGATAAAGAAATGGAAACGAAGAGAATGCTAATCAGTGCAGCCTTCAATGAATTCATCATCCTGAGCTACTAAATCACTAATCTTCCCACCGTCGGTGATAAAAAATGGTCTCGTCCGCGAACTATTTCGGTCAACGAAACAAAATGTAAAGGCTATCATTTGTCAAAAATACTCGACTCGTGCGATAATTGAAAGAAAACGAGGTTTCGACAGATCGCACTAAATATTATTATCTTTTCAGATGTTTCAGCGAATACGATTGTTTCAAACAAGAAAACACTTTTGATTTGCTTACCTCGTCTTTGCTTATCTTCTCCATTGAACGAAATAGATGTGATCTGCTGAAAAATGAATCGCAGAAACGTTATCATATCAGAATATATAAATTCTCCGAGTTCTCAGAATCTCACACGTGTCTTAGTTGCTAAACACTTTTTACATTCCGCCACCTTTGCACTTGATAATTATAATGGTAGAAAATGGACGGACGCTCATCTCTGATGAAAATTTTTTGAAAAATGATTTTTGGAGTTTCGCGAATTAAAGTGCGTTTCTAAAAAGAAGTTAAGTTTTTGGGATGTGAGAATGCTGACTGACTGTTTTCGATGAAGGGTAAAGAACGTTTCTGTTGCCCTGCTATCTGGTTAGCGATGTACTGAAAATTCATCTGCCCTTGTTTACCTGTCGAAGTCTCTCATTTTTAAGAGAATGGTAGATTATTATAGGAAATTTGCATCTCGCCCATATTTTAGTTTGAAGGGCGATGGAGGATGTAGATGCTTCGATTAATTGTTGAATTTTCGAGTACGAGGTGCTTAACTTACAAAACCTCTTAAATTATGTAAAGAGGAAAATGATGTTATGCGTCTTGCTAGAAGGTGTAGGAGCCGAGACAGCTGTTTTTAATGTTTATGCGGTGGCAGTGCTAACGTGTTATCTTAAAAAGCAGCCTAACACAGCAAAAGGAAAGCTCTCGATTTTTCCCTTGAGGTACAGCAATCAAGTGGCGGAGTGTTAAAGCTCCAAGCACGTTGGGCCTTCCTCGGTTTGTAAAGCGTAAAACTTCCATTCAATTCTTATTTTAAACTTCTTTTCTTTACAAACAGCAGAAATGAGGGAATCTCCCAGTTTTGATTGTCGGGAACTGGCAGAATTTGAGCCAGTCGGAAACAATTTTTATTTCATTCAAAAGCAACACCATCGAAAAGGCGCTGCACATAATACTGCGGAAAGGCTTAGTCATCTACATCAAATATCTGATACAGAAACTTCTGCCAATTCAACGTCTATTCTGCATTAGAGAGGGCAGCACTTTCATAACCATTTTATGCATGTGCACGCCTACACAAAGCAAAATGTTGCTAATAGTTAGTTGAAAGCACACCGTTTGTTCAAATAGTTAGAACTGTTCTATTTTTATGGTTAAATGTTCGACAAATCTCTTTTTCCATACTATCTTGCTCGTGTTTACGTTCACTGAATTTTCACAAAGATATTTATGGAGAAGAAAAGATCGTTTCAGCCTTTTTAGAAGAGAGTAAGAAAACCCCTAATTTTTGGTAGCTTTTAGATCCTCCGCCCATCTTTCCCGTCGATGGGAAATTCTCTAATGTTGGCGCCTTCGAAAATCACGGAAACTAAAATTAATCGGCTAAATCGTTTAAGATGTCTGTCGAGCTGTTGTTGAGCTACTCATACACACACACCAGCATTGGCTTCTAGATCTGACGAAAAAAAACCAACTTTTTTCCACACGATCGCCATAATGTCCTGACTCTTTGTTCAGGTGGAGAGAAAAAATAGTTCTTCAACCTCTTCTTCTATTTAAAATCATTTTACATTACCCTGAGTTGCTCTATTTATTTGTGAATACTTAATGAAAGAGACAGCTAATATTACAGGGTAAAAACAATACAATTATTAATGCGTCGTTGCATTCGAGAGGGCTTTCTGATGGGTTGCTCCTGTTATGTGTTATTTAACAACGCCCTGTGAATCTGAACCCTTCATCCCAGAGACTTTTCAAAGCAGCATAAAGCATTAAAGAAGATGCAGCATCTAAACACAAATCCGCTTCACGAACGTGCTTTGAACCGTTTTTAGCTCGGCCAGTCCTCTCTACATGTAAGTATAACGCGTATCAAGAGAAGATTTTTAGGAAGTTGGGAGGGAGTGAGGGGGGAAGGAGCTGCCGGCTTTACGATGCCTCTTCGCTGCTTCTATAATGTGGACGAGCTCACAATTTGATGAGGCCGATCGGAATAGTGACGACGGGCCCTTTGAAGCTAGCAGCATTCTGATGTGTTGGTTGGTATTCATGAACAGTTGCAATTTCGGAAGTCATTTCATGTGACTCACTTAGGGGAAAGGGATCTCCGTGAATTGCTCAGACTCGCGTTTCGATTTGAGGTTAGGCATCTGAAGGATTAGCTGATTAGCTGTGGTAGGTTGGCGGTCACCATGTGAGGGTGGAACGGAGTACACGAAGCCCGTCACTGGTAACTAGCCTCCAATTTTCAATTGACTCGATGGAGGCTAGAGCATCCCCTCGGGCAAAACGGTGATGCAACTGAGAACACGCTTCATGAACGAATGGCTACGCCACAACCTGGCATTAACGTAAACAATTGTATTCTGATTTTTCTTCTGTGGTTAATACAACAGCAGTTTGCAAAATCAGTGCATATGGCAAGAAATTCCAATGCTCCATGTTTATGGAATGAGCAAGTCTAGAGCCAATAGAGGGCATATTATATCAGCGGCAAGGCAGGGTTATCTCACTACCTCCGCGTGTTGGTGTGCAAGTCTACTGTGAGTGAACGCACAACTCGAGAACCACCCCCAACTAAGGCGTAGTTCACAGTCCTCACTTGGGGTTGGTACAACACTCAAATGAAAGGTAAGCCGAAGAAAACGACTCCACACCACTCTGTAGTAGTGAGAACAATCGTTCAAGTCAACCACAAACTTGTGGAATTCACGTATGTCCGCGTGGTGCCAAAACTTGAGGACGATAACATTACCATAGGTCAAATCGCACTAAATACTTGCCCTAAGGCTCTGATGGCTAGATCTAAGCTTGGATGCCATCCCAAATCTACCAAAAATCTGAATTTGATCTACCTGTCTTCCAGCCACAAATTTTTCACCACAATTATTTCAGTGACTATCCGTTAAACATAGACACTATCCCACATATATATGCAATGAAATATAAATACGATTTGGCGAACATTAAATTATCGTTTTTTCAGTTTTCTTCAAAACTGAACAGTACTGGGTCTTTCAAATAATTAATATCTATGTTTTGTTCTGCACGATTGTTTCCGTAGAAATGTGTTGAACAAAGATAAAGCACTCATACGTACAGCAGATCGTCGAATTTACTGGGTTGGGGAATGTTGTGTGTCGTTGCGCACTACATTTTCGTTTAATCGGTGGCTCGAAATCTTTCAAACGTCCCAGATTCATCCTTTTTCGTGAGACGTTCGAAGGCTCCAGTTTGCGGAATTTAACGTTGGACTCTCGCCACTTCAAAGTGACGAAAAGTTCGGCGGAAATAGGCGGTGCGAACAGCGTGGTCGACAGTATACTGACAGTCGAGAGAAATTCGGAAAAAAACTTTCGGATTTCCGAGGTCGGTCGAGTGATCTCGTGATAAATTGGACGGCGCTTTAAGGGGATTCATCTTCGGATCCTTGGCGTCGAAATAAATTTCGAACGTTGGTCGAGACTTCACTAGAACAAAGGTGTGTAGTATTTATGAAATGCACGTTCAATTGGCTGGTACTGGATGGCTCATCATAATATAAAACTCCAAATTCCACAAAACGGGTCGTAACGATATCGAAGGAGATCGATGTTGATACGTACAAGAGAAGGTGAAACGAGAATAAGAGTTCAGTACCACGTGCAACACTTAAAATAATTTGAAATAAATTAAAGTTTGTCTCTGAAATAATTGCTTATTATGATACTGGTGCCAGAGGTGCGAGAGAGCAGTCATTATTGGAATCCTAGAAATTACTAGAAAATCCTGTGGTAGTTGAAGTCAATCATTTACAAGAGATTACTTTAGAAGTAGACTTAATTTTTAAGAAGAATGTTATATTATTAAGAATTTATAATCAATAATTTGAAGTAAATTAAAGTCAACACTCAGTCTCTTTCTTACATAGCAGAATTGTCAAGGGTTTCTGAAACTCAACCAAGTCGACTCATATATCAAGACTGATCTATGCAAGTCCAAATGCCATCGATTTCCATGGTATAAAATCCTTCAACGCCTCTACATAATGATCTAGTGAACATAAAGGGATCATTTAGAACTGGTGGAGTCATAATTTCTAGTCACAAGACGTACCCTCAAACATTACACTTAAAATGGCTCCATGCCTTTCAAGTTGACGCTACGAGTCTGTTTATTACCGAAGCTAATACGGTTTTCAAGTTTGTAAATGACCGTGAAGCCTTTGTTTCTGTTATTTAAAACCTTGGTGCAGCAATGGAGTCACCAGAGAAGAAAGAACTAGATGCTTGAAAGGGGGAACCGGCGTTTCGACTCAACGAACGAAACCGAGCTCAGTTATTCACTAATAACCAGCTCAAGAGGTCGCGAGGAGCACCTGCCCGTGAAATCTTACTTCCGTCCGCGTCAGACTTGCCTGCCGAGCTGACTTCTCCAAAAGCGGCTCTCGGAAGAAAAATATATAGGAAAAGCATTCCGACTGAATTGCCATTTAACGAAAGGTTCTAGACGCCATTTAAAAACTCTCATTAACTGCAAAATGGTTCAATCCCTTCCATGCACCGATAATTTCATTCGATTGGAAATTTAAAAGAATAATCTGAAATAAACTCCTCTCGACCCTCCATCCACCCTCTCCCTTCTCTCCCGTTTCTAAAAGGCTAAATATTTATCTCAAAATGTTGAAGTCGAAGACTTGGTTGGGAATGTCGTAAAACGGTATTTGGTTTCGACGGTTCTGAAGAGGTCGCAAACCGAACATTTTAATGTAAAAAGTTAATTGCATTTAATGCAGAACCCCCTAAAAAATGGTAAATACCCTTCGGAATAAAATAATATGTGGCGCATAACGGTCAACGAAGAACGACAATGGCAATCCGTTCAACGTCTTTTTTACTTCCTTTAGCTATACGAAGTAGAAAGAAAAGTTATCTTATTTTCACGAATTTGAATAAACTTTCCGTAGATTTTCTTTTTTCGTTGCTATCGACAATATGCCAACAGCAACGTGCATGCTAACTAAAAATAATATGATTTTCACAAGCACCCTTCCTGTACATGTTGAATTCGTGGTGTTTTGTTTAGCTGTGAGATATAATCTCCAAATTATTGACCGAATTTCTCCAAATTATTGACCGAATTTGATGAATATCATGTTACTTATTTCACATCTTACAGTATTCAACGGCTAACTGTTACTGACATTATTATTATGAGGCCTAATTTTTTCGACTGTCTATATAAATTTTATGGATTATTTACCAGGTGCAGTCTTAAATAATTCTACACCAAATGTTTATTGTATTTCACAGCCATTATCAAAGCCTACGTATAAAAATTGTCGAATGGGGCTTCCCTGCAGTTTTTTTATGAGAAGAATACAAGAAAGTGGGAGGGGCGATGCAGGGATTAAAAGGTTGCCGACTAGTTACAAAATTAACTATTGAGCGGACAACTGGTAAATGGGGAATCTCGGGGATTTCCATGTTGTTTGTTAAGGATGTTCGAGTTAACACGAACCGACCTTTGTAACTACATGTGTTGGCTATATATAATTGCTACATGTTTAACGAGTGGGATTCGTAACCGGGATGAGATTTGGGCTCCGTGGGCCTGCCTTCTTTTGCCTTTGTGAAAAGAGTTTCGAGAATATTTTGAGACTCGAATAATAATTCACAACCTGTTTTTCTCGCGGAAATTGGTTCAGAAAGCGATTTAATGTACGGGAATAAATTATGTGGTTGTTTCCGCCAACGCGTTCGAGCGTTAGACGCCATCTGACCGCAGCGACGGCCAAACGGAAGCTGCGACCAATCGCCGCTGAGGTCGCCGCTGCAGGCGATCCTGTAACCTAAAAAAAAGGTTAACGTTTTTTTATTATTGTTGTTCCCTTTTTTTCTTATAAAATACGTGCGTGCAGCTCAACGAGAATTACGACTAAATTGTGGTGTGGTGTTCGAATTTGCTCTTTACGAAGTTGTGTTTTGGGGCATTTTTTGTGTCAGCCTTCCTATTTCCGCGATCCACAGTATTCGTAACTCCGGATACGGACAATCCCCGGCGCCGGGTCAGCTCAACGTTCTTCTGTGAAATTTGGTAAGTGGACGTATCATAGGAAAGCCGACAGTAAATTTATTAACGTCGCCCATACCTAAGATTCATACTATAATTGCCCATCAGTAAATCGTAGTCTCTACTAGTTGGAGTGCACTATTCGAGCACAGTCGCAAGAAAGGCACTCGTCAACAACAGTGGTAATGACTGGTTTATCGATGTCGTGGGATGCAGGAAAATATACTAGGTGAGCAGCATTGTGATTTCCTTAGTTCTACATAAATTGACTGACGCTCATGGCTTTTTGCAGTTATTCAATTTATTTTTCTCTCAGTTCATTTGAACTTGGTCAAACATCACTTCAAGGCAACAGAAAGCGTTAGCGCCTACAGTTCTGGAATTTATTGCGCTGCTCATACTCATGCCCTGAACATTATTGAGCAATTGGTACGCAGATAACTAATGAGGTTGTAAACACGATTTTTTTTTTGAACAGGATAGTAATCACTTTTGCAGAGTATCGGGTAAACACGTAGGGAAATGGTAGAGCAACGGTGGTGGTTTAAATTCCGGAATTTCTAGAGTGGCCCTGGTGTAGTTCCTTTACAGTGTATGAGCATTGTTAAGGGTATAGGTACTTGGTTAGCACCCTAATTTTAATGAAGATTCGTAGTTTATGAAGAAGAAGCTTCGCTAAAACCTATTTCGTCGAAATGTTTGGCACTTTAGCGTGCTTGTTGGGTGTCCGAGAGCTTGAGATGGAGTTAGAAGAATGTATATCATGATGAGCGTGTGAGAGGACTGATTGATACACTTTGTATAATAGAATAGCGAATACTAAAAAGGGATATGAGTGTGAGTGAGTAAGAATTTACAAGACACAAGGGGGTCTTTGAACAGGTGAACTGGGTTGTGGGGACGAGAGCAGAGAGCAAGTAAGTAGCTCTCGTACGAATGAGCGTTTTTGGATCGGGTCTGATAAGAGTTGGAATCTAGGGAGAAGTGTGAATTGGTGGAAAGTAAATATTTTGGAAAGTCCAAAAAGGGATAATCTGTACTCAGATTCGGAAATAAACCTTAAGCCCTTTGTCAGTAGGAGAAGCCAATTGCACTGGTAGTTCAGATTTTTTCGCAGCTACCGTGCAGCTTCAGGTGCTGAGTAGGGAAGGTCCCAGTTCAGGGCTTCCCGTTAGAGGCACGAGCATCAAACTATTTCGACCATAGCCGAACTGTGCTGCTGTCGTCATTTTCTCACATATGAAAGTTTTATGGTATTGTCGAGTCATTCGAAGCTCTTGGTACAAGAAATGTAACCAAGATCGTTAAAGCAGTTTTTGAAACAAAAAATATCTAGTGTTGTGACAACTATGGTTAGTTTTTGGCGAATTTTGCTTATACCTCATTTTGGCGACCATTGTTATCAATTGTGTTCACATATACGGATACGAACAGACATACCATTTTTCCATATAGTGTTTTTCGGACTCAGTAGACTCTGAAACATCAAGATCTGAAGAGAACTAAATTTTTGAATGGGACGTTACTATTGCTACGGCTGTGAGTTGGTGGTATCTCCACCTTTTCATTTCATTCGACATTCAATGGTTGTAATTCATCAAATTATTGTTTAACAGTGATTTCTAATATATATATAAAATTTCTAATATAAACTGAAAACAGATCCGACTTTTCAGTGTAACAGTGATGATGGTGTATGGTGAGAGCTGACAAAATGAGAAACTTATTGCTTGGAATTCGCGCCCATAAATTGGCTCTATTGTTCAACGAGTGAATAGAGTGTTAAGCTCAATGCTGATCCTGATGTTAGTCGGGCAAAACACAAAGAGCAGCTCACAATGAAGTTGCTAATGTGCGCGTTGGTGTGCGGCGCTTGCTTCATAAGCGTTACGACCCCTTTCGAATTCAGACTGGGAAGGCGAGAATTGTGCAAGTGTCTGGTTGTATTGGCACAGCAGAATCGCCAAGTAAGTACATGCCATTGTCGATAGCTCCAAGTTTCCCTCCCCCTTCTTAGAAGCTTAAACCGTCAGGGTTCTTGATCCTATCCATCAAAGCCTCGTGCCTGAAACCACAGCTGCTTATTATTTCAACCTCATCAGTCAAATAGCGCTTTGGGATCGTTAACACCGGGTTGAATGTTAGGTGGAAAGCGATGAGCCGGGAGGGAGTTTTCCGTAGCATTTGTACCCTCGGCTTCTCTCCATCCGTCATCCGATTAAACTTCCCGGGCCGAGGGCGGGATCCCAAGCCTACCTTTTCCCTGTCTCCGACAAAGGTAGTGTCACGATGCATGAGGGTCTCCATTATTTGGTCGAATGGCTGAGACCGCAGGCTAAATGTCCAGCGGGTAGTGGCAGTATTTGGCTAACAAACTGATGAACGTTTTGCGTGTGAATCGATTAGGCCGATACATCACGAATGGGCAAGTTAACGCAAGCGCCCGTGACCTGTATCTACGCTTCTTGACAAGCTGCTTAATAATGTTTCGGTCCCTATTGGAGTCAACTGTATCACTTTTGTTGATGAGAGTAAATGAATGATTATGCTTTCGAAATACTGCGGAGACCTGTTTGAAAATATCTAGGGACACACTTTATGTATAGTCAGCAATCCTCTTCCAACTAATCGAACCTGTTTTTCAGTAAGTTTATATAAGCGTGTCACAAATCGTACAAAAAATGTTAACGCCTAACTTTTCGGAATTTATTGCTTTACCTCTTCTTATCTTTCTATTGAGATCAACCGTTTAAAAAAAAGGCCTATTTTTGCTAATAAAATGTATATATCTCCGTTCATCGTATTGTCATAGAAGATTAAGAAGAAGAGAAGTTAGGTACCAATTAGTAGGAAACAATTTGAAAGTTTAATCAAAATTGTTTAGCCGTTTGTGGAGAAAAAGGCAAAGAACCCTCTGTTTTGGTACATTTTGGTCTCTCCCTTCTATCGATGAGAAACGCTCCTAAAAACCATGTTTATTATGGGTAGTTCAAAGTAACACGACAGTACCATAAAATTATCATCGATGGGAAAATGACGAGAGCAACACAAGAAATTGTCACAAATCTCGAAGAAAAATTCCTATTTTTTCCTCATAAATCACGCTAATATGATCCTTGCGTTCTCAGAATCACGATGATTTGGTCAATAAACTATCCTGAGAACCTTACCGAAACTACTTATTACTATTTCTTAGAGCTTTTACACGATAACTCTGAAGATGTGAACACTATCTTTTTCAGAAATATCAAGTTGACAGTCTCATAAATCTTGTGTGTACTGATTCTCTATAATTTGATTCGGTTTCATAAAATTTTCTTTCTTCGGCCTTGTTGTCGCATGCATAGGGGGGCTTGAATTGAGAAATGAGTGAACGTGGTGAGAGTGAGTGAGAACTGTACTGCACTTGACAGAACGGCGGTATCAGTTTGAGTGTGAGTAATTAAATGCGAACAAGGGAACTCTAAATACGCGTGCACTGGTCGCGCACCAAACTAAATGGAGAGAGTTGAGTTGTGAGTAGGGCGATATGACTGACAAGTAGGCTTGAGAGACGAATAAGTTGGGAGAACTGGGAGACAACTGTCATTCGCGAGAGCTGATACAAAACTACTCACTGTTGGAAAGAGCTGGTTGTTGTGGACAGGAATGTAAAATTGAAGGGTGGGAGAAGGATATTTTGGGAAAGTCCAGAAAAGGGAGAAATCTGTTATCAGGCTGAAATAATTGGAGCAACAATGAATTTCTGTAGGGCCAGTGAGTACCGTTAAGTTTGGTGGTGAGACTTGCGAGACGAGTGTGTTGAGAGAACTGGGAAATGACTGTCGTTCGCGAGAACTGATAGATAACTAGCTGTTGAATTGAGTTGTGTGTTGTGGAGAGGATTTTTGAAAGTCTAGAAAAAGGGGAAATCCGTTGCCACGCGGAAGTAGCTGAAGCGCTGGGCTTTCCACAAGTACAATCAAAAGACTAGAGATCAGAACGGTGTTTGGGGCAACAATGAATTCCTATAGGGCCAGTGAGTACCGTGTTTGGTCGTTCGGAGGTAAAAAAACCCAGCTAATTCGGCCTGCACCGAAAAGGCCTAATACCTAACTTCCTTTTTATTACGAAAAGGTCGAAAGTAAAAAGTAACAGCTCAGTCGGTCTAGCCGTTCTGTGCATCATGCAATGTAATGATGGTTTTTGGATTCCGTTGGCCTCAAAACGTTAAGAGAACTCAATCTTTGTTTTTATTTCCTGAGGTAAAGGACTTCCTTCATGCGTCAATGCCCATTTGGGCTATCGGTACTTTAGCTACTTTTCGATGGTGAACTTTAGGACGATTGAACTTTAGGACGATTGAAACCGTCAAAGCACATGGGGGTTTCAGCAGTTCTTCTAATTATTCCCTCAGGCGGCAATACTGAAAATGAATGCTGTAATTTTCACAAAAACAAAATGGCTTCCGTCTATCTCTTCATGCTTCTCTAGGACGGTTTCATCATTATTCGCTTCTCCGCTCGCATTATTGCTCTTTCGAAACTTGAGACAGTGTTTTCTCTCCGCTTCTGTAAGCCAGTTATTAACACTCAACCTCCCACCGAACCTTGCAGAATCATTACTTTCAACGCCTCCTACACTCGCTGGAGTCTTCATTATCTCAGCACCACCAAAAGGGATCTATCCAGTTTCAAAGAAGCACAATAGAAGGATTTAAGGTGTTTTTAGATTCCCCGTCAAAGTTCATTACCCCCTGGTTGCTGAGAAGCATTTTCTTCGCCTTTGGTGGGTTGAGCGAAAAGTTATTGTTAATTTGCCGTCGTAAGTATTGTACCCAGTTAAGGGAAGTGAGGGAGAATGTGATATCCACTGTGATTTAATTGATTTGACTTTGATACTCAAAGTGATAAAGGTTTCACTAACGTTGCTGTTTATGGCGTATTAGAGGAAGGGGGGCCTGTCAGAGTATAGTGAGGGGCGAATACTGTTGGCGAGGAAGTTAGGGGTTGGGGGCCGTGGTTTGTGTTGAGGTGATGAAGTTGGGTAGTGCTAGGGCTCCATCTAGACCTTTGTCATAAACTGAAGATATGGCGACAATAAGGGGGCTTTTATAAGCTTTGTATGTGTGGGCGTACGTCCTTAATATCGCAGGCTTTCCAGCGCCTAACCCGGCTGCTCAATTTTATTTCAGCGCTCACGCTAAACCTACTCTAGCCCATCCAATCTATATCTTACATTTCACGCGTCGCTATTTCACTATGTCGAGCGAACAGTTTCGTACAATGCGGTATTTTAATTTCAAACCCGTCCAGTATAAATCGAGTTCATATCGTGAAAAGGATCGTTACTCAGAACGCACATGCATTCCTCGTATGTAATAACACACGATAGTAACGTTTTATTTGTTTCTTACGGTTAAGACCCATCAGCGATTCCATTTTGGTTTAGTATTCACTCTAAAACTGTCCTATTAGGTCGGGAATAATTTTTTACAACCCCCTTCCCCCTCTCTTTCCCCAAATTTGATTCTTTACGTTTCAAGACATCAGGATTCCAAATCTGCTAAATACGTTCGTTCTTAACGTGGTTTCAAAATGATTAAAATCCTCTTGAAACTCTGTTGTAGAATTATGAGGAACATTTAGAAAAGGTGGGGGTTACAATTCTGGAACTCCTAGAATAGCTCCTTTATATCTTATGGGCTTTATTAAGCTCTCATCGTAAGGGTACTCAATTTAGTAGCGACGTCAGCTAATAAAAACGCTGTAGTGACTTTCCCCAGTAGTGCAGCCCGCCGTCTAGTTTTGTACTCATGCCCGTGCAGGTTCTAATTGTGCTCGTGTATAGAAGGGAATGAACTAAGCAGTACAAAAACACAAACGGTGGGTACAGCTTTCGTACAAGTACGCAACCACGAGGGACATTTTATGTCTTTTATTTTTGTTTTTATGCAATGATAACTACGTTTGATTGTGCTCGTTGATGGTTTCGATATAATGGCCGCGTCAATTGCAATTCACATCACTTGGTCACTGAGGTTATTAAAAGTGTGATGTTACCAAGCGTTAGATTTTGTAACAGACGTTACCAAGCTAATCCAACACAAATATTTCGTGACGCTTCTCCGTTACATATCCCGCGTAACGTTTTTCGAGTTTATGTAGCAAAGTAAAGACATAAAATGTCAAAATCCGTTCTTTTGCCCAAAAACCCATTTGGTATCTAGCTGTGCTCGGCAATCCGATCGGAGGAAGGCCATGGTTGTTATGGGCAAAAAATGGTTGAAAAATTAAAAAAAAACAGAATATCGGCAGTTTTATCGAAAGTACGCCGTGTTCGGTATCGTTTTCTAAGTATTTTTAGATGGGGGGTCGAATGTAATAATAATCACTAATATAATCGAATGTAATAATAATAACTGCGTCTAGACGGAAAATAGTGAAATCACAGTAATTATAGTGAGCCAAAGTGTACTAATTGAAAGAACTAGCGGGACGATAATTACTAAGAAAGTAATCGTTTCATCGTTTGTACTCCTCCCCCCCTACCCCTTCCGTCTCACAAACCCACCCACTAGCTCGTCGTGCCAATTGCCTGGAATTTGTAATTTTCGTTGTTTCGTAGTAGTTAGGTATGCTGAATCGAATGGGGTGGGTCTCGGAAGTGTGTGACTGGCTCAAGCTGTTCAAGAGAATAATAAACCGTTGGGTAATAAGTTTCAGGGTTTTTTTCTCGTTCGCAGTGTTCTTAACCAGATGAAATGGTTCCATTTTGAACGTTACTACTTTCCTTGAACCACGGAGTAAGAAAAGTTTTTGTACAGGGTGAAAATAAATGCCGAGTTACCACCCGATCTTGTGTCAAAATGTGTTTCAGACGTTAACTTTCAATGAACGAATAGTTCTTTTTCTCAACCATACACGTAGTGAAGAACAACACGTGACATTAATTTCGCCCTCGAACGATTATTCGCAGTACTAAAACCGCTACTCAGTTTTACATGTAAAAACGCAGCTTAATTATGTTTACTTCATTAGCTCTGCGAAATAGTATTCGGCTGAAAAGCAAACTATTTGTAATAGTCGGTGCATCTCGACATTGCTCTTGAGTTTTCCCCTGCTCTTTAAATTACGAAGGAGATTAGCCCGAATACTTTATTTGAGAGAACGGTCTGTATGTCTTTGTGCCTGTAATTAGGAGAAAATGGCTGAACCAAATCTTGTCACATTTCATATTCAGTTGACGTATTATTCGACACCGAGGTAAGTTTATGAGAAAAGTCTTAAACCCTGCTTATTATGATGATAAAAACATCAACTACTTTTTTCTCAACAATGGCGGCAACGATTTTGATAAAACTTCGCATATGCTCGGTTTCTACAAAAATCTATTTGAAGACTGTCCTGAGCTCTGCGACTCTGCGAAGTAGAATGGGGAAGTTGTGTGATCGATTGAAAAAAATTGGGTTTTATTCAGGTTATTACGCTTTAAGGGCTTCTAAGTGTAAAACTCCATTTGAGAAGATGGACGATGTGTCTGTCAACACCACTCAGACGTTTCTTACTGTCCATTTAGAACGTGTGATCTAAATCGTTAAGAGCCGTTCACAGGAACGCAGGTCGTCTTCTCAAATGGTGTTTTAGTCGCAATGGTCAGACGATACATTTTTCTTCGGAACTTTCAGAAAAATGAAAACCGAAAGCTAGGACTCGGAATTTCAACGGTTAAAGAGGGAAACAGGAATCATAAAGGGGAATAAATGGAGTAACTAAAAAAAAAAAGAAAACAGGTAGTTCAGCATATTGATACTTAAAAATTCAAACGTAGAACGTGACATAATAGTTGAAACTCAAGCAAGAATGAATGTGTCCTGATATCCTCGCCGGTTTCTGAAGACAGGCACGTTTCCGGTAGCTGAGGGCTCAATAGAATATTTCCTCTCATTTGTTCCAGCCTCCGGGGACACCGTTCCTAACTACAATATTCTGCTCAAATTAAGGGAATGATTAGATTTGCGACTTGAAGGGTAAACGCTGTAGGGGTCCCAACTCTACCCTCGCGCACTTTTCAATGGATCAGGAACAATATACGACTTCATTTCAGGCCACACTCCCTCGTATATCTTACTTCCCGGCGCCTCATCTGTTCTTATTGTTACTGAGAGGTGGCAAAAAGGGAGGTTTCGAACCCCATAATTTCTAATCAATTGCTTCGCTGCAACAAAACCACAAAAAACGGCGCGTACTGTTCCTTCTCATATAATACTGTACATGTAACATTGGCCATGGAATCTATTGAAATACCTCATTAGAAGTGAGTAGACTGTTTATATTATGAGTGTTAATGAACAGTAATTTTGATACGAGAACAGGCCATTGGTCTTTCAATCTTTGAATCCTTCAGTGATCTATTCCCTAGCTGCCTAAGAAGTTTTGTCAGTTTTCTTTGTCCACCTTTTGTGCAGTCTATGTTGGTATATATAAGTATAAAGACTCGATATACCTATATTATATACTTTTGGCTCCATTCAAAGGGGTAATTTCCTTCCAATCCACCCGAGATCAGGCTATTGTACTCAGTGGCCCTTGAATAACTGGGAAAAGCCTAGTTTAACGAAAAATGAGGGGGGTCTCCTATCGTAAGGATTCACTTCTTCAAACCCAATCTTCCATGTGAGTACAAGAGAGCGGGACGGCCAGGAGACCTCGGAAGGTTGATCCCGTCCAACGACCCAATCCTCTATTTAAACCATACGTGCGGCCCTCAACTCTTCGTGAAGAAGGATTCAACTTGATCCTTATCATTTTTGTATTCAGGAAGATCTGCAGAGAAAATAGAGGTTGCGTTGAAAACCGAAAGAATGAATCTTTCTGTTACAACGCTTCGATAGCTGTACACGAGAAAGTCGGTCTTCGGACTCTCAAATTCTTCATTAAGAGGGTCTGGTACGTTGGTTCTCTTTATATTCACTTTAATAAACGCATTACAGAAAATGGCAATCACCCCAACAATGTACTGTAAAAAAACCCTTGGTACATACTCGTACATCAATACGTCAAACCGTAACTCATTTTGCTGGAGTTTAAGGTGATCTGACAGACGCAGGATTCTAAATATATTTCGACGAACCCCAGTGAAATCGGTAGTATCTATACATATCACAACATACGTTTCCTCGCACTGTGGATTCCAGACAGATTTAGTTGAACAACCAAGCCCTTCATTATCTGGATGTATAACTGCAGTATCTGAAGTGCAGATTTCCTGCTTCAGAAAAAAAAATTCTGGCAATTTCTCACTACTAGATATATACCCTTAAAATTAATGATTTATTGGAGCACAAATATACAGTGATAATGACCAGACGTTTCTATACCGCCTAAAAAGTGCGGTAGCTCTTAGAAATTATGAAAAAAAGCTAAAAAAAATTAAAATGAATACGTACACTAATAATGATATGAATAGTGAAAACGAAATAAATTAAAATAGTTACGAATTAGAAAAATGGAAAAGGAACTTGGTGCTCAAACTTGTCCTCATGCCTAAGGCTTTTTCGTAATAACAATAAAAATGAAGACAAAAATAGATAAACAAAAATTAGCAGAAAAAACTTTCGAAACACCGTCAGAAAGTGTGGTTATACAAGCGGCCGCAAGGCAAGACACATGTACGTAAACTTTCAACTGTATCAAACGTGCAGAGTATGGTCATTTGATTCAGAATCAGTTGATCAGGACGCAGAAAAACCAATGCGTAATGATGCAACGAACTTAAATGAAAACCATTTCACACAAAAACTTAAATGAAAACGATTTTATTCAATCTCCATCCCACAAACTGTCACACTAGTGACCTCGATCTTGGGAATCATCACCCGCGTGTCGTTCTGCATACCTCTTTCAGTCGTCAAGGGGTGCGCGGAGCCGACCTGTGGAGCGGTTCCATCGAAGCTTGAAGGCCGAGTTAAGATGCCATGACACTCTTTTAATCCTCCTCGGATTTCGTGCAACCTTTCATGAATACCTCTATCACAACCCGTTCTCGGGACGACCCAGCCTATCCCCGGGGAATTTTTCGAAAGAAAACCCTCCTACACCCGTCGCGTTTGTTGCTCGTTTGTAACGAATCTAGCGAAAATCCGTTTAGCTTTCTGCCCTCACGTCAGTCGCATCTACTGCTGAATTGTAACGTAAATCGATGGTACACACTTCTTGGTGTGGCGTTACTTCAATCAGGCTTTAATGCTGGTCTTAAAACATGTTCACAAAACAGAAGGAATGAACTTGACTTGTTTTTCCATACAGCAACGTCTACCTACGGGAAGACTAAATGTAATCGTGGTTATAAGTAGCCTACTGTTTGGATCGAAAGAGCGACTAAACCCTTCGTACTAATTTTGAAAATTGAGTGCTCTTATGTGAACTAAAATGATAAATCATTTTCAAATCCTTTGTATTCACATGAACAACCAGTCACGTGATGAAGGTCGTCGATTTTTCAACTGATGGGTGGCGGTGGAGGGAGTTCATCAGCTTGTTGCTTGGAATGACTGTCGACCACTGTGAGCTCTTTAACTGCTCTGACTCTTGCTCCCAACCCCGTTGTATGATTGCCCCTGTTGTGGGGCCTTTTTATTGCAAATGCGAGTTGTACTGAACCTAGGAAATAAAATTGGAATGGCTTACTCGTTGACTCGTTGACATGAGTGAGATTAGCAAGGAAGTAGGTTTCATAGTACAACCAATAATTTTCCTTGTAAAACTTGTAAAGACGTAGAGTTGTTCATTATCCTCTGGAGTATAGTAGCTAATCTGCATTTTGTTTCATAGCTGCATTTACTCTAATTGCTCTTCCACAGTAGCTTCACCATTCGTGGCGTTAAATAATTAAGTGCATCTTGGCAGACCCTGCTTGGAGCACGAATACTGAGTGTTCGAAAAGTCAAACCAATTACAGGGGAAAAAAATAGTTGTGAAATATATGAGAGAGAAGAGAACTGTACCGATATAGAAATACTGTTTAAGAGTGTCGTGATAGGAATAATAGAGTGAAATTTCAGGACTCTGTGCTATACTTACACCAAGTTTGTTGCCGAAATTATCAGGTAAGAATCGGTGATGAGTCAGGGCTGTCACGATTATTGGGTTGAGAACGGATTGACTGACTCGAGCTTGATGCAAAAGGCATGGAAAGATGGATATTGAGAGTCCCACTGGACGATGATGGAAAGTCAGTTGTTATACAGTTCGGGAGACCTTCATCAGCGCTTCGAATAATGGATTGACAGAGAAGAGCTTTCCGAAGTTACAACGAATATGAAGAAAATGTTAACGCGTGTGAATTTCGACCGTTCAAAAATAAAATTTTTCGTGGAACATCCGAAACTTCCTTGTGGTAGTTCCCACTTGCACCAAACTCCACTTCTATCCGATCGCATGAATAGCGCAAAATACATTAGATCCTGAATGCGTTTATCCAAAAACCGATGATTATTTCAGGTAAACCACGCGGCAACTAATCAATCTGCAAGTTTTATGTATAACATGTGTTGAACCGAACCCCCTTACAGCCGTGGCTAAGCAAAATTAGAAGGAAAAAAACTCGCGAGACTACCATAAAAAAATATTCCGCGTTACGCTCGTTGAGTAGTACGTATGTATTTTTCACTCGATCTCAAACATGAAAAGTCAAGAGGGAATTTATTTCGCAATTTACTGATAGCCCTGGAACCACTGCGGTATTGGGTGGATACCAAGAGTATCAATGCAAATGGACTCTCAATCCGATTAGCCGTCCCACGTTAAGAGAGCTGAGAGAAAATCGAGCTATGAAGTGAGGAGGAAAATTAAAATTCCAATAATCCGCTTAACGGACGACTTCTAAAGCGTGAATTAGCATTTCCAATCTCAACTTGTTGTCCGTACTACACCCGCCGTTAAATAACTATGTTCTTCACATTGGCCGTTTGTGTTGGCATAAATTTCATGCTCCACACTCTTAGCACCCGTAAAGAAAGGGATGCGCTATTATTTCAACGTCGGAACGACGGGAAAAGTAGAGTCGGAAATGTTTTGTTTGAAGCCTTCGTAATTACGGCGTATAAATAGAAACAGGAAAAGGACAAACGTTTCTAGTTTTTAAACCTTAATTAGTACAAATACAAATAGCCTCGTATTAAAAAACGCAATTTGTTCCACGAATATATTTTTTTTTGTGAACGTAGTTGGTACTGTTCATTTTCGGAATTGACAACATGTTTAGGAACAAACATTCTCACATTCCCGTTTCGACTCGTCCGAGTACGTGTTAGGAACCGCTTCCGTTTAGATTTTTGCATCTACCAGCAAAATCATCCAAAACTAACTGTAGTTATTACAGAGCTCAAAGCGCCTAGTTTCCTTACAAACAGCCATGTCGATTTTGATTAAATGTCATTTATAAACAGGTTCAAAAGATATAACAATACCATGAAATTCTTATTCGTGGAAAAATATTTAGAACAGCACAATAAATCATAAAAAATTACGAAGACTTTTTCATAGTTTTTCTTTTGAAATCCAAGAAAGTAACAGTAGCGTTTTCAGAAAAATAATAGTGAGAGTCCAATAAAATAACTAGACTGCGAGAATTCAACAACTTACATCAGATAATTTTGAGCAACTCCAGAAATTCCGGAATTTAAACAAGCACCGTTTCAATTACTCGCATTTCTCGCAGTTTCTTCACAATAATTCCAAAACGGTGAACACGACTCTTTTCACAAAAATGATGTGAACAGACTCACGAAATCTCCTGACTATTGATCACTGAGTAATGGTCGTAGCGTAAGTAGCAGCGATTCAATAAATTCCGCTAATTAAGCACCATTAGTTTCTATGTAGAAAGTTGAGCTACGTTTGACCAAGTTGAAAATTGAATGAAAACGAAATTTGATTAGTTGCTATAGTGAAAATCGCTGAATGCACAAATGCTTCACCTATACTCGTTGTATTTGTAGACAGAGTAGGCAACAGGGGTGGATGGATGTGATTGCATCATTGTGAATGCAGGATGTAGGCCTAGAAGACCCCTAGCCGTTGCACCGCAGCCATTCATATGCATAGGAACATATAATAGTAATAGCAACGACACTGCAAAATATGGCGCAATTCACAATGCAACCTCTTCTTAATGTATTGTGACGAACACAATTTTTTAGGGTAATTTTCAACGCACACCAGATTGCAACTTGGCAATTAGCATTAATTGTACTGTTATTCGGAAGCTGGTAGCGTTAGCTCTATTATTCGGTTTCAGAAAGTGTACCAAAAGGAATAAACGGCTTTGCTTTATTCAAAGATGAATAGGTCTCATTGTTTTTCGTTTTCTCCGGCTTTTTGGGAGGGTTAAACGCTAAGGTGAAGGGGTCGGAAAGGGCTTGAGTCTTTCTCTAGTGCTAGGTGTAATTGGGCGAACCTTTATCTTTGAAACATCTACTTCCTAACTCACCCACACCCCTTCCATCTCAGTATCTCGCCTAACCACCACCGTTTACTCGGTACACAATGGATTTATTTATTATAGCGCCTTGCGGAGGAGTTTACCTACCAACGGGAGTGTAACATATTTTGTTACCACTCGAGAGAATTTCGACACAATTCTAGAAATCGACGATTACTGTTAACGTCGCTCCTCTTCCTGGTCACGGACTTAGTTTCATATATTATCTGAAATCCAACCGTGTTGAAAATACTGATTTAAATTTCAGGAACGAGAAAGACGTAGTTTGACCGACCAGTAAAACGGAAGCCACGAAATATAAACTACCAATTGTGCTGCCGTCCAGTGCATGCCGTGTTGTTCTGTTTTGAAAGAGTAAAAAACTGCTAATGGTTCCGAAGCGGGAAACGAAAAGCTTTGAGAATAATGTAGAAAAGCTCACTTTACGAAATTATTGTGAACAAACGTTATATACAATGACAGAAACCAAATAAAACGTGGGGTAAGCACGATAAGATAGGATAATAATATATAATGTGTACAAATGAAAACAGTATTTTAAATAACTTGGCCAAAAAAATAATTGTTCGTGAAATTAATTAACGAAGATACATTTGCTCCAGTCTTTTCCTTTAGTTTCACGTATAATTCCATTGATCTTACTTTTCCACGTATTTGTGATTACCTTAACCCAACATAGAAGACAAAAGTAACACAAATAACATTATTAATTATTATATTATTTATATCATAAAAACAAAAGGGTGGGGATGAATCCCACCAGAAAATATCTGGTGCGTTGCAACACACAACTTTCCTTAGCTCTACGTCCATTCACCTACTATATGGCTCTGTCTGCTTAATCAATTCATTTACCACTCAGTTCATTTGGACTTGGTCAGACGACACTTCACAGCAGCAGGAAGCGGTAGCGCTTACAGTTCTGGAATTTATTGTGCTGTTCTAACTCATTCCAGGAAAATTATTGACCAATTGGTACACAGATAATTAATGAGGCTGTAAACACGAATTTTTTGAAGAAGGACAGTAATTACTTTTGCAGAGTTATTGGGTAAAAACTTTAAGAACTGGTACTAAGCTAAACGGCGGTAGTTGAAACTCAGGAATTTTTGTAGTGAGCCCCATGCATCTCATGAGTGTTTTGAAACACTCATCCTATAGGTTTTGAATTGGCCCCATAACATTCCAGCGGAGTTTATAAAGAAAAAACCACGCTAAAAACGCTTTTCGTCGTAAATGTTGATAATTTATTGTGCTGCTCTCGTCATTTTCCCACATATGGGAATTTTATAGTGTAATTATCTTATCGAGAGCTAATAATATAAGAAATTTCATCAAAATCGTTTGAGCCGTTTTTGAGAAAAAAAATTGGTGTTTGGATCACTATGATGACTATAGTTAACTTTCGGTGGATTTCGTTCATACCCTGATTTTGGCGTCCAATGGTAACCTGCGGGCTGGATATCAAGTTTGAATGGATTTGAAACGGTGGTTCTCTCTAAAAACCGTTCACATAAACACACACAGACCATTTTCCAAATAGTGTTTTTCGGACTCTGAAACATAAAGATCTGAAGAAAAATCAAAATTTTTTTTTCAGCCGATTACATATATTTTTCCTTTCTACTTTGTACAGCCAAGGAAAGTAAAAAGGTATATTGAAAGAAAACAAAATTTGGAAAAGGAAAATTCGCCAATCAAGTGATAAAGTGAAACATTAGGTCTCAAACAGAAAAATAGTAAAAGATAGGATTGGTATTGCCAATGGTGGGAACCGCTTCTCCAATAAAGAGCATTGATAATCTTTTCATTGTGCACTTAATACGAGCTTTGTTTAAATGTGCGAAATTAATTTTTTGGTTTCCCCCTCGACCGTTCCTCTTTCACTGGTCAACCTCACATATGTCTCCAGTTGGCAATTCATTTTTCGTCGAAAATTAGCTGGGACGTTAGTTGTTTTTTGGGCCACAAAAATTTATGTCTGAACTATAATCCAAGTTTTTATTTAAATTGGGTGGTTGAGCTGTTCGGTGACCCTACTAAACATAAACATTGAACCGAAATGTAATACGCATCTTCTAGGACAGGAGGTTTTGAACGTCTTCTACTAAGTGAGTTGAGTTCAATTAAATTCAATAGTTTGGAAGATACGATTAGATTGATTAAAGTAATTAACATTGTACCTAATTTATTGGGATAAGACATTATGTTTCGTGTTAAAAAACGAAGAAAAAGCGGATATCAGGTGGTCTGAAAGTTTTGTTTCATTTTAGGTCCAAAATGTGCTGGCAAAGTATGTCACACTTTGACTCACTCTTTACAGTAACGGTTATGTTCTGTTTGAACCTTTCCTTTCTACCCTTCATGGCAAACGAAGGATATTGCCACAGCGCTACTAGTATATTTGGTTCGAATGAAAATCTTCCAATTAGACCCACCTTACAGTTCATTAAAACCTGAAGCCATCGTTCTCGTGAAAGAAGAGTGCTTCCTGAAAGTTTTCCCTTTACTGAAGTTTATTGCTACGGCGAGCAGCTAGACGAACGGGTTTCCAGTCCTGAACAAACATGCGTTACTCGGTGCTTTTTTGTTTGTTGCCAGACAAAAACCTTCAATGCGAACAGAAGCGTTAAACCTCTCACAAAAAGACACTTTTGAAGCTCAAAAGTCTCTAATCGTCGTCGAATATAATCCAACGGAATTAAGGTGAATAGGCGCTTGAAAACGCCCCCGCATGCGGGGGAAAAATGGCGGCTGAGAGTTTTGAGCACCTTTTCCCTTTATTTTTAGCCTAACGTACCTTCCCATCTTCCGTTGTGGAAACGACGCTTCTGGTCGGAACAACTGTCATACCTTTACCGCACTTTAGACAGCTATAACCCTTTCCGGCGGAGAGGTAGTTCGGCTATAAGCGATATCGCCACGCGGGACTTATCGTCAACGTCGTAATGGCCCTTTCATTTTACTATTCTTATCATCTTCACCCTCTCTAACCCCTGAACGTCATCCTCGACTTTCCCCATTTCCTCTTCTTTTCGCGTTTATTTGAGCAGTTCGGCGAAAGTCGTTTAAAGTAGAGGTTTGTTCAACACTTCAACGTTCTCGCTTTGCGCGGGTTGCCAATTAACCTAAAACTTATTAGGACGTGATTGCCGTTGGAACTTGTCACAAACGATCGACGATGTTTTAAAATGTCAAGATTATACGAGCACTGTCCTCCATTATTTAATGGTCGCAACAGTTTCAGAGTTTCATTTCGCTTTATCCAAATAACAAGGTTACTAGAGCCCCTGTTGCAAAATTTCGTCCAATTTCACTACACAGGCATGTTGACTATCTGAAAGGTAAAAGTCTCTACCGTATCAATAAACAAAATTGCGAAAATGCACCAACAGGGAAAATTAATACACAAACGGCAGGTACAGCTTTCGTACAAGTACGCAACCACTAGGAACATTTGATGTCTTTTATTTTTTTTTTTTTTTTTAATGCAATGATAACTACGTTTGATTGTGCTCGTTGATGGTTTCAATATAATGGCCGCGTCAATTGCAATTGACATCATCACTGAGGTTATTGAAACGTGTGATGTTACCAAGCGTTAGATTTTGTAACGGACGTTACCAAGCGTACACCTAACCCCAAACAAATATTTCGTGATGCTTCTCCATTACATATCCCGCGTTACATTTTCGAGTTTATGTAGCAAAGTAAAGACATAAAATGTCAAAGAAATAATCGTATCCCTGGTGGGACTCGAACCCACAACCTCTGGTTTAGGAGACCAATGCCTTATGCATTACGCCACAGGGGCTGCAGTTGCAACTCGGGTTAAAACGTTGCCTTGTCGACTCAGCCTCAAGGTTAAATTTCGTGATGCTTGGCCGTTACACTTTTCGAGTTTATGTAGCAAAGTAAAGACAAAAAATGTCAAAATACAAACGTTTTCTCGAAACTGTCAACCTGATTTTTATAAAGGTGTATGGTACGGAATTAAGCGGGAAACAATGCTTTTCTGGGAAGGATGTGTTCTGAAATTATATGGGAAATCCTGAAAGAACAGAGTTGTTCGGATTCTAGAATATCAAGGGCTGTTAATAATTACATTACTAAACTTCCATCGTGTAGGTAGCTTCTTGAACTAACGTTATTTTTACTTTCCATGTCTCTACGAAGTAGAAAGGAAAGTTATGTAATCGGCTGAAAAAAAAATTTTGAGTTTTCTTCAGATCTTTACGTTTCAGACCCTCCTGAGTCCGAAAAACACTATTTGGGAAAATGGTCTGTGTGTGTGTGTGTGTGTGTGTGTGTGTGTGTGTGTGTGTGTGTGTGTGTGTGTCTGTGAACGATTTTTAGAGAAAACCACCGTACCAAATCAGCTCAAACTTGATATCTCGCTCGCAGGTCACCATGGAACGCCAAAATAAGGGTATGGGGAAAATCCAACAAAAGTTAACTATAGTTATCATAGTGATCAAAACACAAAATATTATTTTTCTCAAAAACGGCTCTAACGATTTTGATTAAAGTTTTTATATTGATAGCTCCTAATATGATTACTATACCATAGAATTCCCATCCGTGGGAAAATGACGAGAGCAGCACAATAAATTACCAAAACCTTCGACGAAATCGACTTTAGCGCGGTTTTTAGAGAAAACAACCGTACCGAATCACCTGAAACTTGATGTCTAGCCTACAGGTTACCGTGGAACGCAAAAATAAGGGTATGGGCAAAATCCACTGAAAATTAACTATAGTTATCGTAGTGATATAGTGATCAAAACACCAACTATTTTTTTTCTCAAAAACGACTATAACGATTTTAATTACATTTTTATATGGATAGCTCTCAATAAGGCAATGATACTATAAAATTCTCATTCGCGGGAAAATGACGAGTGCAGCACAAAAATTATCAAAATTTTCGACCAAAAGCGTTTTTCGCGCAGTTTTTTCTTTATAAACTCCGCTGGAATTCTTGTAGAATGTTAAAAAAAATTGTTATTGTAGTCCAATCCAATACCTAAAGGGTGAGTGTTTAAAAACGCTCATGTGATACATGGGGCTCACTCCAGAAATTCCTGAATTTCAACTACCGCCGTCTCGCTTACTACCAGTTCTTACAGTTATTTTCCAATAACTCTGCAAAAGTGATTACTATCCTTTTTTTAAAAAATCGTGTTTACAGCCTCATTAATTAACTGTGTACCGATTGCTCAATAATGGTCCTGGAATGAGTCCGAGCAGCACAATAAATTCGAGAACTGTAGGCGCTACCGCTTTCTGCTGCTGTGAAGTGTTGTTTGACAAAGTTCAAAGGAACTGAGTGATAAATGAATTAGCCATGTACAAAGTGAATTGACGTTGAGCTAAGGAAAGTTGTGTGTTGCAACGCACCGGATATTTTAAAATTTGATTGAACTACCGGAATTTGCAAGGAAAATACTAGGTGCGACGAATCGGACAAGTTTGTTCAGCCCCACGTGCATTCAGCGATTTTATCACTCTACCAACTGATAAAATGTGTTTTCCGTTTAGTTTATATGAATTTGGTAGACCGCACTTCAACGTTCTACAGTGAAACTGGTGGCGCTTTAATTTCAGGAATATATTGAATTACTTGCGCCAAAACTATTATTGAACTATCAGTTTATAGGTGATTCATGCTACTTTCAACGTGCCTTTGCCAGGAAGGCTGCTCATTACCGTTTTGAAATTATCGGAAAAAATGTGAGAAATGCTAGTTAGTGAAATGGCAGTAGTATGAATTCCAGAATTTCTCAGGTTGTCAATAGGTAGTTTATTTGACGGCAACCGTTTTGAGAACGTTAGTGTAACTCATTTTGTTGAGTTATTTACGTGGGCGATGTCAGAAAGTGAAATTAACGCAATTTTGAGTGAGGAATTCTCCTATGGAATTTCACAGTTCTTGGACCCCTTTTATTTATCTGTTTTATGAATAATCTGTTTGGCGTTGAACTTGATGAGGACATAATTACCTATGCTGATGATACAGCTGTTGTGGTCTCGCGAAATAATTGGGATGCATCCTTGCAAGCGGCGTCTAAATTTTAGCATATCCAATTTTGTTGCTTTTTCCTTGCGTAATACTTCTGTCCCTGTTCTAGGAGATATCAAATGCCACATTGCATCAACCTGTAGTGCAAGTGATTGCGGTTGCCCTAGTATCAAGCAGATTCCACAAGCCACGTATTTGGGGGTGGTAGTGGACCAATGTTTGTCCTGGAAATACCACATTGACAATATATGCAACAGACTTCGTAAAGTCATACCCCAGTGCCTTGAAATCCGAAACTTTATGTCTTTGGCCACACTAAAAATGTTTTATCATGCTCTAGTGCAATCTGTGATATCCTATTGTATTCTTGTATGGCGATTGGTCTACCAAACTTACCTAGAGCCTTTGCATATAACCCAGAAAAAAATTATCAAAATATTACTGCGTAAGAAAAGGAGATTCCCCTCCTCAGCAGTTTTTAAGACATTCGAGGTATTGGACATCTTTCACATTTACAAAAAAATTGTATCCATATATACATTAAAAAATGTATCTGATTTTGAAAAGAATTATGGGCGGATGAGGTCATCTGGTAACTTACTGTGAAGTTACCTTTTAGATTCACCACTAGAAGTCAGATTTTTTTCGCGTACAATGGAATAAAGCTGTTTAATAGTCTTCCAAAAAATTAAAGATGCTGAATGATTTAGCAGGTTTTAAGCGGCGCATCAAAGAGTACGTCCGTGAGGGAATGCTCAGATGATTCTCCTTTCTAACCTTTTTTTTCAATTTTTTTATGAACTATCCATCATATAATTCAGTATATTGTACTATATAGGTTTGCGATTGGTACCTATCTGTAGCTAGAATGTTATAACGGCTCCTCCCCTCAGCACAAGTTCTTACTTATGTGGTATTTGTGTTTCTTTTTGTATTATTTTTTCTGTTCTTTTCTTGAATAAATGCATTACTTTAAACAAATAATTTAAGCTGGATTTATTGAGAAAAAACTGCGCTACAATCGATTTCTTCGAAATTGTTGATAATCCATTGTCTTGCACTCGATAAAATTGTTACAGTACAGATATATACTCCAATTTTATGCGCCGCAGATTAGATTTGGAATTCGAATGATTTTTTATCCCGTTATCTATAAATACGGCGCCCACAATTTTGTTCAAACTCACGGGGTACTCGCTGTAAACCGGTTTCTACATTTCGTTTTGAATAAAAGAATGTGTGGGACGAAAGTATAGCGAGTGTATGTACAGCACATCATCGAATTTACGAAGGTTGCGGAAAGTTGTGAGGTTTTTTTCTCAAATTGCCACGACAATTTCCGTTGTTATTGTGTTAGTGGCTAGCGCTGCCATAACGTTTTTGCGGCTAAAATATCCGTTGTGGACTAATAAATTCTCAATAACCATTTTTAATATATTGGCTCCTCAGTGGTAGTTCAACTATTACAAAATAGTTAAAGAGTATGTAGACGTCTTCGGTGCTAAATAAAATTAATAATAGCGGCATTTCATTTTTCTGCAGATTAGCAACACGCGATGTAGTTTTCCTGCTTTATTGTGTGGTTGTTCCAACGCTTTTACTGTTTTTTTTTCTCAGCCCGAATTTCCCTCTCAGGAAGCACTAAAAATCCTTGCGGAGGAAAGCGGTTTGAGATAGTTCCCAGAGGGATTTATGTAGAACCTCCTCCCCGAGCAGTTCCCTCTGACGGATAATATATGTGTCCACGACTAATGCATGGTTGTCGTACAACGCACCCAAAGGATTTCTCAACAGGATTTCCGACGATATGTTGCAATCAATTATTTTGTAAGGAGAGAAAACAAGCCGGCGGACTTGTACAACTTTCCAAATTGATGGATTTGATATGTTTCGATCGGTCAGACCAGTAACACGTTGGTTAGGCTGAAAGGAAGAAACAACGTCGGAGGGTGAAGATCAATCATCAGAACTAGCATTGTTAAACCCAGTTTGAACTACACATCGACTGTTACGAGTCATACCGTGCTGCACTACGAGGGTTTACATGGCGTTAGATCATTTCTGTATATCTGCGATTGGTTCACCTGCGTCTGTTACTGCTAGTAGGCCCACGGTCTCATCGTGAAACACTGCAATTCTGTCAACTTCTTCAGGAGCCACTAACAGATGATGTAAATTGGCTTATAAAATTCCTCACATGGCAGTCACTAGCGCGCATCGTTCAAAGAAGTTTTCACTGGCACTCATAATGAAAAATATATTTACGTCTAGGTACAAATAGTTACACCACGTACAGAATAGTAGTGGAAAAATGTGACATATGAGTCAACGAGTCATAGGAAATAGCATACAATAAGGTGGGAGCCATTTTCGAGAAATGTCGATTTAAACTTTTAAGTGCCTTTTAAACTCTCCAGTTGACTTTTAGTGCGGGTAGTAGGCGATTGGGGTTAACGTTGTAAAATTACACCACTTTGAAAATATGGTTATGACCATTTTTAACGAACATGCACAAAAATCACGAAACTCATCAAAACTTCCTTACCTGATCTGCTTTAACCCTAAAATGACACACTTATTTTCACAACCATAAATGCCACACTGGAGTGGTTAACCCCACTCAAGTTTTATAATAAAATTTTAACTTTTTACTTATTTTATGTCTCAATTTTTTAAATTTTTGTTCAGTATAGATGTAGGCTAATGGGGAAAAAATAGGAAAAACCCAAATAACAGCACTTAAGTCTTATTTATTTACAAATAAATGCACCTCCCTATTGTAAAAAAGTATATTTTGTTGACACGAAAAATAATCCAAATTTCAGCGACAAAGAAACTTTCAATATTCATATGATTTAAATTGTACACTAGAATAGTAAGCTTTTAAGAAAAACGAATGAATTGCATGTAATACTGTTCAGCAATCACTGCAGACTTGTGCGCGGTGGTCAACGCACATGGGACGTAGGCATCTAGTGCAGAGAGTCTTCGTTTTTCGATCACTTCTTCTGTCACGAAGAGAACATCGAATCTGTTTGTCAAGCAGTGGTAGAGATTCATTGTTGTGAAGGGTCTGCTCTTCTTTACCCAAAACCTCTTCAATAAGTGCTTTCAAAGGACGTCGTAATGTTCGTGGCCCCAAACGAACTTCAATGTGAGGAGTTGCTAAAGCATAGCCTAAATCGAACAAAAAATCTTTACGTATCACCCTTTTCTGCCAATGTACCATGTCGAACAGTATGGCTGCATTCACCCCAGCCTGGTCTTCTCTTCATTCTTTCCTATCAGAACATTGATCCGATCCGACTCAACTTCTGCTGATTGCTCTCCATCTCTCTCAACATTCAAACCTTCATTGTTACCTGTTTCGGCCGTATGGACGAATTCCTCGTCCGCATCAGCATTTTCATCTCGTACTTCAATTATACATCCTCTTCGTCTGAAGCGTCACCTCCGAAAACGTCATCTCCCTCTTCCTCTTCCAATTCAAATGACACCTGTCTAATTTCTCCATTCGTCGAATAAACTCGTGATAATGCCATAGTGTAGATATAGAACACAGGGCACGGTCAATAAATCACAAACAGTAATCAAAACACAAACCAGAGGTATCGAAATTGCATACGTAAATGCCACGTTGGGGTGACGGTCATCCCACGACACGTTACGCGCGTTCTACAAGACAGACGAAACACAACTGAGCTGAGAGGCGCCCAGGTCAAGAAGAGTGAGAGTTGAAGATAATTTACATGCCCTTTTGAACCTTCTAGCCATCAGTGCTGTGACAATACAACGCAAAAACCAAACTGTGAACACCCCAGTGTGTCATTCTAGGGTTATGTAAGTGGCCCCTCAACACTATGGCCAAAATAAAATAAATATGATGGCATCGTACGGAACTGTCCCCAACATTGGAAAAGGGCTCATTAAACTGACCCCAATCGGAAAATCCAAGAGCCGCACACTCAATGTTAACCGTGTTCTATTGTCAATTAACCGTTAATGTTTCTGACCTGTCATCACATAGACGAAATGGACCTACAACGACTCCAACCGGTTCATGACCACCACACGATTGTTGAGACAGGGAGGAACGTTATTTTAGACTGAGGAGACGGAACCAGCGGGAAAAACTGGAAAGACTTTTTTTTGCTCGAAACTCAGCCACATGGCCTTGAAAAATTGTGTGAAAATTTTTGATGCAGCGTTTCTAACAGCATACCTCAAACCGAAAAGAGTTCCTGTAGGGTGCTATTCCTCATCCACAAGAAAATTCCAGTTTTGTGCGGCAATTTTAAGAATGATTTAATCTAATTTGAGAATAAACGAAAGTTTTGTAGAATTTCGTGGCGAAAAGAGCGATGATCAATGCTGGTACTGCAAAATGCAGGAAAAATAGTAAAAGAAGATTGAAGACAAGAGGAGGGAAACGGTGACTTGTGTGCTCCACCTTCACGACAATACCAGACCCCATATCGCTCCTGTTACTCATAACCTGCTTGTCCCTTCTGGATGGGATAGTGTAAGCCACCCACCTTATTTTCTGGACCTCACGCCCTCAGATTATCATCTTTTCTCCATATAGGGGTAATTCTTCGGGTGTGAAACGCTTTCCAACGGCAAGGAGGTGGAGGAGAGGTGGTTTTCATATGTGGAGTTGACCGTGTACGACGAGGGCATAAAAAATCCAGGCTGAAGAATGCGTAAAAACTGACGGCAATCATCTCGAGGATGGGAATTTAGGAACATAATTTGGTTGAAATTTATTCCTTCCTCGATTTTTAAATGACGCTACCTTTCCGGTTGGTCCTCCGCGTTTCATACAATCAGTTAATATATCTCAGTAAGTGTTACTGCAACAACTGAACTGGCTAGAAGCAGTAGTGTCCTTCGTACAATGGAATGCGTTAATCGGGTAATGCAAGAGAATTCGCAGTATGCCGCGTTGGAGATTGACGTATTTGATGGATTTGTCTTATAAACTCGCTCATATGGTACTAGAATTCCAAAAAAATAATTGCAACTCCGCTCTTCAGAAAACGAGCAAAAACTTGGAACAAATGAGAGGCGTACTGTTCAGTTCCGTTCCTTTCGGTTCTACCGGTTGGAGCAGTTCACTATCTTGTTTAAAGAGAGGTCTGCCGTCCAATTTCGGAAGCTGTTATTCAGAACAGTTTGGTTAACTCACCTCAAAATGAATCCAAAGGACATTTTATGTCTTTTTCTTTAAAATGTCAAAATTTGAAATCACTAACACAAACGATGGGTACAAGTACGCAACCACGAGGGACATTTTATGTTTTTTCTTTTAATATAATTTTGTTTATTTTAAATAAAGAAATATAAAATTACAACACAAAAAAAATATTTTTGTAACAGACGTTACCATGCACTTGTTGCGCAACACAAATTTAGTGACGCTTCCCCGTTACATATCCGGCGTTACATTTTCGAGTTTATGTAGCAAAGTAACAACATAAAATGTCAACAAAAAAATTGTAACCCTGGTGGGACTCGAACCCACAACCTTCGGTTTAGGAGACTGATGCCTTATGCATTACACCACAGGGACTGTGGTTGCGACTCGGGTTAAAACGTTGCCTTGTCCAATCGGTCTCAAAGGTTAATTTTCGTGACGCTTTTGGCCGTTACACTTTTCGAGTTTATGTAGCAAAGTAAAGACATAAAATGTCAACATCAAGAGTGGTAAACCTAATGGAGGTTAAATAACGGATATCCAAGAGCAACTGCTGGAATTCCATAATTGAAACGAACGTTGCCTTCCTTTTTTTCGGCAGCAGTCCATAACTCCATAACGGTTTACACAAACAATCACGGAAAAACCATGTCGACAGCCCCATAAACTACCGATACGTTGATTTTTTATTGAAGGCCATGGCGATCAGCTTCTACGTGGAACGTGAAATATCGTAATTAAAAAATATAGTATTATTAACTAGGACGTTCTTGGAGCTGATCAAAGTTGCGCGATGCGTTATACCAGATATTTTAAAACAACAAATCGAATGAAAGTCCTCGAGAACTGCATCGAAAGCAGCTTGATCTGTTTTGGAGATGACGTGAATTTTTTGTGTATTCCCCGCAATTTTTAAATGCCGCGTTGCCTGACGCACTGTATTAGTACGCGAAAGGAAAATGTGGACGCTAATGGTCCTTCCAAGGACCCTAAAATAGTTTAAACTGCTCTCTCGTCTTGTTTCCACGTTTTAATTCTCGTTACACCAATTTCCAAACCCGCCCCTCTCAACCCGCCACTTCTCATTCAACTCAACCCTTTTGGGATATTATTCGGTTGACTTTGTATGATATATTCAGGAATAAAGAACTCCCCGTTTAGCTCGGATATGATTCCGAGTGCTCATTTCTCCTCCAATATAAATATTGACTTGACTGTTGAACAAACACTTATTTGCCCTCAAATGTTGTACGTTCTTTCGGCAAACTTGTTCGTTGTTTGATGAAATATACCCTCGCGCTTTTCATGTGATGCTTCAGATATTGACTCTGCCGTCAACTTTTGTTGCAGGTATTGACACTAGCAGTCGCTTATAATTTCGAGAGAAAAAAAAAAGGCTAGCTCGTGATCTGTCACCATTGGAGAGTGGTGCTGTTCTTGAAGTGCGTCGGTTTCTATGTCGACAAAGGTAGCAGTAAGTTTTGCATGGACTCGATCAACCTATTACGAATTTTGCGATTCAAAAAGTAGGTTCAATTTTGCCTACTGTAAAACCTACCCAATTTCTACTTTCTTCAGCCCCACAAAACAGGAAGGCAAGTTTCCTAATCGGCTTGAAAAAAAGTGAATTTTTCTTCACACCCTCACGTCTCAACAGCTACTGAGTTCTTAAAACACCGTTCGAGGAAAAATGTCGTTTTTGAATATATATAAATGCCTTTGAGGAATAGTGGCAGACTCAAATTTCACATTCACCTTTTATATCTTCATGATTCATCAAAACTAGAGTTGAGCGAAATCGGTTTGAAGCTACCTGTGCCCACGCATACTGATCCACGCACCAAATTTTTTTCTCGTGTTTTCTCGTTTTAATGATATTTTTTATATAGACAGTTGCAAATAGTACCTTAATATCCTCACGTGTGGGAAATTAACGAAAGCAGCACAAAATATCATCAAAATTTAGAAAAGATCTATTCTAACTCCGATTTTTCGTTATAAATTTCGCTCATGTTATACAAGTGTTCTAACAAAAAACAGGGTGGTTGCCCAATACCTATAGGGTTAGGGTTTAATAAAGATCATTAAGATAGTAACGCGAGAAATTCCGGAAATCAAACAACTACTGTTTCACTTATTAGCATTTCTCACAGTTTTTCCGATAATTTCAAAACTAAACTGATTGAAAAACATATTTTATCAGTTACTACAGAGATGAAAATCGCTAAATGCACGAGGGGTTGACGAAAATTGTCGTAATCGTCACACCACATATTTACTTTGAAAATAGCTTATTATTTAAATTAAATTTGCATTAATTGTTATTAAACTGGTCTAAAATATGGAATGAATTCTCACGAACAAGTAAACTGCATGGCAGCATAATACTCCAGGTTTGACTGAAGGTTTGATTCATGTGAACGAAAGAAAATTGATTTTAACACAAAACTAGCTCCTCTCACGACACCCCGTTATATATAGTCTTCTGTCTGTCCCAGTGGTGGGGTGTACACAGCGGCCAGATGGCCTATTGTGCCAGTACTATTGTCTTACAGGTCAACGCAAAGCTTTCTGAGGAAAGCCAGGTAGTTCCAGAAAGAGTCCTCGTTGGTATCCATCCTGGGAGAAGTGGTGCCGCCAAAGACCAAGAGTCGCTTCCTCTCAAGTCTCCGGCACTGGGCCAGGACGTGGTAGGGAGTCTCCTCATTCGTGCCACACCACCTGCATCGAGGAGTGTCGGCTATACCCATAACATACATGTGTTTGTTCATTCTGCAGTGCCCAGTTATGATCCCAACGATCTGCCTTAAATCCTTCCTCTCGAACTAAATCACGCTGTGGAAACCCATTTCATAAAGATAAAACGGATACAAAATATATAACGATTATCTTATTTGTTACTGATGATGACTTGAACGTCGAAATCGATCCAATACTGTAACTCAAAGTTAGTGGAAATAGACAATCGTTATATATTTTTTATTCGTTTTATCTTTACTTCCTCTCCATCCTCAGAAGGGTGTGTCTTATCTCACTTGATTGCTCTGAGACAAAGCGTTTGGAGTGTCTTACTCCTGCAGCGTTCCAGATTTTCTGATGCAGTCTTCTCGCGTGTTGGGCGTGGTGGCCCAATAGGTACCGTAGACGAACCGCGTCGGGCCAGATGGTCCGCCCTCTCATTTCCAATGATCGCCTTGTGTCCTGGAATCCAATACACATTAACCTATTCGCACTTGCTAGGGAGGAAGCCACATCCTGCACTCTCGCACCAGTTTTGACGTAGTGCAGTAGTTCATTAGCGTCTTGCACGACGCTAGACTATCGGTCAATATATTGATAGTTCTGTTGCTTCAGCCTTTCTCATACATTAGGATTGCTCCGGCGATAATAGCATCTCTGCTTGAAAAACCGATGGAGTGGAGCCTAAGGCAATATACGTCCCACTTCTTCCAGAGCCACTTATCCACATCCCGGACGATTGCGTCCGTGACCATGCTGAGCTCCTTAAAGGTCTCCAACTTCCTGAATATAGCCAGGTGTCCACAGGTCGCCTATGGCACCTTAGCTATACCGAGCTTGGTGAGTCTGTAAGCCACTTTCATCGACACCCCGTTAACATACAATCATAAATTTCCAAGACAATCGGTGATTGGGTTGTGTGATTGTTAGTCATAACATGACAGTCAATTTAACAATTTAAGTTCCAGAACGAAATACATATTACCTTATTTGAATGGTCAGTTTCCACTTTTTAATCGTCTGTGTTCAATGAGTTTTAAATATCTTGATCACGTTCAAGATTATGTGTAGAACAGGAAATTTTAGGCAGATAGTGTTCATTGCGTGGCCTTCAAGTTGTGGCCTTTGTTCAATGTTTCAAATGTTTAGTTAGTTTTACGACCTCAGGAAAGTGGATGAAAAAAAGGGGTAAACATTCTTGATTCTTAACTAGCGCTGGAACGTCCATTATTCGGTTTTAGGTGTTGGTTCGGCGAAATGCAATAAATGCTGCTGAAGCTTCCACACGAAGCCCCGTCCAGTGAAGTTCTGTTCGGTGAACAGCTCAGTTCGCCAGTTTCCACTGTAGCCTTGGCGTACACTGAGTTGTGGTGTCTTGCGGAATTTCTCTTGAATTCAAGCGGAAAAATGGTGCACCGATAACTCTCATCGTAATATTCATCAATTAAGTGAAATATTCAGATAAAAAACTCTACGTTTCAGAATTACGGAATGTAAAAGTCAAGGGTTTAAATAAATGTGAGTTGCGTTTTGAGAAAAGGACTGACCAATATATCGATCGAGCAAGGGATGGGGCACCAAGGGATGGCCAGTGAGTTGTTGACTATAACCCTTTCCTTTACATCTTAAAATTTCCACTGATGTTAGAGACAACCCCGACGATTTTCACCATCTTGAGGGCTTGAAACTAGTTCGATTTCTGAATTCATGAACTGAGTAAGTAATTGAAAAGTTACAAACATCAGTTGAATATTTAGAATGTGACCAGCCTCACAAACAGCAAGTCTGGTTTCATTCAGAAAACATTACTCGAGACGCTATTTCTCGTTTGACTGGAGAGTGGTAAGAACCACAAATTTGTTCGAAGCGAGGGAGAGATCGGTGGTGGTGTTTTTGGGGTCTTGCCAAATACTTTAATACCATTCCTTCAAGAAGCTTGGCTCATCAAGTGATGAAGTAGTAATTCGAGGTTTGCCTTTTCGCATGTTTCAGTGAGAGGGTGGGGGTTACCGAGTGTTTTAATTAATGAAGCACTAAGCGAGCTCTGGCAAATCGATGCATGCTATTACTCGGCCCAGCAAAGGTACGGTAATAATAATAATAATAATAATAATAATTATAGGACATCCCCAAGCTTCGTGGCATCGCGATCCAATCATGTTGGTTGACGTCACTGTCAAGGCGTATTTAGGGGGAAATTCGGCGGAACGCTTTTGACGAGGATGAAAGAGGCAAGTTGCATTAAAAGAATTGCTAATTGACAGGAGGTCGGCGCTAAACATTTACAAGTCGGTAATGGTTTCTATTGAGCGGTCAACAAAGAGCCCGCCGCAAGCAGACGAGAAATTGAAAATGCGTCGGTTAAATGGTCCAGAACAGGGGTAATGACATTGCTCGAACGTTAGAAGAACCAACCTAGGATTAAACATTTAGGCGTCATTGCTGCGATCAAGTGTGATCTTCAAGTCAAGATGAGCACGGAATCAACTACTGATGGAATAAACATTGCTGATAAACCTTCTAATGGACGTCAGTATTGAAAATATTTGTTGTGGCGCACCACTAAACTGTCCTCGCGCACATTAAGTCATTCAAATCGCTCCAGCTTGTGTCCTAAATTATTTTTCACCCAGTTCACGTGAACTTGATACGCCCTAACCTAAAACTTAATACACAAAACTGGTAGATATTTTCTGTACTACTGAAAGATTTGATGGTATGGCTGTTTCATTCGAAACTCTACGTACAAATAATTTAATCAAAATAAATTACGAATTAGAAAAAAAGTGTTGTTATTTTGGTCACTATGATAACTGTAAGCTCTCATTCAGGAAAAACAGGAACTAAACCAACGCAACCTTGCCATGCTGGATAGCAGTGATGGATCGTTATGGCGGAAAACGAAGTTGTTTACTAAAAAACGCCCCGACATTCCCACCCTCACGATGAACCAACGTTGGTACTCCACGCCAATAGAAAAGGTCGAACTATTCTCGACAATCTTAGAAAAGCAGTTCACCCCTAATCCACAACTGAGCTCAATTGAGGATGATGTACAAGAGGCCATAACATCTTTACTCCAGCTGAGTCCCTTTCATGATTTTTTTTGACCTGCACAAGTAAAAGATGCCATTAATCGCTCTACAAGCAGGAAGGCCCCCGGAAGCGACAATATGACTCGTCCCCTGCTAATCCACATATCTAGAAAGACATTGGTATTAGTCACGCAAATCTTCAATGCCTGCCTAAGACTAGGATATATACCCTCTAAACGGAAACATGCTATCATCATCCTCATCCACAAACCAAACAAACCCTCCAATAACCCCCACAGCCACCGTCCAATAAGTCTTCTTCCCTTCCTTTCCACGATCTTTGAGAAACTACTCCTGCCCAAACTGGTCCCCCATCTTGAGCTACGCAATTCGGCTTCCGGAACTCCCACTCTTGCCTACATCAACTGCATCGTTTGGTTGACAAGATATCGGACTCCTTCGAACGAAAAGAAACCTGCATAGGTCTCTTTGCTGACACGGAAAAGGCTTTCGATCGGGTCTGGCACACTGGATTACTGTACAAACTGAAAGATGCTCTCCCTGACACATATTACCGCGTTCTACGGTCGTATTTAACGAACCGCACATACACTGTGAGCTAACACGAGGCCATGTCTCGTTCGCAGCGAATCCGTGCGGGTGTTCCCCAAGAAAGTGTGCTGGGTCCGCTATTGTATCTTGTCTATGCTGGCGACATACCCACCCCTCCAGCAATGACCACTGCGCAGTTCGCGGACGACACAGCTTTTCTCTGCAGCTCACCAAGAGGAGAGAGAGCGGGTTTGGAAATGGAGGAGCTTGCTTTCGACCTGAACGAGTGGGCACTAAGATGGAAAATGAAACTAAACCCCCAAAAGTCCTGCATCGTGACATTCACTTATCTACGTCTATATGACGAGCCGAAACTGAGCATTAGCGGCAAAGTCATACCGCCCGAAACGCATGTCCGGTACTAGAACCAAACTAACTGCAAAGACTGAAAATACAGACCCACTCGACCAAAGTGGGGTGTATAAAATAACTTGTACTTGTAAAAACGCATACATAGGACAGACAGGACGAAAAATACGGACCAGATACTCAGAACACATTAAATCTCTTAGTAGGAACAAAGACGATTCAAACTTTGCCAACCACCTCAAAACAACTGGACATGAACCCACCAAAATACAGGACTGTACCACCTTACTACACAAACAATACAAAGGACGAAAACTGAACATATTAGAAAACATGGAAATTTATAAACAAAACTTCAATGGACAGATCATAAATGAACAAATCAACACAAAATGCGACACCATATTCACACCACTCAAAACACTACACAAACGAAAACAACCAACTGACGGATTTACAGACCACCCTACACAAAAAAGACTTAAATTCCACAATTGACAGACCATCCAACACGTTCCATTTATCTCTAGGGGGTTTCCCTCTGAGCTACATGACCTCCTCTCCCCGCCCCTTCCCCGACGCCCACAGTAACTCACAAGCCAGAGGAGACGGACTCACCTAACAGGTACGTTAACTTTAGTAATTTGCCTACTGGCGGATATAACCCAATTTCTTTAATGCATGTCCGGTACCTGGGAGTGGTGCTGGATGAACGCCTGACGTTCGACTCGCACGTTACATCTATCCTCAAAAGACATTGCCGTTACATTGTCTCAAAACGCTCAAGCCACTTCTAGAGATGCTATCCCCACTGTCACTTGATACAAAGCGCTTGATATACCTAATGCTCATTAGACCAATTTGGGAATACGGCAGCCAGGTATGGGGGGGGGGGGGCGTCAAACTCGCAGGTAAAACGAGTCCAAACTTTCCAAAACCGCGCATTAAGACTCATAACTAACGCTCAGCGGTATATCAGGAATAACAATATCCACAAGGACTTGGAACTCCCAACTGTCCACGAAGTCCTGCAGGCTTCTTACTCTCGTTTCCACCAACGACTCCACAATCATCCAAACCCCCTAGCAGCTGGCGTACTCGATACAGTTCCTCCAGACCGTCAAACTCGCAGACTGAAACGCAAACGACATACCTTCTCCTCACAACAAACGTCAACTGAGCGCAGAATCTCAATAAAATCATCCCATCAACACATAATAATGCAAAAAATCAATAATTTATCACTTAAATCTGCAATAACGTAAACAATCCATCATTTATGTGAACTAATTTATTATATTATTAAGTTATTAACTACCATATTTATAATGAGAGAAAGTCATTGGGATTGAACTACCTAACATGTGCCATGCTACTGTTATGTACCAATGTATTCCAAACTATAATGCAATTATGCAATAAAGTTGTAAAAAAAAAGAAGATAACCGTAGTTAAGTGGACCAATTTTACAGGTACCTGCATTTTGGGGTCTCATGTTGACTTGTAGCCATACATCACAATTGAGCTGGTTCAGTCCAGCTGTTCTGTCACAATTTCGTTCTGAAGCAGACCATTTTATCTAATGGCATTTTTCGGACTGAGGAGCCTTAGTAACGTTAAGATCTGAAGAAAACTTTTTTTTTTTCGTCCTACATCGAATCATTCTTATTTTGTATCATGTGTTCACCGGTCGTCTAGGCAACATTTGCTTGAACCTTCGAATAACCATAAACTTTAAATAATTCCTCGCAACCCCGTGTTGTATAACTGGTAGTGTATTTTGAAAATGTTCGTAGCCCGTTGACCTCCGCATCCCCCTGCTTCTGTTTACATTCTTCGCTGCAACAAATATATTCGAGACCTGCCTCTTCAGCATCGGTGAAATGCGTTTTGCCTCCATTTGCTAAATAAACACTCGCGCAATTGAACGACAGTTGGCGGCCGTATGGCGAATGTTATTCTGAGAACGATCGCTAAGGTGGAACGATGATTGAAATTTCTCAAGGCTAATTTACTGTAGATACAATGTCGGAACGGTTTCAGGAGGAAAATATACGTTGTTTACTTTATTTGCAGTATGTTTTCGTGAAAGACATCGCTTGGGCGTATACTGAGTCCTCTTGTTAGAGAATTATTGGTGATCGAATAACTTGAACTTCTGACATGGACACGCATCGTAGTCGACTAGAATATTTGCCGCTTTCTTTCGAATTTCTTATAAGTATGTGTTGGTGTCCAGCCCGAATGTCAAAATTTGAGATGATTTGGATCAGCCGTCCTTCAGCGAAAAGCAAAATTTAAAAAAGAGGGAAAATATCCTATAAGCTCGAGTGATGCGAATTAATTGTTTTCTCCAAAATGTATCTTTCCAGTCTTGGGAAAATTTTCTGAGTTTAGTAAGTCGCTATGGAAGCAGTCCGTTCAATCTCGAGTGGCTTCCTCCTAAATAATGGTTGGTATAGGAAGGAGGGAGGGAAGCCTTATTGTCCGGAAATCAGTGCCTCTTCCGCTTTCGAAAGCGACCTTTCTTCAATGAACGGCGTCATATCTTTATGAACCGCCGCTCCTTCCATCCCCTTGCGCGAGCCCTTGTATGGGCTTTCCGCTCGGGTTGACTTTCTTGTTCATCGTCTAAAGTTACCAAAACATTTAAGGCTCGCTTCTTGCTTTAACAGCCGGTAACACACTTCAATTCCCTCGATAATATACGAACCGTTCCGAGAGAAAATCTGGGAGTAATATCAGAAGACGGACGTAGCAGCTGCCGCACAACTCGGAGCTTTGAGACCGGGGGAAGGTTGCGCCAACCCTTGATAAAATTTAATATACTGTTTAAAGTGACGTAACAGACTGTTGGCGAGTTTGCCGTTGCGCTAATCTTCGCCCAGTGTCAGCAGTTAGTTGGCTAGTATGAGTTACTAATCAGTCTGGGGTGGCACTTATCACGCTCATATTGACCGGCTAACCAGAATCCAAAAAGGGATATTGAAAATTTTGTTGGGCAGACCTAGACGTTACTCGAGCGAACTAGTATTTCGCGAAGCGAAAGTGTTTACCTTGCGTCAACTGTTCATAAGCCTATGTTATGCACCTGCATAGAAATTCATTTATACTGGATGCACCTCCCTCCCACTCTTACTCTACCAGATTCGTACAGGGTTCATGTGTCGTCAACCCCAGACACACTTTATCGCTAACCAAAATAAGTTCACATTACCTCATTCATGTAATTTTTAATGCATCTCCAGTTGAGGTTAAAAACTTTAGGGCCCTATCCAGGAATAGTTTTAAGAAGGTAGTGAGTACATGGCTTTTAAACTTAGGAATGCAGCAATCTAATGAGATTCTCAAAAGTATGTACTCAAAAGCCCCCCCCCCCCCCTCAGGTTTCCTCATTTATTCAATGTATTTCGGTTTCTTGAAAGTTGGTGAATCGATGCATAACCTGACCAATGTGGATGCGGATTGTTGTTCGGCGCTGAAACGCAGAGTGTGATTATTTTTCTGTATAATAATTAACCTTAGATTATTTATTCTTATTGTGAGGCAGCACTCTTGCACGTCGCCACGGGCTCCTGCCTAATGGCGTGCAATTATTATTCGCAGTAGCACCCTTTTGACATATTCTTTCATTTATTATAATTTTGCAAGAAGTTGTGTGTATGTTGATATGTACTTCTCATGAATAAACTTTTCAAAATTCAATTCAAATTCAGCCCTTCGATTAAAATCTTAACAACGCGTTAAATATACCCGCCAAACCGTAATCTTTTAGTTGAATTTTTTCTTTCTCAAATTTAGTTGTTTACTTCCCTTAATACTACGAAGTTTTGAATTCCGCTGGGAACAAACATTTCAGTTCTCTTCAGATTTTCATATTTCAGTCTTCTGATGGGGGAAGCGCTGTTTCAGAGTATACACGTTGATCTCACACTTAAACGTCTTAGTGTGTGCTATCAAACGCGATTGACAGAAAAAAACAAACATTTTATACTCTCCCTACAGAACAAATAAGATTGTTTACATAAGTTTATGAGTATTGTTCGTTGAAAACTAACTATAGTAACCGTAGTTATTCGAACACTAAATTTTATTTTTTTGAGAAACGGCGTATACGATTTTAATTAATTTAGTTGTAAACTAGCTGTTTCAAACTCCATGATGAGAATACAAAATTTTTGTTCGAGAGAAAAATGACCAAAAAGCATAACATAACATTTTAGTTCGATTGTCTCATTATAAATATTTCTCATGAGACCCCAGCGTTCTCAACAATAACTAAACTGACAGTGGAATCAATGAACCTGCAGGATGGGAGTTCAATAACGGGAAGCATAATTACATAAACCCACGAAATTTCCTATAATTCTTGAACGGTAGAGATGAAGCGTTTTAAGAAAAAAAATCCCATTGACAATTCCTCGAAGTATCTACCGGCTGGTTACTCGCGAAATATTGTGAGTTGAATCAACCGAATAAATTCATAAAGCATAACCAGATTCTAGATAAAAAATATAGTATGTGCAAAGTAGAGGGCTCAGGAAAGTGCTGGATGCATCTGACCAGATATTTGACTGTTTGGAGACATCTGTGTTACATGAGAAAACAGCAAATCGTCATTGAGGTTTGGTCGCTTCATCGCGCGACTTCCAGTGGCAGGAAGTGTGCGCACTCGTGGTGGGATGACCGTATCTGCAGTAGCGATTCGTGTCACTGAATCCCGAAGCCCTTCCCCTTTTTTCTAAAATGTGGCGTCGCCGATTGCGGTAACAAATAAAAACTGGTTATGGATGCCGTTCAAAAAGTGCGGTTCCACGTAGTTGACTCGGAACGTATTCGCGAATCAGAAAGTGTGTAGAAATAAAACAAACGGGGAACATCGTCTCGGCGTAACTGGAACAATAAAATCCTTTCACACGGGAGATTTGCCGTATTGGGGATTTCTCTTCTTCACGTTGCGGCATCGGCGAACCTTCACAGTTTTAACGCCATTGAGGCGATTTCTCCCTACTTCCCCTGGAACAAAGTGCAATATGATGTTCCCTTGTTGAACGGTACACAAGCCCGTAAGTGAGAGAACATGGCGCTTTTTGCTTAGATCGTGAACAACATTTGGAGGGTCCCTAAAGCTGTTGCTGATCGCTTGTTGCGCGACGAACCCCCGTTTACTCACTAACACTCTTAGCTCCGATGTATTAATGTTTATTCTTGGGGCTTATACGTCACGACTTCAAATATAAACTGCGCAGTGGCCCCTAAAGCTTTACACGTCAAAATGTCCTTTGTTCCCACGTGAATATCCAATATTTCGACCCTGTTTCAAATTCTCAATCTTTTTCTGTCCTGAAATGATTTATCAACGTGTATTATGTTTAGCTGCGTGGCTTCTATTTCAGGATATCGTGAGAGGTTTTCCTTCTAAACGTCTCATAATTCAGTGCTGATGTTATACATCACTTTGCTCGGCGGGGATAACAGTTTATTATGATTTCCCGTTTTCAGGAACAATTGAGCGTGTCGGTTTTCGACTATTTTACGGTTTAACTACTTCAAACCAAATAAGTTTGGTGAACTGTGAGTGACTAAAGAAATAATAGCCGTCTAACTAACACGGCTATGAGCTTATAGACAGTTGCTCTAAATCGGTAAGCATTTGTGAGGAAGAAAGAAACGAACATTAACTAAACTGACTTACTACTCGCCTCTGGCTTTGCAATTTCTTTACTGCGAGTCTGCCCTACACCATAGACACTCAATCATTGAACGATCGCGCTCCAACTCTAGTTCGTCTAACCGGATACGTACTTGAACATTTAAGTGCCGAGTGGATTCCTGCTCATTACTCTGAACTCTCTCGTGAACCTCTTGTGAGTATCTAACTAACCTACGCTTCTTCCGTACTATGCGGTTCTCTCTCACGCTCCCTCTCTCTCTCTCTCCCACTCTCTCTCTCTCTCGCTCCCTCTCTCTCTCTCTCTCTCGCTCCCTCTCTCTCTCTCTCTCTCTCTCTCTCTCTCTCTCTCTCTCTCTCTCTCTCTCTCTCTCTTTTCACTCGTCTACTCTTCCATCGGCATCATCTCTATCGCCTTTGCATGACCGCTAAGTGGTATCTTGTACGCTCGTGTGCACTTCATAAAGTCGATAATAATTTATATACAGACGACGCATTTTCATTCAATGCATTTCTACGAAAACGTTTACACGGAACAAAATGGGGGTACTGGTTTTCTAAAACTACCCCGTAAATCTGTGTGAAAAAAACTGGAAAAGCGATCATTTGATGTTCGTCAAATCCCTTTTTCCGACGTATCATGGTTTATTCTCCGTTCAAGAGACGGTTACAGAGAAAGTTGCGAGACAAAAAATGTGGGATTAAGCTGCTCTCTACCAGCTTAATCAAATTCAGTTCTTATTTTCGCGCCCAAAAAACCGAATATTTGGTGCGACGCGTCACGCAATTATACCCTTCCCCTCCTACCACTAGATTTTGAATATCATATTTGTGCCACTACTACACATCAGATACGTGACCAAGAAGGCGACAAAGGCCCTTTGGACGAGTCAGAGAATGTGCGGGAGGACATGGGGCCTAAGCCCAGAATGGCCTGCAGGTTCTACGAAGCCATAGTGAGACCAATAATCTCTTATGGGTCGATCGTGTGGTGGCATAGAGCTGCCATTGGAGTGAATGGCAGCAGCCTAGCCAAAGTACAAAGGCCTACTTATCACGGTGGTGATGAAGACTACACCCACGATCACCATGGAGAAACTGTTCGACCTTCTCCCCCTGGACATTTATGTCAAGCCAGAGGTGATGAAGGTGGCTCACAGACTCACCAAGCTCGGTATAGCTAAGGTGCCACACCTGGAGACCTTTAAGGAGCTCAGCTTGATCACGAACGCAATTGTGCCCATGTATGAGCTCGAGAGGAAATATAATGTTCAGCCATTGGGAGGTCCATGGAATAGCGAGAGTCGCCAGTTTTGGCCTCCAAACGGCATCAACATCTTCACAGATGGATCGAAAACTCCGGAGGGAACAGGATCCGGGGTGTGTGGATCAGTGGCTCTGGAAGGAGTGGTACGCCTTGAATTGTTTAGAGCGAGTTTTTATTAAACTTCTGATAATAAAGGGGGGTTTGAACAGAATTATGATCAAATTAATCGTACAGTATTTATTTACAACATTTTACAGGTGAAATGTTTGAAGTTATTTAAGATGTATTTAAGACGGCGGCCTAGGCCCCACTCCATCGGTTTTTAAGCAGAGATTTATGCTATTATCGCCGGGGCAATCCTATTGGGCCACTGCCCCATTGTGGGATTTCTCTGTCACTAGTAAAAAGGACTGACACATGCCAGAAGACTACATCAGACAATCTGGAACGCTGCAGGAGTAAGACACTCCAAACGCTTTGTCTCAGAGCAATCAAGTGAGATAAGACACACCCTTCTGAGGATGGAGAGGAAGGATTTAAGGCAGATTGTTGGGATCATAACTGGGCACTGCAGGATGAACAAACACATGTATGTTATCGGTATAGTCGACACCCCTCGATGCAGATGGTGTGGCACGGATGAGGAGAAGTCCTGGCCCAGTGCCGGGGACTTGACGAGGAGCGACTTTTGGTCTTTGGCACCGCTTCTCCCAGGATGGATACCAACGAACGAGGACTCTTTCATGCATTGACCTGTAAGACATTAGGACTCGCACAATAGGCCATCTGGCCGCGGTGTACATCCCACTACTGGGACAGTCAGAAGACTATATATTGAGCCACAACTAATACAATGAAAGATCAGCAATAAGGAATAAAATGATATTAATTTTGAATTTTATGAAAACGAAAGGAAATAAACAAATTATTGAAACGTCAATAAAAGCAACGATTTGATTGACATAAATTAGCACTACGATAAGGATCACAAATATACAGAAAACGAACAAAATATATAAAAGAAAACTAACTTCCCAAAAGAATCTGAGGCCGGAATAAAAATAGAGGGCGACTTATTTTCGTCTTTGTCAGTTGAGATGGTTCAGCAAAACGACAAGATTCGGGAAACTAGAGGAAGAGAGAGACAGCGTCTGTGTGTGCGAATGCGATGGGAACCATGTGAAAAATTTTCGGGAGAGACTTCAACAGCAAGCTCATGATAACGACTGATAATAGCAGCTCCGTTCTTGCGCCGTCAACGTTCTCAAAGAGTCGATACCTTCACAAAACCGCACTTTCTTAGATGTTTTTGCGTACACTCTCAATCTGAAATGGTCTTTTTTTGCGCTGAAAAGGCTTTAAAACGTCAACCTCTATTGAACAAAAAATAATAATAATTCGGGCTATTGTACTTCGTAGAATTGATAAAAGTGAAGCCTTGTTATTGGTAACTCGAACTTGTTCACTAATTAACTTCAACCTTTTGGATCGAAGTATTTTCGAGCGATTATTGTCGGGTTGTCGTCGGCAAAAACGTCGGTTGGTCTTTTGGATGAGGAAGAGATTCACGTTGAACGTTGAAACGTTTCACTTGTTACCACAGCAAGTTGATGAAGTATAATAAAAACGTTACAGTTCAGTAGGTCGAACGTGCTTCCCCAAATATGAGTACCGTAACGGAATATTGCATAGGTCGTGGATAAATTCAACTTTGGGGGTGGTCTTTCGTTGGGAAATGAGAAACGAAAGCGTCCGAGACTAACGGTTAGAATTTCATTGTTCGCTATTGAAGCAAAGCCGAAGATTGTGATCCGTGAACGGTTTTATCGGTGACAGCATCCAAGATTTCTGTGGGTCAGTCGAACCGAGCGACAATGGAGCATCTCTTGTCACCTGCCTTCATTGGCCACTTCGAGACCGTTGGGTGGTTTTGTCCGGAGGTTTCTCCGGAATATTGGGGGGGTGCCCGTTTTTATTGAGTTTTCCTCGAAGATAGCGAAGTCACTTCCCCTCAACTTCCTTTGCTCTCTTTTCGTTTGATGTGTGTAATGACTCGCGGTGAAATCACAACCTATTCACGCCAATTAAATTGTTAAATCATCTAAAACCCTAATCGCAAAGAGGAAGTTGTGAATTAATTAACGACTTTGAATAACCGTTTTAAATGAATGCCCGCTTTTTGCGAATTAATGTTTTCAGAGGCATTTACTTGCATTCGCTAGTATAACTCTATATTAAATTGGGAAAATGGTCTGTGTGTGTGTACGTGTGTCTGTGAACTATTTTTTTATAGAAAACGATCGTATCAAATCAGCTCAAACTTGATATCTGACCCGCAGGTTACCGTGGAACGCAAAAATAATGGTATGGGTAAAATCCACCGAAAGTTATGATAAACTATCAGTATGATAAACTAGTTATCATAGCGATCAAAACACCTTTTTTTTTTTCTCAAAAACGGCTGTAACGATTTTGATTACATTTTTTACATTGATAGCTCTCAATGAGGTAATTATACCATAAAATTCTCATCTATGGGAAAATGACGGGAGCAGCACAATAAATTATCAAAATTTTCGACGAAAAGAGTTTTTAGCGCGGTTTTTTCCTTATAAACTCCGCTGGAACGTTGGTAGAATGTTCAAAAAAGTAGGTATTGTAGTCCAATCCAATACCTATAGGGTGAGTGTTTGAAAACGTTCTTGAGATACATGGGGCTCACTCCAGAAATTCTGAGGAAAATGTGTTTCAACTACCGCCGTTTCGCTTACTACCAGTTCTAAAAGTGTTTACCCAATACCTCTGCAAAAGTAATTACTATCCTTCCTCAAAAATTTTTTGATTACAGCCTCATTAATTATCTGTGTACCAATTGCTCAATAATGTTCCTGGAATGAGTACGAGCAGCACAATAAATTCCGGAACTGTAAGCGCTGCCGCTTCCTGCTGCTGTGAAGTGTTGTTTGACCGAGTTCAAATGAACTGTGTGGTAAATGAATTAATTAAGGAGACAAAGCCATATAGAAAGTGAATTGACGTTGAGATAAGGAAAGTTGTGTGCTGCAACGCACCAGATAGTTTTTGTTTGAGCTTTTCCAACAAAGCTTCACATGACATGTCAAAGTTGCACTTCACCGTTAACATTGCTTTTAGCGTGGACATTTTCAGTTGGGATTTGTTCTCTTACCAATTGTCATTGATCAACGTGAACACTCTTTCGACTGGCGTGTTCTTTCATGGTAGCGAGAGAAAAAACCGAAGAATCATTTTTAAGTTCTTGATTGGAACATTGTGTTTTGTGAAGCGTAAAATATCTCCACTCATTTCTGATCCAAAGGAGTTTTTTCATCGGCCCACTTCAGAAGTTTTTCTTGTGTTACAAATCCCCTTAGATACGTAACTTCATCAAACAGCTCACTACATCTGAAATCTCCAGTTTTGTAAATTTGCTTGAAATCAAATCTATCCCTTCCTCAATTCTTCCCCACTCTGGCACTGCCGTCAAAACTAACCATTGGTATTCCTCCATGTCATCAAAATGCCGTGCCACATGTTTAAATAATCGGTAAAGTTTTTATAGAAAGTGCAGATAGTATCTAAAATGTGCTCCCTGTCGACATCTTCTACTTACTTGATATAGTTACGGACCACTAGAGGTACGAATTCCATCTAAGTCACTGCGATCGGGACATCGGTAAATAGCCCGAACGCTCACGAACAACGCCGGAAATGGCCGATGATAGTGTGAATTGAAGTAGGGATTCAGGAAAATGATTACGTATAATATTCTGATACCTAGTTATTTGTATTTTAACTCGGTACAACCTATTGCACTCCGAAATGCAGGTAGAATTCACTCTAAAAGTGTAAAGCGGTTATTAAATATTTTAAACTAAAAAGTAATAGTAACATAACCGAATAATTGGTTGGTCGGGACAGAGGGACATTTCTTTAAAAAACGGGACGTCTGGTCACCTTACTTATGAGTAACCGATATCGATGAAATCTATTGGGCAGTCAATGTCATTTTTGGTTTATTGTTCATCCTGAATAATATGGTCAGGAAATTTATCTCACAATCCCCCTACAAAATTTGACAGTAAGTTTCAAAGCTTGGGGATTAGAAATCTGTAATGTCCGTCCGCCGTCCGCATGCGTCGGCCATATTATGCCTTATATGTGATCTAAAAGATCCGTAATTTTGCACAAACATTCTGCCCGCTTGCTCGGCAATTCGATCGGACGTAACCACATGGTTGTTACCGCCAAAATGGTTTAAACGAGCGTAGTTTTTGCAGCCACGTCGCGTCTGGTATCGTTTCATAGATATTTTCCGATGCTGAGTCGAACAGGACGATCCTCAAAGTATGATTGTATTCACAGTAAGCGTAGTGCGGCAACTTGTACTGCTCGAAGGGACTCGCGGGACGGTACAGCGAAAGTTATCGTTTCTCTCTGGTCTACGCTCTCTTCCCGGACTGACTCCATTCTCACTCCAACCACCCGTCAGTTCAACTCATCGCGTCATACAAATTGCCTAGCGTCTCCTCCGTTTGGTATCGTTGTTACTTCTATTTTGGAAGTTTATGGAAAAATAGTTTGACTTGTGGACGTCTTGTGCTGCTCATGATTACTACCCAGCTGGTCGTGAAGGACTACCACGTTGTTTTTTTTTGAGCACGCTGGAATAAAATGGAAGAATGTGCTATGAGGTACAGTGAAGCAAGATTCTTCAAATTTTAGACGATTTATTGAGCAGTGTTTATTATTTTAAATTGTCCGCACACGAAGTTAAATCAAAATCGCTGTCGCTGTTTTCGAGAAAGAAAATACATAGTGTTCTCTTACTCGGTAAAAAATTCAGTTAGTTTCGAGCTCATAACATCAATTGGCACCGAATTGAACGGATTTATTTCAAACCGTTCGCGCTCATTAATGTTAACAGGCACGCAGAACATTTTGTCGAGTGGTGCCTCGGCCCTCTGAATAGTGGGACGAGCCTTCCAAACCATAAGATCTGACTAACCTCGAAATTGTTTTTTTCGGCTGATTAAATAACTTTTTCTTCCTACTTCGTTGGGAGAAACCCCTCTAAAATCAACTAACGTAGTGCGTAATATAAATGTTATTGCGGTACTGCCACCAGCTCACTGTGTACGCACTGCCACCAGCTCACTGTGTACGCACCGCTGAAAATGTCGAATAGGTGAGCCTGTTTCAGTGTCCTTCTACTTTCCGCTCAAAGTTCGTAAAGTTCAGGAAGAGTATTGTAAACGCTCGAAAAAAGTTCGAGTTTCATCAGATTGTGTGATTTGAGTCATTGCTATTGTACTCCGTTTTCTATGTTTCAGCCATGATGAGTTTATGTAACAAAAGACCCCGTTTACATTTAAATGACGTAATTCTCATCAGTATATTGTCCAATTTGAAAACATTTTGACAAATAATTGAAGAATTACAGTGATTGTGGAATGTTGTGAGCACCATATATTTCTGCCACGTTCTCACCCTGTTCAGATGACGAAAAAAATTTCGAGGAGTATAATAATTTGTGGCAACTCCACTCAATAATATTCACAAAAATATCTAGCAGTACGCGTCAGCACTAGTTTGCGGGACTACGTCGTGTGTTGCTTTTACCCAGGCGTTTGATTGATCTTGTTCAAAACTCTCCTTTGCGCTGGTTAACAAGCTTAGAATTAATTAGTAGTTGAGCAGTTCCGCTCGAAGTTATCAATGCCACCGAGGGAATTCTTTGATGAAAACGGAATTACTGTTTGAGCTACGAATCCGATACTAGTTATCTTCTTAAGTAAAGAGCTTCTGGCGTATAAAACTTTTGTTTCGATTCAATGCGATTAAGCACGTATCCTTGAGCTCAGAACAGAACTTGATTTTTTTTAAACACACAAAGGAATAACTAGAGTAGAAAAAGAGACGGGAGGAGTGAACCATGAGACGAAATAAAGATTAACAGAGCGGAAACATGGTGGGGGGGGGGGGTGAAAGTTATGGTTATTAGCGTGAAGAAGTATCGCGGGACACGGCAGACGGCGTCTAGACGCTGTAGCATTAGGCTCATCTCGCTTAGAGAACACAATCCATTTGCGTGGGTCCGAATCAGTGTAATGTGATTGTCAACAGCTTCAAAAAAGTAAACATTTGCAGCACATTCAGCTCGATATCTGAGAGCGGTAAAATGCAAAATGGTTAAGTGAACGGAGGAGATGGAATCGAACTGTAGAATTTAGCTAAAATATCTGGTAAGACGCATCACGCAACTCAGTCCCATCCATTTTCCAGGGTGTAGCTACCTATCTAATTTATTTTTCACTCAGTTAATTGAAACTAAGTATAACAACTTCACGTTTTACTTAGAAATTGGTAGCGGTTGAAGTTGCTGAATTTATTGAGTAGCTCCTACGATCATTATTGTGAAATTAGTGCTCAGCAGATTAATGAAACTGCCAAGATGCATTTTATTCTTGGAAATATCGGGTAATGCGTGTGCGAAGTGGTTGTAAGTGAAATGGCGGCGGTTTGAATTCCAGAGTCTCTCGGGCTACTCCTAATCGCCTTATGAGCATTATTATACTCGATCTCAGGGCAGGGTTTCCAACTCTCGAGAAAATGCAGTGCAGATACGCTACTCATTCGTCTACAGAAACGCCCTGTCGCTAGACTCTGAAGTTGAGAATTCTCAAAAACTCTCACTCTACTCACCTGATCAGTAAGCCCCAGAATCTCACTCATCAGAAGCGACAAGGATTCTGCGCGTGCTAGATCTAGCAAATCATCTGGAGCCTGCTCGACCCGCAGCTTTGCAGCGAGAGGGGAGAGCATGGCGAAGCCCGGTCATTATTTCTGGCTGCTTGATCCACTCGTACTTCCAGCGAAGGGTTTTAGCGGCTGCAGCAGTACAGGAGGGAAACTACTGTGCCAGATTTCATTTGCACCGCCCTGGATTATGTATTTTGCACTTAAGTCGCCTTTTAAACGTAGACATCAATAGAAATCAGCTGTTTCTGAAGCCGATTACATAACTTTCCATTCCACTTCGTAGTCTTAAGGAGAGTAAAAAGAACCAGCTCAATCTATCTAGTCGTTCTCTCTCAAGTCTAACTACAGACACATAAACACCGAAATTAGGTTTATTCCGTTAAGAACTTCATAAAACGTACACATCTAACGAAGTCGTTATTTTGTACGTCAATAAGACCTTCTTCGTTTGAGTAACGGAAAGTAAAAACTGTGTGGTGGACCTTTCCTGATATTTTTTACCCTCGACTTTGTCTGGGGTTCCCTTTTTTTAGGGAGCCACTCAGACCATGGATCACTAACTATCAAGGCGATTTTATTTCAACGCGTGCACGTTTGAACTTTTGGAATGGACACGCAAATATAAATGAGTTTAAAGCGGAGTAACTAACGATGTAGCAAAACTCAGGCCAAAAACAAATGAAATCAGGTTAATATACTCTAAACCAGTGATGGGCAAACTTTTTAAAAGGAGGGCCAGATAAAATTTAAAAATTTACAGGCGGGCCAAAAAAAAAAATACAAGTTATAGGCCTAAACCTTTTTATTGTGTAATTTTACATCATACACAACTTATATACTAAAATGGTAAAAACTTCCAAACAAGTAACAAAAAATGATTAATCTTTAGAAGAGCATGAAGGCGTATGAGACAGATGAAACTGTGACTGAGATTCTAAAAGTTGATCATAATCTGGTAGAAACTGAGATGAGCCTATTCGCAGTAGTGAAGCTAAATTATGGTCAGTCAATCGGTTTCTAACACTGTTTTTGCGAAGCTTCATAGTAGAAAACACCTGTTCACAGATGTAGGAAGAGGAATACATCGAAATTATCTTTTGAGCGTGAGATTTCAGGTTTGGAAAAGTTGTTTTCGACAGAACCTTGTAGAACTCAATCTTCGAAACATTGAAAAATAGTTGTTTCAATTCAGTGTTACATTGCAACTCAATTAGTTCGAGCTGCAGTTCTGGTTTAACTGATTCGCAATCCAAATTAAATGGCATGCTAAAAATCTCCAGGTCTTGTTCGATAACTTTGAAGTCTTGGAATCTTCGTTCATATTCTTCATGAAGGCATTTTACGTTTTTCTCATAGCTCTTAACTTTGTCTTCTGTAACTGCAATGGATTTTAACCTTGGAAAATGAGTGAAGTCTTTCTTGAGTAGTTGTTTGGAAAATAGATTTAACTGCAGTTTGAAACCCCTGATATGACCCCAAGTATCATGAATCAAGTAATGCGTTCCATGGAATTTAAGGTTCAATTTATTGGTGTGGCTAAACAGATCTGTAAAAAATGCAAAGTCTGAAAGCCATAACATATCTTTCAAATGATCACACTCGTCCATTCCTTTTTCTTCCATAAAAGAGATAATTTCGTGTTTTAGATCCCAAACTCGTTCAAAAACCCGTCCTGCACTGAGCCACCTTACTTTGGTGTAGTAAAGTACGTCAGAATATTCTGACTGCAATGAGTAAAGAAACTCTTGAAATTGCCTATGGTTGAGTGCTCGTGAACGAATGCTATTAACAATTTTAATAACAACATCAAGCACATGTTTCATTTCTAGAGCAGATTTACACAGATAATACCATACCTAAGACTCCCGTTAACTATTATATCCGCACAAAAAAAATTATCCCTTCCTATGTGCAATTAATTTTAGGGGTTAATCAAAATCGTGTCGCGGGCCGGATCAGACTAGCCCGAGGGCCGCACTTGGCCCGCGGGCCGTACTTTGCCCATGACTGCTCTAAACGTTCTCGATCTGTTGAACACATCCAGTAATAATGTAGAATTAGCCTTTTTTTGACGTTCGGTCGACTGAATATTTTTACCTATGTATGGTAGCTTTGTCGGCTGATATGTAGGTTATTAATTTATTCGGTACTTGTTAATTGGGTTCCGCAATAATTGTGAGAGCATGCCAAATGAAAGAAATGTCAGGAAAAGTATATTTATCCAATATCAATATATAAATAAAAAAATCGTTTGTGCTTCAGTGGTAATTGACCCGGCTTTCATGAATGTGATAAACGTTGAAAAACTGTCTGAAAGACTAACTAGAGAGTTGCACTACACGCGGAACATAACTCCTTCATACAACAAAATTTCTTCAAAATTGCCCAGGGCAAGAGCAGTTATCATGCTCAAGCCATAACTCCATGCTACGCTCGAAAGCGTGAGCTTCTATCGTTTAAGTATGTTACAAATATGAGTCTCAGGGGCTCTGATTCAACCATCTCCGAGCTGAATTCTCAGAACTGACAAACAAGGCCCGACCACAATTCTCCTCCATTATCTCTCTGACTTGGGAAGTTGTGAAAACTTGAAAGGAGGCATTATCGTTGAGTTCCTCTTCGCGTCTGCCCCAGGCAGCGCCCCCTACTTTTCTTAGCGCTATAGGATACAACTCGGATTATCCTTGAGTTGAATGGATCCTTCTAAGATTTTGTGATGCGTCGTGTGTTTTATAATGTTGATGGTTTAATTGTGGAACAGTTAATGGTTAACTAAGCTCTGTCAAGTACATGGTACGGTTATATTGCCAAGAGGGGGTTATGTGGGTGCTGCAGAGCCACATTTCATCAAAAATGCTCACTGAATAGTAATAATGCGTGTCAACTGTGTTGCACCCAACGCGACACTACGTCCAAACCAGTACCGGGATTAGATTCTGATTTGCACTAGATCAGGCATAGGTTTTATATTTCTCCCTTGGAAAAAGGTGAGCCAGAACTTCAGAAAGATACTTCATAAACATTACAATACACGAAATAACCGCTTGCCGAACTACTTCATTCGGCCATATTTGAATAACCACTCCACATTTATATTCATAATTGATTTTATATAACGACATAAGTGGTCTTAGTGTGTTTACTTCACTATAAATCATTATTCGCCATTGTAGTTGGATTACCAATTACCTCCTATTTCACTTCTTCTATCTCTTGAGTCGTTATTGCCAAATTTTCCAAAGAAATCTACCCATCTGCCGCCCCTTGTGGCATCCGTCAATCTCCGAAACCTATTCGCATTTGCTACCATTGTTGGGCCACCACTATCAATCTTTCAGTCGTAATTTATCATGATTTGATGTCAACCAGTCGCGGAGGGAGGGGCTCCTCACACATCAGCCGAACCTTTCAGATCGGCGAGGGCTAAACGTTGCTATTATCGATGAACCGGTCAAGACCCCAAGAACAACAACATCGTCATCGGTCTCCCTCTCGACTACGAAACAACGCTTCCTTTCCATTAGCTATAAATGCGACGTACGTCCCGTTTCATCCTCATCGAGGTAATCGCTATGAACCAACATCTTATTGAATGCGCTTCTTCTGCGCAGAGAAGTAATATCACAAACGAGCATATAAATGTCACTCACGTTCTTTAGAGATCGGTTTGGGGTTTTAAAATATTTTACTAAAGTTAACGTGCCTGTTAGGTGATTCCGTTTTCTCTGGCTGGTGAGATACTGTGGGCGAGCGCTTTCGATGTAAAGACATCATCGTCTGCCCGTTAAGTCAGTACTGAAGTCAGTTAGTTGGTCGTGGTCTTTATATAGGAAGAGAATGGTTATTGGGATGATGTAGCATCGCGAAGGGGGGTGGGGTGGAAGGAGGTCATGCACCTATCCACCTCTGGGGAAACCCGCTGGAAGTGAAGAGAGTAAGGTATCTTAAATAGTCTGTTGATTGTCGGTTTCTAGTCTTTTCTGTAATCCGTCAGTTGGTTGTTTTCTTTGTGTAGTGTCTTGAGTGGTGTAAATATGGTGCCGCATTTTGTGTTGATTTGTTCATTTATGATGGCCAGACGATGATGTCTTTACACCAAAAGCGCTCGCCCACAGTATCACACCAGCCAGAGAAGACGGACTCACCTAACAGGTACGTTAACTTTAGTAATTTGCTTTGGCGGACCTAACCCAATTGCTTTAAAATATTTTGTTCGTAATCAAGTTTACATGAACTTGAAACCGGTAGAGCTCAAGATTCCGGAAGTTATCACGATGCTCCTACTTATACCCCGACCATTATGGACTAAAATAAGTGATTCATAACTGAAGAGGTTCGTGTTGACTGTTTCGTAATTGTCGGATAAAAGGTATGAGAAATTCTCAAGTAGCGAAACGGCAGTGGTTTCAATACTAGAATTTGTGGAGTTGCTCTCAATTAGCTTCTGTACGTTACTAAACTCTCGACATATAGATGGTTTATTAGACTACCGCTCTGATTTTTCAGAGAGCGCTAGCATCATTTGTGTAGAATTTATACGAAAAGACAGAGCTAAAATCGCCTTTCGTCGCGTATTTTGTAACTTATTGTGCTGCTTCCGTCATTTTCAATCTATTCGAATTAATAAAAATCGTCGTAGCTGTTATTGAGAAAAAGTAGCTGATGTTTTGATCACTAAGATAATATCTGTAGTTAGTTTTGAACCTATTTTGCTCACTAGATTATTCTGACGTCCCATGGGAATTTCCAGGCTAGATATCAAATTTGAGGCGAACTTTTGTAATCCCATTCTCAGAAATTTTGTTTTTGGAACTGCCTCTGGCCCTTGAAAGGTAAAAATCCGAATAAAAATTTTCTGTCAGACGACTGCATAACTTTCCTTCTCACGTAAAGCTAAAATCGTTCATCGGATACTTTGTCCCATATGGCTCTCAATTGATCTCGCGTTACAATTTAATATTATTATTTAGACACGATTTTTGTAGATTTAGAGCATTGGCTGAGTTGCACCGTATTATTCTTCCAAAGCCAGTCAACAGGGTGAGAGTAAGGAATTCCCTTAGTTGGGCGAGCAGCTTAAAAAGAGGAGGGCTGCTATTTTTCGAGGGGAAGAAGATATATTGCAAGCGAGCGTCTATAATCACCAGTTGAACGAACTCGGAGAAGCTAAGCCAGAAAAATTACGCCCGTTGCTTCACAAATAGGAATCAATTTGAACTACAAGGAAACTTGGACTTAACCGTTCAAGCGTAACGCGCTGTACGAAACGTTCGGCTTCCACAGAGTTACTTTTCGGATAAACAGTGACGTTTGATTTATTTCGGTCCCTTATTTTTCAAGCTTTCTGTGTATTTTTGGTTGTCACCTTTTGATGTAAATGAACATCAAAGTTGCTGTTTTCTGGTAAAGAGTCAGTAGACGCCTACAATACTAATTGTATTGAATCCCGTCCTTAAACATTGCACTTTTTTGCTCGTTTTCTGAAAAGCGGAGTTGCAATTATTTTAAAAGGTGCAACGCTCCCGTAATCTCCACTCGCTTAGAAACCCCTGAGAGAAAACAATTGCCTACGTGTGCTTTGAATTCACTCCTCAAATGAAAGAAACAGCAAACACTTGCGTAGACTTCTGCTCTGCCATACCGTTTACGCGAATTTCCACAGTTTACCACTTTTAGCGCAAGAAATTGAAATGGGATCTCAAACTTCGTTGAAACATTCTTTATTTGTGGTGGATCGTTAAGAAGGGTCATCAGTTTGAGTTAGTGAGTCGAATCGATTGGAAAGTCAATCTTTTCCGCACCTCCGTGAACATCTCATTCGTGCAATACTTGGTTATTTATGTGTTACACATATAAAAGGTCGTGTGTAATTTCCGAAAGAAAGGAGCGAAAAAGCCTAAGCTTGAAAGATCCCATCCTGGCAGTCTATTTAGGGGTTTTGTGGAGAAGGAATCAAACATTCTGTCAACAGGGCTCGTAGTCAACTTTCTATGCAATATCTCACAGTCTATTTGTGAACAGCGTTAATTGATTAGCGTATTTATAGTCTACTTACATTCGTATTTTCCAAAATCACATAAAATAACGCAGTGCGAAAATCGATGGCAATACTCAATAAGGGTTTTTTTCTCGGATGGAACAAACTAGTTCACAGCCCGGGGAATCCGTATTCTTCTGTTTCCCCTCTACCTCCGAATGAAGTTGACATTTGGCCTAACGAGGTGACGCGACGAAGGCAAATGTCACCTAAGTTTTCAATTATTGTTCTCTCAACATTTTTCTCTAAATCGAGTGTTTTACCGTGCAATGTCCATCAAAGGAACCGCGAAACCGATCTGATTAACGGTACCGATGGCAATTCCTCTTTGGTCGTACCAGTTTCGACCCAGGGCGTTCAGCTCTTGTGTCTGGCGTCCATTTTAGGTTGGATTAAAACAGCTTAATCCCACTCTCCTTTTAAAACTTCTTCCTTTTCTTCTCAGGCGTGGAACCTTATCGCTCCTCTCTAATCTGTTTATAGCCATCCGCTCACAAGCCCTTGCTGGGCTCCTATTTGGAAAATAAAATTTCGTTGTTATTAGTTTTTTTTCAAAACGTGAATAGACTGTGGACCACATGATAGGACGATTATTTTCTCGTCTGTGTATTCTGAAGAGGCAAATTACAAATTTGGGGTTGGCGTGGTTTTTTTTTCATTTTAATTTGCTTAGACCCTCGAAGTAACGTAAAAAATGAAAGAATTTTCTTCAGATATTCACGTATCAATGGCTTCTTTTATGCCACAAATTAATTGTATTTAAAAATACAGTATAGTACAGCTCAAGTTTTGGAAATATAAAAATAATGGACGTCGAACGTAAATATATCCTCAAATGTTTCTGTTTGTTGTGATGGCATTAACGGGATTTTCAAGTAAATCAGTGAGACGTTTCCTCTTGAGTCAACGTCTGGGTCGGGGATGTGCTGGGTTTGTAGGTAATTGTTGTAGTAAGGGGATGGAGTGTAAGATCAATCTTTCTTGTACGGAGGTAAATTGTTTCCGAATGTCGGCTTTGATTGGAAGAATATTCAAATCAGAGCGTAAAATTGAATTTCGAACGCAGCACCAGTGACCACGCAGAGAATTCTGTTTTGAAAGACTTGAATTCGATTTACTTAGGAATCACTGGCTGCTCACCAGAATTGCTCCCCTTACAGCCATATAGGTCGTAGAATGGTGAGATACACGAGTCGTGTTACGTGGATGGGTAATCTAGAGATCTTTGAGGTGCTCTAGTCGAAACCGCAGGTTTTGCAGAAATATGTGTGTCGTCTATCAATTTCCTGTTTAAATTGAGTTCAAGATACTTGACTGAGTTTACTTCTGGGATAGGTACTCCATGTGACGAAACAATATGACGTGTAGTTTCGAGGTTGTAGGTGAAGCACAACAAAGACTTTATAGGATTGACTTTCACCCTCCATTTATCACAACAGTCGTTCACTGCATAAAAAAAAAATATCTGGTGCGTTGCAACACACAACTTTCCTTAGCTCTACAACAATTCACTTTGTACATGGCTAATTCTACTTAATCAATTCATTCATCACTCAGTTAATTTGAACTTGGTCAAACAACGCTTTACGGCAGCAGAAAGCGGTAGCGCTTACAGTTCCGGAATTTATTGTGCTGCTCGTACTCATTGCAGGACCATTATTGAGCAATTGGTACACAGATAATTAATGAAGCTATAAACACGATTTTTCAAGAAAAGGATAGTAATCACTTTTGCAGGGTTATTGGAAAATAACTGTTAGAACTGGTATTAATCAAAACGGCGGTAGTTGAAATTCAGGAATTTCTGGAGTGAGCCCCATGTATCTCATGAGCGTTTTTAAATACTCACCCTTTAGGTATTGGATTGGACTACAATACCGAATTGTTTTTACATTCTACAAGAATTCCAGTGGAGTTTATAAGGAAAAAACTGCGCGAAAAACGCTTTTGGTCGAAAATTTTGATAATTTATTGTGCTGCTCTCGTCATTTTCCCACGAATGGGAATTTTATGGTATAATTATCTTATTAGGACCTATCTATATAAAAATGTAATTAAAATCGTTAGAGCCGTTTTTGAGAAAAAAAATTTGGTGTTTTGATCACTATGATGACTATAGTTAACTTTCGGTGGATTTTGCCCATACCCTCACTATTGCGTCCCATGTTAACTCGTAGGCTAGACATCAAGTTTCCACTGATTTGGTACGGTTGTTTTCTCTAAAAACCGCGCTAAAATCGATTTCGTCGAAAGTTTTGGTAATTTATTGTGCTGCTCTCGTCATTTTCCCATAAATGGGAATTTTATGGTATAGTTGACATATTGGGAGCTACCAATATAAAAAATTTAATTAAAATCGTTAGAGCCGTTTTTGAGAAAAAAAATATTTGGTGTTTTGATCACTATGATAACTATAGTTAAATTTCGATGGATTTTGTTCATACCCTCATTTTGGCGTCCCATAGTGTCGTCCGGGCTAGATATCAAGTTTGAGGTGATTTGGTATGGTAGTTCTCTCTAAAAATCGTTCACAGACACACATACACACAGACACACAGACCATTTTCCCAAATAGTGTTTTTCGGACTCAGGGGGGTCTGAAACGTAAAGATCTGAAGAGAACTCAAAATTTTTTTTTCAGCCGATTACATAACTTTCCTTTCTACTTCGTAGAGCAAGGAAAGTAAAAAACGTCGTAATTTTACACTACTCGTGGTGACAACTCCTTTAACAAGAGCTACAACGTCGTCTGCATGACATCAGGTGGATTTGGGTAACCGAAGATATCATATGCATACAGGAAAGCACTCCACATGCCTCTTTGTGGGATTCCCGCGCTAACTGTCTTGTTGCGAAGGGTTCTGAGTCCGAAAAGCCGCATTTGGCACAATAATCCGTGAACGCGATTGAGAAAGAACGGCTCACTTTGCTGTATTTCGGTTTTCATCCTATTTTCATGCGTAGGAAATGTTTCGTCAAAAATCGATTTTCTGTTTTCATTATACGCCCCGCTCTCAAAGAAAAAAAATTATAGTATTCCGTTTTCTCAATTTTACAACGAAAGTTGAATCCGTAAGGTAATAAAGAGCAACCCAAAGAAATGCATACAACTGTCGTATCATTTTCTAACCTCTCGACTTCTCACTTCCTACCTTATCATTCCAAAACGTGTAACAAGACCCTTCTTAAAAAACTCACGTTGACAATCTCATGAACCACCTACGCATAGATTACTCAATAGTGGTTGTGGCATTTGGAGGAGCAACTCAATTTAAGTAAAGTTATGTTTTAAAAAGCTGAAATGAACTGAGTGTTAAATAGATTATTGGCTTAATAGCTAAAGCTGCAAATGTCACTAAATGTACATAGGGCGAAGGAAAGTTGTGTGATCCGTCGCCCCAGATATATTCGCAGCGTTTCCCCTACGTCGAAATTATGAACCTTTCCAGATAAACGAGGATTACCATCATCATAGTCATATCAAATAAGTGAACGTTTGAATAGATATCATGGCAAAAGGCGTTGGTTAAGATGCTTCACGTATACGAATTGAGTGTATGCCTGTGGACTTTAATTTACTGCTCTGTCAACCCAACAGTGAATGTTTGTTCAAAGCCAAAATAGTTGAGACATTTCATTCTTTGCTACGTAATAATTGTCAGTAGGTATTGAACAGTTGGCAATCATAGCTGTTTTTGGTTTGTACACTTCGACGGTAAATCATAACCATTAACAAGCTGGCAAGAGAATGTTTCTGTGACCAACGCGTCTCACAACATCACTTGAAGGTGTTTGGACTGGCTCAAGCCGACACACTGGGCTGTATACGTACGCCCATAATGCGTCCCTAAAATGTGATATTCAGTGGGTTATGGACGCTATATGCCGATGAGCTCTCGATTATACTATGTATGCTAATGGAATCGATTTTCCTCTCGCGCGGAGCTCCTACGATAACCAGTCTCGCCTTACACTCACAACAACCCTAGCGTTTTAGTCAAAGCGTGTTCACGCCTATTTCACACGTCAGCCCGCAAATAATTCCATTCTCCATGCTACACAACGGGCATTCGACAGGTCGACGAACCGTCGCTTCTCAGGTTCGGTGAATATCGTGGAAAGTATCGCCCATCGTCAATGTTTTTGATCGAAAGAGCTCGATGTTATTCGAAACTCAATTAACAAGTGGTTTTAAATTATACATCACACACTTTGCTAATGCCATCAGCGATATATTATCTGATATTACTTCAAAGTGGTGATCGTTCTGTTTCTTCGCACGTTGACAATTTGCGTACACACAACTCCCAAAGCTCAAAACTGTCGAATTAAAATTAGCGGAGTTTGTGAGTTTATTCGCCATTGTGAAAGCATTCATCTCGTTCATCACCTCGATTACTCTCTTTCTCGATGCCCGGTGTATCAAACGCTCATAAACACTAATTACCGTTTAATAATATTGTAACAGAAACTCAGAGGTCGAAAAAATGAGTTTCAACTGACGAAATCGCCTGACGAGAAGTTTCTAGTTACCCTACTATATCAGCTCGGTCTTATCGCTGGGAAGCACGTCACCGCTTTCGACTTTCAACTTGTTGCCTCAGCTCTCCGTCTCTGCAGCCTGAAAAAATAATTAGCAATAAAGGAAATAATTTATGGTGCGGAATCAACTTATCTAAGTGAAAAATGGCTTCAGTCAGTACCCTGCGTCACGCGTTCACCAATAATCCTTCGGGTGTCTCCTTATTTCCAACGGCATAACGTCATAGTTTTTCTACTTCTATGATGAGTAAGTATCTGTTTTAGAATACTATACCCGCGAAAACTTAATGAGTTGAAGAACAAAATTAGTGTGTGAGTTTACATGTACCGACTCTGTATCCTGTGGTATCATCGTCAAGTTGTTACTTTTACAATCGCGTAATATTCGTGAGTAGTTGGGTAGGTTTAACAGAGAATAAGGGAATTCGGGCAGTTCTTGAATGCTAAGGATAGTTCCATGTTCCATTACTGTACAACAGCAACACACATTGAAGAATTTCTTTAAGCCTTCTTTACTTGAATTTCTGGTAATAATTAATTTGATAAACCGAATGCAAAAATGGTGGTTGTGTTTCCTGCAGGTAAAGTTATTAACATTCATTGAACAACTCGTAAATGTAATAGAACGAGGAGAAATCATCTCCTTATCCTCCTCCTAGTAATATATGACTAAGAGAAAATGATTGTCAATTTATGTGATACAAATAGCTCTTCATGTGTTTTCACCGTCCACGAAAATTATGTGGATTGGGTTGAGGTGTGTCGAAAACAGGTATTCTAAAATGGTGGTCGGATGATAAAAAAAAAAGGAATATAAATGGGATAGGGAAGTATTTTCGAATGATCGAAAATTCAGAAAACGTTCTACTAGATCAATAATTTATCTATTTATGCTTGTACCGCCATAATTTGACAATTATTATTGAAAAAAATCATAATTCTTATTATGTGGTCACCCTTCTAAATGATTCTTTGCCAGGGAAACGTGGAATCTAATACGTAGGTTGACAATGTGTGCATTTACGTTCTGAATGAACCCAAAAACGATGACTCCTTGCAAAAGTAATTACTAGATTGCTCGGATTGATGAATTAATGGACAGACGGCAGGTCAGGGGCACAATAACAGTTAATCATTAAACGCCGTTTTGGTTGCCTTCCCATCGGTTTAAGGACCGAGAACTGCTATGTTACCACCTTTTCGAAATTGGCGAAACGTAGTTATAAGCAACGGTAAAATGGCAGACATTTACCCTTCTGAAAAGGGCGTGAGCCACAAGATGATTGGCGACTTCATCTTACTAAGAAAACAAAAAGAAAACCATAACCAAACTCACTTTGCACATTACTGGTGCAATTTATATTCTAACGAATTTATAAGATCCCCCTTCTTTGAAACCTAATTTTTCAATTTCGCTGGCCGTAACGGAGAAGTACTTTCGAGTTCTGATTCTCTTGCTCTGACCGATACGCTGTTGTGCCCTTTTGTGTTACGGTCAACTCCAACAGCGAGATGATACCATCTAAGGAGGCCCTAACAAGCTATTTAACCTCCTGCCGGACATATAAATTACTTGACAAGGGTGTCTCATTACTTCCGAGGACAGATCGCATCAGCTCAACTGTTCTGTCTCCGTTTTCAAATTCACTTCATACATCTGCTCGACGGAGCGAGTGAATCGTGCCGCTGTTAAATTTTGGGCCATCTAAATCTCCGTCACCTTTCGCTATTATTTGTTTAAATGTCGCTAATTTGCGAAAATGACTTTGCTATATAAGTTGGAACAATTAGTATTATATTCCCTAGCACGCTATGCTCCACATGACAATTTGACTGTCGAAGCTTCTAGAGAGGAAGTCGTTTGCTATCAGATTGCTTTGAAAAACCTCAAAGAAGCGATTGGAGAAAGAATATAGCTTCCCCGGACAATTGCTTTAATTATAGAAATAGAATACCATCGTTTCAGCCATCAGAAAGTAATAAATAATTGTCGACGAATACAGTTATAGTGATTTGTGTCCTTAGGGTCATCTAGAAAATACCTGTTTTCTTAGTTTTACATTCGCCACTTTGACTTTCTTTTTTAATGTTCCGAAAACAAAAAGTAATTATAATTACGAACCTCTCTCGCGTCTACGAGTTAATGTTTTTCCGGTTGGCGGAGAATTTAGTTTTGAAGCTATTTCAGTGTTCAGCATCAAGACGTTTTCCAGTCTGAAAAACACAAACTGAGTCGCAAATCGCCCACCACATTTAAAGCGAATTGGTTTTTCTGTATTCTCCACAATTGGCTCATTGTTCAGTAATTAACTCCTCAAAAGCTCGTTTTAGCTCGAAATAATGTTAAATATTTTTGTACCAAGTGAAACACCTCTGAAAATGACAAACTCTTTGGGTTCTGTAGGGGAATATCTTGGGAGATGTATTGGACTCGAACAACTAATATTATGGGTGAGACGACGAGACGAGGGAAAGCTCGGTGCGCAAAGATGGGAACGCAGTCAGCAGAAGGCAATACAGGTGGGCGATGAGAGGATGTGTACAAACGGTCAAAGTCAAACGCGGAGAGCTGCGTATTTGCTATTTGGTGTGGCGGCAAAGGATGACTAGTCGGTGGGTGAGAGGGGTACAGCAACGGCACCAACCAATCATTACTCAGCAGGGGGTAAGTAGAGGTTCATTTGGCCGGGAATGAAGGGTAGCGTCTAGTCCTCATATTGCAGAAATGGACGCTCATAATTTATTTCCACGGAAATACTTAGCTATAATTTCAGTGGAGTATTCAAGGTTGTGGTTTGAAAGGGAGCAATGAGCTGACTATTCAGCGAATGCTAACATAACATCGTAGACGTATCAAAAAGCGGTGTTATTCGACAGTAAGTGGGCAAGGCACCTAACGATGCGTTTTCAACGATATAAATGGAGGCCGTTGCCTGAGCATCAATGAGAAAAGAGCATCTGGAGAGCTAGTGTCAGGTGGCTCAAGGATACGTTCGAAAATACCGGAAATGAGCCGCTTCGAAGACTGGACATTGAGTATGAAGTGAAGAGGGCCAAGATGGGAACTCCGAGTATAAATAAATCAGCGATGGCGCTATACCAGGGTCCTCCAACGAAGGAACGGCCAGGGAAGCTCTGCGTTCAAACAACCAAATCCCCCTTAACAATCAAACCGCCTGACGCGCATAACGTTTTCAGACATTACGACGGTTACCAGTTAGACCGAATGATTGACTTACCTATTCCGGGCAAACCGACTGAAAACGCTCATTTTCAAGACATTTTTCTACCTCTGTTAATTATAAATCGACCCAAATCTTTTGTATGCTTCTTTGCAATTTCTGCGTGAGAATGGTAAGTGTATGAATCCCCTCGGAGTAAACCGCTAGCCGTATTCGAAGTCTCTCTCTCATTCGTGAAAGATTCAAGTTTGAAAGAAGTTAAGTATAAAACCCTCTTAACGAATCGCTGGAGAAGCAAAAGAGGAATACCTAACTTCTACTTAGCTTAAAAGGGAGCATCAAACGTTACTTCTACCAAAACGCCTGTTTGCTTATTTAGCTCCATCATCTTCCTCAAAACTTTAGTTTTCAATGACTACCTTAAATATTCACGTTCGATCTACTTTGCCTAAGGGCTCTACAAAGATGGAAAAGGATAGAGTAGCGCAAGGTCTGCCAAATTATGAATACTCTCTAAAAGTTGCTCAGTCCTCATCGCTGTTTGTACGGAGTTGGATCCATCGAACCCATCGCGAAGTTGAACTTGCCGATTACCAAAAATTTGAAGAAGGAAGAAGATGGTTCTTCGACGCATCTCGCTAAAGAAAACTTTCTACCGATTCTCAAATCCTTTCTATTTGCTTATTAGCTAAAAATCGAAGCTCGTAAATATTCACTATGGAAGGATAATAGGTTCAGTGTAACACAAAATCCATTAACCAATTGAGCAATAATTCCGAGATAAGGTTGAAGGAATACGTATTCGGTCTCATGCTCAACAGTAACTTAGAATATAACTCTTTATAATTGCTCAATGGGAAATAACAAAACCGTGATCTTTTACGTGTTTTGATTTTACAAATTCAGCCTCGTTCCGGGCGTCGGTATGAAAAAAAAAAAAGTTGAAAGGACTGGTGAAATTCGCCTGTTTCATTAGAAATTGTTAAACAGAATGTAACGCCGCATTTTTAGCTTTCTCAGCCCTGCGTAGTGTATGTAAAGATGTGCACTCATCTTTAAACCTCATCCAATAACATCAACCTGCTGGACTGTGATGAGTTGGATGAAGGGATAATCGAAAGGATCAAGATGCGAGGTTCACCGACGGGTGTGATAGTGTTCAGTTGGGCGATAGCCACGGTGTCGTCGAGGTCGGCTAGAGACTCTCGCCAAAGTTTTATTCGCGTTTTCTTGTTTCGCATGTGTATTTATCGTTGATCCCGGATTCGGAACATTTATTTTCGATTTCTTTTGTTAAATAAAGCAATCGAGGCTAGTGTCGGTTTTGGATTTCCCTAGAAGGACCCTCACAAACTTATAAATCGAAAACCGGACTTCGAATTCTGGGCACGATGAAAATTAAAGTTTTTCTGGTTACCGAAGCATCTCTTCATGATTCAAAAACAACGGTTTTAAACATAAAAAGTATACAGCGAAGTGATGAACCCGAAATTTACGGTTTACCGCCCGAATACCAGCACGTAAGTAAACACGCCGAGTTGGGTAAGCTGGCGCCGATTAAAAATGCGATTACATCTATGAAGCAGCGACACCTAAAGCGTACAGTTCGGGTTACGTTAGACGAAAATACAAAAAAAGTTTACTTCGATGAGGATGAAAACCTGTGGTTCAACGGAATTTATTTAAATATCGATGAACCCGCGCGCACCGTGATTGGGCAGCACGATGCCTTTCCCACACACTATCGAGCGGAAGCATCGTACCCTGCATTCAATCGCTAAGGAAGTCGTAATGGACAAATTTTCCGGAAAAAATCAGAATGCAGGCGTGTGGATAGATACCTTCGAAACCGAATGTAGACGAGTGGAAGTAGAGGAAGGCCAATTCGGTGATGTTCTGCGGCTGTTCATGGAAGGTGTTCCTTTGGAATGGTACAATGCGACGAGGAAAATCATCGGGGCTGCAGACTGGAGGACTTGGAGACAAGAATTCATCGAATCTTACAGTAATAAAGGCTGGGACGAGGTACAGTTTGCATATCATTATAAGTATGTTGGTGGTGCGTTGGTTGATTACGCAATCAAGAAATTAAATTTGTTGTTAGACGCGGATCCGTTATTGGTAGAGAAATCGCGAGTGAATTTAATGGTGGTTGGACTACCATCATTTATTCAGTCTAAAATTAGTAGGCCCAACACCGAAACTTTCAAAAACTATTAACAGAATTAAATCAGCTTAGAATCAACGGTCGCAAACTATAAAAAAGCAAAACCAGGTTGGAGGAAAATTTGGGGAGAAGATTTTCGAGATAGAGAGGCAGTAGTTCAAAGCGCATGAACCCTGCTCGTTTTGTAAAAGGAGAGGAAAAGAAGGGATGATGCACCCAGGAAGCTGCTTGTTTTTCAACCCGAACAGAACAAACGGAAATAATAACAATAATAAAAAGCCAGGAAACGTGAAAATTGCAAATAACACAGAGTTGGAAAGAATAATTAACGAGGAAACTGAATCAAAAACTAGTATTACCCCTCCATTCAGTTGAAAGCGCAAGTGGAAGGCAAAGAAGCCGTGGTTTATACGACCGGGTGCAATGTAATAATTGCGTACACATTTTTCAGAAACCTTGAGAAAAAAATGCACAATGCCAACAACATGCGTTTCAAAACAATGTCGGGGGAGGATAATATAATGGGAACAGTATTCCTAAATGTCAAATTGTTTGCAATAGAGAAGAACATGAGACTATTTGTAATAGATAGAACAGACTTTAAATACGATTTACTAATCGGTCTCGATGCGATACTACGGTTTAGATTGGCCCAGGATCACTTGGGGAGGATTTCACAGGTTACGATTAAGAAATTAAGAGGAAAAAGGAAAAAAATAAATAAAACGACTAAAATGGAACAAAAAACAGAAGGAGAATTGAAATAAATTGAATGAATTTATACCGATCGAAAACTTCGAGACAAAAACACAGCACTTAGACGAGGAAAAGCAAAAGATGATTTTTGGTCTATTGGATGAATATGGCTCGGTATTCGCAAACATCCATTCGACATCGGTACAGTCACGGATTATGAGGCATGCATAAGACTCTCGGAGAATAGATATGTGGCAAAGAAACCGTATCGCTGTTCTATAGAAGACCAGAAGGAAATTGAAAGACAGGTAGCCGAATTGTTACAATACGGTTGTATCGAAGAGTCGTGTTCCCATTTGCCGCCCCCGGTAACGCTGGCTTATAAAAACAGGAGAAGGTGGTCAGAAGGAAAAAACGAGAATGTGCATAGATTTCAGAAATTTAAATAAATTGCTAATACCTGAAAGTCAACCTTCCCGGTTATAAATGACATAATAACAAAAAACTCGAAATTGCTCTTGGTTTTCGGCCTTAGACATAAACTCCGCTTTCTGGACTATACCAATCAGGAAGAAGGATAGGTACAAGACTGGATTCGTCACACAGCACGGGCATTGGCAATGGATTTCCCTTCCATTTGGACTGAAGACCGCCCTGCAATTTTTCAAAGAATTCTATCAGGGATTATTCGCAGAAATAATTTGACCGATTTTTGCTGCAATTACATAGATGATGTTTTGATTTTCTCAAGGTCCTTTGAGGAGCATTTGGATCATTTAAAGGCGTTAATGAAAGCACTCATGTAAGAAGGATTTCGCCTAAAATTTGTAAAATGCAGTTTTGCACAAAACTGGGTACAATATTTGGGCCACATAATAAAAGGAAATTCAGTACATCCACTAAAAGATAATTTAATTGCCATAAAAAATTTTCCAACGCCAAAACACGCAAGAATGTGCGCCAATTTTTGGGGAAAATAAATTTCTACCACAAATACATTCCTCAGGCCACCAAAACATTGGAACCTTTCCATAGGTTATTGAGAAAGAATACAGATTTTGTATGGACGGAGGAGTGTCAGCAGGTGTTTCAGAAACTGAAGCGCTATTTAATTTCGGCGCCTGCTTTGGAAATTTTTGATCCATATCTTCCGATTCATGTGTATACGGATGCTAGTATTGAAGGAATGGGGGCAATTTTAAAACAAGTACAGCCAGACAATGAGGAAAAAACGGTGGCATATTTTTCAAAAAAACTAAGCGAAGGTCAAAAAAAGAAAAGAGCAATTTACTTGGAAAGTTTGGCAATTATGGAAGCGGTGAAGTACTGGAGATGCTGGTTGATTGGAAGAAAATTTAAGGTGATCACTGATCATAAGCCTCTAGCAAACATGAATCTAAAAGCAAGAACGGATGAGGAGTTGGGAGACATATCAAATTACTTGTTGCAGTACGATTTTGAGATAGAGTATCGACCCGGCAAATCAAATGCGGAAGCGGATTGTTTGTCCCGAAATCCAGTTTTGGAAGGAGACGAAGAGGATCAGGATATGGAACCGTTAAGAACAGTAAATGTGCTGAATTTAAAAGAAATTAGGGACGGACAGGAGGGGATGCGATTGGGTAGAAATGAAGAAATGAGGAATGGTGTGATATTACGCAGAATGAAAAATAAGAAAAGGATAGTGTTGAACAAAGAAGCATCAAATGAATTAATACATCGAGTACACCATGCATTTGGTCACATCGGAGCAAAGCAAATGACAAACTTACTTGTGGGAAAGTACTATTTTAAAATATGCACAGACAGGTTATTGAATACTGTTCCGCGTGCGAGGTTTTGCATCAAGAACAAAAGTCGTAGAGGAAGACGCTACGGATATATGGGACACCTTGGCCCGGCGTCTCGCCTTCAGATTGTGTCTCGACACAATCGGTGGTTTTGGCGGGAAACGTTCTACAAAAAAGTATTTGCACTTACTCGTGGACCATTTTACGCGATACATTTATATTCTAGCCTCAAAACACCAAACTACGAGTGAGTTCATCAAACTTATAGACAGCATTCAGAAGGAGCATCAAATCGAGACACTTCTGACGGATCAATATGGAGGACTGACCTCAGGAGAATTCCACGAATACTTGAGGAAACAAAATATCAAGCATATATTTACAGCAATAGACAGCGCATCGTCAAATGGACTAAACGAACGCACGGGTCAGACTATGGTGAACAGGATAAGATGCAGGCAGAATGAACAAGAACACAGGATAGCGTGGGCTACAACAGCCACTCAGTGCGCAAGAGAGTACAACGATACGATTCATTCCTCGACAGGATTCGCACCAAATTATCTGATGAATGGGATTAATCCGGAAATCGTACCACCAGAGTTCGTAGAATCGAGAAAGTTTTTGGAAGACAGAAGAAAGGCACTAGAGCAATCCAACAGATCACACGAAAAAAACAAGAGAATGTATGATAGGAAAAGAATAGATATGGTGTTTGAGGTAGGCGATAGAATTTATGTTGAGAATGGAAACAAATTGAACAGGAGCAAGTTGGATGAGATTCGTGTGGGACCCTACAATATCGTAAACAAAATCTCAAACACCGTGTATGAGGTGGAGACAGGAGAAGAGGACACGACAGGAGGTTCTACCACATCAGCAAACTAATCAAGGGCTGCAAGGACGCATAGGCGTCCTGCAAATCTGGTTGCTGTGCCACTCCCCATTTGCACACTGGAGGGATGTAAAGATGTGCACTCATCTTTAAACCTCATCCAATAACATCAACCTGCTGGACTGTGATGAGTTGGATGAAGGGATAATCGAAAGGATCAAGATGCGAGGTTCACCGACGGGTGTGATAGTGTTCAGTTGGGCGATAGCCACGGTGTCGTCGAGGTCGGCTAGAGACTCTCGCCAAAGTTTTATTCGCGTTTTCTTGTTTCGCATGTGTATTTATCGTTGATCCCGGATTCGGAACATTTATTTTCGATTTCTTTTGTTAAATAAAGCAATCGAGGCTAGTGTCGGTTTTGGATTTCCCTAGAAGGGCCCTCACAAACTTATATGTATACCTGCTGCTTCAAAATTTTTTTTTTAGTTTTCATCAGATCTTTACGCTTCAAGGACTTCTGATTGTGAAGAACACCATTCTGGGATCTGGTCTGTGCGTGCGATTGAGAAAAGACTGCCGAAAAAACAAATTTCAGCTTATTACATAACTCCTTGTCCACTTCATAGAGCCAAGGGAAGTCAAAATAGTGTTGTCAGTCTCATGAATCCGATTACCTTTGCACTGACAGCTCATTATTGGTCGTGGCGGAGGAAGGATCTCCTCAATAAATTTTGGAACGTTACCACTTTTTCAATGAAAACGTAAAATGTTTTACCAAGTTTAAATGAACTGGATTCATATTACAGTATCAGGCACACGAGGGAGCTTAAATGAACGTAGTGAGGACTGTATTACACTTGAGGTTGAGTATGAGTATATAAACGCGAACAAAGGGACTCTAAATACACGTGAACTGGTTGCTTAGGAAACTAAGGAAGGAGGGACAGAGAGAGAGAGAGAGAGAGAGAGAGAGAGAGAGAGAGAGAGAGAGAGAGAGAGAGAGAGAGAGAGAGAGAGAGAGAGAGAGAGAGAGAGAGAGAGAGAGAGAGAGAGAGAGAGAGAGAGAGAGAGAGATTTGAGTTGTGAGTAGCGTGAGACTTGAGAGAGGAATGAGTTGGGAGAACTGAGAAACGACTGTCGTTCGCAAGTGCTGATGGATAACTGACTTGGAAGGAGCTGTCTGTTGAGGAGAGAAAAGTAAGAAATGGTGAAGGAAAAGGATATTTCTTGGAAAGTCCAGGAAAGGGGGAAATCGGTTGCCACTTGGAAATAACTGAGGACTAAGGGGAAACCATGACTTAGGGTCAAGAGCGGGCGTTCAAAGCTCAAAAAACCCAGCTAATTCAGCCTGTCGAACATTCTGTTTACACGAATCTTCTCAGAAAAAGCATATAGTCGTAAATTACTTCCGCACTGATCAGTGATGGTGGACTTAAATAGGAGCAACTCAATAAATTCCGAAGTCTCAAGAGCTACTTGTTGTTATGTAACTTTGAGCTAAGTTCATTAAAATTATGTTTGCTTATTTGCTCCAAATTGAAATTGCCGAATGCGCGTGGGGGTCGAAAACGTGTTATTTAGTTCTCACGTGGTTCCTGAAGATGGTGTGTCAACATCCAAAGCTCACAGTTCATTACCAGCCAGGGAAGATTGGCTCACCGAACAGCTTTTTAAAAATAAAAATTATAGTAGTATAGTATAAACGTAACTACACGATCTTGATGTTTATTACCTAGCTAGGATATAACTTTCTATTACCACTTGAAAAACTTGGCCTCTAGTTATTCCGCTGAGTAAACAACTTCGAGTTCCCTCCAGTGAACTCGTTTGATCTTAATATACTGCTCCCCACAGGCTTGCTGAGTTCCATTAACGGCGTTGTCGTCAAATACGGAGTGTTGATGCAACTGGGGACTACCCTCCATTTACCCCGTTTATGGTAATCAAGTAACTCTGGGGAGAGAGGAGCTTGAAACAGGGGGAAAAAAAAGTGAAGTGGTGTGAGAGCAGGAAAGCTGAAATGGGTCTCACAGTCGTCTAAAAGGGCGCCCGGGGAGATTCCAGCTTCGCGAAACGCATTAGAGCAATCCTTGGAGAAGAATGTTTCGATGTGCTATAATATTCTTCTCCTGCACAACACCTTGAATTCACCTTCCTCTCTGCTTGGAAATTATTTATAGGAATTATACACAATTTAGTGAAAACGACCTTTTCATCAATCCACATTATTACGTTCGAAGGTTCTGTTGTTCACTCATATAAAATAATTTGCAGTAGCTCGTTCTCTTCTCTATCACTCTCATTAGTAGCGACTCTTGAATGGAGCCACTATGGCATGTATACTTCTTCATTCTTATCCGCCGGTAGTTTTATTTTTACGTCCGATTCATCATAAGTAGTAATTCAATGATTGGTTTTCAGCAGAGATTAAACTATGAAAATGTACTCCACACGACGTGCACTGAAGCGGTAACATAAAATGCCTTAATCCTACTGACGTGTGTGAGCTCAAAAGATGCGTCTTATTAAGCTGAACGAGCATTTGATGAAATTCCGACGCTTCAACCATATCAATATTTGGCATCAAAACAACATAAAAAGCGCGTTATCGATATCCTGGTACTATTACAAAGAAATATTAACATGAATGTTGCAAACGTACTCAATCACGATCATTATTGAAATAGCTCGGCCAAAAGAAGGTTTAATCGAAAGGGAGTGCAGGAACCAGTGACCTAAAACGGTTATAAAGTTCGAAGAAAAACGACTGGAACTTTACATATACCTGCAGCCTTACCGCAATGATAAATGTTCTTCATTTCAACGTTGACGATTTAGTTTATAAACTGTGTTGCCACAAGATGCGAATTTTCGAACAGAACTGGGGAAAATCAAAAAATTCGAGCAGTAGCGTTATTTTTCAATCCATTTTTTTCCTTTTTGAATATTATGAGTTTATTTACCTTCCTGTTGATTTTTTTGAGGCGTCTCAGGACCTTGCTCGAGAAGAATTCGATATTTACAGTCAGCATTGTCAAGGGCCATTCAATTTCTCGATACCGTTATGTTTAATAATGATACAAATATTGTAAATATCGACATGAATCAGTAATATTTGAACGGCCAACTAAACGGTCCAAAAGAGGCTTCTTCAAAGGTGAATGAGACTTTCATTGTGATTCAAAGCCGAGTCGAAATACGGTAAATTTTCATGGTACACTAACCGTTTCGAAGGCCTTTTAGTGATGATAAAAGGTTTAACGTAACTCGTTATAGCAATATCAGTTTACGGCACGACGCAATACCAAACAGAAGCGAAGCGAGAAAATGAACGTCGGAGGGGGTGATGGAAAGCCGAGTCACCATCGGGAACTAAATCCACTTGAACGGTTGTTAATTGGCTACTGGAGTGCGCCACACATTCCACATGCGAGTCAAGTTGTACATACGAACTATATCCCGCACCACGGCAATCGACAAACATCCAGGGTTAACTATTCGAACGAGCAAATAGTACTCTAATGCAAAGGAGTGCTCAATGTACTAATAAGGTGTTAGAGAATTTTAATGGACACTATATGCCGCAAAGCAAAATAACGTATCGAAGACACGTATTTTTTAGTCGCAAACAAGTTCCTAATGAACCCTATGAGGAATATATGGCTGCATTGAATAATTTGAGCAAAGTGTGTGAATGTGGACTTTTAAATGATAGTCTGGTCAGAGATATCTTCATCTGTGGCGTTATCGAGAAAGAGGTGCAAATTAAACTCCTGGGTTTGGGTGATGTTTCGAGCACCACAGTAATGGAATCAGCTAGGGATCAAGCAATGATTCGGCAAAAAGTACATATTGTGAAGTCAGAAGTGAAAGAAGAGCATTTGGATATCATCCATTCTCGGCCTAATTATAGAACTACTTCCACATATACTGGTCCAAAAGGAAAAGACAGATCTGGTTCTCCTCTAGTTACATATGGGGATAAGAAGGTAATAATTATACAATGTAAATTTTGTGGTTACATTAACCAGAATGGTCGATGCTCGGTCTATAACAAAAGAAGCGATAAATGCAATAATATGCATCACTTTGCAAGAATGCGTGGACAAAAACAATTAGTAAATGAGCTACTTTGTGATGAAGACACCCGGGAAGAATTCCACATGGACATACTTCGGATTGACTCGATGGAAATTGAGACTGTCCCTTCTAGTAAAAAACGTGGGGATGATGCTTGGTACACTGTACGAGGCATATCCACAAAGTAAGTGTACTGAAGCTCCCGTAGGCCGTAGGGAATTTTTTTGCTATGCTGGGCACACTGTCGTGTAGCGTGACTCCTCCCCTCCGAAACAAGACGAAAATGAGGTCAGTACGTTGAAAACTGTGGTCTCAGGAGCATTTCTGGTGAAAGATGTCGATCGACTCTGCCGCCAAGTGCGAAATCCGCGCGGTCATCCGGTACCTCGTTGTTAAGGAGAAATCCCCGATTGAAATTTTTAATGAGGTAAAGGCAATTTATGGTGAAGGACACATGAATCGTACGAGTGTGTACAAGTGATGTAGGGAGTTTAACTCGTAGATCTGGAGTTCAATGGACTGCTGCCCACCTTCAAAGTCGACAGTGGTGCCCAATGCAACGTGCTGGGATTACAAGAGTTTCAGCGAAATGGTTTAGACAAAATTACAAATCTGACTGAGGCGAAGGTGGTTTCATTTACAGGTGATAAAGTTCCAATTTTAGGAAAATGTATAGCTGAAGTTGTTTTTAAGGGTAGAATATATTGTATTCCAGTGTATATTGTGAAGTATAATTGTGTTACCAAACTTGGGCTTCATAGTAGTGAACTTTAAGGATTAATTACTAGAATTAATTCACTCGATATGGAGGTACCGTTGCTTAAGAAACATGAAACGTTATTTGATGGAGGAGTTGGTTTATAGAGTTAGTTGAAGGGGTGAGCCCAATAGTTTCCCTTGTGAGACGAATTCCTTTTAAGCTATTGCCTAAAGTAAAAGGGGAAATCGAAAAATGGTGAAAATGGGTATTATTAAGCCGACAGATTGGGTTAGCCAAATGGTCGCTATTCAGAAGAAAGATGGTACCGTTAGGGTTTGTATTGACCCAAGGCACTAAATAAAGCCATCAAACGAGCGCATTTTCCTTTTCCTAAAGTTGAGGAAATTATGGCTCAAGTGCAAAATGCAAAAGTTTTTTGTAAAGTAGATGCTCAGTCAGGGTTTTGTGTACTACCACTAGACGAAAATAGTTCTAGATTGTGTACATTTGTTACTCCATGGGGAAGATACAGATTTTGTAGGCTTCCTATGGGTTTACGGTGCTCTCCAGAGCAATCTCACTCTCCCTTCTAACCTCTCCCTACCTCCCCTTCCATCATCATCCTCTTCCTCTTTAGATTCTAAGTATAACATGTCTCTTCAAAAGATGAGATCCATGTGGGCTCATGAAGAGCCATGTTATACTTAGAATCTAAAGAGGAAGAGGATGATGATGGAAGGGGATGTAGAGAGAGGTTAGAAGGGAGTGAGAGCGATAGTACGGATAAGCGGCGTGTTTTAAAAGACTAATAAAGAAAATAATAAATATCGTTTATTATTTTACAACAGGTGCCCAGCAACAACATCCGCTCACCGTCCGAATTTCCATCCGTTTTAGATCATTCTTCTATTTTTGGAATCACTTTCCGCTCTAGTAAAAGAAAAAAAAAATCAAATGCCGCGAATTTCAATACACTGCTACTTTTAACCAATTTTCGTGATTAATGTTTAGGTTCTATTCGGATGTGGGCCAAATAGAGTGATTAACCCTGTCAACGTTGAATTTCAAAAAACGAGGAGGAATGGTGGGACAAAGGTAGAAGTATGAATATTTGCGCTATTGTCGATAGGTTTTCTTGATCCTTCTTTTGTTTGACATTGGTGCTTAATAACATCAGGATCATATGAAAACGCTTTTACAGATTACGCTTCTGTAGCGGTGCTATTGTAATGAATACTACATGAGTAGATCCACTAAAATGCACAGGAAGCGTTTGTGTAGATTGTACGTACGAAAGAAAACCGTTTTGTGGTGATGCACCCACCAGTTAATGAGAGGTTCTTGTGCTTGACGTTCAAGCGAGGATAATGCCTAATGAACGTTTACGTTGCAGCTGTTCTGTAAAGGCTAACGAGAAGGCCACAATCTTGTGACTGGGCTTCCTCCAATCCTGAACATTCGCTCTTCACATTAATTCTCATTGGATTAATCTGCCTAACCGATAGTGATGATTGCACTCTCACCCTCCCGCAAGACCCAGACTAGACAAACACTCCAGGGGGTTGGTGGAATATGTGGACGAGTACGTGGACCGTATGGGAAGGGGAGGGTGTGGGGGCGAGTGGGAAAGGGTAGAATCAATTTATCGAACTGGCTGGAATAGGTTTTAGTATCGAAGCGAATCGGGAACAGAGTCAAGGGAAGTAAAAGGCGTTGGAAATGAAGCTTTATCTTTCTTCTTTCATTTTCCAAGCTCATTCCCCTTCCTTTCCGACTCACTTCTTCATCTCCACCCACTCTTATTACCAATTTACCGATCCTTGCCTTTCTCATCATTAAACAAATTAATGGGAGAATTTATTACACGTTTACGTCTGATCACTCAATTAGTTCAGCCGAGCCGGCTTCCCCCGGGGGGCATTTCTCATTTCAATTTTCTCTTTGGCTGCCTTTACGGGGCAGGCTCCTCCTCCGGTTTCAACCTTTCCAGACGCTCCGCATTCACCGTTCTATTACAACGTAATTTCGGCTCCGTAGCTGAGCCCGGTTTCTGTTGCTAATATGCGGCAATCCCGTGCGAGATTGTTATGAACGTTAACCGCCCTCAGCTTCGCGGATATGGACTAATTAAAGCGGAAACATTGCATTCGCGGGTGCTCTTCAGGGATGCACTCCCTGAGCATTCGAGTCTGAGCAGAAGTATTCGAATTATTGACGTTGAATATGAAACCGTCATGAAAATTGTGACACAGGTGAGGTTCATGAGGTCACTTTTCATCGAATTACCAGCGCGCAAGTGGTCTATTGGACTGGCAAGGGGAGTTTTCCGAAAATTTTTGTGCCGTACAAAAACGTTGCCCATCCTTCGGTATTCCATGTAGGTATTTATTTTTGTATCACCCCACGCTTGCTTGAATTCGCCCACACACAAAATGTAGTTAAAACTGTCATGAATGATACACCTGTGTTCTCCGCCTGGAAAAGTTTCTTATAACCCCCCTCAAAATTTGACTGATTACGTTTAAAGCCACGAGGGTTCCAAATCCGCGAAAAGATGGTTCATATAATTAGCGGAAAACGAAATTTTGGCTGTTTTATTGCATTTACTTAGGTATTTTTTGATGCTGAACCGAATACGACGGGTCTCAGAGGGGTAGGTGTCCATCTAGATGGCAAACAGTGAAATGAGAGTAAATATAGTGAGGCGCGTTCGACTACTTGAAGGAACTCGCGGGACAATGTAGCGAAAGTCGTCATTTCCAGGACTCCCTCCCGTCTCACTCCAACCACTTATCATTTCAACTCGTCACGTCGTGCCAATTGGACTACTTCGTCTAGAAAACGTCAGTTTTCATCGTTGCGTTCAGGTTGTCTCAATTCTTTCAATGCTGAATTGAATAGGGTGGGTCTCGGACGTGTGAAATAAACCGTTGTGTGATAATTTGCAGCGTTTTTTTGAGTAAAAACTGTTGGTTCAGTTCGAATTCCTTCGTACGATTTTCGGGGAGTCCAGAAACTTAATTGAGGCAATTTGTTTTAGCTGTTCACAGGCTCTTACAATGACGTGCAATCTGTTTTCTCAAATGGTATTTTTCGTTCTCAGAATTACTTAACGAGTAAAGATCTGAAATAAAATTCAAAATTGTCTCGTCAGCCGATTAACTATGCACACCGTTTTGTGGAAGGAGTTATTGATCCAAGAACTCTTATGTGACAACAACGGAGGATTGTCCAAAAGAGCCGTATGAGGGCTAGTGTTGCACAAGATGGAAAAAAAGTTTAAATAAATTGAGGTTTTCATACGGTAATTGGATAGGTGCTCGAAACAGTTTTTTCCTTGTTGCTATCGCATTACTGTACTTTTGCATTTTCACTTTTCCTTTCTGAAATCAGGCTCGCGCGCTAATACGTGTAATTAGCTAATAAATAAGCAGAACAGGAATATTCTGTCCAATTATGCACGAACCTTATAATGAGTCTTGCTCGTGCTATTTCACTGACAAAATAGTTTCGTGAGCACGTAAACCGATGTTTGGGGGTATTTAATGAATCTTCAAGTACAGCATGAGGTTCATCCGAATCTATTCCTTTAAAATATCGCTCGACGGCGAGTCTGTTTCGCAAAAGCTTCCTATTTCTTTGTCAGAAGAGCTCACTATACATTCGTTTGTAACAGCGTATGAGATCGTGATTCAGCGCTGCAAAGGGAATATTTACTCAAGCCGCCTTGAGATTCAAAGCGGTACGTGACCCACAACGACAGTGCCCACCCATACCAAGTGCCATCCGCGGACGAGTTTCTTCTCGGATGGAAAGCGTCTTTTTCGATAGAGAAATACGTGTGCACCTGGTGACTCACATGAAAAAGGGGACGAGAAAGGAGTTGGAAGTGTCCGTGGCTCTGATAAATTCTATTGAACGGCTCATATCGATGACGTTTTTGCTTTCCCGCTTCTCCTTCCGCACTTTATCAACTCGTAAGTGAGCCGAAAGAAAAACGTCCCGGCTGAATCCCTGATTCTTGACTCCTGCAAGTGAAATAACGATGTGAGACGACGATAACGATATAATTTATGAAACCGCTTTACGGATATACGCAGCTCTTGAAGCATCCGGCGAATCGGATAACTGACAAAATGTGAAAAGATTTAGCGAGGGATTACAATGTCGCAAACGATGAAGCCTCATTTTCTGATTAGTTATTCTGTATTGTGATTCTATAATCATGCTCAATGGCCGCATAGTTACGTTTCTACGTGTCTTTATTCTTTAATTCTTCTCATCAATACTCCTCTACCAACAATCGTTGATTCGCGATTGACTGCCCAGCCAAATTGCCTAAAATGTGTGATTTTGCTGGCGGATCGACGCGATATGCCGGTACCAGGAAATTTGGTGCATAACTCGGTATATTTATCATGCTGATCAAAATACCAACTATTTTTCCCCTCAAGTGGCTGTACGGATGCGAATTGGGGCTTATCATGGACAGCTTTAAATCAGAAGACTGTACTGTAAAGTTAAAAAAAAAATCAAGTCGGTAGAATGAATAATCCTAATGGAAGTTAAATAACGTTCCTTAAATACTTTTGAACAACCTCTGAAATTCCGGGGTTCAAACCACTGGCATTTTTTTTCATTCAATAACGATCCTGGCATGGTTAAGGGGCTACTCAATAAATTCTGGGTTCTAAATGGGGCTCCAAATCAACTGAGTGACAAATTTGTTGGATTAATTGCTATAGCGGTTAGAACCGCGGAGTGTACGTACACGCGGCTGAGGAAAGTTGTGTGATGCGTCGTATAGTTTTGAGGGCAGTTTCCTTGCATATTCAACCTTGATAGCGTGGTATGTCACCGCTGGTCATTACACAAAAATGAACGAAACGGACAAAACATGGATGCGTGACAGATTCTTATTTCGAAGATGAGTTGAGAGTAGAGACATTAGAGGCAGTATTTGGGCGGAAGGGATGGTCCGAGAGTTTTAAGGGTAAAAAAGGGGGTTTTAGAAGGCGGGTAGGGAGGACCCAAGGAAGTAGATTGGGGAGTTTCGACAGGGAAATTCCGATTTCTTCGACAGAAAGCTAACAAGAGGATTGACGAGGGCATTTGATGACTTTTTGAAGAGGGATGACACGAAACGGCGTTTCCGTTTATTTGGTCCAGACGCCTCGTGACGCGAGAGCTGAACTGTTACTTGCCTTTAAAAAGAACTGATTTTGAACTCCATGCAATTCCAAGGCCATAGTTACGTACGCTACGTTGAACGCATTCATTCATTGGGCTGCTCATGCTTTTGCCGCGTCGTTTACTGAGTGACATCATGATTTTTGAAGAGGTTCGTGTTTTTGGTTCCGTGAAGTTGAGCAGTTTGAATTCTGAAATTTATTAAGTTGCCCCTAACCGTCTTATCGTTGTTATTAAACTCCTACCGTATTAATTAAAACCTATCTCGTTGGACTACCAATCTGGTATTTATACCAGCGGGATTTATGAGGGACAAATAGATTTTCGTTGGAGTTTTTGATAATTTAAGATGCTGGTCTCCTCGTTTTCTCGCACATATTTCGGTTGGACGCAATGTGCAGTCACCGTGATGACTAGAGTTCTCATCCCCGAAAAATAGACAACTTTGTGTACAATTTCACTCAATTGAAGTTGGTTGGGGAATGGTTGATAGTTATGTGCGTGGAAGTACTAGTGGCCCTATGGAATCGATGGAAGCGCATGAACGGTGTCACCGACTGAACGAGGAATACAATAGAGTCATTAGGCAGGTTATTCGTGCGTAGCATAGCGCTGACCCCCAGAGGCCAACCACCGTCCGTGTTGCCCTTTAAACGAAGCTGTAGCCAAAAAAAAAAGGCGCTTAGAAGAGATTTTGCGCGGGGCCTGTATCGATAACAGTTGTGCCTCTCGTAGATCCAAAACTCAGCGCTACGTGTGGTAACAAAATACCTGCTTTTGCAACATTTAACGGTAGAGGTCCAGCAAACTGGCAATTAATCCGTCACACCACTTGTTTTTAAATCCTTTTGTAGTGCCCATTAACCACGGTTGAGTCGACCTAAATATTAGTGCAACAAACCAGATATATGCACGACGTCCTGTTCGTGCGTTGCAATTTTTCACAGACCCACCATGACGAATTTATTGACGATATTGGCATTGCCGGGCGAGTCACGGGCTTGCGTTACTTCCTCTGGAGTTAGTTGACAAATATGAACCAAAATAGTAGCAAGTAGCTCTGAAAGTGCGGCGAAGACGTTGCCCATCTCAATCACTGTTGGATATGCCTGGAACGCACTTAGACGTATCGTTAGAAAACTATTATTTTGTCAGAAGCCCTTCGAATTGTTGGAAGTTGGATTTCTACTGAACGCGGTGAGTTCCAAAAACGTAAAAGGTTTGAGGGGACTTAGTGGATCACAGTGGTTTGTATGTACAGCTGTTGTTGGGCCAAGCATTCCCGTTCAGTATTGAGAGCAGAGCGTGTAACTTTCTCACCAAATTCGAAAAAGTGAAACAATTAATCAACGCTATGCTCAGAAAATGATTTAGTACAATCAATTTTTCAATTATTTAGCCCTTCGAAGTAAGAGGGTGAGTTATGCAATTATCTGAACATATTTCTAACTTTCTGCTACGGGGAAAGGGAAAGTATAATAATCGTGTCAAAATAAAAATTTGGGTTTTCTTCAGATCTTTACGTTTTGAGGCCTACTGAGTCTAAAAACCTAATTTCGGCGCGAGGTCGTGTGTGTAGTTCGATTTGCTGGAGAACAGCTGATTCGATTGAGCTGGTTCTTTTTTTGTTTTGTTCTTTATTTTTTGTAGACACCAAAATAAGGTTATGGGCGATTTCTGCCGATTAATGGGGGGGGGGGGGAATGTACCTAAAACTAGGGTTTTTCGTTTTTTTCTCGAAAACGGCTGTAATGATTTTGATTAAACTTTCAAATTATTTTCTACTAATCAATACCTAACTTTTACTCTCCATACATATCTCAATGAAAATACGGTGAACGGAGATATGGGCCCCTGAAGCAAAAATCGTTTTTTTACGCTTTTTGTCAAAACGGCTTCAACGATTATCACCAAACTTTAAAGATGTTTTTGAATAGTTTATACCCACATATTGTATCCAATAAATGTTCTCCTGACAGTCCATTGACAGAGATAAAAATCAAAGTGTGTCGAAAATAACGTTTTTTCGAACATTTCCGTAAATTCCAGGGTAACTTCTTCACCAGATGTGATACATCCTAATGGAGTGTCTTTTAGTCCCCCATACCCACATTTCGTTCTTCATAACTGTTTCTGTATATACAAGTTGAACGGAGGTATAAGCCAAGTTAACTCAGAAAAGGAGATTTGTCGAATATTACTTTATCGGTATTGCAATTTTCTCAAAAACGGCTGTAACGATTTCGATCAAACTTACGGAGTACTCTCAGCTAACTAGTCCCTACATCTTGTTCTCCATAAATGTTCCTGTAAAAATGCGTTGAACGAAGATATAGCGCCCGCCTATGTAGGTGGTGATCGAACTTAAAGGGGTGGCGGAAAGTTGTGTTGCTACTTACCGCTCGCATCTTCACGTTTCAAATACTTCTGAGTCATAAAAACGCCAATTTTGAAAAATCGTCTGTGTGTGTGAGCACAATTGATAAATATTTGCTGGTACCTAATCGGCTCAAAAGTCATAGTTATCATAGTGACCGAAACACGCAATCCGTTGTTTTTCTCAAACGGCTGCAACGATTTGGAGCAAACGTTTTTTGTGAGAACAGATTCAAATGGTACCACTTCGAGTAGCCCATGTAACAGTACAATAAGCTTCCTATACGACGCAAGTTCATTGATGCTCTTGTGCTCACAAAAATAATTCCAGTATCATCCTCATAAATTACGGAATTCAAACTAACGTCGTTTTTCATTGAACCTTTTTGTAGTGTTTCCGCTATAATTCTAAAACTTTAAACGCTAACCTTCACAACACACTCACGTTGACAGTCCATAAATTTACCCGTACTTTAAGTTTTCAAAGATGATCGTGGTGTAAATAGAAGTAGCCCAATAAATTCCGAAACGTTAAGCACTACGCCTTTCTGGCTTAAAACGTCGAGTTAAGGAACAGGTTTGTATAAATTTAGCGAAGAACGCGCTGTTTTAATTAGCTCCGCGTGTAAACCGCGTGTAGTTGAGGTAGAGGAAAGGTGTGTGGGGCGTAGTACCAAATATTTTTATCGCAAATGGCGGTTATGCATGTTCCTGTCGTGGGATATCCACGAACGTTCGTCGTATGTCCTTCCACTTCCTCCTCGTGGACTTAGAGCTAACTGTGTTCAATATGATGTCACCATTACCCTACCTAGGAGGGCTCTGTGCACACATTGAGAAAAACGTTGCACAATGTTGTAATGGTAATTGCACTGGGACAATTCCTTACAAGGGAAAGGTATAAGCAACGTGAAATGTGCGGTCATGGATTTCGCGATTGAAATAATATAACGATAAGGAGAAGGGAGTGTTCCAGTATTGGCCATTGCCTTGTTATGTTACTCACTTCATCGTAATAGTCGTAAAAAACGACATAATAAAAAAGTTGTGTTCACTGTACAATTACTCTGATGGTGAAGGAAACACCCTTATATAACCAAATCTCTCAATAAAACCCGGTTTATCGAAATAAACGCTTCGTCCTAAATTAATCTGCGGGAGGATGATAGGAGGGGAAGGGGTGGAAGGAAAGAGAGGAAATTATGCCCTGTACCGAACGCCCAAAATGAGGAAATTCGTGATTTTTGTTTGTAATGAAGTGATCGAGAATGTTCGGCGGGTTTACGGTTACTATCAGAAATTGAATATTCAGATCAACCCTTGCTAATCTCAACCCTAAGCTCGCTAATGTCGCTTTCCGTTCGACAACGATGTGCCAGCAGGTGGTCGAATAAACGCTCCAATCAAATTTTGCCGGTTAGCATGAGCCGAGCGCAGTTGGGTCTGAGAGCTTGCGGCAGGAAATGAGTGTACGTAAAAGTGGATTAAAATATATTTTAAACCTCGTTACGGGTTTTGTAAGGAGATGAAAAAACGCTTCTCCTCGCACTTCCTTGCAAGACGTGAAGTTTGACAAACTTACGTTGAAGGCAAAATGTACCTGAAAAGATACAAGTGCTTATTATTGAAACATTTCCGTTCCTTAACGCTTTTAACGTTTTTGAATGTTGTATATTGGTGTATTTACGTATACTATACTGAACAAGGGTTAAAGTGATGACGAAAAACACTTTCCACACCGTTTAGCGTGGGGCTGTTTTCTCGCTTTCATTTTACTTTGGTGTGGCAAGGAAAGTTATGTAATTGGCTGAGAAAGTGGTCTCTGTGTGTGTGTTATGAGGTGTACAAGAGGCCGGGATCGTAATGTTGTGAATGCTCTCTGTCATGCCTCTGGTAACCTTTTTGAGTCACTGAATTATGCGGTGCAAGTTTTTTTCGCGTACCCGTGGGGGCCAAGCGTCATGACGCAGCCTCCAAGCAGGTTGCTGGTGCATTGTCATCCGAGAGCTGGGAAGTGGAGAGAGAGCGGCACTACCGGGTTGTCTCTGGAGAAGGACTGAAGGCGGTTTCACATATCACCTCGCCGGACGTCGGCGAGCTTTCAAAAAGATCGGCTCCCTTTGTTTCAATGGGCCAATTCAAACAGGCATGGCAGACGTCGGTGAAGTCGGCCGAGGTTTCGGAACCGACGACGTCGCCGAACGCTCAAAGGGCGTTCGTTTATCGAGGCGCATGCGTAGTTAGGGGATGACAACCTTGCAACCTGTAGCAATTTTTATCTGAAGTTTTTTGTTACCTACTGGCTGTTGTCTAACACGAGCTCTTCATCACTACTTGAACTCTCCTTTTCTAGTAACCGTGGTACGCAATTATCAAACGCAGAATCAGACCATAATACTGCCTCCATCCTTTCGAGAAGAAGACTGAAGGAGTAAACGTAGGCTGGTATCGCTGCTCCCCCCACATTTCGTCGGCCGACGCATCTGCTGCTGTTTGAAATGTCACGTCTCCGAGCAGGCAAGGTGATGTGTGAAACCGCCTTGACATCGTCGCCTTTGGTCCCGACCAGTCACAGTGATGCTGGATGTCCAGGTAGTATCTGGCAGCCGGGATCTTGCGCTAACTTTGCAAGCCGAGAAGCGCAAATACAACCGGACGGATATTCGTATGGCGGTGTCGGAAGCTCGTGGAGTGGAAGCAGGTAACATCAGGGTTGCAACATTGACCGTGTGCTGGGGTGGTGTGTGGTGCAAGAAAAGTCCTGTGGAGATGCGTCGGCTGGGTGTGTCAGCAGGCGTTCTTCGCGGTATCACCACCAGTGTGTTTTTGCGTAGCTTAGGTGGTGATCGTTCTATCGTGGAACATCTTCCTATTCTTCTCTCCTTCTCCGTCCCAATCCTTCTATCCCTCTACACGGCGTAGGGTAGTCTGGGCGCCCTCCCCATTTCCTTACTTATGTTATATTTAGTTTTTCCATTTTGGGGGCCACCGTCCCATTTACGGTGACCTTAAAACAAACAAAAAAGACAAGATTGAACCGAATCGTTTTAAACATTTTATTTGCTGGCAGATTGGTGTGGGTCGAACAAAACTGTTTTGAAACTAGCTGTAGTCAGCATAGTGATCAAAATGCCAAATATATTTTTCTTGGCGGTTATAAGGGTAAATTTAAGCTTTGCCCCAGGATTTTGAAAATGTTGGCAAGAACCCTCCAAGAGCAATCATGTTGATTCAAACGAGGGTCGTGGCAGATTAATAAAATCGGGAACTGCAGGCAGCACGAGTTTTTTTCGTAGGACCATAAGATATGTTTTACAAAGTACGTACGATGTGAGTGAAAAAGAGATTGTATTAGTAGCTAAAGTAAAGGTTGGATTAAGGAAAGTGGTATGGTCGGTTACACCGGATATTTTAGTGTCATTTAGTGAGCTCCTCTCATCATTTTCTCCTGAATGCCCTCGAACGTTAAACGAGTATAAAAATCGTTGTTGAGGGAAATAAATTTTATCGACAAAAGTGGGTGTGGTTTATCAAGCACGCATGTGCCAGCGATCTGTCAATAAATAGCAGAGATAGTGAAAATAGCGTACAGCTCCTATGATGAGTGTGAGCATTTATGACTGGTGATCCCAGGTTTTAGTTTTTGTTAACATCCTGCAATCTTTATCGCCATTTACAATTCTCCATTTAATATTTACTTTGCGGGTGGCTTTCGCAGTGTTCACCGTGTGGGACGGGAATTGAGTTATTTTTTCTAGTATAAAAACTACGCATAAAAACCCTCTCGAATGAATCTGAACATCGACGCGAGCGTTCATTCACGAAGTAATTAAAACTGTCCTTTAAAATGGATGAACCCTGATCTCGCTGTATACACCATTTGCCAATCAGTAGTTTCACACACCTCGCCAATTCTCCTCCTACACTGACGAATTGGGACTGTAACCGCTAGCGAGGGGCAGGGATCAGATAAAGATACGCTGCAGATTTCGTCGGTTAATTGAACTGAGATCCCCTGGGGGCTGGTGGAGTCCCTTCGTTGGCTTCAATGGTAGCCATGATCGTATCTTTCCTACTTGTTGAAACGCAGTGGTGAACGAGAATACTCGAATAAATACACCCCTGCCTTCTGTGCAGCTACTCATATTTTTCGCTCTTCGGCCTTTTTTGTTCGACGTGAATGAAGTAGGACACTTTCTCCTTCGGAAATATAATTTTGGTAACTAATGAAGTTTTTAATGAGTGTAAGAGTTATAAAATTTTGTTGACATAGCCTCGTTACTTCGTCTAGACGTTAAAAAAAAATCTGACAACACTTTGAAAACGACTGTTTTTGGTCGTTTGCATAGAATAGTTACAAGAAATATCGTCCCTTAACATTCGGCTTAAAACAGCAGTTTGAACATGAATGTAGCAACAGCCAGCTCATTTCTCTCACCAATCTTCAACCACCCCATTCTTCTATAACCCGGTGTAACATGTTCATCCAGTTCAAGTCGCAGCACGTACCAAATAGTCGCATTCTGTAGCTCCTGAGTGACTTCACCGTTGAGATCGCGAAATGCTAACCTAGTGTAATCGAAGTTGGGGGAAAATTATAGCTTCTACCAGGTATCGAGAAATTGCTGGAAATTCGTCGATTTAAAAACTGCGTTACACTATATTCTTGAATGGTATTTTTAAGAATCTCTCATAAACGTAGCGATGCGAGGGCAATGCAACATGCTTTTTCGACTGCAATATACTACACATATATGGTGTAAATTTGGTCAGTGGTTATTCATTATTTCCTACATCTTTGGTTCTATTTCAAGAAGTAAAGTTTTAAAAATAAAATCGACTGTTTGTTAGGGACAATAGACCTTTGAGAGAACAGTAAAAGTAAAATAAAACCTCCAACCCTGTTTTGCTCCTAACTATATTTACATAAAATTAATAATTTAAAAATAAATTCGCTTTCTGGTAAAATAAAATTGCAAATAAAAATGAAAGAAAATGAATCTAATCGTCCGACCTCCTGAAGGAGGAATTGTGAAGTCCGCGGCTGTATATGGGGCCCACCTTTCGTTGGAGATAAAATGCGTAGATCTTGTGGTAGAACTTTATTCTTAGGAATTTTCTTCGCTTGAGAGATCCAGCAAGGAATGTATAGTTGTGCTAGTGTACGTCGATATAGGAACAACCTGCTAGGAGAATTTCAAGCCGTGGAAATAAAAGAAAAGCTCGGATCGCGTCGCGTGGGCAGATGAGAATCGAGGAATGGTGGCTGCGGTAGACCCCTGGTCGCGGCTAACTAGTTCTTTACCACACCACTTTTACTACAGCTTAACCATATTTACTACATTAAAAAATATCTGGTGCGTTGCAACACACAACTTTCCTTAGCTCTACGTCAATTCACTTTGTACATGGCTAATTCTATTTAATCAATTCATTTATCACTCAGTTAATTTCAACTTGGTCAAACAACGCTTTACGGCGGAAGAAAGTGGTAGCGCTTACAGTTCCGGAATTTATTGTGCCGCTCGTACTCATTGCAGGACCATTATTGAGCAATTGGTACACAGATAACTAATGAGGCTGTGAACGCATTTTTTAAGAAAAGGATAGTAATCACTTTTGCAGAGTTATTGGAAAATAACTGTTAGAACTGGTAGTGAGCGAAACGGCAGTAGTTGAAATTCAGGAATTTCTGGAGTGAGCCCCATGTATCTCATGAGCGTTTTTAAACACTCACCCTATAGGTATTGGATTGGACTACAATACCAATTTTTCTCAACATTCTACAAGAATTCCAGCGGAATTTATAAGGAAAAAACTGCGCGAAAAACGCTTTTGGTCTACAATTTTGATAATTTATTGTGCTGCTCTCGTCATTTTTCCACGCATGATAATTTTATAGTATCATTGCCTCATTGTGGGCTATCCATATAAAAAATGTAATTAAAATCGTTGGAGCTGTTTTTGAGAAAAAAAAATTTGGTGTTTTGATCACTATGATGACTATAGTTAACTTTCGGTGGATCTTGCCCATACCCTCATTATTGCGTCCCATGGTAACCTGTAGGCTAGACATCAAGTTTCAGCTGATTTGGTACGGTTGTTTTCCCTAAAAACTGCGCTAAAATCGATTTCGTCGTAAGTTTTGGTAATTTATTGTGCTCCTCTCGTCATTTGCCCACAGATGAGAATTTTATGGTATAATTGCCTTATTGAGAGCCATCAATATACACAATTTGATCAAAATCGTTACAGCCGTTTTTGAGAAAAAAAAATTTGGTGTTTTGATCACTATGATAACTATAGTAAACTTTCAGTGGATTTTGTTCAAACCCTTATTTTGCCGTCTCATGGTGACCTGCGGGCTAGATATTGAGTTTGAGTGGATTTGGTACTGTGGTTCTCTCTAAAAATCGTTCACAGACACACAGACCATTTCCCCAAATAGTGTTTTTCGGACTCGGGGGGTCTGAAACGTAAAGATGTGAAGAGAACTCAAAATTTTTTTTTTTAGCCGATTACATAACTTTTCTTTCTACTTCGTAGAGCCTAGGAAAGTAAAAAGAAAATATATTTGAACAAAATAAATAAACATCCCTGGTTTATATAGACAGGAGCAGGAACTAATTGTGGAGGTCCTGTCCTACCATGAGTGCTTAAACACAGAAGAACTGGGAAAAGTAAAAATGTCGCATAGAAAAATTGTTTTGATGTTTCAAGAATATCGTTTCTTAATTTAATTTTGGCCAATAGCTCCGTTGAGCGGATGTTTTCCGGAAATAGATGTGGACCACGAATTGCGAGTTTAGGTTGGTAGAAGGCGCCCCATGAGGATGATGAAATTCAGTTATGCGTTAGCTGAGGAAAATTGTAAAACGCCCAAAAAACTTGTTTGGGTTTGATCTGCGATCAACAAACTGCCATGAAGAACCGCACAGGAGCAGTCATGACGAACGATACTAAGATATTGACAAGTTAAGCTGTGGTGAATCGGTTCTAAACCAATAAATTTATTTTTCTCGAAGAGTTTAGAATAACTCTCCTTGCTACACTGGAATGTGTACTAGCAGAAATTATAGCTGACTAGGTGTATTGTGTATTAGTTTTTGATGCATTATGACCGCCTTCCCTTCTTCTCAATTCTCAAACCTGATCACTGCCTCATTTTCGAGGTTCAAAGATCATAAAACTACGGAAAAAGGCGTTAAATCGGCTCAGGCGTTCTCTCGCAATTATGATTACAGATAGAAATAATAAAATAAACCACGTATCGAATTTAGGTTTTACCTGTTCACAGGTCGTGAAGAGTGAAGATGCGATAAGCACATTATTGTTGAATACAATGGATAGTCTTTTTACCTTTATCGAAGGTTGCTAAGGTGTATTGTGGCAAAGTATGAACTCAACTAGAATAGCTCAACGTGTTTGTCGGGATTTAGGTGTAGTTAGTAACACTTCACAACGAAACAGTAGTGATCACATTTGGAATAGTTTCCATCGCGCGCCGAATGTCGACGCGATTGTGACGCTCAATGGGCGCGTGTTAGCGAAAATTTCAATGAGCGTTATTGGATGGCGAGCAGAGGTTTAGACGAAGCGTAATGATTAGGGCGTCATTAGCGAACAGCGATGAACGTGGGGCCGTTGCCTGAAACTGGCGTGGGAGAACACTCAAAAACCCTTTTTCGATGTTGAGCCCCTCTCTTTTCCCATGCAGCGATTCTCCCTTGTCCCCCCCCCCTCCACGCCACTCTTGTGACCTCTGCCTGCTTTGACACGGCAAAAAAAAAATGTACAAGAGCGGCGGGAAGGTTTGTGTTTAGAAGTGATGCACCCCTTCCATTCCACCCAGCAAGTACACAACCGTCCCATTTCTACTCTCATCCTAGCGTCCTTGCCCGTTTGTGCTTCTTTTTCGCCGTTTGAGAGACGGAAAAATCCAGATTTTGAGAGCTATTGTGCTCCCTTTTACCTCCCTCCCTCTTTCCACTTTTTTTCCACTTTGTCTATAATTCATGAAATCCGTCGCTCCCGGTGGAAAAATGGGGTCGTCAAGTGCGGTAGAAATAGGAAGAGTGTAGAAACTCTGCGGTTAAAGTCAATAAAAGAGCAGTGATGGTTGAACCCAAATATTGTAAGTAATCAGTCAGAAAGCGATACTTCACGTTCGAATCATCAGAGAATGTCTGACTGCTCATTATTAATTTTTGTTCAATTGTCAAGGTTTGTGGTAATATCAAGTTAGAGTCCAATATTGTTTTTGTTTCTTTCGGTCATTGTTATTTGTGTCAGCTAATGAAACTGATTTGAACCCAGTTAGGATATGACAAAGGGCCGTTTTCACCAACTGCGTTGATCCCGTTTAGAGTCGATTAACAGCGCCTAACCCGCTCCCGCCACAAAAACGGTCTTCACCAGATTGGGTTAAGCTCTAGCCCTGATCAAACCTTAACCCCAAAAAATTGTGCGGTTTGGCCCGGTTAGCTCCTATCTTTCTTTATCATATTCTGATATTTGTCCGCCATGGCTCTGCCGAGTATCCGCTTCTATTATTGTGAATAATTTACGTATGTTTCGGAATAATGATAATAAACAAAGATACTGTTTACTATTGCGCAGTTATTTCAGTTGCTATTCCACTATGATGATAATCTAATCGTAAAGGGTTATCGTCATCTCACCCGGCGCCTCAGATGGTCATGAGTGGGGTCCAACGACTTCTAGAAGTATGAATTTAAATCATGTTGCGAACAAAAGTATTACGATCGTCGAAAACAAGTTGTTTGCGTAAAATGTGTGCTGAGCAGTTACTGAAAAAAACTAGACGTCATTTCGCCGTGTTAGAAAACCCAAACGTAAATGGCTTACCTGGGTGGATTTAGTAGCAGATAAGTAGGAAATATTAAATAATACCACCCTTTTACTCACACATTGGTGTATTAAACAATATTAATTAACACGACAATTCTCCCTTCCTCATTGAAGTTCCTTGCTTGTAAAAGTTGTAACCTCATAATTTCGGTTTTTATTATTTCTTGCTCAGTTCTCATTTTCTTGTACCGCTTTCGATTTTTCCTACACGTACAAAGCATTCTCCCGGACTTTGGCCTTTTCCCGCAGCTCTTGCAGTTGTAGTACGCGTATTTTCACTTTATGCTCCTCACGAGTTTCAGCTTCGGCAGAGGTTAATGCGACCACTTTCTCGTCTGACAATAATTAGAAACAATAATTTGGTCAAATCCGGATTGTTGAGCATCTACGCGGCCGTTTACGTTTACATGACACTTGTTTACGGGACGGGATGTCAAACAGATGCCCAATTTCCTTACTTTATTGTAACCTCATTAGTCCACTGCCTTCTTGATATGGCTTAATCGCAGCGTAATCACGTCTATGCTAACCGCATACCGCAGTGATCTCGGCTAGCGTGGTGGGCACGAAAATGGCTAGCCTTGATTTATTTATCAAGCCCTGATAATTTGGATCACGTTTAGTGCTGTTTTGGTGCAAACGGCCCTATATGTTCAATGACCAATTAAACTGTGTCTAAGCCTATGTGAGAAATATAATATTCAATCGATCCGCCTAAAATGGGGCGGATATTCTTATAACCTCGATGCATCAGAAGTATGGAGTATGGAGATAATAAAACAGAGTTAAGACGCTTAATTCGAGCTACAACGTTAGGTATCGTCAGTAAGAAGAACGAAGCTGTTATTGTTTTGTTATTGAAATGAGTTTCCACTGCTTCGTCGCCAGTTATTTAGTTCGAGTTCGGAGATTTCAATAAGACTTTAGCGCTGGTCCAGTCTTTTTTCATCCAGATTGCAAATATATTCTCGCTCGGAATTTAACATGTTCACTTTTTGTTGCTTTTGATAATTAAGCCTTCCTGGACGATGAATAAGAGAACGATAGTATGTCTGAGGGTAGATATCTTCGCTTCATTTCATTTTCCCAAGCACCTGAGCATTTTTTTGAATTTTCAGCCCAACCAAACAGAAATCTCTCAATCGCTTCACTCACCATTTTCTCAAATTGTGTTTTTACAACAACTAACTCACACAAAAAATCTTGTGCGATGTATCACACAACTGTTTTCAGCCCTACGTGCGTTCAGCGATTTTGATCATCTTAGCAATTAGTTTTAGAACGTAGCTTATGTTCATAGAGACTGGTGGCGCTTAAGTCTTTAAAAATTATCGAGTTGCTTCTATGTATTCCACTATTTATTAAAATGTTAACCTGATTTTTGTGTTAAAAAGTTTCGAGTATTCTTCAAATCTTTTTGGAGTTTAATGGGCTACTGAGGCGAAAACTCATCATTTGGGTGTCCGAGTAATTTAGCGCAGTTTTCCATGATAAGTGTCGCTCGAGTGACAGTAGAATTCACAAATAAATTTGAGCGGTAGTCCTCTAAACTACCTGTACGATGAGCGTGCAATAACTTTCATGAAAAAAATTTGCAGCCCCTGAATTTCAATCATCGCTGTTTCACTTACAACCATTTCTCAAAGCTTTCCCCCGATAATTCAAAACAGTAAACTCAAACCTTCTTGTGTGAGTAGTTGCAATAAATTCTGGAACTAACAGCTACGCTGAAAGGCTTATTTTTTTTACCAAGTTCGCATGAAAATTGCTGAACAAACGTAAGTTTGAGGAAAGAGATGCTTGCACCCGATGTTTTTCACTCCATACAGTCGTAATCGATAATCCAAGAATCGGTTTCTGGGTTGCGTATCATGAATTCATGAGAATGTCTGTGGTATGAACAGCAGCAATTTCGAACATCGTTAATATTGATGAATATACAATTTGGTGTTTTTGATTTATCAACGATTCGACTATCATATTGCGAAAGGGGCGATTCAGTTTCCTCTCTAAGGAAGGTAGTTGTTATTTTGATGCCATTCAGAAGAGTTGTAATGGAGGAACTTTGCACTATTTCAATCTCGTTGACGTACCAGGTTTGTATTGTTTTCTACCTCCACTCACATTCCCAAATGTTGAAGGGTTTTCGAAGCAATTCAGTGTTTTGAACGATGAGTGAATTATTAACTCCCTCGAAAATTTAAAATTGATGAACCAACGAACGCTCTCCGGGATCACATTTATTTACTCGTAAAAGTTTTCGAGCAACTCAACCGACCTTAACTCGCCAATTCTAGTGATTCGTTGCCGCTAATTTTAAACGTCGGGAGTCGGATGTACGAGTATTCCAAAATTAGTTTTGACGCCTTCCGCATTGTAATAGAACATTTCTGATTAGAGATGCGTAACTTACCGTTAGTGGATTGGATTAACTTCGGACCTGGAGAGTTTGGAAAGTCAATGTTGATTTTACTTTCCTCAATCCTAGCGGTTAGTTGAGTAGGCAGAAAAAAAAATACGTTCGTCGGATTGTATTGTTTGAAGGACTCCTGGGTAAAAGTAAAGAATATGGACCGCTCCCTCTGAGGAGGCAATATATCTAACTATCACGGCCGAGGTCAGTTTATCGATATGCCCGACATCGTAAGCTTGACTCGCCATGTTTGAAATTAGAAATAACGACAGCTGTACGATTATGCCGATTACTTAATGTTCATTGTGTAATACCCCGTTATATAATTATTTTAAATGTACAAATACTAAGAAAAGGAGTTAATTCAATGAAATTAAGAATGGTTGTATGAAATAAATATGAGATAACTAACGGATTGATATCGATACATGCAGTCGTAGCGTTATCAAGCGGTCGGTCCATGTTCTTTGTTTCACCCCTGACTCCAGTATTAGAAAAATGTAATGTAGGCCCTTGCTTATGTGTGTGGAACTGGTTAGTTCTATAGTCTAGTCCCACCAGGTATCTAATGGTACGTTTTTGTCCCATTCATTTTGGTATTTACCCTATGCCAACTCATCTATCGCTATTCATTCGCCTCAGTGGAGAGGCCATCTTGAAATTTCACCTAAATAGCTGGGAGCCCCTCTTCCGCTCACCACTTTTTCTTCAGGGGCTTGGCTGTGTTCTCAAAAAAGGCTAGTATGGAGAGAGTCGGCGGCTTTATCATGTGCACTTACCCCTCAAAACTTATCACACGTCTGGGATGCGTCGATCAGGGGACTTGTGCGTGACTATCTTCTGCAGAAAGGTCTGCCATTTCCTGTACGGATGTCGCAATCGCTGGGATTGTACTGGATGGTACAGGAGTCCCCAGGATCATACCTGAAGATGGTTACACAAGCCATTGTCTTCAGGGCCTAACTAAATAGGTACCCTAGCGGGGTTTCGCAGGTCTAGGGGGTTTGGTGGATGATGAGCGAGTGCCCATACTCTCGGATGCTGAGGAAGCCCTAATATCCACGATATTCATAGCGACTCTCTTAATGATTCGGGAGATTCCTGTATGTAGCTGTAGTGGTGCAACATGGAAAAATTATCGGTTCCGAAGCAGAGTAAAGTTTTTGAATCCGTAGCTGCTCTTCATTATTCTAAACTCTTTTTACTAAACCTCCCTATCGATCGATTGGGCTCCAGAGGATACTTCCATTTCATTTATGTGATATCAGTGTCTGCAAGGTTTTGAAAGGGCAAGGATGATCACTCCTTTATCGCTTGCAGAACAGCACCATCCTGCATATGGTTCAAGTTGATTGAAAGATTGAATCTTCTCCTTCATCCATCGAACACAGAATTTCGAAGAAAGCCCACCATACCTGGTTTCTCCCAACCGAAAAGCATCGATCGACACGGCAACTTGCTCTCGTTGAGCCTTTCTTCTCGTTGATACTCTTGTTGATGAGTTTATGGTGTGGTTGAAACTATGTAATATCCCCGAGCAAAAGAACACGCGCAACACGGACCACCCATTATTTGCATGCACGTTTGTTTTCAAACTCTCTCTTTTCCTCTCTCTCGGTAACGCTCTTCATACAACCTCCCCCAACCCCCTTCGCCGTCAAAACCCCTCTCTCCCCATTACTCAACTTACCACCTCTTCTCATTTATCCAAAACCGCTTGGTTCATATTCACCTCATTCGTATTTTGGCGTTAACGAGCTCCCATGCTAAGCCCTTATTAGCATCCAATTTCTACCTGACAGGCTTCATCGACCATTCCTATTTCTCTATTAACGGGCTCAAAATTTTCGCCAGCTGACACGCAACATCCCGTTTTCAAACTGTCCAGTCTCGATTGAATCATTATGATTTCTCCCATCGCATTTTAAGCGAAGAGAAAGTTACTTTTACGGTTTAATGTGCGACTGGCAGTATTGTAATAAAACGCCGAATTTCTCCGGCAAATACTAATATAACTCGAGATATCCCACATTCAAGTTGCAAACAGAAAGTGTTTAGAAAACACAGTTTAAAAACGCTGTAAGTAGAAAATAGAAAGAAAAAGAGGTCGGAAGAAAAAAGACCTTTTATATTAATTACATTATCTCTTTGAGTTAATGGAATACTAACGAAAGCAAAGTGGAATGTCGTCTTTTGATGGTCCAGGAGGAACGAACGGGAATGACTAATGGCCCTAATTCTCTCTGGTAGTTGGAAAAATGAAACATTCATACATTTACATCTCCCTTCCTCCCTATTTCTCCCTCCCTTCCCCCGTTTTCTCTTAAATTTGAAAGAAATGTTTTCAGATGGAGACTTGACCGGATATAGAAGTAAACTGAGAAGAAGAATGTTTATTCCCTTGTTAATACACAATTAGGTTTCGTTTCCCTTAATACTTGATATTCTTATTTCGTATTTATATATAAAGAGAATATGAATTATTTCATCCAAATAAATGTTTGTGATAGCGTGTAATGGAAGGAAACGTCGCAATGTCTAACCTAAACTGAGCATTAAGGAAAATATTCTTTTTCCCTCGCCTTATCTTTCTTTAAATATCAAAGTCTGCGTAAGCGGAGATTGTCATCGAAGTAAAATCAACATACAAGCGTTTGGAGTTAACTTTTCCGTTGTGTTGTGTAACTCACAGCATTAAGTAGAGTAAAAGCACCAATTGTTCACACTATTAGGAAGAAAAATCATTCAATTCTGCGTTATACAAAAGTGTTCAAGAAAATAAAACTTTCAAGTAGTAATTATGAATTGTGAGTTCGTTGTGGTCAGTTTGCACGTATTGGACTTACCAAAACATTTTTTTATACTATCACAAACGACTTTTTTCAAACATGGTTTTCTACCCCCAATGCTGACACATTTGCCTCGAAAATTCCATTTGTTCACATCTGCAGTTCCTAATGTTGACGCCAACTTCTCGCTTTCCAGATGTTATTGCTCAAGGTAAAAACGAACAAAAAATATTCAAAATAGGTTAAAATGTATTTCATGGAGTTACTTAATTACCTTGGAACAGGAACATACTTTATTGAAGAGGTACAGGAACAGAAACAGAGAACACAAATTTATTGGGATTGGCTGCGCAAGATTTGAGCTTGGGTAGTTTGTATTTGACGTTGATGACCTTTGGGAGATGATTCCCGTCGCTCGAAGGCTTAAAAACTGTCCTCAGACTATTGCAGGGAATAAGTGGCGTTACTTCAGTAGCATCTTCAGAATTAATGTTGACAACCAGGCAAACGCATGCCATCTCACGTTTTTCGTTAGGGAACACAGCCACAACCATGTCTCCTTCATTAATTCGTCCTACTTCTTCCTCGACATGGCCGAACGTTCTACTTCTTCCAAAGTGGTGGTTTTCTCTGCAACACAGCACTGTGGACTTTGTCTTGCCTGGTCGACTTCACCGTTTGAAGGTCCACTTTGTTTAATGCCATTTGCTGAGTTGTATACTTCCACATTCCATATTTTTTTTAGGAAGCATGTTTGTAGTCAATCTATAAAATAAAATATGAGACACAGTGTAGGAATTCCAATGTAACTTTGGAAATCTTGACAATTTAAAATTAAATTAAATTAAATATTTAATACTATTGAAAAGTTACAATAGGTTTTTGTTCCTACAACAACAATGTATTTGATAAAATAAAGTTTTCTTTGCGAGTAGAAAAAAAAAGCGATGTCAACGTTAGGAACCAAATGTCAACATTGGGATCAGACGGTGTCAGCTTTAGGTTCCACTACGCTAAATTAAAAACTTCAAACCTCGTGATATATTACAAAATTATTCAAATCCAAATATCACCTTATCAGCCAAATCAACAGTTTCCCCTAATGTTGGCACAGGTGTCAACATTAGGACCCAACACTATTTCATAAGACCCTAATGATGACACCTAAACCATGTGACCTATTAAAATTTGGGGTTTCAGTGCTTACGCATTCTTCCTTATGTTATTCAAAGAGCAGGCCATGTGAAATGGTAATTTTACACAGAAAATTTGACTTCAAAAGTCTAAATTTGTTGACTTACTTCGCTAACCTGCGGCACAAGGATGGCGTCGACGGAGTAACTGGAACACCTGACAACGGCTTCAATTTCAGCCAGCAGAGTTATATCGGATATTATAATTAGCGGAGCCGGCCGCCCTCAATAACTACATTGTTATCCACAGAATTACGCCAATTTCAAGTACCTTCAGTGGCCCAATAGCTTATTTTCACATTTTAAATTTGAAGTGTCAACATTAGGAATAGCGTCAACAATTGGTGCTTTTACCCTATGTGATATCTCGGGAAGGGAGGAAGTTACCTCAGACTACTGAACTGCTCGGATGGATCAAGAAAGTGTTGTAATTATTATGTTATTTTACGTTCATTAGCTGTACGAAGTACTAAGGAAAGTTATGATATCCGTACCAGAAAATGGTCCGTGTGTGTATGGACGCGATGGCGAAAAAACAACTGAAACAACAAAATGCGTCAAAATAAGGGTTAGGGAAAATTCAGTATGTTATAAGACTGTTATTATCGTGGTATCAAAGCAGTACATTTTTTTCTCATAAACGGCCCAGAGGATCCCAATTAAATGCTTGTGTGAACATTTCGAACAATATTGCGGTAACAAACTCACAAACCCCAACGTCGATTGTACCGTAGTTTTATTCAAACTAATCTCGCATTGTTCCAGTAGGCCTATCCAACGGTAGTTTAACGATGTTTATAAACTACTGTCATTTCATTGGCTAACTTACTTCACAATATTTATCCTGTAATTCCGGAACTGTAAACGTGAATAGTTACAGAGATAACCCATGCAAAGACCTCTCAACGAATGCCTTTACATTAATAGAGCGGAGTAGAATAAATTATGTAGTGTTATACGCGATTTCTATGTGAAACGTAGAGCTAAGTTCCACCAAGTTCATGAATAATTAATGAAAAACAGATTAATTTAGTAACTAGTGATGGAAATCGCCGAATCTTGTTTGTATATGTGGAGGTCTCCTAAATGTCCGAAACCTTTACGACCAACGCGAAATCGAATAATTTTGTCTGCTTCGCCGGTTAATTTTTGAAAAACGGTTGTGGGCCTCTTCCCTGCAACTCAACGATAAAGTTAACTTATCACATAAATATTAGAATTGCTATTGATCATTGGTGTGTTATTAAAAGACGTAGTAACGTTTTGTATAAAACGTGGGTTTGTATTAATAATACGCGCGGTATTGCAGGTAACAAGAGCGAAAAACGTTGCTAGGAAACGCCCGCCTCGCCCTATCACATCGGTTTGTTGGATTTAACATTGTTGAAACGGAGAAAGCTGGAAAAACGCTTTTCCCCACTTCTGACGAAATCCGCGTTATTTTCAGCGAGATTTCCTGATGGTTTATCGACGAGTTTCAGCACTCAACGGACCTTAGGTAGATATTCCGTCCCGACTAGTACGCCTTTCTCGATACATGACCCGCACAACGGGAGAATCGTTCGGTTCAGTTGTTTTCCAAACTTCTCCGCTGGTTGGTATATATTCGACATTTCGTTCCTTCTCTCTGGCTCACGGGGGAATTTGAGGTTATATTTTGGACTGCGGCAGAAAAAGCGTGAGAAAGGAAGGTTCCTTGCATACAACAACTATTCTTGAACCGATTAAAAGTATTGCGCTAGCAAACCTCAAGAAGCCCTATCCACAATCACTCGTTTTATTTCAGACAAAATGGGCGTTGGTAAGACACTCATATTTACCATATTTACACGAATATGCTCTCCCCTGGTTGTAGACAGGTGTGCAAACTGGTTCTATACGGTTTTTGTTTGTCGAAAATCATTTTTGAGAAATTTGAAATGGTGCAGCTAATCACATTCCAGCATGTGAGCCCTGCTGAGTTAAAGTAATTGTATTGAATGTAGAATGAGTGGCGTGAGGTCACAAAAAACCAGACGCATTATCAGGAATTGCTTCGTTTTGTGTGTTTAATTTTCGTTCACTGTTCATCTAACCTTCAGTGCCGTTTTTACTTTCCTTGGCTCTACTAAGTTGAAAGGAAAGTTATGTAATCGACTGAAAACTTTTTTTTGCGTTTTCTTCAGATCTTAACGTTTCAGACCCTACTGAGTCCGAAAAACACTATCTGAGAAAATGGTCTGTGTGTGTGTGTATGTGTGTCTGTGAACGATTTTTAGAGAAAACTACCGTACCAAATCAGCTCAAACTCGATATGTAGCCCGTAAATGACCATGGAACGCCAAAATACGGGTATGAGCAAAATCCATCGAAAGTTGGTTATAGTTATCATAGTGATCAAAACAGCAAATATTTTTTCCCCCAAAAACGGCTCTAACGATTTTGATTAAATTTTTTATATTGATAGCTCCCAATATGGCAATCATACCATAAAATTTCCATTTATGGGAAAATGACGAGAGCACAATAAATTATCAAAGTTTTCGACCAATTTTCGGGTTTAGCGCGGTTTTTTTCCTTATAAACTTCGCTGAAGTGTTACAATGAATGTTAAAAACAATTGGCGTAGTAGTCCAGTTCAATACCTATAGTGTGAGTGTTTAAAAACCCCCATAAGATATATGGAGATCTCCCTAGAAATTCCGGAATTTCAACTACTTCCGTTTCGTTTACTACCAGTTCTAAAACCTTATTCCCAATAACTGCAAAAGTAATTACTATCCTTCTTATGTGTCTCATATGTGTACCGATTGCTCAATAATGATCCTGGAATGAGTACGAGCAGCACAATAAATTCCGGAACTGTACGCGCTACCGCTTCCTGCTGCTGTGAAGTGTTGTTTGACCAAGTTCGAATGAATTGAGTGATAAATGAATTGATTAAGTAGAGAAAGCCATATAGAAAGTGAATTGACGTAGAGCTAAAGAAAGTAGTGTGTTGCAACGCACTAGATATTTGTATTTTGTCGCCGAACAGTTACCGATACATTTATGTTCGGGAGTCGAGTTAAGTTGGGTATTCTACAACGTGTATCGCTAGAGCAATTTATTATAGCAGATATTTCTTGAATAAGCCTACCAAGCGTGGAACGGGAGTTAATGTTTGAGACAGTTTCGTATCAAGTTTCGATCTTCCGGTGATGCTTCTAAAACTGAGCCTTCTTGGATTGATTATGAGGACAAGACAAGAGGAAGTTACAGGCAACATCAAGACAATCCTTGAAGTTTGTGCATAAAATGGAGGAGCTACGTCGGCGCTCATCGTCATGTTCGGGGGAGTAGAGTGAGAACCTTCACTCTACAACACGCATCCCTCCCAATTAACTCTGAAAACCTCATTACCTCCAACGATATCTCCCGTTTTGGAGACAGTTGCCCTATTAGCGTAGCTGCTTATCTCACGGTGTGGTGACAACCTCCGCTTACAAACAGGGACTAATACGTACACCTCTGGAGAAGTTCTGCCCGTTGAACGAGATTTAAATTACTTCGAAATCATCCATTTGAATGCTTTTCTGGTGAGAAAAGTTCTAGCCAGGAGAAAAGTTAGATGACAAGTGAGGGAAAATCGAATTGCATCCGCGGATTTTAACAACGCTTTTTGTTTGATGAGCAGAAATACTCGTCCTTGAGAAAGTACAATTAAAAAAGGATTTGGAATGACAACTTTTAGTGTGACCCAGAAGATGGAAAAGGGTAATTAAACGGTTAGGTGCTACATGGAATTAGCTGAAGATTGCATTCCAATGATGCAACATTTCACACAACTTTCCTCAGGTCCGCGTATTATCCTGATTACTCTAGAAACTAATCCAACATTTCACCAGTTCACATGGCCTCGTTACGTGCTACTCTACTGATTGATATGTGTTCAGTGATTAATGGCTGCCAAGACCATTTTTTGAGGATTTTTTTTGGTGCTTACCATCTTGAAATTGTTGAGTGCTGTGAAAAATGCTAGTAAATGAAACGGCATAACTCAATTTACGAAACTGTTCTCAATTATCTCATGAACGTTACTACGCTTTCACTATATAGTTTATTGGACTACAACCCATATTTTACTGAAGAGGCTAGCATTGTATGAGCGGGATCTATAAGAAAAAAACCCAGCAAATTATTACACAATGATTTATAATTCTCATGAACAGCTTGACCTAGTATTACTGCTTCGAGACCCATCCCATTCGATTCAGCATCGAAAAATACTAGTAAACCATACGAAACATGACCTGACTACAATGGAACTACGAAAACTAGATATTCCCCCGGCGCCAGGCGCCCGTAAACGTCCGTAGGCATTCATGATCCGATGTAGGGGTGTGCGGAGGAAGTGCCGGTCTCATTGGCTCTAACCTTCCTCCGCCCCGTCGGGCAAAAAGAGTGGGGGAAATTGGGACGGGACTTCCAGCAAACCCTCGGCAATTGACACGACGTTGTGAGTCGAGCAGGCATTGCGAGGCGAGCGGGCGGGTGGTTTTAATGAGACGGGAGGGAGGGAGTTCAAACGACGAAAGGTTGAGTTCCCCTGTAGTTCCCCCGAGTTCTTGCAATTAGTTGACTCTAATAATTACTGTGATTTCCCTATACGCAGCTGTACACGTCTGATACTCATTCCATTTCACCCAGGATGTAAAATACCTTGAAAATGATACAAAACACGACTTATTTGCGATTATACTGCGTTTAGTTAATTTTTTTAATCATTTTTCGTCTCGCAGGGGCCATGCTAATCTTCTCTGTATCGTTCCAATTTTAGTATATGTACCGCCGAAGCGAGCAGAGAAGACGGGATATCGACCGATATCCCTCCTCCCCGTTATGTCAAAACTGTTCGAAAAATTGCTTCTTAAACGACTCAAACCCATAATTGAAGATAGAAACTTGATCCCAATCCATCAATTCGGATTCAGGCAAAAACACTCAACTATAGATCAAGTCCATCGAATAACTAATATAATCGAAAAGGCCCTTGAAGGTAAGAAAATCTGTGCCAGCATATTTTTAGATGTGGCTCAGGCCTTTGACAAGGTTCGGCATGAGGGACTGGAGTACAAACTGCACCGAGATCTCCCAAAACAGTACTACTTACTGCTAAAATCTTACCTTGAAAATAGACATTTCAGGGTGAAGCAAGATGACCAATACTCTGACTTGAAGCCAATTAAAGCAGGGGTCCCGCAAGGGAGTGTCCTAGGGCCAGTCCTTTATCTTCTGTATACCCCGGACTTACCTCAACAAGAAGGTACAACTGTTGCCACTTTTGCTGATGATACGGCTATCCTCTCAGTAGATGATGAAGCCGAAGCCGCAACTAGTAATCTACAGACGTCAATTACTGAGATTTCTAAGTGGACAAAGATGTGGAGAATAAAGTTAAATGAATCAAAATCAGTTCACATCAACTTTACTAACCGAAAAATTCCTGTCATGGATGTTGAGATCAATTCAAATAAAATACCCCATACCGATGCAGTCAAATACTTAGGTATGACCCTCGACTCCAAATTAAACTGGAAAAAACACATAGAAAAGAAAAAAGGAAATTAGAATTAAATTCAGAAAGATGTATTGGTTGATGGGAAGGAATTCTCGTCTCTCTCTCCACAATAAACTGCTTATTTATAAGCAGATCTTCGCCCTATATGGACCTATGGAATTCAGTTATGGGGCTGTGCCAAAAAAACAAATATTAACAAAATCCAAACCTCCCAAAATAAAATACTGGGACATAGTGCATGCGCCCTGGTACATGAGAAACGATGATATTCATCGAGATTTGGGGATGGAAACAGTCCACGAAATTATCGCAAGGTACTCAAGGAGGCATGAACAACGTCTCCACAACCATGAAAACCCGGAAATGCTCTACGTTTTGGACAACGAGGATGAACTCCGACGACTCAAGCGGAAAAAACCTCTGGACTTAGTTAGTGCTGTTGAAGTACAAGTATAGCTCAGAGTTGTCGATAAACTGTTATGCGAAGGGGCTTGGTTTTACTGTAAACGGGTCCTCAAGGAGTGTTTGAAAAGATATGTAATATTGCTAGATGGATTGTATTTTAATATTCAGTTGCAATAATAAATCACGAAAAAAAAAAAATTTTCGTCCATAACAACCATGGGCTTTGTCTGATCGGATTGCCGAGATGGCGGGTACAACTAGATACCAAATGGGATATTTGTGCGAAAGAACGAATTTTTTACACTACGTTAAAGGCACAAAACGGCCCGAACGGGGGACAGCGGACAGTGGCCGGGGGGCGGGGGATGGCAGACGGACATTGCAGAGTTGGAATCCCCATATCTTGAAACGTAAAGCATCAAATTTTGAGGGTGGGCTGTAAAAAATTTTTCGTGACCGAAAGCACAGGGTTATTATTCAGAATGAATAATAAAACAAAAACGTGTGCCAAAATAGATTTCTTCGAAATTTTGTGTTAATTATTGTGCTGCTCTCGCTACTTTCCCACTAATGAGAATATTATGTATTTTCATAACCTAGAAGTGTGCATTCGGAAAAGTGTATCAAAAACGTTGTAGTCGTTCTTCTGAAAAATTTGGTTTTGTGATCACATAGATAACTATAGTTAGTTTTGAGCCGATTTATCTCGTATAAAAAGCCTTTGGAACGTGAAGGTTTGATGAAAATGTTCCTTTTCCGATTATGTAACACGTAGATAATAAGAAACACGTTACTTCTTGAGACTTTGTGGTTTACTGCTTATTCAGAATAATAACCCTGTTTTCGGTCAGGAACATTTTTTTAAAACTCCTCCTCAAAATTTGATGCTTAACGTTTCAATAAATCCGGATTTCAACTCAGCAATGTCCAATCCGATCGGACGAAGCCCATGGTTGTCGTGGCCATAAAAATGGTTGAAACATTTAAAAAACGCAGTTTTACCGCAAATACGCCGTGTTTTACATCATTCCCTAGGCATTCATAGATGCTGGGTCGAATGGGACTATTCTCAGAGGTATATGACTGCGTCTACACCAGAAATAGTGAAATCACAGTAATTATAGTGAACCGAAGTCTACTAATTGAAAGAACTCGCGGGACGATACAACGAAAGTAATCGTTTCATCGTTGGTATTCTCTCCCGTATCAAAATTAACTGTAAACTATTTTCCAATTGCTTACAGGCGCTTACGGGAATATTTAGTTTTCGTCGTTCCGTTGTAGTCAGGTCATGTTGCATGTGGTTTACAGGCATCTTTCGATGCTGAATCCATCGGGTCTTGGGGGTGTGAGACTAAGTCAAGTTGCGCAAGAGAATAATAAACCGTTGTGTAATAATTAGCAACGTGCTGTTTTATGAATCGTCTTCACGGCTTATTAAATGTTTTACAGAAAGCGTGTTTCTGCTTCTGAACTTCAACCATCTTACTTTATGTGGTATGCAGTAATACAGTTATCAACGCGTGATCACGTACACATAAAACGGTGGAATGTAGTGCTACTGGCAAATTCTCAACCTGCTACCATCTTCCTATTTGGATTGTATTCGTCTTGGAAATTCCTTGATCAGCCTATGGGCTTAGCAAACGCTTTTAGTACTATTTTTTCTTAAAGGATCGACACTTATTTGGGATGTCAGTCAATCATTTCGAATATTAATGGCGGTTTCTGAAGAACCTGGGTATCAACTGTGAGGTACAGTGTGGGTAAACTTGAACCGTTGCAGCCATTTTTGTGAAAATTGACTGTTGGGATAAGACACCATGGGATGTACGGGGGCAAGCCCAATCCCCGGAACCCTCATGGAGATAAAGCGTAGGCGCCGGTAGGACGCCGCTGGGCAATTCTGGCACCGGGGCCTGCCACCCATTCAGGTCTGTAGGCTGCTCAAGGTGCAGCCATATAGAATGGGTACCACGAGGGTTTCTGCTCACAGCCAGCCTCTTAGGCGTGAGGGGTTTGGCCTCGTGGGGACTGTGGTTTCGTTGGGAATTTCCCCCCTGGAGAGTTTTCTGGTGCTGGCAGGAAAGGGATATAGGCTACGTAGCTAGGTACCCTCTCCAACGCCACGGGCATGCACCCAGGGCACATCTACCAATGTCGGGATAAGAAAGGGGGGAGAAAACCGTATGCGTGGCGAATGGGCCCCCAGGTAGTGGGTGGAGGCTTGGGAGGTCAGCAAGTCCAAAATGTCCCACCCTGGTGTGATGAAAAGCCGTAAATGCCGTCGAGGGATGTGGCGGGCCTGCGACCATTCTGGCCTTAAGGGGTTTTTGACCCAAAAAGGTTCCTTGGCAATGCCCAGCCAACGGCCTATTATGGGTTAGGGCCACGACAGGTGGCTGCCTTCGCACTGCAAGGTAGCAATCCAACTCCTACCCAGGGCAAGGCCTGACAATGCTGGAAAATGCGCTTGCACCGCGGATATTGTGGTTGTCGTAATGTCATTCGAGGGTAGTAATTCCATCCCTTTCTTCGTTTTTGAACTGCTGGGTCTGAGGGAGGTAGGGGCCACCCGGTCGGAATTCCCACAGACATCCCGAATGCAGAACTGAAACTTTCGGGATAAGAAATCAAGTTTCTTGGTGAGCTTCTTTGATCAATGTGAACTTCTGCAACTGATTAGTCTGCCGAATAATGTCTGACTGTTCCACTTTAAAAAAAAACAATTTGTGTGCAATTTCCTTCATACTGAAAGCTGTTTTAACGAAAGCTCCTTGAGCTCCTTTTGCTGTTGATTTCTAAAAATTTGAATCACTGCGATAACCAGCCGAGAGATTGAATATGCAACTTCGAGTTACTTAGCATGTAGTTGAAACGTGCACCATTATTCCACAACGGAACAACTTGGAAATGTACTGATTTGATGGGAACTTTATGTTGAGTTTCCTGTCAGTTACCGCGCATTATTATTCACTGTCGTTGTAATGTACGACTAGGGAATGTAAATGACGGCGTAAGACCCACTATGTATCTATCATCCACCCGCTCGCTTGTTGTGAGAACGCCATTTTTCTCTGACCTCCCGTCAATGGGAGCAATTACACCGTTCGTTAGATCAAAGACGAAGTATATTTCAGAGACGAATCGAAGCAAGCTTTAGCGCTTTTTAAATTTTCTTCTCGCGTGTTTGCTACTTAAAGTTTTTTCCTCTCTTCAATATTTGGTATATCCAGATTTTAGTCTCTACGTATTGGCCGCTCCCTTCTCCCTTCTCATCTTTCAGAGCATTTCACAGGCGTTTGAGTCAACATAATAAAGAGCTGCTTCACCCCATGATTAACGGATCTTCCTTTGTCAAATATTTGGAGAGATCGCTCGCATCTAAGTTTGTTTTCTTCACGGCGGTCTTGAGTGAAGAAGAGGAAATTGGTGGGGAAACGGGGCGTAGACAGTGCGGATGATCCTTGAATAATTTCGTGTCGAAACTTATTCAAAAGTCTTCTGGTTCCCGGAACTTCGTTGTCACTCGGTCTCTCCAGATGTGGCTGTAGTACGCGAAACAGAGTAAAACCTTTTCATATCATGTTTTGAAACGTGAAGAAGTCGCAATGGCTTTTTGTCGTTCGGCTGGTTCGTATGAAAACCAAATAGCGGAATTCAAGTTTCTCATCACAATCACACTTTCGTTGTCAAATATTGATTTTCCTATGCAAATCGTGGTTCTTGCGTACTGCAAACTTTTCAAATTTGATTTGGGAATATCCCAGTTCAAATTAGAAAGTTTTACTTACGAATCGCCTTTTTCAACCACCTCTTTTTTATATGGAAGCGAATTGTGCCAGATACTACTTTTAGTCTACTAACCATTCATATCAAATCACATGCATTTATTCTTAATGGACTGTGGTACAGCTATAAAGGCGCTGTACGTCGTTGGGGCAATCTCCAACATCGGTGAAAGACATGAGGTGTATAAGAAGAGAATGTTGTCAGACTCCCATTATTTGATTCGATTGTCCACTTTTCATTCAATAGAACTTCGAAAGTGAAAGGTTTTGGACTCAGGAGGATCTGAAACGTAAAGATCTGAAGAAAACTCACAAAAACAATTTTTTCAGCCGATTACATAAATTTCCTTTCTACTTTGTACAGCCAAGTAAAGTAAAAACGTGTTGAATTGTTTGATAGAGTGATGAAAATTGCTGAATGCGCCGGATGAGAAAATATTATCGACCGATCTGCCCAATTCCTCTCTGTTTGACATTGAATTATGACAGTAGTCACGCGTTTGACGCTATCGTGAGTCATACGAACTGGTATTGCATAAACAATGCGAATGATTGGAAAAAAATACAAAAGTAATACGTTGGTAGCTTCGTAGTTACTGCCTGAAGGATACATTTACATTATCTAGGTGCAAAACTTGGTTATTGAGAGCAGATCGAAAGGTTAGTATTGTTATGAAACTCCAGTTGTTACGTTGCTACCTGAAAAGAAAACTGACAATTTTGAATCATTACACGTTTGGTGTTCGATAAGTCTGCATACTCATTTCTGATTCCTCTAAAATCTTGGTGTCAGAATCGGGATTCGAACCCACGGTACATTTTGATGCCACTGTATTTCAGAGGCCATCGCCATTCCAATGGCAAAAGCGTTGGTTGTCCATGTGATTAGTAGATTTGGAGTTCCCTTGGAACTTCATTCTGATCTAGGGCCAACATTTGAGGCCACTGTTTTCCAGGAAGTTGCTATGCTTTTAGCCCTCAAAATGATAGTTTAGTCGGGAGGTTCAAATCCCACCTTTTGGCAGATAGTATCAAAAACGATGGCTGAGGACCAAAAGAATAGGGACCAGCCTTGCCAATCGCTCTCCTAGCGTATTGCAGTGCATCACATTCTTCCACCCATTCTTCTGTTTTTGGTAATGAAACGAGAGCTTCACTTGCCTGTTCACATGCTGTTTGCAGCGCGTCCTGACGACGTACTCGTGCCTACATACTACGAAAAAGACTTATTAGTGCTAATCTTCAAGCACAACCGCAGTTATATCTAAAACCCTGCAAATTATTACACATCGGTTTATTATTCTCATGAACAGCTAGACCTAGTATTACTGTTCCAAGGCCCATTCCATTCGATTCAGCATCGAAAAATACTAGTAAACCATACGAAACATGACCTGACTGCAATGAAACTCCGTAAACTAAATATTCCCCCGGCGCTAGGCGCCCGTAAACGTCCGTAGGCATTTATGATCCGATGTAGGGGTGTGCGGAGGGAGTGGCCCTATCCTTTCTCCGCCCCGCTGGGCAAAAAGAGACGGGAAATCGAGACGGGGAACCTCGAACCGAGCGAACCATCGGCAATTGGCACGACTTTGCGAGTCGAGCGGGCTGGTCATTTTGATGAGACGAGTGGGAGGGAGGGAGTACTGACGACGAAACGTTTACTAACGCTATAGTTCCCGTGAGTCTTTTCAATTTGTTGACATTGGCTACTGTAATTTCTGTTAATTTCCCTATACGCAGTTGTACACGTCTGATACTGATTCCATTCAACCCAAAGTGTAAAAATACCTTGAAACGATACGAAACACGGCGTATTTGCGATTATACTGCGTTTTTTGAATTTTTTAAACTATTTTTTGTCCATAACAACCATGGGCTTCGTCCGATCGGATTGCCGAGATGGCGGGCACAACCAGGTACCAAATGGGATTTTTGTGCGAAGGAACGGATTTTTTAGACCACGTTAAAGGCACAAAACAGCCTGGACTGCGGACGGACATTGCAAATTTGGAATCCCCATGTCTTGAAACGTCAAGTATCAAATTTTGAGGGGGTCCTAACCGATAACACAGGGTTATTATTCAGAATGAATGATAAACCAAAAGCAAAAAAGGTGAGGCATCGCTACAACCTCAAATTGAATTTTGAAAACAACAAGCCAGGGGATAAAGTTTGGCTCTACAATCCTCGGAAAAACGGATTGAACCCCAAACTTCAACGACCATGGGACCATGTATTTATAGTAGGCATTCTTAATTAGGTGGTTTTTCGAATTAAGACTACTGGGGGGAAGCTACGGGTTGTTCACCATAATTGACCGGCTCCTTACAAAGAAGAGAGGGGAGATGTGTTAGGAAACTCCAGTTGTTACGTTGCTACCTGAAAAGAACACTGACAATTTTGATGCAGTGCACGTTTGCTGTTCGATAAGTCTGCGTACGCGTTTCTAATTCCTCTAACAGTATTGCGAAGTGTTATGTACTCTAGGCAGTGCACTCATTACTTACCATTGTGTTTTAAAATTAACCTAGGTGTTGAGGGCGGCGCATATTCATTACGTGGCTAATTTAATGGATGGCTATGTTCGTGATTTTTTTGAACTCCCAAGACTCCTAATTACTCCTCTTCTGTTTGTTAGAAGCTTTGTGCATTGAGATGAGCAATTAGAACTTCATCTGGAAAGTAGGAAAGACGAAACAAGGAGATCAAACAAGCCCATTGGCTGGACCTGAGAGTGGCGTTTTCTTTTTAACCCGGACTCTTTGAAGTTTCGTTGAAGGGCAGGGGAAACGATGTCAACGTGGGGCTGTGATGAGCCGACGACAGAGGAACTCGTGGGGGAATAAAAAGGAAAGGAAAAGGAGGTTAAAAAGAATGAGGTGAGAGTGTGATGTAAGGAATATGTGAGAGCCGTACTTCTCAAGGGTGGTTTGTAGGGTGTGAGCCTGAACAAAAGGCCTCTCTACTTCGGATCAAAGCAAGAGGACCGCCTTCCTCTTCAAGTAGCCTTCCTACTTGTACCAACTGTTAAGTCAGATCAAACGACGCCGTTACCCGCTGCTATCTTTGCAGATAGACTGTATGGAACTCCCGCGCACGGTTATAATAGGCTTCTTTAATAATTGCAGGGCCGTCAAAGGGTTTAACCTGTACATTTCAAAAGAATTCTCGTAACCGAAGCTTCACAAAGATTTTCCACCCCCGAGACTCGGAAATTTTGATAAGTTTTCCATTACCGTTTCCTTCTGAGGTGATTCAATATTTGACTCATTATTTGACTTTAGGCTCACCAAAAGGAAGGGTTAGGGAAGTATTGTACTCGGTCGATGCATCATAAATTTTTCAGCCCAACGGTTTAGAGCAATTTTTGTCGTCACTCAGGTTAAACAGACCTAAACGTTTTATATCTGATCAGTAATGCTTAACGTCCTGATGTCGTTGGGTCGCCTCCACTATGTCTACCGTCATTTAATAACCAATATACCGATCAAAGTCAAAATATCTCTTGGGTGAGTCCCTAGCAGTACGAAAGCACTGGATTTGAGTCAATCAGCCATGAGCTTTTTAGTTTCTTTTTTAGTTTCCTTCAGACCTTCGCTTAGTCAGGGTTACTCCCACAAAACACCAGTTGGGAAAATATTCCGTATGTGTGTGCGCCTATGTAGATGATGAAGGGGAAAGGGCTTAACGAAATTGGTTCACACCAAAATAATGGTACAGGTAAAGTCAGCTCAAAACTGGCTATTCCTATCATACTGCACAAAATACCAATTGTTTCTCTCAAAAACAGCTCCATCTACCATTTATTTAATTTTTCATTTGGCCAGCTCGGAATAATACGAGCTGTTATGCTACGATCCGTGGGAAATGGCGAGAGCAGGAGACAACGTCCACAATTTCTGAGAAATTCGATTTTTGCACTGTTTTCTTCTCAGATGTTCTGTTGATATGACTGTAGCACTCTCATAAAAATTAGCTTTGGTCGTACTTACTCATTTGAAATTTGCGGTTCTTGGAGTTTTGTTATTGTTTTTTTTTTCTTATTACGGATAGCCGCGACTTCCATTTACCAACTACTGAATTCACCTATTTCCCCGCGGATCGAGGATGTTCAAGATCACGATTCATTATTGTTCAAAAACTTCCTTCGTCTACCGTCGCGTTTCGAGTCAGTGCGAGTTAATCGACTATCAGAGCATCAACGACCGGTTTCACGAACTTACGAACGTCCATCGTATCTCGAATTGGACGTACCGTGGGCATCCAGGTACGTCAGTGCCACGTTTTGTTGGAAAGAGTAATCACCCCTTGTAAATATAGTCCACTTTGAATTATGGGTCTTCCAAAATTGTTATTTTAGCTGTACCACAAAATCAAACTAGCTGAGTATTCCAATAAACTACCTTAGTAACGTTCATAAAATAGTTAGGAGCAAAACCAGAAATTCGAGAATTCGAGTTACCGCCGTTTCACAGTTCTCACCCGATGAATCAAAAATAAGTTATGATCCTTCTAAACAAAGTCATATTGATTCTCATGAATCACCTGAGAACTGCACTGATTGCGTGGCATGAGTAGGAACACCTCAATAAATTCCTGAACTTCCAAAGTACGTGAAACGCGAGTTTGTTTTATCAAGTTCCAATGAACTGAATGGAAAAACAAAACTTTTCTTCCTCCTTTGTAGGGTTAAAAACTACCGTAAATTACTTATGCTAGTCAAACCACCACAGTTACTATTATTGGAAGAAACAGTCCCATATACTCTCGGTTCCACTCCATGGTCCCATAGTAGGTCAGGAGGTAGTCAGCACGTCGCAAGTTCATATTACGGCTTATTGCAACCCCATCTCGAATCAACAACTTCGTACCTCCGACTAGCCAATCTTAACAGGCCACATAACGTCCATAGACTTTGTGTCTTCAGACTTGAGGACCTCCCTTGGTCGACCCCAGAAGAGTCTAATGAATAAACTTGACTGCCTGGCGCGCAATCTTGTACTTCTCCTCCTACTTACCCATACCGTGGCGCAAGAGGTTCTCCATGTGGCTCCAATGAATGGTTCAGCATGGGATCAGTGCAGATCCATCCCGCGTCTGTTGGTCGGCACAACCGACCCTTCTACTCCTTCGTGACTCGGCACTCAACACAAGGTGTTCTTCTCACCCCAGTCAGGCATTCCCAAACCAGCACTGAGGAAATGGTATAAGATGGTTTGGCTTCTTAGCTCCGTATCTGGCTCACCATAATTTCACAGGGATGCATGTTAAAGCCAAAATTAGTTTAAAATTTCGGTGCATTAATTTTTTCTAAAATGTTCATTCTAGCTTTCTTGGATCGGAGAAGGTTCATTTTAAATACATATCGCGCGTTACATTTTCGAGTTTATGTAGGAAAGTAAAGACATAACACAAACGGTGGGTACAGCTTTCGTACTAGTACGCAACCTCTAGGGACATTTTATGTCTTTTATTTTTGTTTTTATGCAATGATAACTACGTTTGATTGTGCTCGTTGATGGTTTCGATATAATGGCCGCGTCAATTGCAATTGACATCATCACTTGGTCACTGAGGTTATTAAAAGTGTGATGTTACTAAGCGCTAGATTTTGTAACAGACGTTACCAAGCTAATCCAACACAAATATTTCGTGACGCTTCTCCGTTACATATCCCGCGTAACGTCTCCCGCGTTACATTTTCGAGTTTATGTAACAAAGTAAAGACATAAAATGCCAAAAGTAATAAATTTGATTAGTAGATAAACCTTTGAAAATCACTATACGTACGTTGGGGCGAAGAAAGTTGTGCGGTTCCTCGTACCTGATATATTCTAATGTTCTACAATAAATGACTTGAATTTAGGCAACATCACGGACTGTCCCATAGTAACCAATATTTTGTTATATTTCACATCGTATCTACTATTAATCAATACCGAGATGTTCTCCATAACAGCCTTTGTGAAAATACGAGAAAGAATAATGTGCCTTAAAAGCAAAAAAAATTGGTGGTAAATTAATTTGGAGCAATCCTAGAGTAAAAAACAAAACATTGTGCTGAATGTTACATGGGATGATAAAAGTTGTGTCTTGTCTCGCATCAAATTGTTTTTATATAGTTTAGTCGCAATACTGATACTTCAACCAACACATTTTATTTTAGTGGACGCGCAACGTAGCAAATAATTCAATTCCTCCTCTTGCTCTTTTCATCATCACACGTTTTATAGTGTGTTTCGCCGCGTCACAGCACGGTTTATACACGTTTGAAAAGATGGTGGTTTTTCCGTCATTGGCGGTTGATTTAATCTCCTTTCTATTTCAAAGCGGAAATCTAAAAAACAAAATAAAAAGGTGGTATGTTTTTGGGATGTTACGCGCGTCGTTGAATCATCCGAAAAGGACAGCCTAATCGTTCGTGGAATTCCCTTTTGTGCCTACTAAAGAAAGGCTTTTTGTTGATCCCCTCTGGTGTCTGCGCGTAGTCACGTTTGAAATTGAATTAAATGTGGGAGAGCGCGATCGATACTTCACAAAGAAGGTCCTCGGATGATCAAGTCACTGAATTCAAAGCACCCTGTCTACACACGTTCTCCAGAATTCCAGCCTTTCATGTTCCTCTACTCCTCCATTCCTTTTCTAAAAAGATCCCAGTTTCGGAATGAGAGGAATTTCGTCGAAATTTAAGGCTGCGAGGAGGCCAAAGTGGATAGTATAGAGGGGCGATGAACGATGTTCTTGCTAATTCCTCGGCATTAAATAGTTAGACGTTAGGGAGCGGGAAGGGACTTTTATTAACTGTGATCCCGAAGGAAAGTCGAAGGGTTGGTCGGGTTTTCACCCTCAAGCGAAAGGGGGATGGCAGCCTATGATATATACGTACGAGCTTGGCCTCTCCCCCTTCACTTTACTTCGCCTTGGTCTTCAGTGTATTAGGGTAATGAGATTTCTAATAAGAATTTACAGTCCCTTGGTCCTAAGCTCTTGCCTTTCGCCGCCTTCCTCACCCATCGAATTTTCCTTTTCAACCTCACCCCGGGGATTTCTCTTGAAAGGGCAGTACTGAAGCGGTAGATCAAAGGAGATTCCGTACATCTGGCAATTTACCTGTGGCCTCTTGGATACAGTAGTGCCTTGGGGTTCTTTCAATCGCTACTTTTCTCCCCATCACTCCATGAAGCCTCTAGGAGTTTATGTCAACTGCAGATTGTTGGAAAATACACTGGAAGCTACTCAACTGTGTAACCCCTTTAGATCTTCTTTCGGACAAGACAAAACATGGAACGGGTGGTCTCTTCCGCTGTATTGTTGCCCACTTACCACACATTGCTATTCGTTGCTAAATGTCTCAAGTGTATCGGTAATTTTTCAAGTCATTGCGTATTCTCAATAACTTGATCTCCAAATTTTCATCAGTTACCGCGTGATTCGCAAAAATATCAATAAAATGTCCAAACTGGTTCATTTAATCAGGAGGATTGTACGAGGGAAACACAAAACGGGGTTTTCGGTGAAGGACCACAAAGATTGGGCTGGGTTTAACACTCTTTTGAATGTTTTTTCGCTGAATTAGCGTTGTATGTTTTCTAACGCAACTGCAGTAACTTTTTTTACGCACGAAAAATTAGCAGAGCATCTCTGGAACAACTCATCACACACTTTTCACAGCTCCAAGTACATTTAGCAATTTTTGTAGCTCTACTGACTAATCCATTTCAGTTTTCGCTTCGTAAAGGTTCCTTTTTCTGAAGTTTTGTTGCTACTGTTCCGAAGTTATAAGGTAACAACTACGAATAATTTATAAGGTGATACTGTCGTAGTTTGCATTCTGGAATTCGGTGTTTTGTTCCTGGTATGAGGCAGGTAGGTGTTAAGCGCAATTAATTACCGTTTTTAAAAAGGATATTATGAAAAGTTCCTGCTCTCTACTAGCTCGTTCAGTAATTATTCAGCGACTTATTGCCGTAATTACTAATTAAACGACGAATAAGTGTTGTGTGAATGAGTCAAACCCTAAAAAGAAATTAAAACACTTTCCGTAACTCCGTATGGCAAGTTTCAATGCCAATAGTGTTGGAGCGATTTTAATCAAATCTGAGCTGCTTTCGCTTTTTCCTCGTTCGTGAAGTACAGCTGCCTCATTCCATTACCCACTTTGACAACCACTCATCCTTTTCAGCTCTTTCCATGACATCATTATTTCAATTCGCAGTTCACTCCGCCTCTTTATCTCGCTCTCGGACGAACTTTATTTTCGAATTTTGTTTGATAATTCGACGATCCCAATCGAGAAGAGGTAATTGAACGTGAGGCGACCCATTCCTTCAATAGGTCGTTGAGTACAGATCGGATAAGTATTCTTAATCTGGATATTTATGAGATTAAATAGGTGGCATTTAGTGTGCAATGCTCTATCGGATTTCATTCTGTATATATCTGGGTTGTCTGAATTTGACCGACGATGTGCTGTAAGCTCAAGTAGTCACACCGGTTTATCTTTTTTAATATTACCCGTCGTCAAGGGTTATGACCCTTGACCGCAACTATTTTGTAAAGACCTTCCCTCCTGTACACTCTTTTCGTTGGAGGTCAAACCGTCCAACTGCTGCGAAAAATATTTTGAAGTTAACGAAAAAAGCTTCACTCCACCGTGACGTACTGCTGCGATCGCAAACGGATAATAATTGGATTCAAATGTGAACAACCCTCAGCGGGCATTAACCCATATCTCCCGAAGACCACATTTATTTACCGTTTGGTAGTTGGGAGATCGTGCACACTTTTTTAGTGCACGTCCTTCCCATATCCTCGTTTCGATATTCCAACAAACCTCATTTTCCTTACTTATTTCACTGTGATTCCCATATTATGTCAAAGCGGTAAACGCGAACCGCACGTCGGTTTTTCGATGAATATTGTGGAATAAGTAGCGGCAGCCCAATAGAACCTAAACAGCGACCAGCTTCTACATGAGAATAGAACGTTAAGTTTTTCTAATTCATATGAACTGTGTTAAAAATAAATCGAAACGCAGGAACGAGGTAAGTGTCATTTTAATTTTTTCGGTTTGACTTGTGTAACGATCAATGTGTTGGGGAGGAGAAGTTTCCTTTGAACAAAGCCCTTGAACCACACGATGTACATAAGATTTACTAACAAAAAAAAAATAAATTGTTATCTCTCCGAGTAAAATAAAACAGGAATTCCTATAGGCGCAATAGAAAAGGGGTCCACCAGCTACACCGCCCGTTTACGTCTGACCTGAGGCGTCTTCTTCAGGTTGACTTCGGTTCTGATGAGACGATGAAACTGGATATACTAGCAGCTTCGAGTTTGTAGTTCTGGCGAACTCGCGATCGCGTAAGCGCCCGATTGGATGCGCGGAATTGCTCACTTAAGATCCCCAAATACACTTTCTGGATTACCAGGAATAACACGAAAAAATGTTCGGGTGGCCAGGCTAACTTTCGGGCAAAAACTGAACGGCTTGAAGCGTGAAGGCACTAGATTAAATGCCCCTTACGTAATAGACAAAAAGAAAAAAAAAAGAAACAGCAAAGGAAACAAAACTTATGACTAAGGACACTCAAGGCAAGGAGTGACCTCTGCCGAAAAACATTGGCTTTGGTCCATTTTTAGGTCTTCAGTAACTGACGCTAAAACAACTTGACTGTCCAAGAAGAGCAACGATAAATGGACCACTTTGGAAGTGAATATTTTTAGAATAGAATCAAATGTGATCTTGTGAGTAGAAGTCCAAATATGAGGTTATTTTGCATTTGAGATTAATTGTCCTACACGATTATCATAATTGGTACTGAATACAGTTTGTTACAAGGAAAAATATACCATCGACTGTCTCCACACCACAACAAACCTTTTCTGCTGGATCGCTATGGCACAAAAGTTAGTAGTAAATACGAAGAAAACACGCGAAGCCCTTACGATATTTATGTTTCGTGAAGTAACTGGATCTCTATAAAAATGTGTGTATTGGCATAGATCTTGCGATAAAGAAAGAAGCCTTAACATGAACCATTGCTCATCGAGAAATTGTTATTTTAAATTTCTAATGCGAGGGAGAATTGTTCACGTAACGATTTCGATTGAATTCAAAGCAACGTCGTATTTGTAACTTTCGAACTTTATTAATGTAGATATTTTTATTTTTCTTGAACATTGGGTAGTTATGTGATCTTATGATCTAACCATGGAGCTTGGAACCCGTATTAACTTTCTAGGATTAGTTCATTTCACGTATTGTATGCACGCCGGCTTCAGCAATTTACCTACTAAAAGCTTACTTTGTAACATTTCCTTCCCCCCCTGCGAATTCCCCCTTAAGTTCTTTCGTGTATTCATTCCATCGAATATACTACAGTCAGTTCTGTCGCTTTAAGCAAACAGTACTAAGCAGCCTTTCATAGGCTGGGTAAAAAGGAACTATTTGCATGCATGAGGGCGGGGTTCGAGAAAACAACGTCGATGTCACCCTCAAGATTGTGACTACGTGGCGAGAATCCGAAGTTGCTCTTAAATTGGAATGAGGCTCGTGGTCTTGTGAAGATGGATATAAAACATCGAGGATTTATAAAAGGAGTCGAGACTAAGCTGACTAGATGTGTATATTAAAAAAAGGAAGAGCGTAAACTTACAGCCAGAGCCGCTCCATGTTTAACAAATACCCGCTTGAGTCAATGAATGATTGTTCATGGCGTTCGGTTTTAAAAAGAAATTATGAGACCACCCTGACTGGTATCATTCTGCTGTTATTTGATTATCAGAGAAAGGATGGGGCAGTGTTTGTTTCAGCGTGTGGCAGCATATCAAGGTGCAACTGGATTCATTGTTTCATCATTCCTCAAAAATTAAATGCTGAAAGATGTTACTCCAAGTTGCTCCTTCAAATAATTGGGACGTATTGGGACCTGGGTGTGAACTTGGAAAAATGCGATCGCAGTGTGGGGGTTTCGGTTGCCCCCTGGAAATTAAGCAAAGAAAAGTCTTCTTGCACCCGCACACTGTAAACCACCACAACTCGCCCATCGAACACATTTAATTAAATCGTACCATGTTTTTCTTGGGATTAGCACCCAAATCCTCATTTCCTCCCTGAAGGCCTTATTAGCTATAGATAAATAGAGGTCTTTACACTTGACGATTTAACGATCAAACATCTCATGGTGTCTCATTAATTACCTTAGGAGACGCAAACCCGATCTAAGGATCAAACGTCCCTCATTGTCTCATTAATTACCTTAAGGGATGCAAAGCTCCGCGCAGTCGTCCAGGAGGCTTGAGCCACATGTGCATCAATACTTGACCTAATTATTCAGATCAATCTGAAACCAATTAAACGTATTAATGAACATAGTGGTTCGGCCCCGGAAGATTCGATTTAAAAAATTCTGGTGTTACTAGTCACATAACTTTCCCTCACACCCGGTGGTTTTCGTGGCTTTACCTAACTAATAATCCAGTCTATATTTTACTCAGGAACATGGTAAAACACCTTCACGTTTTACGTACAGTGTGGTAGCGCTTAAAGTTTCAGAATTGATTGAGTTTTTCCTACTATTCTACGTCTGTTATTGAGCAACCAGTGCACAAGGGATTCATAACGCTATGGACATAACTTTTTGAGAAGGAGCGAGTTTACTGTTCTGGAATTGTCGGGTAAAAACTGTGAGCAACGTCCGTGATTGGGATTCTGGAACTTTTAGGGTTGCTCCTAATCTTTTATGAGAGTTATTACCACACTTTTTGTGGAAATAGTATTTAAGGCTATTAACTGCAGGAAGAAAACTGTAACTGAGGGGAAAAACTGCACAAAAATCTATTTTCTTCAAACTTTTCGATATTGTGCTCCTCTCGTTATTTTTCCATGGATGACAATTCGGCGGTTGTGTCGTGCAGTTTTATACAGCATATATACAAAATTTAATCCAAATCGTTATAGTTGTTTTTGCGTTTGGTGTTTTGATGATTATGATTGCTACATTCTACACTACTACTTACACTCTTATTTGGGTTGTGCAGTGCAAGATGAAAATACATTTATAGATCAGCCGTTTACATACACACTTTTTTCCCAACAAAGGTGATTTACAAAGAAGAAAACCACATAAATAAAAATTAATGAAATGGGGAGGGCGCTCAAACTACAGTACGTGACTCTAGGGATAGGAAGATTTGAAGGAGGAAGGAATAGGATGTTCCACGCTGAAACGCTTGCCAGTTTGATACGTTTCGAGCAATACGCGGGTGATACCTCGAAGAACGCCTGCCCAACGCTGCCTGGACACAGTCAATGCTGCTGCACCTGCCTCCACTCCACGAGCTTTCGACACTGTACAGTTAAAATGGGAGCTCGGGGGGGGGGGAGGATTAATATTGAAAGCAACATCGCACTAAGAGAGTTGGGAGTTAGTACGGTATCAAGCCGAATGCAATTGGATCAGAGTTTTATTCTGAATTTTATTCGGGGACATTTTTACCGCCACAAACCAGGAACTGGGTGGGAGCCAACGTGAGTGTGGACGACACAGCAACGAGAAAACCAGCTCAGTTACAACTGACGACAGCGAAGTCTCCGGCGAATCAGGGCATTTGAAGTGCCCTGTCAGCATTAATGCCCCGAACGAGCCTCCGCTAAATCGAAGGGTTTGGTTCGTCCAGTTACACAACAATGAAAGTACGAAGTTGTCGTTTAAATAGTATCGTGTAAAACATACCTGTGTCTACACTGCGTTCTCCCTTTGCAATGTATCGCTGAGAAAGTGTGACGGGTTCCCGTAGGGTTTCCATGGTTGCGGACGTCGGCAAAGCAACATGAAGTCTTGTGCTTGTATTTTTCGTACTATTGGCCATGTCCCTTCTTTATAAAAGTCTCAGTAAATGATTCATGCGATGAACTTCACAGCCGAAGTTTTCAGTCCCAACTGAAGGCCGTGAAATGAAAAAGTTAACACGTCAAGAAAATCCGCGTTAATTTCTGTTTGTATTTGATTCAATAGGAAATCATCGTCTGTAGCATCGACTGATTGGAAAGATGACGAATCTACCAAGATTTGAACAGGCGACCCCGGCGTTGAAAGTTGCAAAGAAGGCGGGAATTCCAGTTGATTGAGCATTAAATGCAAATAGCCCAGAGACCTCACTTCACCTTCCTCACTTCATCACACCCCTTTTCATCCGTTTCCCTCTTCTTTCTCGCTAACCCTTTCCCTCTTCCACTTCGAACCCCTTCCCATTTGCTCTGCCAATAATAAGTAACACCAGTTCTCTCCACAGTCTGACAGATGGTGCCTCCCGCCCTAATGGTGCTTCATTAAAGTTGTAAATTAAAACTGGCTTGTTGCATAATTCGTCCACTAATTGATCCTTTCTTGCTGTCAGATCTCAAACAAGCGTAACTGAGTTCACATTCAGTTTTTAGAGCTCAACCTCCCGGTTCATTTTCTTAATTGCAATTGAGAATTGTTGCGGAAGGAGATGTTTTTGGTATTTTAATTCATTCTTAGAAAATTCAAACTTAACAACTTACGAATGCTTTCAAATTACTTGGTTTCTAATAATGCTAATTTTAACGGAAAACGGGAGAAGCGTTTTCCCGCTACCGATTTTAAGGGATTGCCGAGGGCTTAACTTCTGGACTGTTACTCTTGAGGGCATTTTTGGTAAGAGCATCTTCAGATTGAGCCATACGTCGGTTGACGACCCACGAACTACAACTGCGTGTGTGCTATGGAAATTGATGTACGTGAATATCATTACAGAAATGTCCAAGGTGTGGTGTGGGAGATAGTCAAATGTCTCTGTTGAATCAAAATTATTGGAGCTGTTTTTGAGACAAAGATAACCCATTGTAATAATCGAAGACCTCATTTTTTATTGTTGTTCTGCTCACATCTCAAAACAACAGGTGATAAGGGAAACGACAAAATATATGTATGGGTTAGTGGTAGTCGCTTGAAAATATGTGTATGTCAAGTTCAATACATTTTTATTGTCATGGAATTCAGAGGGAAACTTCAAACCTGCAGGACTGTACAGCTAACTATATGAATTGCAACCGATTGGGACACGAGATCCCGAGCCACCGCTCGTTATACTTGTCGCTACACCGACTACCTGGTAAACTGGCGAGCACTGCTCATCAGGAACAATTCTGAAAACATTTCTGCAGCGTGCAAATACGTTCAAGGCGCATTTAGACCCGCATTGTCCTTGAACGGATAAAACCGCTGTCAGCCGACTAAGCGTCTTTATGTCGTTACATCACGTAACTTTCCTCAGCCCCGCGTACATTCGCGCGCCATGCGATTTTAATTTCTTTAGTCTAATAGTCCTATATATTTTTCGCTATTAATATTACGTTGAATGTGGTAGCTCTCAATGTTCCGGAATTTATTGATGATGATTTTACCCATGCCACGAGCATTATTGAGTGATCAGTCCATATGAGGTTCATGAGACTGTCTATATGATTATTTTGGGAAGGCTTATATTTACCATTTTTAAAACAGTGTTCTTTTTTATCGAGAAGGTGTGGGGAATAGTAGGGGTTGGAATTCCGGAATTTCTGGGGTTGCTCCTAATAATCTTATGAAATGTATAAAACGCACATCGTGTTGGGAGTTAGTCGGACTACCACTCAAATATTTCTAAGAACTGTAGTATCATTAGGGCAACATTTGTGTGGAAAATATCTGGTGCGTCGTAAATTCGACGACCTGTCGTACATACTGACTCTGTATCTTCGTTCAACGCACTTCTACGGAAACATTTATGGAGAGCAAAACGTAGGTACTAGTTACTTGAGAGTACTTTGTGAAAATTGGAAAACCGATTCTTCGACTGTCGTTTTTCAAGTTTTTGTGGTTTATATCTTTGTTCAACAGATGGATACAGAAATAATTACGAAGAACAAAATGTGAGTATAGGTGTTTCAAAGACATGATATATGATTGACCGAATCCAGTGACGTAGTTGCTCGGGAAATGACAAAAATGTTCAAAACATGTTATTTTCGACACATTTTCATTTATATCTCTGTTTTATGTACTGTCAGAGGAACCTTTACGAAAAACAAAATATAGGTATTAACTATTTAAAAAGATTCTGTGAGTTGTTTGAAAATTGTTGCAGCCGTTTTGCCAAAAAGCGTGAAAAACTTAGTTTTGCTTTTTAGGCCTTTATCTCCGTTCACCGTTTTCTCATGGAGATATTCATGTGGGAGAAAAGTTTTGTGCTAACTAGTAGAAGATAATCTGAACTGTTCGGTGCATTTTCGCCCTTCATCCCTCTTTCCCGTCGATAAAAATCGCCCATATTTTCAGGTCTGCAAAAAAAACCAGCTGAATCGGTCCAGCCGTTCTCCCGTAAATCGAACACACACGGAACACGCGCTGAAATCAGGTTTTTTTGGATTCAGTAGGTCTCAGAACGTTAAGATCTGAAGACAACCCAATTTTCGTTGACACGATTACAATACTTTCCTTACCCTTTGGATCGCAGAAAGTGAAAACAGCTCTGAAAGTTGTCAAAGTTTTTTTAATCATTTATCGTGCTACTCTCGTCATTAAAATTTGTATGGTTTATTTTATATGCCCAAAGACGACGAAGGTGATAAAATTGTAGAATCCGGAATGCGACGGAAGAATAGTTTTTAGCAAGACTTCGTTTATAATCTCCTGACACGATAGAGCAAGATTATTGTAACATAATAACAAGATAACAGAAGGCTACCTCAAAGGGAGCAACTTTATTTTTCACTGTAGGAGCGCTTTAATTAGGTGAGTAGACATTGGTATTCCGTCCTTCTACAATTGAGACACTGCACTTATGGCCTCTCTATTCCGAGGAGAATGATTGGAAACACCCAAACTAAGTCGATGGCGGAAACTTATTTTCCTCTTCTGTTTGCGTTGAGAATATTTCACCGAATGCTTGCCCATAAAATGTAAATGAGAGTTATAAAGATCTTCTTCTTCAGGCACTTTTCAAGGTCGATTCAAATGAAATTTCCTGAAATATGTTCGATAGAATGAAGCCAAGGCTCGAAAGCATTCTTTAAATTAAAAGGTGAGGTGCTCTATCGTAGTTAACGAACTCTTATTCCTCTTTGAAGTGGATGATTATTTGTACAGCGCTCATAAATGTACAGCTAAATGTGATATCATGGTTATCAGTCTTACTCGCGCGTTTTGGTTTATTATTCATTCTGAATAATAACCCTATGTTTTCGGTCACGAAAAATTTTTTACAACCCCCCTCAAAATTTGATACTTTACGTTTTAAGACTTGGAGATTCCAAATTTGCAATGTCCGTCCGCCGTCCCCCGTCCGGGCCGTTTTGTGCCTTTAACGTGGTCTAAAAAATTCTTTCTTTCGCCCAAAAATCCGATTTGGTATCTAGTTGTGCCCGCCATCTCGGCAATCCCATCGGACGAAGCCCGGGGTTGTAATGGGCAAAAAACGGTTAAAAAATTAACGAAACGCAGTACAACGTGGGAGCTACAGCGTTTCTTCGTTTGAACTCCCCCCCCCCCGCCTGTCTAATTAAAAAAATTAAAAAAGCAACCGCGCTCGCTTGCCTCCCAACGACGCCGCCACTCAACTCCCCTTTCGCCTCGGAACGGGTTCGCTTCGAGCGCCCCCGTTACAATTTCCCCGACGACGGGGCTAAATCATCAGACGTTTTGTTTCCGTAGTTTTATTGTAGCCAGGACATGTTTCGTATGGATTACTAGTATTCGATGCTGAATCGAATGGGATTGGGAAGCACTAATACTAGGTCAAGCTGTTCATGAGAATAATAAACCATTGTGTAATAATTTGCAGGGTTTTTATGTTTGAATTGAAGAACCCTTCTTTGGTTCCACGAACGCATGCGTCACATATGGGCTTGGAGCTTGATGAGTGCTTCAGAAATCTCTTCCGACTACTCGTCAAGACCCCTAACAGGAATTTTTGCTCAATTTGTAGCAAATAGAGCGTGTTCCATAAGAAGAGGGGCTCCCATGAAAGACTGACCTCGTGCCAGCATCTCTGGAATGAAGGGGGCGGAAGGCTCAACATTACATCACGGTTTTAGATTCAATTTCCTAAACTCCCTTATGTGGAAAGGCTTCGGCACTTTGATAGCTGATCAGTTTCATCCTCGAGGGAAACTCGGGGAATTCCAAAGCTAAATTGTCTAGGGAACTTCCTTTCTCCGCCATCCATGTGTTCTTCGCCCTCTCCGTCCGTTTTGAGAGATATATACTTAGCAGGGTAAACGGAAACTCCACCCCCCCCCCCCACCCCTCCTCCTCCCTTCTTCATATACAACGTCGCGCAACTCAGCTTCCTATGCCCGACCCTGAATAATGATTGCTTTCCTAGTATCGATTCCATCTTTTTTTCCCCTCATCCCCTCGTTACTCGTTATAGGTGCCGATCTCGACGAACCTTCTTCCTCGATCCTGACTTCGTTCACTGGTTCCATTGTTGTCTTTTTCATGCTAAGTTGAGCTCCAGCGCTTATGACCTATCAGAGGTTATATGAATAATGGATCGATGGATATAGTTTAGTTCTGTGTCTGCTAAGAAGAATCGTAATCAACAAGAATTCATTTTATGCGATACAAACAGCTATCTGTAATGAAATCAACCTCTCAAACTGAAAAACGATAAAACTCAAACGCTCAACTTGAAACTGGCTAACTTCTGGGAGATCATACGAAAAAATTGAAAGCATAGAAAAGAGAATTGACTGGTGAAATAAATAAAATGAACTTCCTTATAATGAGTGATGTGTTGCGAGACAACGGAAGGATCTCCGAGGGCATTCCTTAAACGGTACCATACAAAAAGTTTCTTCACGTGAGTTTTCGGTAGTTTCTTTATACGACAGGTGACAAGATCGGAAGAAAAAAAAAAACAATGAAAACACCAAATCCTACCGAAAAAAAGGCTGTAATGACTTAGATTAAATTTATTGTGTGATCAGCTCCGGATAGCGTTATCGTAATTTAAAATTTCCGTTCGTGAGAAAATGGCGAGAGCAACACAATAAATTATAAAATATTTCGATGAAAATTGTAGCGTAGGATTTTCCTAACAAATCCGGCTAGTACAATAATAGCTCTCCGAAAAATCAAGCTTATAGTCCAATCATGTATCCACGAGGTGAAAGTGAAAACAGAAATTCTGGAATTGAAGCCGCTGCCGTTCATTCACTAGCATTTCTAGTCGTTCCTACTCTGTAATTTCAAAACCGCAAGAACGAATTTTTTCAAAAAAAAAAAAATTGTTGATAAATTCCAGATGAGTGGGGGAAACCTAATTAATTCCGTTATTCACCACCGCTTATATTGAACTTGGTTGTAGGGCGTATCATGTCGCAGATTGTACGTAACGCGTATGTGCCTGCGCGGTCAACATTTGTATTCACCTTCATACGGACGAGATAACGCGTAATTAGAAATAACGAGCATTAAACCGTTCTCTCGATAACCCCTTGGAATTCCCTTCTCTGATATAGTTTGCGTTCAATTGATTAGTTTTGCTTCTTGGACAATTCAGTATTACTCATATCGTAATTAGTGACTGCGATGTGGGGTCGTTCTTGACTGTACAAGTTAACTCTGGTGAGGATTCTTGAGAGCCAGTCGGGATGAATGAAAATGACTTGCTCACCTGAGCAATTAGTAACATATTGTATAGGGGTGAGCATTTTGAAATGCGATTTCAGTTTTAATCTGGACAGTCCTTATTGTTCGAAGCTTGAAAAGTCTTAAAAATTGTTCAATTAGCGGCGTTTATCCCTTCAGAAAATTATTTACTTGATCGATAATATCGACGAAACAGGTAGAGCGTGACTGTGATCAGTTGATTAAAGATACAGTTCAGCGGGTTGTCTTACCCGGGGTAATGAACCTCATTCTCTACCAATCGAGGGCAATTCACGAGGAGAGGCTTCCTTGCAAGAGGAAATCATGAACCTAATTCCTAATTTACGGCAACGCATTTAAACATGAACGCTTCACATTTTCCTGTGGTATGAACTCAAATTCACCTGAAATTATGTTAGGTGAAATTAAAAACCCCTGTTTATCGTTTAGACATTCACTCCCTGTCACTTCTTTTTCTCTGGTCTTACATTGACAGAAATGTGTGACATTTTTAATGAGAGTCCAGTCATACATTGCCTACTTCATGTTTAAAGGAAATTTTTGCTTTAAATGGTTTGTTTCCCGTCTTCATTTAAGTAACGTGTTATTGGGAATAGAGCGGGTTAGGGGGTTACAAAGCTAGGTACCAACTTCTCTGTCACATGCTAAGCTAAGCGTTGAACAAGCTCGAAAATGTGTATAGGGCACAATTGGAACCTTCGGTGACAAAGTAATGGAACGAGGTTTAGCCCATAGGAGTCGTTCCTGCCGATTTCAGGCCAAAAGTGTAGACGAAGTTGGCTGTGAAAGGAGGGGGGAGGGGACCTCGTACACGTGACCCCGACCAGGGTCATCCACCGGAGGTTATCTTCGGTCTCAATTCGCATTTTTTATTCTGACTTCGACTGGGCTACTATCCGACAACAGGGCTCGAGAGCTAATTGTGAATAATAGAAATGGACCTTGGGGGATACATCTGTAACAAAGGAAGCGGCGTGATCATCGCCATATTCCCTGAATCTCATTTATAGCGAGGGCGAAACGATCAATATTCCGAAGTGATTTCGTGGATTGGACAGTTTGGGAAAATGACTGACAACTAAACAGTTTAGTGGAATCGCTTCGGTTTGGATGACAGACGTGTAGTTTACATTTTTCATGCTGACATGAAGTTCGTGAAGGCATTGCCACTGATTCTTTTCTAATAAGTTATATTTTTTCGTACTTTCTCTCTGTCAATTGAATTATCTGGCGGTTGTAACGCCTTCGACTAGTACTTACACGAACGTGATGACAGTGTGACAACTAAAACTGAAGGAATTTCGTCAATACCGAGTCGTTTATATTAAACTCTTGCGACTGAGGGCGTTTCTAAGCAACTTTCAGTTTTACGAAAACATTTCTTTCTACAACCACTGCATTTCAACTTCGATTATTTTCATCAAACGTGATTAATTAAATAACTTGTACAAGTAAAAGCGCGTACATAGGACAAAAAGAACGAAAAATCCGGACCAGATATTCAAAACTAATTAAATCTCTTTGTAGAAACAAAGACGATTCAAATTTTGCCAACTGCCTAAAGACAACTGGACTTGAACCTACGAAAATACAGGACTGCACCATCTTACTACATAAACAATACAAAGGACGAAAACTGAACACATTCGAGAATATGGAAATCTGTAAACAGAAAAACTTCAATGAGCATAAATGAACAAATCGCCACAAAATGCGACACCATATTTACACCACTCTAACGAAAACAACCAACTGACGGATTTACAACCCACCCTATGCAAAATATCTGGTGCGTTGCAACACACAACTTTCCTTAGCTCTTCGTCAATTAACTTTCTACACGACTTTTTCTACGTAATCAATTCATTTATCACTCAGTTAATTTTAACTTGGTCAAACAAAGCTTCACTTGAAGTTCCGGAATTTATTGTGCTGCTCGTACTCATTCCTACACCATGATTGAGCAATTGGTACACAGAGAATTAATGAGGCTGTAGACACGATTTTTTCAAGAAGGATACAAATTTCTCTTGCAGAGTTAGTGGGTAAAAACTTTGACAACTGGTAGTAAGCGAAACGGCGGCAGTTGAAATTCAGGAGCCCCACGTATCTTATGAGCATTTTTAAACACTCAACCTATAGATACTAGATTGGACCACGACACCAATTTGTTTTAACATTCTAGTAATATTCCAGCTGAGTTTGTAAGAAAAAAACGGCGCTAAAAAGATTTTCGTCGATTTATTGTGCTGCTCTCGTCATTTTCCCACGAATGAGAATTTTATGGCATGGTTGCCATGTTGGGAGCTATCAATATTAAAAATTTAATCAAAATCTTTAGAGCGGTTTTTGAGAAAAAAATGTTGGTGTTTTGATCACTATGATAACTATAGTTAACTTTCGGTGGATTTTGTTCATACCCTTTTTTTGGCATCCCATGGTAACCTGTGGGCTAGATCTCAGAACGATCTGATAGGTCGTTTTCACTAAAAATCGTTCACACACACATACACACACACAGACCATTTTCCTAAATAGTGTTCATCGGACTCAGGGGGGTCTGAAACGTAAAGAACTGAAGAAAACTCAAAAAACATTTCAGCCGATTACATAACTTTCCTTTTTACTTTGTAAAGACAAGGAAAGTAGACAGATTTATAGATATGCTAAACTGTCCTTACACTGCTTTCCTGTCACTTCCAACGGATTTCCCGTTCACTTTTCTCTTCCTACATAGAAATCAAGACCAACTAACTGACTTTTGTACTGACTTAACGGCCATAAGATGATGTCTTTACATCAAAACCGCTCGCTCACAGTATCTCACGAGCGAGAGAAGACGGACTCACCTAACAGATACGCTTAATATCAAGTATAAACTACTTGCAGAAACAAACCGTTCTATTTATCGTTTCTCTAATGTCGACGCATCGTATTATTATCATCCTACATTTATACATAGGTATACAAATGCGATTGAACACGACCCAGCAATATTACTAGCCATTCAATAAAAAAATGGTAATTTTTGTGAAATTAGACTTTTTTGTTTACTTAATGAACGTTGAGGTGCTGCGTGAACTGTGGTAGGGTTGTTATTTCCTATAGTCTCCAGCCAGCAGCATGTTTTCTATACTTGCTATTCAGCGTATCCATCCTTTGCTATACTCCTTTAAGCCTGTCGTAATCTACCTTCCCGTTTTAAATTTTTCTTTCACCTTCGTATCGATCTCTTCTTTTTTTTCAATTCTTCTTCGCTGCTGTTTCCTCTTCTTTTTGTGAGTTCAGACGGTTGTTATCGTAAGCTGAGGATTTCACTTGGCTGGAAAAACAGCCTCCGATAGTGACTACTTCCAGTGATCAAGAGCTTTTATTCCATAGTATTCCTCTCAATCCATTCCACCCTTTTCTTCATCTCCTTCGTTCCTCTGGCCTTCTAAGAGTTGAGTTGTAAATTATTCATAGTCTCTGTTATTGTTGAAGGCTTTTACGGTTTCGCCAACCTTTAACGGGGCGGCTCTCTTGAAACGTGACTGGAGACATCCAATGGAATACTCAGATCACTCCATTGTATAGGCTATGAAATTCACCTTAGTTTCTCCTACCATGTATTTCAAGTATGCTTAAAGTTTGCTCGTTATTCAAAACACAACTGTAGTTGTTATTGTGCATTAACTTCTTCTAGATCCGAGTAACTGGAACTCCCTGGTCAATGCAAAATATCCGTGGTCTCTCGTTACTGCTGGAGGCTTCAACGATTTCACCTATTCTTTCTGTACATCGCAATCATCATTTCTTCATCAACCGTTTTAAAACGTTAATCCGATTTCCGTTGGTGAAATATTCATGAGCACAGTATACACGATGAGAACTGTTGAAGCCAGTTTTGCAAGTTGAGAAACCTTTGTTTGGCTTCAGTGTTTTTAGAGAAACAAAATACGTTGTATTTGGCGAACGGTCGTTCATGGTTGTTGAGTTCCTTATTGGTAGCTGGTGATGATGGCTTGATCCCCGGCTCCGGAGTACTTTTAACATTTGTTCAACCATTTCTATCATATCTATATTTATCTTTCCACTATTTCTCTTCAAACAATCGATTCGTGTCCGAGGCTTTTGTCTGACATGGAGCAGTTTTTATTGTGCAGTGTTACGTCTTGTTTCTTGCACGTCATATGATAACTTGGCTAACTAATCTTGTACAAATTGGTGAATTGAAGACCAACAACGTTATGCCCATTATGGTTTATTATTAATTCTGAATAATACACCTGTTTCCGGTCAGGAAAATTTTTCACAACTCCCTCCCCCTTCAAAATTTAATGCTTTACGTTTCAAGATGTCTAAAATCTGCAATGTCCGTCCGCCATTTGTGCCTTTAACGTGGTCTAAAAAATTCGTTCTTTCGCACAAAAATCCCATTTGGTATCTAGCTGTGCTCACCTGCTCGACAATTTGATCGGACGAAGCTCATGGTTGTAATGGGCAAAAACTGACTAAAAAACAACCTGGGTGTTGGATGGAAGGAGTCTCAGAAGTGTATGACTGCGTCTAGACTGAAAATAGTGAAATCACAGTAATTATAGTGAACCAAAGCCTACTAATTGAATGAACTCACGGGACAACAAATACAGTAAAGTAATCATTTCATCATTCGTACGTTAAAACCACCTCACGTCGTGCAGGCTTACAGCCGCCTACGAGCAAGAATAGTTTTGGTCGTTGTTTTCTAGTCAGGTCATGTTTTGTATGGTTTACTGGTATTTTTCGATGCTGATTCGGATGGGATGGGTCTCGGAGGTGTGAAATTACGTCAAACTGTGCAAGAGAATATTAAAATTGTGTAATAATTTGCAGCGTTCAGCGTGGTCAACTTAAACGTCTTTGTTTTCTCACGAAGTAGACTCACATGTACACAGAGCGTGAACCGGTATTGTGTTGTTATGTGTTTTCTTTAAGACATAAGTCATTTTCGTATCAACTACCTCATTCAGCGTGTTGTCAAACTCGCCGTCATTAATATTGAACAGTTGAAATCGGCGATCATTATTCTCAACATAACCTGTGATATTATTTTAACGAAGTTTCTCACGTGATTTTGATGTTCAGTTTCAGGTATGGAACCAACGTATTGCCAGAAGTTAATTAGGTTAGTTGCCACACCATTTTATTACTTCACTGCATGAATTTCTTCCTAAATTCTGATCAACAGTGTGCTTCGTTGGTATTCAAAGGTGAGTTGTCATTGGATATTTATTCCTAATAGACCATGTTGGTCCCTGCAACCCAATACTCTAGTGGCGAATGACATATTACCGCAAAAAAGACTTTAGACAAAGTGTGGACTGCTGGCTAAGAAGAAAATGTATTAGTGTGTCACGGTCAGTCTTTGGAATCTCCGTGTTAAAAATCGTGCTGGAACGTTATGAATAGTGCAGGAGTTCCACAAGGTTTGGTTTGTAAAGGTTTGTGGCGGGCTGCCAATGGTGGCAGCACTGTTGCCCCCACCCGTGCAGTTCGCCGCTGTTTATATTAGCGTAGGAGCCACATTTTCAACAGAATGGCTACCGACATCGCTACGAATCTCTCCCATTTTTTAAGCCAGTGAACAAGTACTTAAAGTTCCTTTATATTGTGTGCTGCAAGGTAAGCGATCAGAGCTTGGTGTTTCATTTTCCCCATTGCCCCTTTGTTGTCATTTACTACAATCCGAGCATAGGTTATTTGTTTCATTCTAAAAGGAGTTCATTTCATTTCTATTTTTTCCTGATTAAATTCAAGTGGGTCCTAGTTGGTTTATAATTTCATTTCCCAGTACTTTCCTGAGAGGCATTATTTGTTTATTTTACATCAAGTGAATATATTTAACTTGTTCGTCTTTTGGGCCCTGACGCGACTTTCACTCGTGCCCTGTACGCGGGTAATTCTGTAAAAGAATTCCCCAAGTACGCCACAGGTTTTAGGGCCAGCGATCTTGTTGTGCCCTAACTTGAGCACAGCTAACTGGAGCTCTTACCTAACGGGTGAACGTGTGTAGAGTATTCTGGCCAACAAGTCGAGAATAAAGTCGAACCCACTAAATTGTTCCATTATCATATTTGTATACCGCCACACAAATTTGACACGCCTACGATTTGTGTTGTGAAACACACGCTAATGTTTCGAGAGGCGACAATAGGATTAAAAGGTTTCAAACTATTAAGAAACGAGACAGGGGGACAAAGGGATAAGCTCCGTTTAGCGGAAAGGAGGCTATAAAAGAGTTTCAATTTCATTTGTTAAGGAGGTTCGAGTAAACAAGACTCAGGTTAATGACACCTGACCTCTTGTTGACGGCTTTGTTTGTTTTTTTTTTCAATATGGACGATTTCATAGAACTCTAGTTTAATTTTGTTTGATTCGTACCATCCAAAATTATCGAATGGAAATTGATGACCAGTTTGGCGAAAATGTGTAATGTGTGGTTTAGACATGTTTTGAAGTGAGTTGCAGTAGCATTTCGGTAGAAGTGGGACTTTAGATATTGAGTTGAGTTGCCTGTAAATATTTTTAAGAGGTATTTATTTATTAAAGAAATTGGGTTATATCCGCCAGTAGGCAAATTACTAAAGTTAACGTACCTGTTAGGTGAGTCCGTCTCCTCTGGCTTGTGAGTTACTGTGGGCAAGCGCTTGCCAGACGATGATGGCCAGACGATGATGTCTTTACATCGAAAGCGCTTGCCCACAGTAACTCACAAGCCAGAGGAGACGGACTCACCTAACAGGTACGTTAACTTTAGTATTTATTTATGTTTCCATATGCATGCTTTGCCAATGAATTTTAATTGGTTTTAAATCTCCGATTTATATTTGTGGTTCTGTTCAACGTCTTACGAAACCTTTCATGCCGGTTAAAGATTATAGTCGGTACCGATGCGCTAATTTCATATTTTGTACTCTCAATCAAATCCGCTACGTTACAATTCATGTGACGCTCTAAATCTGCGAGAGATTTAAGGGGGAAAAAAAGGTTATACTTTTTTCAGTTAGTTTGGATGACCCGTTTTTGGAAATCACGATGTTTGTCTTGCTAATGGGAGTTCAAGAAACTGAGAAGAATCAAGTTAGGTGAGGAATTGAGCTTCCCGGAGAAGGAAGAACTTGATGGAGATCGCTGAGATCGGCAACTTTTACTTTTCGTTTCAACGAACAGTTTCAAACCCCTTTACCCCTCAGGACCAACTCACGAATAAGTTTCAACTTTTGATGAAAATGCGGTCGTAATAAGAATTAGTTGGCCTTAAATTAAACCGCCTTCAAAGTCCAGTACCAGGGGTGACTTCCTAATCTGTGATTCGTTTAATTGATATTCCTTGTACCACCTAATCAGCACGTTGAAAGTTCACCAATTTGCTTCATTTTCTCTTCGACACTCGTGGGCCGCCCTAATTAGTGGTTTCCCTCGGAAATTGGAAACGATTACAACTTGATCCTGTCAGCTTAGCGAAAGCGGTGAGTCGTTATTGAGAGCGATTCAATGGGGTCAACAGATACTATAAATATCCGAAGAGTTGTATGGGATATATGCGTAATGCGGTTATTATTGTTAATGAATATTGACAAGTTATTTCCCCGATGAATATCTATTTTAGTCTCTACTTCGTATCGATATCCACGATGTATTGCGAGGAAGAGAAAACCAAACCGTACTGCATCAAACTGATTGAAGATATGAATTCATTCACGTTAACTCGCGACACTGACCATGTTCCAGCTCAGTAATAGGCTCGGCAAATATTCAAATCGACCTCTTCCACGTCGTTTGCGTGACCTCTCGAGCCCATCCCATATATTACTACTATATGCGACGGCGTTCATTTTTCTTTATCAACAATTTTCCCGATAAATTACCCCCTTCGTTTCTCTGCGTGGACATTTATTTTTCTGAAAGCCCTAGAAATACTTCTCTTTGACAACATTCTATTGGAGTACGTACTGCTTTTCAGCTGTAGGCTCATTGGATAGTAATAATTACACGAATGGAAGCAATTAATTGCAGTCATAAAGTTAATTCGCGTAAACCAATGCATATTTATAACCTCATACCGAATGCCCCGAACATTCTTGATTATAAGCAGGTTACGAGTAACAGGAGGAATACACCCTTGTGTTTATCAATTTAAATCGTACCCATTAGCTATCACGTATTTGAAAATGACTTTTCCATGCAATTCGTACTTAATTACAAAACCATAGTGCTCCTCAGAAAATTATTTATAGCAATGACGAATACTTTGTTTCCAATTAACGTCGTGCCATTGCTACCGAATAATTTTTTCTTGTAGTGATTGATTGTAAATTTTTACATTCAACTTTAACGTAATGGAATTAGGTCAAAAACAAGCCAGTGCTAGGTCCAGCCTAGTGTTTCCCACTAACAGTACTGGTGAATGATAAAAATGTCAGTGAACTGAAAATTGAGAATCGTTCTTTACATTTGTAGGTTCAATTCAATTTTTGACGTCTAGTAATACAAGAATGTCTTTTAACGCATGATTTTTTACTGTCTGTTAATCGAATGGTAAGGAATATTTCGTAGAATAGAAATTGAGTTTTATGCGGATTTGTACGACTTGTGGTTTACTGAATCAAACCTAATTTGTCGAGTGGCGGTAGTTCGATTTGCGGGCCGTTTGAGCTGATTATTTTTTATTGTTAGTGCGAAAATAATTTACAAGATATTTATATCGACAATAATAGGTAGGGGGTCCACAGATGAGGGTTTCCTCATTTTTACTTTCCGCTACCCAAAGGGAAAGGCAAGTATTGTGATCGTGTCAAAAAAAGTTGGGTTTTCTTCAGATCTTAAAGTTTTGAGACCTAAAACCTAATTTCGGCGCGTGGTCCGTATGTGTGTGTGCGGGTTTTGTCATTGGCGAATCCCGTATCCCGGATAGAGGCGTCCTCGAGATGTGGCCGTGTCTCAGGATGGAGTTTCTCGGTGCAACCTCCTCAGCCGGAAGCCGTCTGGATCTTGGTGGTTATCTTCAGAAAGTTGCCAAAGCTCCACTGAAGCCACAGCAATAGCTGCACCTCCTTCAGACGTACTTTCTTCCGAATCTGACCTATGGATTGGTTTTTGGGAGGTTGGCCGTCCGAAGGTTGATAAGCCTTGATAGAATGGTTCGCTCTGCTCTTCGTGCTAGGCTAGGCATTCCACATAGCGTCCAATATGTGTACATTCACGCTCTGGTGCGATCTGGGGGACTCTGTGTTCCATCTTTCTCTACCACCATTCCGTTCTTGCGCAGTAAGCGCCTGCTTGCTTTGCAGGCATCTGGCTGGGATGTCGCACGCGCTGTGGATTCGTTCAGGATCAGCTGCAGTGTTGTGACATGTCGACTCCATCTGCCCCCAAGCCTAGTAAGCCTTCAGAATTTGCGGCTGCTCTGCATGGTAACCTGTTTGAGTCAATGAATCATGTGGTGCAGGTGTGGCCGTGTCTGCCAGCAGGTTGAAGCTGCATTGTCATCTAAGGGCTGGGGAGTAGAGAAGGAGCGGCACTACTAGGTTGTCTCTGGTGAAGGACTGAGGCCTGACATCGCTGCCGTCGGTCGCTGAGCAGCCTGCAGTGATCCTGGATGTCCAGGTAGTATCCGGCAGCCCGGATCTAGCCCTAATTGGCAAGCCAAGAAGCGTAAATACGACAGGACGGATCTTCGTATGACAGTGTTTGAAGCTCGTGGAGTTAAAGCAGATAAGATGAGGATTGCAGCATTGACCGTGTCCAGGCATGGTGTGAGGTGGAAGAAAAGTGCTGAGGAGATGCGTCGGCTGGGTTTGTGAACAGGCGTTCTCCGCAGTATCACCACCCGCGTGTTGCTCGGGTCGTACCTTAACTGGTGGTCGCTCTATCGTGGAATAATCTCTTATCCTTTGTTCCTACCCCATGCCAATCCTTGTATCCCTCGAGCAGGCATAGGGTAGTTTGGGTGCTCTCCTCATTTCGTTACTAATTATTTATTTAGTTTCTCCTTTTGTTGAGTGCCACCGTCCCTTTCACAATGAGATGGAAACAAAAAATCTGTAGTTCGATTTGCAGTACAGCAGCTGAACCGATTGAGCTGGTTCTTTTTTTGTTTTGTTCGTTATCTTTTGTAGACAACAAAATAAGGTTATGCGCGATTTCGGTCGATGTGAAAGGGGGGTGGGACACGAAAATATACCAAAAACTGAGGTTTTTCGTATTTTTCTCAAAAACGGCTCTAACTTAAACTTTTAAATTATCTTTTACTAGTTCTCCTAACGGGTTCCAAAGATTTTGATCAAATTTTATTGTTTTAAATTAGTCGATATTTAACTTTCGCTATCCAAAACTATTGTGAATATTAGGTGAACGGAGATATAAACTCAATTGTTAACTTCGATCACAATATGGTCCCAAGTTTCCCAACACGATAGATCGCTGCCGCAACACTGACCTTTCAATCGGATTGTCTCGCACGCAAAGTCAATTGGCTTTCATTGTCTCTCGAGAAGTTTCGCTGGAGCAATTCAAATGTGAATTATCTTCAGTTCATGTTTCACACAGAAATAGTATGCGCGGTCACGCTAACTTAATAATGAGTAACTTACATTCGAAGAGTGTGGAATGAACCAACGTGGAGTTGAAGTAGGGTGGCGTTTTTTTGTAGCAGATTAAATTTACCGCAGACTCCCCATCAGGATTTTCAAAGGTTGATCAATGAATGAGAGGCGAAGGAGTGGTCTTCTAACTCTCCCGAAAAACGGGGAAGTGAATTTTCAACACTTGAATTAGTAAGTGGTATACAGGAAAGAGCGGTAATGTTGATGATGAAACGTCTGCCGTCGATCTCCCTCTTGACTGTGACTTGATAGAAAAATATGTTGTAGGAGAGGAGAACGTTCAGAAAAAAATAGATAACATGATATATTCTGTGGAGGGGAAGAAGTAGACCGTTTGGGCCTTCTGTCTGTTCGGGTGGACGGTTTGGACATTTTGATATCAAGGTAATTTCCAACCTACTAACTACTACCAAGCAACGCCTTGTCGCTCCCGTACTTTTTCCGAAAGAAAGCAACTTCATTGGATTCATTCCAAGCCAATTCGGAATAATGTCCCAACCCAAGTTTCCTCTGAACGTTCTGAGAGTTGAGTGGTAAATCCAGAGGAAGTTTGCTTGTCAAGCCGCGCACGTTTTCAAATGACCCTCTCTTGCTTTATAGGTTAACGGCCAACATGTTGTAATTCTTGAGCGCACTACCGTTGCTTCCAGATGCCCTACGTGTCAGACGTGCATTACATTACGGAGTCGACGGCTTTTACAGCAATTAGTGCATGTTTGGTAGCAATTTGTAGAAATTAAGAACGAACGTTATTCTTCTTGATTTGTGTCAATTAGTAAAAGATCTTCGTGGACCACTGGACGTAATGAGTCAAGTTAATTTGTCTAACTAAACCCGCAACAGTTTGCGTTTTAACTATCAATCAATGCATTTCCCATGACACCGTTCCATTTATTGCTTTTTGCTACACAAAGGATAAGGGAAGTATCAGAATCGTGTAAAAACTAAAGTGGCACTAACTCAAGTCTTTCACGATTCGAGTCTACTTAATAGAAAATATCTGATGCGACGCATAACACAACTTTCCTCAGGGCCGCGTACATTTAGTGGATCAAACTGCTTAACCAAGTAATCTAACGAATTTTTTCACTCGAATGAGCATGAGCGTTGACTTGGAGTTGTAGAGGAAATGCTTTATGTTTCGGAATTAATTGAGTTGCTCAATTTTTATTTGACGACCTTTACACGTAGATCTACCTCATGATGAGTTTTGCAACGAAATCGAACGTCAATAGGATGTAAGCGATACAAAGTAATCATAAGCATGATCGCGGAGTCCCCTGAGCACATTCGAAATTCGGTCCAACACTTAACTAAGGCAGACTAAAGTCATTAGCCTACACTACCATTGGCTGTACATATCTATGACTCACCATTCTACTTGTGTGATCCAAGACATCTCAAGGGAAAGCGCCTCCAGGTGCTCTAAGTTGATTAAAAATCTATCTTGCGTGTCTGTACTATAAATAATCCGCCGGGAAACCACGAACAACAGGACGTTGAGGTTAGGTTTTAACAGGATCTCTCATAAAGCGAGTGAAACATGTAGACAGTAATTGTTGTGGCTCAAGTGAAAATGAGGAAGTCCACACTGTATCGAACGTTCGGCGATAATGTGATTAAATTGAAGATTTGAAAGACACAAACGATGGGTACAGCTTTCGTAGAAGTACGCAACCACGTGGGACATTTTATGTATCTTATTTTTGTTTGATTGTGCTCGTTGATGGTTTCGATATAATGGCCGCGTCAATTGTAATTGACATCATCACTTGGTCACTGAGGTTATTAAAACGTGTGACGTTACCAAGCGTTACATTTTGTAACATACGTTACCAAGCTTATCCAACACAATATATTTCGTGACGATTTTCCGTTACATATCCCGCCTAACATTTTCGAGTTTATGTAGCAAAGTAAAGACATAAAATGTCAATAAACTGTTGTTATTACTGCCGTCTGAAAACAGGGTCACATAATTATTTTATTGTTATATGAGGCAATTATTGAACTGAAACTACGTGTGAGTCCAAAGTAAATCTAGGCAAATACTCATTGTATTAATCACAATTGTAATGTTCAACTGACAATAAAGTTATATGTCGTCAAGAAAAAAATGGTCCCTAAATGGTCCTGAAAAATAATGTCCAGGTTGTAGGTCAAAACCTACATTATTACATACTTAGCTCACTTAGCTACTAATTGTTTGTATGCGAGGAGAAGTGGATGAAGCAATCAATGCGGCGTTGCGTTGAATATTCCCAACTGACTCTGAATTCTAGAAGTCACTCCAAATCCAATTTCCCAGTTGAATAGAATTGTACACAAAAAGGATTTTACCACGAACAAATTACAGAGTAATCATTTTCACTGAAAACGCACGACTACGACGGAGATTTGAAACGTTAACAAAATGAAGACGGAATAGTAATGGTTCGGTGTTGATCTCCGAGAATTTTCTTTTTTCGCGGTAAGACCTTGGCAAAGTGGGTGGGCTTTCCTGGGATGAAGACAAATGGTCAACCCCAAGGAGCCCAGCTCAAACCCTCGCTTTTGGGGACAATGAGTGAGATGAAATGACAAATTAATTGTATTGTATTTCGTTCGATAATGGTTCTCGTGGCTCTGTTCCCACTCTTCACTTCTCATCGTTTCTTTTCCACAAAAGGAGCGGGGCTCTTTCATTCGCATCACCCTTTTATTCTGGAGTAGAAAAGTCTTCAAGAACTCGTAACAAAGGCGGCCTCCTTCTACCGTACCCAGCAGCCTCACAACGCCACCCTTGGGAGCAGTATGATAAAAGAGCCACACTGGTTTTCACCACCTTATCCCGCTCAATTTTTCGGAAGTTGATTACCGCCAGTGTGTCTTAATTACTAATTGGTTGAGCGTAAGTAAATCGTCACGAAGATATCAACTTTGTACTTTCGGCTGTTTAAAGGGTGAAGAAAGTACTGTGATCGTGCAACAAAAATATTTTGTGCGAAGAGTACACAACTTTATGCCACCTCCTAAACACAATGATGTGTTATATATAAAGGCGATATCTTCAGTCAACGCATTGCACAGAACAAAATATGGGTAACAATTAGCTCAAAGTATCTCGTACGTTGTATCAAGGTAGACCAGATTCCGTTTTCAGCAAATATCATTTTCCGACATTGTTGTGAAGAATAAAATGAGTATAGTTTGCTGAAAGATACTTCTTCAGTTTGATCAAATTCAGTTAAGCCTTTAATACTCGTAGTTGAATTTCGATGACGTTGAAACATAACACGATTTGTGGCACGTTTGTTGGTTACCACCGTGCACTGGGCCGTTCGGAGGAACATCCACGCTTTGAGTGTGATATTCGCTTAAGTCTTGTCGCAGATTACCAAATTTTTAATTTCCTTGGCTCTACAAAGTAGAAAGGAAAGTTATGTAATGGGCTGAAAATTTTTTTTTTGAGTTCTCTTGAGAGAGAGCCACCGTACCGAATTCACTCAAACTTTATATCTAGCCCACAGGTTACCATGGAACGCCAAAACAAAGGTATGAACAAAATCCACCGAAGTTATCAAAACACCAAATATTTTTTTTCTCAAAAATGGCCTTAACGATTTTGATTAAATTTTTTATATTGGTAGCGCCCAATATGGCAATCATACCATAGAATTCTCATTCGTGAAAAAATGACGAGAGCAGCACAATAAATTATCAAAATTTTCCACGAAAAGCGTTTTTAGCGCAGTTTTTTCCTTAGAAACTCCGCTGGAATGTTAGTAGAATGTTAAAGAAAATTGGTATTGTAGTCCAATTCAATACCTAAAGGGTGAGTGTTTAAAAACGCTCATGAGATACATGGGGCTCACTCCAGAAATTCTTGAATTTCAACTACTGCCGTTTCGCTTACTACCAGTTCTAAACATTTTTACCCAATAACTCTGCAAAAGTAATTACTATCCTTCTTCAAAAAATTCCTGTTTACAGCCTCATTAATTTTCTGTGTACCAATTTCTCAATAATGGTCCTGCAATGAGTTCCTTGTACGAGCAGCACAATAAATTCCAGAACTGTAGTCGCTACCGCTTTCTGCTGTTGTGAAGTGTTGTTTGACCATGTTCAAAGGAACTGATTGATAAATGAATTGATCAAATAGAATTAGCCATGTACAGAGTGAATTGACGTGGAGCTAAGGAATCACCAAATTTTTGTAAATTAAGTCTTAATATCGTAGATATTTTTGAAGAATTTACCAAAACCGTTAGAGCCGTTTACGAGAATAGTTCGAACAGTCCTCGTTTCTCTACGTACGGAAAAAACGTTATGACTCCGATGCTCAGTCTCAACAACACCCCCATTCCAACCACCGATCGTGTGAGATACCTAGCTCGCACTCTTGATACAAAATTAATTTGGACCGAACACATACACGAACTGGTGTCCGGGTGTCGTTCAAGAACACGCCAGCGTAAATGACCGATCATCTCTTCTCTGCATTAAGTTGATTTGGCAATACTCATGGGGTTTATGGGGTTCTGCTGCAAAAACACGCATCAAGAGAGTACAAACAATACAAAATAAAGTCAGCAGAATCGCTGGATCGCTTTGGTACGCTCGGAACTCAATTATACGCTCAGATTTAGACCTTCCACTGGCGAAAGAACTCGTCAGAATTGACTACCGTTGGCTGCACTCCTCTATGACTCATCATCCGAAATTGTTAATACAATAAATAGCCCGAGAGTCCTCTCCACCACCATCTCGAGACGTCTGAAAAGAAAACGACTATAAGGTGCATTCAATCCCACTAATTACTTTTTTTGAAATTTCTGATATATCAATTCAGATTTATCGTTATCAATTCAACTCTGTCTTTCTGTGATAGTATCTTCAAGCTATTATTGTATTATTACTAATATGCTCAGTAAACGTTAATTATATATTTACTGGTAGGTAGGGCAATTACTTGATTGCACCTACATGCATATGTAATGTAAATTAAGGCAAATCCTTATTATATAAGAAGTGTGCAAAACTATAATGTCCCACAGACAACCTAGTTTAAAAAAAAAGTTGAACAGCCCTTTTTTCGTAGGCTCAGAATATGTTTTCACACACTACTACCCCTTCTCGTTGATGATAATTGCTCACGACCTCAGTTTTGCGTCTTAAACAAGTGTAACAAAAAGGTCAGCTCAATCGGTCGACGGCCCTCCCGCAAATTCAACAACAGACGCTCACACCGACGTTAGTCTTTTTTGGTTCAGTAGGCCTCGAAAGCGTAAATATCTTATGGAAAATGTTCTCTTTTTCCAAGCTGAATGTGAAAAATGTGGTTGCTTCTGGTCACAAAATGTTCGAAAGTTCGGTTCAATATTTGACAACTCAAGGCGGATTTCTTGTGGATATCTCCACTTCTACTTCGTACCTCGTGATCACAAGTGAAGCGACACACTGAATGATAGCTCGAAAACAACGGCTCTCTATTCATATGCCAGCGGGAAAGGTGATAAAATCTAGACCTACTTGTGCAAGCGATAGAGCGATTGCATGGGGAATGAGAGCAGCATTGTCCACTCAAATCTAGCGCAATCAGGTCGTCGGAAGTGAGGGTAATGCGTTTCAAGTGTAGAAATCAGATTGTGTGGGATGATCGAGGCTTAGTCATTACGTGCGGTTCCTCTCAGAGGATTAAGGTACAATCATTACTATCAGGAAGGCAAGCCCAATCTTTAGCTTACGTTTCAGCTGTGTCAGGATTTTTGGGTGATTGAGTTGCTATGGTAAGGCAATAGCTTCCTGAAGTACACAAATAATGTCCTTTTCTTCATTGCTATTTGCTTTTCTGCCGTATATTTTCTCCAACTGCTACGTTCGTTGTGGTAAAGAACCACAACCAAAAAGGAGTTCAAACAACTATACCGTAAGAAAAAGTTCAAGCAACTATACCGTAGAACAATCTTTTCGGGAATAATAACCTTTGTTCCTTAATCGCCGCCTCGCAAAGAAGACTCGTTAGCTGACCAAATATTGCCCGTTTTATACACTCGACGCCCCGAAGTAGGTGACGGCTGTTGTCAGCCAACCCTATAACCGTTTCCAATTTGTGAACAAAAATTAATTACTAAAAAACGTGGTCTCACGTAAACCCCTGTACCTTTGGCTATAAACGTCGACACTTAGATCGGGTATGAAACGAGATTTCAGGCACACAATCGAAGGTACGTTGTATTCCACAAGTGTTTGCCTCCTCAAACTTCTGTCATGTCGTGATGGAAGGAAAACTGACCGAGTGAAAAAAAAAACAACCAGCCTGTCACAATTATGGGTGCAATGGCTGCTGAACGAGTACTTCAGGCCTCATACGGTAAGCAATAACCGCAATCGCACGATTCCCCCTAAAAACGACTGTTGTAAGCTGTTTATGGTTGATATGATTTCTGAAAGATGACGTGAAAAAAGGCTGTGCGTGTGGCTGTAGTAAATGGTGCAGGAGTACAGCTAAATTCATTGAGTTGCTCTTGTTTGTTTCTAGTAAAGTTTTGACGCAGTTTCCATAAATCGGAAGTGAGAGGTACTGTAATGTTCTGAAAATAAATATTGGTGGTTGTGGTGCCCCCACACAACTTGCCTGGTCAATTATCAATAAAACATACATTCAGCACGCAGGAGTAGAAAGCTTAAGGAAGGGGGAACTGCCCCTCACTCCTGAGGCCAAGGGCGGAGCGAAGGGCTCACAAACCCTTACTCCCTCATGAACCCCATAAATTAGCCGCGGCGGAATGAATTTCATTACATCATTCAGAGTCCTCGTTCAGCTAGGAACAAATAAGACCTGCCTAGCTCTGTGCACCAGTGTCACTTAAAGTCAAGCAGTAATTCGTTCATCTCCTCTCTACTGAAGTCCAGTTAACGAACCGCGGATTTTACTTCACTGGAGAACCTGGGTGAAAACTCAATCAGACTGCGGTGGGGGATTGCGGTGGCCCTTCTGTGTGCTAACTACATACCGCCACAGACAGGATAGCGCGCAGTAAAAGTGGTGGCGTTTCTGAAGGCCGGCTCTGAGGTGTAATATCTCATGATGCGCGTTTTAATTTACGCCTCCGAGACAGTTCGAAGTGAACGAAGCGCGTCGTAATTGATGCCAATACCTACGAGGTTATACCTTATCTTGGCCTTGTGGTGGTGCATGTGTAAGGGGACCAGACCTGGTTCTGGGTTATCTTCCCAGGAGCATGCCCATGCTACCAGGCGCGACCAGGGGTTGTGGATAGTGGAACGGCCACGGCATTGTCCCCAGGGGCCAGAGGTCTGTGGCCAGCTGTGAATAAGGACAGCATGCTGACTGAATAAGCAGCCGCGAACAATGGGCAAAACCCAAGAGATCGCAGAAGAGATCCTGAACAAAGGACTCATGGGAAAGCGGATCTACATTTTCTCATACAGCCAGGCCGCCTTAAAGGCCATCGCAGCCTATAGTTTTAGGACTAAGCTGGCATGGGAATGCCTCCATGCGCTCAAGCAGCTCGGCGCCGGTAACAGGCTCTCCCTCATTTGGGTGCCGGTTCACAGGGGGCATGAGGACAATGAAAAGGCGTACCGCCTTGCGAAAAGGGGTACAGAATCCCTACCCATCGGGCCTGAACCACATGTAGGTATGACGAAAAGTCACCTGAACCGTCTGGTTGCTCGATGGGAGATACAGGAAAATGGCGCCCATTGGCATCGCCAGCCACAACTAAGACAGGCGAAAAGGCTTGTCACGCCTTCCTGTCAAAGGGCGAAGGCGATGCTGACACTCTCTAGACAAGATCTGAGAGTACTGATAAGCTTCCTCACCGGACACTGCCCACTCAGATATCACCTCAACAAGATGGGCATCTTAGAGGCGGTGGAATGCAGACTCTGCGGTGAGGAGGACGAGACAGCAGAGCATATCCTGTGTGAGTTTTTGAGAGAAATGTCGTTTTTGGTTATGTTACAATTACTTTTCAGTCATTGTAAGGATGTATATGCAGTTCAAGTTGCAGAAGTATTGTCTGATCTGCGTAGAAAGTATGAAGAGAGGTTGGAAAAACAATTCATACCTCTAGTGGTCCGTAACTACATCAAGCAAGTAGATGCCGATAAGGAGCACATTTTAGATACTATCTGCACTTTTTATAAGAACTGTACCGATTATTTAAACATGTGGAAATGACTTTTGATGACATGGAAAAATATCAATGGTTAGTCTTGACGGCAGTGCCAGAGTGGAAAATAATTGAGGAAGGGATAGATTTGATTTCAAGCAAATTTACATAACTGGAGATTACAGATAGTGAGCTGTTTGATGAAGTTACACATCTAAAGGAATTTGTAACACAAGACAAACTACTGAAGAAAAAACTCCTCTGGACCGAAAATGGGTGGAGATATTTTCACACTTTACAAAACAAAATGTCCCAATCAAGAACTTAAAACTGATAGTTTCGTTTTTTCTCTCGCTACGAGGAACGAACGCGCCAGTAGAGTGTTCACGTTGGGGGGGTCAGAGAACAAATCCCAACTGAAAATGTCTACGCTAAAATCAGTTTTAACGGTGAAGTGCTACTTCATATGTGAAGCAACGAGACATTTTGAAGAAGATTCATTCTTCAGAAAAATATGAGAAATAAACATATGACAATCTTGAACGTTTAGAAATCTGTGGCTGGAGATTATTGTACTTGATTTGGCTAGCTTACTTTTGTAATCCTGTATTGTTTTAAACATGCAAACTTTCGTGCATGTGATTTAAATTATGTTTTCTTCTTAAATAACTTCTAACATTTTACGTGTAAAATGTTGTAAATAAATATTGTACAATTAATTTGGTCATAGTTCTGTTCAAAACCCCTTTATTAGCAGTAGTTTTTTAAATATGTGTAAGAGTTAAGGTTAACATCCACGAACCGAAATAATACAGAAGTAACGATGCTCAAAATTTATTGATAATCGAAAACTAAGTCGATTCTAACGTACAAACGAATTATGAATGAGCAAAAACGGGAGATGAAGGTAAAGTTCTTGGTAACTAAAACAACAGCTGTGTGTTTGAAAAACAACATGGAGTAACTAACAGGACTCCAGGTTGTGATTAACAAGAAAATGAGATGCGAGGTCAGGCGAGAATTTTACACATGCTCTAAACAATTCTAATACGTAGTAAATGTAAAAGAGCACAAAGTTTAAAAACCAAGTCCCTCAAAACTCACAATTTTACTCCTGGTTTTCAAAATTGTGTTGGAGGGACTCCGTACACCAACTCCTCGGCACTCTACCGAAGCTTCGACTCAGTTTCAACCTGTGTCCCGTTTTGGATAAACAAAAATCTGGGCACCTTATGCATGTGGAACTGCGCACACAATAGTGCGCCATTCAGTGGGTGGGGACGACACTCAGCCGGACCTTTGGGATATTGTTACTGCACACGCTAGGCTTGACGAACAACAGTATTGTTTTTCGCTTGAAGCCACATTAAATTTGATTTAACATACAGCGCATACTAATCTGTACCTAGCTTTTTTTCCTGTAAACATTTCTGTGAAAATTCGCTAAATGAAGATGTAGACTTAATGAACAAAGATAGATTTTTTTGTAAAAATGGCTGTGCCTACTCCCATAAGTATTGCATTCCGTCAAATTTAGAAGGGTGGCAGAAAGTTATGAGATGCTTTACCCCAGATATTTGCGCACTAGTTCCTGCCGCAGATGAAAATACATCGTAAACCAGCTCTCTACAAATCCGTTTCAGAAAGTAAATAAGATTCACAGCAAAATTTTGCAAAATCGTGATTTACTGGCGGCTTCCGGATGATTGAGATTTATGGCTGAGGAAAGGCGGAGAAAGTTGAGTTCGTTGGCAGTAGGGCTCAGGAATAAGGAGAAATGTGACTTATAAAATAGTGAAGTGCGATGGGAGTGTACTAGCCCAAAAGGGGAAGGTCAGGAGCAATGTATTAGTAAGTAATAGAGAAAAGGTATCGGGAGACCAGGTGATATCTAATCCATCAGTTTGTTGGTTCGGAAAAGAAATGGCAGTTTGTGGAGGAGCCGCGGCGGAGGTTGGGAGAGCGGGAAAAGGAAAGAGGTGCTATCTCAAGTCATACATCAGCCCACTGAACTCTCTCACCTCCGTCGCCTGGCACAGCCTCAAAATGCCCTACCGTCACCTTCTACATCCATCGACCGACCCTCTTTTCGTGCCCTTACTCGGAGCTTATTTCATTCACTTTTTCTCTTCGCCGCTTTAAGAATTTGTATCTTTCCGTAACGATTCTTGTTAACTTAAGACTAACAAAGCAATTGAACAAGCTTCAACCAAACGCTTTTTTCGTGCTCACGAGTAATTCTATTCATAATGATACAACGTGGGCTTATTATACCCCTGCCTTGGGGCCCATGGTGAAGACCGTTGAAAAGGACGGGGCACCAGTTCTTCTTCTTACCAAATAAGGTTGTAGATCTGGAGGTTACTGAGATAGTGTCAGCGATTGACAACGCTCAGCTGAAGTATGACAAGAAGGCTTCTATTGCTTCTATTGTTGGGGAGGAGGCACAAAGTTTTAAGCCCGAATCTGCTCTCTCACATGTGTTCGTACTATAAGATCGATAGCTGCAAGAATACCATAATTACCAGAGATTGCCGGTAAAGTGTCTGGGCTGAGTCGAAGCCAACATGCAGATATTAGGTAAAGTTAAGCCTGACTTCAGTCTTCAGAGTTTGTGTGCATGCTTAAAACCTCGTCTCTGAGCAGCTTGTTCTTATCGTGGCATTAATGGAATCTTCGGCATGCATGACGAGTTGCAGTGTTCTCAGTACGGCACCCTCAAGTGCTGTGTCAAAACTAGTCAACTGGACCTAATGGTGTTGGATTGCTGTCTATTGGATAAATACGATTACCATATAGCAATTACAAATACCATATAGTTGTGAAGCTGCAGGTCCCGTCTCTTCGTGAACTCAGAGAAAACTTCTGGCAAAGCTTTGTTCCAACCTTTTTACTGATGGCGAAACCCTCATCCAGATAGAACCAAGGTTGCCACATTTCTAAGGCAACGTATGTAGCACACGTGTTTTTATTTCGTAGATTGATCCAATGTGGAAAATGGTCCTACTTCTTGAGACTGTTTACTCAGCACAACAGTATCATTCACGCGAAGACTGATAAGGGCTGTCACCGAGCCAACTGTTTACTCTAAAATGATGTATTTCGGTCACAAGGACTTACTTAATTAAAGTTTCCGCTTTGTCAGGAAGAAAAATGTAGATGCAGAAATAGATTACTTACTTTCGCAATCTTTGTGTGTAACTCGTGTAAACTTCTTATTTTTAATGGAAAGGAGAAAGAGATGCTCGTATCTTCCACTGTTATTACTTCCTCCTATTTCCCGAGCACGTTGCTGTCAAAGTGCTTGCACTAATCTTTCACGACATCTCAACAACACAACGCTGGCGAAAAGAGCTGGCAAAATGATCGCAAAACGAAGCAGGTGTTGAGAACGTTTCGCTAGGAGACGGCGTAAGAAAGCAGAAAAGAAATCTGGCGTACGAGGAGGTGCGCGACTGTTTGTGATTAAAGACTCGGGTCAATTTTTCCATGTCATTCCGACTTGACGTTTCATCTCGAGCATTTTTCCCCTCTTCTGGAAAAACTCCTTCCTGCCGCATCAGATACACAATGTCAAATACACAAACAGCGCTCGGTGACATTATCGTTCCGTTATTCAAAACAGGGTTTTCTCCATCTAAACTCGGCGTCTTCTTTCCCCCCCTGAACTTATCAACAAATCAACTATGTATCCCTCTTTTTTCGCATTATTTCCACGTTTGAAACGTCGCTCCTTCGAATATCTCCACCTGAGATCTTAACTGTTACGTTGAATTGATACGTAACGAGGAATGGTGGGTTTTAGATTCTTGCTGGTGCAAAGCTGAAGAAACGGGATTTGAGCGATAAAAACGACTTTGTTACTGGTTTTCGTTATTTCCCTTAACCCAACAGAGTAGGAAGGAAAGCTATGTGATCGGTGTGCATTAGGCTGTCTGGAATGCTACGGGAGTGATGAACTCCAAACGCTTTGTCTCAGGGCAAACGCACGAGATAAGACGTCACCAGGCACTGCAAAATGAACAAACACATATATGTTACAGGAATAGTCGACACCCCTCGGTGTAGCTAATGTGGCGCAGATGAGGAGATTCCCTACCAAGCCCTGCCCAGTGACGGAGTTGAGATTTCTGGTACTACTTCTCCTAGGGAGGACATCAAAAAAGACTCCAGCAGGAAATACCTGGCATTCATTAGCAAGCTAGGCGTGGGCCTAAGAGACATTAAGACTGACCCAATAGGTCATTATGCCGAGGTGCTCAACCCAACTTTGGGACAGTCAGAGAACTACTACTATGTTATCGGATAAAAAAAACGTTATTTGAGCACTTAAAGCGCTTTACGTGTCAATTGCTTCAGTTCTTCGGGTTAGTTTGTCAGTTATTTAAATTCAATTGTAATCAACTACTCTCGATTTGTTATGGGGTTACTGAAAAAACTGAGCTCGAATAAAAATTTATTCAACAACAGTTGCTGTGTGCTTTACTGATTAGGGGCTGCCGCGGACTATCCTCTGAATAAAAAGTTCAGTTAAAAGGTAAGGGATGGACAGAACGGCGTTACTTATGGTGTAGCCACATGAAAATAACTTTCATAGCAAGAGTTCGTTGTCATATTTCTAACCCAACTCAGGTAGGTACTTGAAATGAACTAGATGTGTAAATGGGGCATTTTTTGTGTGAGTAAGTTCTCATCTAGATCTGTACTCTGAGCTGTTCTAATGCCTCCTTGAAAGCAGCAAAATAACCAGCGTTCTTATCGTAGAGAAAGGATATGAGCATGTCTCTCCAATAGACATCTTCGATGAGCTGAATCAATCTATTTAGCTGATTCAGTAAAGGGGGATAAGAATGACGGCAGTTTACATTTCAAAACAGATGCGATTTAATAAAAACCATCGAGCATTTCAGATTATCGTGAGTGTTGACCACATCTGATCATGTGATTCAAACAGTCAAACAGTCTGCTGGCTCTAACGAGATCGTCGGGATTAATGAGGAGATTTGATAGAATGGCAGTTAGATCTAATTGATATTAATCCATTAGGCGATGAACATTAAATAATTAATGAGCTATGTGAAACCCGAACCCTCATTAGTTGTACAGGTCAATTACTCAATGCAAACGTCAAGTTTTCCTCAGATCTATTCATCTCAAAGGCCAGAACACACCATTTGGGAAAACTGTGCGTTGTGTCTGTAAACGAAATTGCGAGAAAACTTCCGAACTGAATCGGCTGGAATTCCAATTATTTAGCCCACAGATCGCCACGGAACGCCAAAATAATGGTATGAGCAAAGTCGATCCAATCTCGGCCATAGTAGTGAGCCCTATACTTGTGAGTAAAATGCCAATTTTTTTCCTTGGAAAAGGTTACTTCGATTGTCAAGATAGTACTATAATATTTTCATTGGTGAATTATTATGTTTATTAAATTATCAAACATTTAGAAGAAAGTGAGTGAAAGTGTGATTTTAGTGCAGTTTCTTTCCATATAAATCAGGGTCCAGTAAACTAATAGCTTATATGTCCAATAAACTAATTTAGCGTGAGGAACTCTTGAGATTGATATGAACGTTCAAATAAATTCCAAACATTAAATGATAGTTCTCTTTATTTTCAACTGCTTCAACTATTTTGAGAATACTGTGATGGGCGTACAAGAGGGGGAGCTACAGAACAGAGTTGATAAACTGGAACTCGGTGAGAGTGAGGGGACTGCTTTGCACTTTAAATGAATACACGGTACAAGTTTGAGTGTTAGTATACAAACGCGACACAAGGGGATTCAGAATACATGTGAACTGGTTGCACGGGGAACTAGAGCAAAGAGAGAGAGAGAGAGTGAGTTGAGCTGTGACTGGCTCGATAGTTGTTAAATGAGTGTTTATAGTCAGAACTGGGAGACGAGTGTATCTGGGAAGAGCTGTGCGTGTCAGCAAAGGAGGTAAATTGAGGGGAGGGAAGGATATTTTGGAAAGTCCAGAAAGGGGAAATCCGTTGTCGCCTTTGGAAGTTAAACCCAACTTAATCCCCTTGTCGAGAGAAGAAGCCGACTGAGCGACCAGTTCAGACTTTCTCACGGCTATCATGAATAAGGGTCCAGGTCAGAAATAGTTGGATTGAACACACCTGGAAAAGGCCCAAGCTCAAGATTCCAACTACTTCAGCCTACGCCAAACACTTTCAGACGACTATGAAAAATGTTGTGGCATCCACATTTTGTGTTTCATACATATTACGGTAGAAATGTGTTTGAATGAAGATTCAGCGCTCGTACGTACAGCTGTTGTAGACATTTGTGTTGGGTGATGTGCACCAGATATACAAAAATATGTAAATCTTTAAATTATAAGAATGGAGTTACTGAAAATATAGGTGTGGAAAGCTTGGAAGTATTGCTAGAAAATATTATTCTGGTTTTCTGGTTTACCTTGTTGCGCTCCTTCATCATTCGAAGGATTGGGCTCCGTGCAATGAGAAGTATGGTGTTCAGGAAAACTTGCTCGTATGCGTACTTTTGATATTTGAGTTACTGAAACCTGTTAACCCAAGGATCAGTTACAAGAGTAATTTGTGTTTTATCGACCCCCCCCCCTCTTCTCCGCGGATTTCGAGAGTTGGAAGTTCCTGAAAAGTTTGATCGGGCCGGACCTCAGTATAAAGTTTTAGTCGCATCATTTTATGCCCGCTCATTAAATTAGAGCCTCTTGACAAAGCCTTATACTGAACGCAGTCAATAATAATTACGAAAGCAATTAGTTCTTTGCTTAGAGTTTACGCGTTTAAAGTGAATTTCAAATTAATGCCCGATTCAATTACAGGAGGCGATTCTTACTGAGGACGTTTGCGTAAAAAGCCTCAGTTCCTAATGCACTCCGGGAATCTCCAATTAAAATATCTGAGCTCCGAAAGACATTACCGTTTTAAAATAAAGCGGAGGCTAGAAATTCCTCAAATGAGGAGGGTGTGCCCTGTGGATCCCGGTCCGTTGAATTATCCTCGGACGATTAAGTTTTTGTTGAGAAAATCAGATGCCATAAGAAGATAAAAGGCGACAGGTTGATTGTCTATTCTGTGATGGCTTTTAAAGCGTCATCTGGAGGTACTTTCGAAAGAGCTATTCTGATAATGAACTCTCTTTCTCGCTACCGGCGAAATGTCCAAACGTGAAACTGAGTGAAAAGAGATGAAATATAATAAATGGGAAATAACATCTTGAACGACCGCCCGCTGCGAGGAGATGAAAGAATTTTGCCCTTTAAATGAAGTTTCTGATGGAAAGGAGATTTCAATAATATATTTTGAGACAAATTATGAGTTTTCGTTGAGTTCTTTTTAAACCTGAATGAATGAAGCGGAGTTTCTGTTGGAAAGATGGTCTCAACAATACGTTTAAGACAAATTATGACTTTCCGTTGGATTTCTTTCAGCTGTAAAGGAATGAATGGATTCGAAATATAACGAAATGACTTCTTCTCAAACATACACTATCCAGCGGTGGAACACGCTCTTTTTAATGATGCCGCATTAATCTGAACTAGTTGACGCGTTTCGTATTAATGCAAAATAAAAAAGGCGGATGTCCGATCAAACTTGTTCTCTGCTTCATAGTTCAAATTATTCCACCTTCAACATTCTCATTTATTTTTATTCGCCTTTAGAACAACGTTCAGCGATCACTCATCTGGATTTGCTTGGAGCTAATTGAACTTTCCGGCATAGAAACATAATTCGCTCTAATTACCACAAAAAGTTTCTTTCGATGCTTCTCAATTCGTCAATCTTAGGACTCAGCGTGACACATGAAAACATAAGGCTTACAATAAGGAGTTCACAGAACATTCTAACGACGACCATGCTGGAAATGATTACTTAGAGCGTTTGACCTGTGGAGCTTATTGAATGTTTATTTTATCTCCCTCGGATCGTAATCAATTAAGTATTTAAATTTTGACATTCTAAATTTTTAGAACTACTCTCCCCTTGTCAAAAGGAGTACAAAAATGAAAATATCAAAAGAAATATTCGCCTCGAAGACATGGAGTGGACCTATACAGGGTTTCTGCGGTACGAGTATTAAAAAATAATAATTATGGCCTGCAAAATAGCGAAAATTGGAAAAGAAGTCACTCACTGGGATTATAAGGCTTTCAGATAAGTGTCGTTTGGTCGCTTCACAGCTCGATTTCCTGTAAGTCTGTTCTTTCCTATAAGTCTGTTTGAAAAAATTCGATGATTTCGTTCATGTTTCACCTGCTGTTTGTGGTTTATTATTCATTCTGAATAATGACCCTGTTTTCGGTCACGAAAAATTTTTTACAACCCCCCCTCAAAATTTGATACTTTACGTTTCGAGACATGGGGGTTCCAAATCTGCAATGTCCGTCCGCCGTCCCCCATCCGCCATCCGGGTTTTGTGCCTTTAACGTGGTCTAAAAAATCCGTTCTTTCGCACAAAATTCCATTTGATATCTAGTTGTGCCCGCCGACGGCAAAGCGATCGGACGAAGCCCATGATTGTTATGAACCAAAAATGGTTAAAAAAATTAACGAAATGCAGTATAATCGCAAATAAGCCGTGTTTCCTATCGTTTTCAAGGTATTTTTACATCCTGGGTCGAATGGAATGAGTATCAGACGTGTAAAACTGCGTATAGGGAAATCACAGTAGTTATTAGAGTCTACTAATTGATAGAACTCGCGGGAACTACAGCAGAAGTCAACGTTTCGTCGTTAGTACTCCTTCCCTCCCTCCCGCCTCATCAAAACCACCCGCCCGCTCGCCTCGCAACGCCTGCTCGACTCGCAACGTCGTGTCAATTGCCGAGGGTTCGCTGGAAGTACCCCTTCCAATTTCCCAGACTTTTTTTGCAAATGGGGCGGAGGAAGGCCACTTTCTCTGCACACCCCTACATCGGATCATAAATGCCTAGAGACGTTTACGGGCGCCTGGCGCCGGGAGAATATTTTTAATTTCCGTAGTTCCATTGTAGTCAGGTCATGTTTCGTATGGTTTACTAGTATTTTCCGATGCTGAAGCGAATCGAATGGGTCTCAGAGCAGTAATACTAGGTCCAGCTGTTCATGAGAATAATAAACCGTAGTGTGATAATTCGCAGGGTTTTTGCGTTGCTCCTCTTCCTCGCTGATCAAGAATCATCTGGTAAACATTCATGGGTTCCTTATTTGTTCATCCCCTAGCTGCATCAAAGGCCTCAATTTTGAGTGTGCTCCGTAAGTAACATCAACCGACAGAACATACTTTTGTCGACGAGGAACTATCTTGGCGAAACCAGATCATGCAAGACATTTTTCACGTTTTGCTTGAGTTGTATTTGTAGCGTTCTTTTGTTATTCCAACAGCAGCCAAATTCACGTTGGCTTTTTTGGTGCCAGCAAAAGCAACCGTAGCTTGCGGTTTAGATAGTATGATACAGGAAAAGAGTTTGGGCAGAGTCTATCATTAAAGCAATCGTGGTTTAGAGCCACCTGTTAGGTGAGTCCGTCTCCTCTGGCTGGTGAGATACTATGGGCAAGCACTTTCGATGTAAAGACATCATCGTTGGAAGCCAGTACTCAACGGCCAGACGATGATGTCTTTACATCGAAAGCGCTCGCCCACAGTATCTCACCAGCTAGAGGAAACGGACTCACCTAACAGATACGTCAACTTTAGAGTCTATCACTATTTCTTACGTAGTAGGGAGGAAAGTTATGTAGTCTGCAAAAAAACGTCGAGTTTCCTTTAGAACCAAGGGCTACTGAGTCCTAGATTCACCGTTTGGGAAAATATTTAGTGTGTGTAACTGCAGACGCGATTGGGATTGAACGGCTCTACCGAATAAGGTCAAATTTTATATTCAGTCTGTACGTCTTTATAGCATGGCATAGTAAAGGTTTGAGCAAAATCGGTTCAAAATTGACGCAAGTTTTTAATGATAGTGATTGAAATACTAAATTTTTTTTTCCGGATACGGCCATAATGATTGTAATTAATATTTTGTATGGATAGCTCTAAATCGTATGACAGTTCCCTACATGGGTGGGGAAGTTTCTACGTAAATCAATTTTAGTGTAGTTTTTGTCATAAACTAAGCTCCTACGACGCCAGTGATCTCCAAAAACTGCGTTAATCTGACGTTCTTTTTATGATCTGAACAATACTAATTGATTGTTAGTCGACGTGCAATTGGTGTTATGGACCTGTAGCCCCTATCAGAGGCACAAAAAGTATAATTTCCAACCGCGTCACTCCCAGGTAGGTTATGAGTAAAACAAGCGACAACCGGACAAAATAATTGCAACACGACAAATAATCATTCCCCGTGAAAGAGTTAGGTAGTGGTCGTATTTTGTTATTGAAACCAACTCACTAAAACCCCTGCCGCTCACTGAACTCATAAACAACTCTAACAAATGTTCGGTCAATATTAAAATAAAAGTGCATTGGCGTCTGCGGTATTCTGCGTATGTTTGCGTGGACATTACGAAAAATTTCCAATATACCGCGCCAGGTTATTCCCCCGACGAACTCAACGTCGTATTCCTCTCACAAAATTCCGTAGCATATTGAAACGGCGTAGGACGAACGCTCATCGTACTCTGCGAACCCCATTTTCATGTTATATTATTTTAAGCTTCACATATTTGAAAGGGCCCAAGCGCCCCCTTCTCAATCGTCGGTTGGCGAGAAACGTGTTATTCTAATTTTTCAAATTCCTAACAAACTCGGAGAAGTTGGGGCGCGGGGTTTCCGGGTCATTATTTATGATAATAAACCGTCGTTTCCGATCAAGGATCAAACAATTCCACTTCGGTATTAACGTGATTGGATTAAGTCAGCTTGTAAGTGTATGATCAAAGTCAACGCGCTAGCTGAACATTTCTTCCCCTCCGGGCTTGTTTGAGTGCTTTCGATGTAAATACGTAATACTGGATCGCTCAAGTGAGTACCTGATTTGCGATAGTAAGGAGCGCATAGGATTTTGGTTGTATATGAGAAAAGGAAAACTATTATTGTGATGATGGGAAAGCATCCCAGTTTTTGGAAAGTGCCTTTTAAATTGAACATGCAAATTGTAGCGCACTGAGTACAGTATAAAAACACACTCAATGAAACTTGTAACATAAAACGGAGAACGCACTAAATTCCAGAACAGCTGGTTTCTCGATGTAGAACGTCAAGTTCCTAACAAACTCATAAATCGAGCGAAAAAAATTGCTTAGTTGCTCGAGTGGTAAAAACGGCTTTGATGCATCGCACCAAATATTTTGAGGCAAGCTCGTAACCATTTGTGTTGCGGAAAATAGAACGCGGTTTACGTTTCAAGCTCTTTTCATCGTACTTCCCGTATTTGTTATGTATCAACGACATGAGCTTTTCGCAACCTCATGCGGCAACTTATTCTGTATTATGTTAGCAGTTTGCGGCATACCCGCTGGCCGTTTGTTCAACATTTAATTTAAATGTTTCTCGAGCGTAGATAGTTAAGGTACATCGCTTGTTTTCTTTTGAATAGGGTGACTGAAGGTAAACTAATTAATTCGAACAGTCAAGTTGAAAAGCATTTGAGCGTTCCCCGATTTAATACACATTCTAACTTCTCAACTTCTCTCTCGTTTCTCTCTCGGCCGGCTGCTTATTACATTCTGAATCCCTCCCTAGTGGAAACTATCAGTGTTGAAGCCACGTCAGCTCTGTCAGGTCGAAAATTAGGCGTATCAAAAGGCGTACACGTGAACCCTCCTGTCTTTCTTCCTGCCCTTCTTAACGCCCACCTTGTCTGTTTGTGTTACTCAATCACAACCAGACGGCTCATCGAAATATTTTCCAAATTGTTCTGGAAACACGGTAGGTGTAAGATGAAAAGCGTAAAATCGACCGAACTTCCATTCTCTTTGTTTTCAAAGGAACCAAATAAGTAGTGTGGAATAAGTAGCAGCAACCCAATAAATGCCGAAACTTAAGTCGCTACCAGTTTCGACGTAGAACGTTAAGTTATTATTTACCGGTTTAATTAAACTGAGTGAAATAATAACTTGTTCTGTTGGTAGTGCCTGACAGCCAGAATTTTCCGCCAACTTGCAAGCCAAAAGGTGTAAATGTCGGAAGCTCGTGGTGTCCAGGCGTAAAATAGGAAGGAGGAACTTTATAAGATCCTAGTTATCCTAGTGCCTTTCTTAAATTGATAGGTGGTCAAATTAGGTAAGACAGACAAGTTCGTGTGGTAGGTTTAATTGTATTCAGTAATATAGACAATGAAATGACAGCAGAAGCATACGGGTAGAAATATGTGATTAAGGGTCCAGATTTGAAATTGGTAGGCGAGTGGATGTGGTGGTTGTAGATTGAAACGGACTGACCTCGAAACTTCTCCTGGGGTAGTAAAGCAGTGGGGTAGATGTGGTAGCTTGACGGGAAGTATTTGGCCAATGATGTCGAATTTTCAAACGAGCAGAAGGCTGAATTCGATAGTTAGCGATCGAATAGCGTAACGCGGCGTAGATGGCGGAACGTAGCCTTGCGTATTGCACGTGAAAAAATAGGAAGAAAAATGGCAAAGGTTTCAGAAGGCAGTCTAACTCGCGACTGAATCATCGGTTGAGTCATTCATAGAGATAAAAGGGAGCTTGAAGCAGGTTGTAGAGGTGGGCGTAGACCTAAGAAGGGATCAGTAGACGCGGCGCTTGGGTTTGACCTCCTCTGATGTCCGTTGTCTACTATTTGGCGTAAACACGTGGGGTGGTGGCAGGTAACGAGAGGGTTGCAGCATTGACTGTGCCCTGGTGCAGGAAAAGCACTGAGCTGCGCGTGTCAACAGGAGTTTTCTGAGGTATCATCAACTGTGTTGCTCGGGTCGTATTTGAGGTGGCCGTTCTACCGAGGAACATCCTCTTATCGTTCGGGCGTATGGTAGACGGGGTGCCCTCCCCATTTCCTTAACTATTATTTTTTTAGTTCTCGTTTTGGGTGAGCTTTGAAGAAAAGAAATTGTGCGATTGAGAGGACGGCGGCACCAAACCAGATCAAACTTGATATCTCGCTTGGAAAATACCATGACACGCCAACATCAGTTGTGAGCAAAATCCCCCGAAAACGAGCGGTGCGTAGCAACACACAACTTTCCGCCACCCCCATAAGTTCGAACACCACCGACATATGCGGCGCTATATCTTCGTTCAACGCATTTCTACATAAACATTTATGGAGAACAAAATGTAGGGACTGGGTAGCTGAGAGTACTTCGTAAGTTTGATCGAAATCGTTATAGCCGTTTTTGAGAAAATTGGAATACCGATAAATTAATATTCGACAAATCTCCTTTTCTAAGTTAACTTGGCTTACATCTCCGTTCAACATATATATGCAGAAATAATTATAGATAGCCAAATGTGGGTATGGGCGACTCAAAGACACTCTGAACGATTGATCGAATTTGGTGAAGCAGTTACTCCAGAATTTATGGAAATGTTCGAAAAAACGTTATTTTCGACACATTTTTATCTCTGCTCAATGGACTTTCAGAGGAACATTTATTGAGAACAATACGTAGGCATTAACTATTCGCAAACATCCTGAGAGTTTGGTGAAAATCGATGAAGTAGTTTTGACAAAAAGCGTAAAAAACCTATTTTTGCATCGCAGGCCTATATCTCCGTTCACCGTATTTTCATGGAGATATGTATGGAGAAGAAATGTTAGGTATTAATTAGTAGAAGATAATTTGAAAGTTTAATCAAAATCGTTAGGGCTGTTTTCGAGAAAAATGCGAAAAACCCTAGTTTTTGGTACATTTTCGTCCCCCACTTCCTCCCCTTCCCATCTGCCGAAATCGTCTATAACCTTATTTTGGTGTCTACAAAAAAATAACGAAGAAAACAAAGAAAGAACCAGCTCAATCGAATTAGAAGATCTCCCACAAATCGAACTACAGACACACACACGGACCACGCGCCGAAGCTAGGTTTTTTAGACTCAGTAGGCCTCACAACGTAATGATCTGAAAAGAACACAAATTTTTTTTTTGACACGATTACTATACTTTCCTTTCTCTAAAAGTAACAAAATTTGGTGTTTTCATCACTGTGATAACTATAGTTAGTTTTGGATCGATTTTGCTCGGAATTTTGCTACGGAAAGTAATTAGTTATAGTTATCATAGTTGTAAAATTGAGTTGGAAGACCAACCAAGTATCTCCCTAGATTTATCTCTCTACATTGACCACTGGTTTATATGGAGTCTACACATTAACTCACAAACCGATGGAAGCATCTGTATTTGTTGTGTTTTCTTGTTGGTATTTACCCGAATTTGTACGGTTCAAGAGGCGAACGTCATAACTCGTCATCATCCACGTGTGTTCCTATCAATCGTTGGCTCTCGCTACGTCCAGAAATTTGTTCTTTCTCTTTCGGTTAATTCCACAAGAAACTTGTTTCTGCTCTCCACCTAGCTTTGAATATGTTCGTTTTCGAGTCGAACTATGCTAGCAGTTTTCCGCACGTCCCTCTTGGATAGAACTCTACGTGCTTCAGCCGTTCTAGATACTCTTTTGAAGATGTAATCCACCTAATTAATACAGTCTAGTTTTGACTCGAATTTCCGGAGTTATCTCTCACCAGTTCCCCCGAGTTCGTGTTTCCCAACAGAGTCCCCACTTTCAAAGAGGTTTCGCTCCCGTACTCGTAAATAACAACGATTGATATGGCGACACAAAGTTAATTGATGCGTAGCACAAAGAGAATAGCACAAGGGTTGAGTCCGCATTCCTGTAAGGGTCCGCCTTTGACGGCAGGTAGCGCTCGCGATCTTCATTTCAAGTGTGCATTGACGTCCCAAATCCCATCCGCCGAGATATAATACACCGATGACAGGTCGAATCGACAAAATGCTGAGCGCGAGATGCGTCTACGCGGTTCGAAGATCCCCTGCGTGAAAATACCCATAAAACACCCTGAAATGGCAAGAGCTATGCGGTTTGACTATAAAATTGAACTGCAGGTAGCCATCAAAATAATCAATGGTGAATATAATAATAATTAGATGAACAGTGAGTTCAAAACCCGTTCCAGCGCAGTTAAGTAGTGAACAATTGTCACGACGAACGTTCAGGTACAAACTTTTAAAAAATTGCCGACTTGGCGATCTTTAGGAAGGGAATGTATTAATTGAACTTACATCATGGTGTAGTTTGACAATATTCAAGAAAAGATTTTGGTTTGTGGTCATGCGGCTCAAAGTTACTATTTGTTCTAGTTTGGCGTGAACGAATTAGGAATTCTAACGTAGAACTCAGGCTGTCCGAATCAGATAATTTGAATGAAACAGAAATAGTCTGAAATACCCTTTTTTTAATTGAACTCGAAATGGACTGTCAATTTCACCGACTTTTCCTATGGGAAACGCCTTAGTTGAGATAACGTCGAGGGAGATGGATCACGGGCCCGGTAGGGGGTTGTGAAAGTTCCTAATAATTTATGAATGGCACTGCAGGTGCTGTCAAATAGATTTCCGACCACTCTCATTCCCCGGTGGTGGTTGATAATCTATAATTTACGCGGCTATTCCGCATTTGTGCCTTGTTGAAGCGTATATACTGTTGATGGAGCGAGTAATGGAATTCGTTGAACCGAGGAAGGTTCAGTGATAATAACGGTGACTTGGCAATTGAGCGCAGCGGTATTTTAGTTGAAGGAGTGAGAGTTTATGTATTAGATTTGAGAGGGAAGGTTACCTTAATGTTTCGCAATACTAGGCAGTGGCAATTGTGCTCAACTCAGTTAAAAAAACTACCTACGAATATTGAATGAAAAGTGCCAACCTAAGTGAACACAATTACATTGTGCTCTACTACACAACCCGATAGATTTAACAAAACGAACGATGAAATAAATTACTCAAGTTTCAATTGTGGTTTGCAAACAGAAAAATAATCAACTTTCTCTGAATACACAAATGTGCACCAATGATATATCAATTAAATTTCCCTTCTTCTGGCGAGTTTTCCATGATTCTAGATCCTAGCTCCATCTGATTTTGCGCTTCTACTGAATTCAGCAGTCGGGGTTTTTTCTGGTAATAGGGAAGAACGCTTCTGGAAACAGATAAGTTCATCTAGTGATTGTTTGGGTGTAGATTCTCTCTTAACGTGCAGAATAACTGTATTTTCTTCGTTAAAAATAAAATCCGTAATTTTGCACAAAAATCTCAATTGGTATCTAGTTGTGCCTACCTGCTTGGTAATCCGATAGGACGATAAATGACCCAAAAATGATAAAAAATTAACAGAAATGCAGTTTTGGCAATTTTATCGCAAATGCCCCGTGTTCGTAATCATTTCCTAGGTATTTTTAGATGCTAGGTCGAATGAAATTTGATCATTTATTGTGCTCCTCAGTTTTCCAAGGATGAAAATTTCATCTTACCATTATGTTATCTAGATCTGTCCGTATACAAAATTTAATCAGAAGTATTGGGGCCATTTTTGAGAGAAAATGACTGTCTCGGTGTCCCGTAAGGAACTGGCTCGTCCAGTGGTTTGGCTCAACCCGCATTCCCTTAAAATGTTGGGAAACACTCTGAATGATTGATCAAATTTGGTGAAGTAGTTACTCTAGAATTTACGGAAATGTTCGAAAATTAACAACGTTATCTCATAGTAGCGTTTAACGACACACACACACAGAGCATTTCCCAAATGGCTTGACCAAGCTGTTTAGGTGGTTGTTGATGCAGGGTAGTTCGATGGTCTATGTACTGAAGAAATATTAAGGTCGTTGTGCAGAGGTGAGTTGCGAACTGTCGAGAACGGTCTACGCCTTGTTGTGGTTCTACGCGTGCTAGAGCATTTGTGAGAGCTGTTTGCATCGTAATTTACGTATCTTGTAACTTCGTTTCCGAGCTGCGGGAGTATATAGTTCAATATTTAGTTAGTACGAGTTAATTGAAATACCTGAGCAGTTACAATCGACTGAAGGGACATCAATGACTAACTACCCTGAACTAACTTTGACATTCAGTTAGTTCTGCCATGTAATTACAATTCTGTACACGAGATATAATTGTTCCTAACGGAATAGTTTGTTTTGAAAAGTTGAATGGTATTCGTTGAAATAACGCCATTTATACATACAAATTTATATTTGTGCAGATGAAACGTGGAAGGACCCAGTTGGGAAACTGCAAATTAGACTTTATACTTACTTCATTCCCTATTCCCCCCTTTTCCAACCCGCAGCAAGGAAAAGTATAAAAGAGTAGGTATATTACTAAGCAAGGCCTTTCTCCACTTTATTCCTTTTCCTCGGAGAACCTTATTTTCTTCCTAAAATAAAAAGACCTTGAATGGGGAAAGGTAACGCATACTCCGCTTCGCCACACCTCCTTCCAATATCGTGGCTGCTTACAAAAGCGGGACATCAAAATGAAAATTCGTTATTAGAAATGACGTTTCGCAGCAGCCTCTCTTTTATCTCATTACCTTATTCAATCTTGAGGGTTGAGAAAAACAAACTGAAAGTGGAAACCGTCTACCTGTCTGGTCTTTTTGCGTTTCTCTTGAAAACTTTCGTCGGGAGAAGGGCGTTGTTGAGATTTAGAAATTTTCGCTTTTTCGTGATCTGGAGGCCTGAAATATTAAAACGATCTTATTCAAATGATTTTATTTGAAGGGGGAACTTTTTCGAATCGAATTTATGGGAGACCTTTTTTCGAATCGTCATGATTTGTTGTTGTGATGTGTACCTATGTTTCTGGTGGCTGTTCTTTCCAGAGGAAGTTCAGCTTCTGCGGGGCTGCTTGAAATTGATCAGCAGAGACATTTTAAATCTACTAAGCCCTAATTCGGAGTATAGCTTTCGTAGAAATGCTGGGTGAAGATGACATAGTGAGCAATAATATATAAGTAGATAAGTTGCAATAATTTATCAAACGACCATTGAACGGTAAAACTTGCGTAACGTAATATAAACAGAATGCTGGTTGCTTGCTGTCATTATGCTGGATTGATGTGTGGGCGGAAGTTTGGGGAACCTCTGCCGTGGCTTATTGGGGTCCTTCCGAACCTCAGAGAGGGCAGTAAGTCCAAGCTGCCTTGTCATGGGAGGAGGGGAAGCCATAATTGCCATCGAAAGATGGGGCGGGCCAGCGACCATTCTGGCCTTGAGGGTTGTTTGAGCCAAACATAGTACCACGGGAATGCACAGCCATGGATTAGGGCCACGACAGGTGGCTGCCTCCGCAGGGACGAAGCAATTACTCCTACCCAAGGCCGCTGGAGGGTAGTTCTTCCATCCCAAATTTGGTTTATCAACTGCAGGGCCTGAGGGAGGTGGCGGCCACCCGGTCGGTACTTCCCGGACATCCCCAAATGCAGAGTTATAACTGTCGAGTGTTGACACCAACTATCACCCTCGTTCTCGACACTACGCTGTGAGTACGGTCTTGTTTCATTGAGTGGAGTGATTGAAAGAACTATCCGATTGTAAATGTCCTCGTTCGCTCCTTTTCAATGAGTGGTGTATAACGAGTTTTCTTCCCATTATAAGCTGCCTGACAAATGTCGAGCTGCTACGTGAGCAGTCTGTATTGAACCGTTTTATATTTAAACTCCGAGCTTCTTTCAACTTTTTAAGGAGTCGTTTAAGTTTCGTTTCATTAAATATTAAAGTCAGCTAATTATAGATTGTTAATCGGACTTGCTTAGTACTCTCAAATTATATCTGACGAGGTTTATTCGGTTGTGGTGATCGTGCGAAAGTGAGCAATCGCGGAAAATTAAAATATCAATCCTCAAGCAAGACTCAAATCGCCAACTCCGATTTTGCATGCAACCGAACCAGACCATCTCTTAAACTATTTATTAACAGCACATCCACCACCGTTTTGTTTTTGCATCGTTTACGGCATCTTATACGCCGCTCATCTCCTCTCGTTCGGAATCTCACCACCATTCGGACGTGTTGGTGAGCGACTCCCGACCATCCAACAGGGAAGACACCGGAACGGGTTTGAACGATTTTTTTGCGCGCTCTCACAGCGTTCACGAAACGCGTGACCTCCGCCGAATACGTTATGGCCCTCACCTCACGTTAGAAATTGGTCACAACGCAATAATCGACGCCTAAACGTTGAGCTCCGTGCTGGAGAACCCGATATCTTCAACAAATGACTTGATGGTCAGCGATTGGCTGGATGGAGTCGGCTTAAAAATAAATTTTAGCAAATCCAATTTTGTTGCTTTTTCCTTGAGTAATACCTCTGTCCCTGTTCTAGGAAATATCGAATGCCACATTGTGTCAACCTGTAGTGCAAGTGATTGCGGTCGCCCGGGTATCAAGCAGATTCCACAAGCTACGTATTTGTGGGTGGTTGTGGACCAATGTTTGTCGTGGAAATACCATATCGACAATATATGCAACAGTTTGTAAAGTCATACCCCTGTGCCTTGAAATCCGAAATTTTATGTCTATGGGCACACTTAAAATGTTTTATCATGCTCTAGTGCAATCCGTAATATCCTATTGCATTTTTGTGTGTGGATCGGCCTACCAAACTTACCTGGAGCCTTTGCATATAACCCAGAAAAAAATTATCAAAATTTTACTGCGTACGAAAATGAGATTCTCCTTCTCTGCAGTTTAAAAGACATTTGAGGTTTTGGACATCTTTCACATTTACTAGAAAAATTGTATCCATAAATATATATTCAAAAATCTGATTTTGAAAAAAGCTATGGGCAGACGAGGCCATCTGGTAACCTTAAACTGAAGTTGCCTTTTAGATTCACCACTAGAAGTCAGAATTTTTTCTCGTACAATGGTATAAAGCTGTTTAACAGTCTTCCAAAGGAATTAAAGATACTGCTAAATGATCTAGCAGGGTTTAAGCGGCGCATCAAAGAGTACGTCCGTGTGGCAATGCTCAGATGATTCTCCTTTTTAACTTGTTTTCTCATTTTATGAACTATCATATAATGCAGTACTATATAGGTTTGCGATCTGTACCTATTAAGCTGTAGCTAGAAAGTTATATAGGACTCCTCCCCTCCATGCGAGTAACATAACTAGCATACCGAACAAGTTAACGAGTTTCTCACTCAGAAAACTCATGTTGGTAGTGGAATACGCAATCAACACGATGGAAGCTTAACTGCCATAAGATAAGCCATTTAATTCGCACGGAACCAAAATTACTGTCGTTTCTTTGGCTAACTTTTCTCAGTTTCCCTATAACTTCAAAACTCCCCACAAAAATCAAGATAAAAATCTCATAAATTACAAATAAGTTGGTTACACTCAACAAAGTTCGGGACATAAATAGGGAACCTAACAAATTCTGGAATCTTCTCTTTTCTTCTACCACTTACTGCATAGTTGTACTAGGCTCATATGGCCTGAGTAAAAAACATACTGCATTAGCTGGTAAAGCGATCAAAACCGCTGAATGTACGCGGAGCCGACAAACGTTGGGTGATGCCTCACACCGGATATTATGCGTGAACCTAGTGATTGAGTACACTATTCTTACTTACACGGCCATGCCCCTGCTTTCCCCCTCAACCTCACGCTCAGAGGAGAGCCCCTAACATAACTCACTCATCGCTATGGTAACGTTTCGCTTTTTTCTCCTCTGACATTGAGGGCGGGAGGGCTTTTTTTTGGATATATTTTTCTTTAATTTATCCCCCTATTTCCGAGAGGGTAGTTTTGTTAATTTCAGCTTCGGCAGTGTGAGTGAGTCCCCCTCTATTCCGAGTTGGCTGTCCAATCTGTGAAGGGGGTGTCATGAGCTGGATGCTACTTAGTAGCGGATGCCTGCACCGTGTAATAACGTACACGCGCACTCGCCATTTCAAGGAAGCTCGCCAGTGACATCATGTTTTAGTTAGATTGATCGATTTATTGTGAGCGTTAATTATTTATTTAATGTTTAATTAATTATTTAATTTAAGCAACCCAAGCACGATAAGGCACTTTAAACGCTGGTTAAGGGCGGGAAAGTCCCCCAAACTCCTGTCAGGTAATTTACCAAGCAGCAGCATTTACCTCAGCACCGATTGGCCATATGAGCCTAGTACAACTATGCAGTAAGTGGTAGAAGAAAAGAGAAGATTCCAGAATTTATTAGGTTCCCTATTTATGTCCCGAACTTTGTTGAGTGTAACCAACTTATTTGAGAATCATCTGAGCATTTCCACACAGACGTACTCTTTGATGCGCCGTTTAAACCCTGCTAGATCATTTAGCATCTTTAATTCCTTTGGAAGACTGTTAAACAGCTTTATACCATTGTACGAGAAAAAATTCTGACTTCTAGTGGTGAATCTAAAAGGCAACTTCAGTGCAAGGTTACCAGATGACCTCGTCTGCCCATAATTTTTTTCAAAATCAGATAGATTTTTAAATGTATATTTGGATACAATTTTTTTGCAAATGTGAAAGATGTCCAAAACCTCGAATGTCTTAACAATTGCAGAGGAGGGGAATCTTCTTTTCTTACGCAGTAAAATTGTGATAATTTTTTCTGGGTTATATGCAAAGGTTCTAAGTAAGTTTGGTAGGCCGATCCCCACACAAGAATACAAATAGGAAATCACGGATTGCACTAGAGCATGATAAAACATTTTAAGTGTGCCCATAGACATAAAATTTCGCATTTCAAGGCACAGGGGTATGACTTTAAAAAGTCTGTTGCATATATTGTCAATATAGTATTTCCAGGACAAACATTGTTCCACAACCACCCCCAAATACGTATCTCGTGGAATCTGCTTGATACCAGGGCAACTGCAATCACTTGCACTACAGATTGACACAATGTGGCATTTGATATGTCCTAGAACAGGGACGGACGTATTACGCAAGGAAAAAGCAACAAAATTGGATTTGCTAGAATGTAGCTTTCAGCCGACTCCATCCAGCCAATTCCTGACCATCAACTCATTTGTTGAAGATTTCAGGTTCTCAAGCACGGAGCTCAAAGTTTAGGCGTCGATTATTGCGTTGTGACCAATTTCTAACGCGAGGTGAGGGCCATAACGTATTCGGCGGAGGTCACGCGTTTCGTGGAGGCTGTCAAATGCATTTGCCCGGGAGGACCGTTAGACGTCAGAGGGAAGTGAGGGTGCATTCCATGTGTGAGGTAAGAGGGGGAATGAACACCACAACTGCATGGCTTGAAATGTATTACTCGTCTATCTTGACATATTAATATTGCGCCGTTTTCCCATTTTCTTTACCTGTACGAGCATTTCGTTGTATTAAACAATGTTGACTTGACCACTCTCATTTTACGTTGTTTCTAACACTCCGTGTGCATACATTCTGGACATAAATTAATAGTAGCATTGTATTCTTCCGTTTTACGACAATATTTGAAACATGTGCTTGGTATTGGGAAATTTGCGAAATATTGTGTCATCCCTCGCGGTTTTTTTAGAATTGTATTGGCTGTTTCAGAAAGTAAGCTTCATGATGTCGAAAGAGTTTATCAAATGAATAGTGACACTAACTCACGCCACAATTAGTCCGACGATATCTGGGTTAACAAAATAAACGGCGGTTGAATGGTTGTCGCGGTCGCAGTCCGACGTCCCTCCGAGGAGCAAACTAACGCTATGATGCATTCTCAACGTGTTCCATCCGAAGTTGTTTTCGTTTTGTTCGCTAATCGATCAATTTTAAACTCTCAGTTTGATTGAATGAAGTTTTAAAACGAGCGGAGCTTTACTTTTGAATTGAACCGAAGACATACTCAGTGCCATGCTCGCCACATTTCAACTAAGAACTCTGCCGTGGCCAGATGACCTCAGAATTGGGAAGAATTGTGTGGAGGGTAACCCGATAACCTTGAAACAGAACAAACTTCCGTGTGAGAGTATGGTGGATTTGGGTACGAAGATACAATTGTAGGTGCATTATTGTGCCGCTCGAGCTGTAGGTTCTACGTGTTAAGCGTTTTCCGTGTGGATATGAAATACTCCTCCAGATGTCAATACCTCCAGAACTTCCAAAAACGTAATTTTTAGCCTGTACATTATACTTTCCTTACGAATGAATGGATTCTTTTATTTATCGACCAGGGAGAATTAGGGCCATGTGGCCCTCTCTTCCATTCTCCCTGGGTACATCACACAGTTGGCTTTCCTCCTACATTCGTCGTAACTCATTATGTTATTTGTATGTACATCTCATTCACACCAAATAAATTACATTCATACCCTACTCACTAACACACATACATAAACGCTTACCGACACACACAAACACTCACTGCCCCGACTTTAGAGAAGGGTGAGTACTTGGATATTCCTCCCCTTCTCCGGAGTAGATTCCCTAATCTTAATACTTAACAAACACTTACCAAAAAATAAAAATAAATAAAACAATTGACAAAAAACTATTTACAACGTAGAAGTGCGTGATGAATAAATAAATAATATTAGTATAAGGTGCCAACAACTAGAACACATCAACGACACAATCTAATAGTTCTCAATTAATATTTTTTTAAAACCTTTCTTTGAACACTTCTATCCTACCACATTTTTGGAACAGCTCTGTATGCTCATTATGTATTTTTGTCCCTTGGACTACGAATGATCTTGCCAACATATTCGTTCGATGGGCTGGAATTCGAAGAACGCTGTTCTTCCTCCGAGTATTGCGCTGTGAGAGAAACTCGAACGATTGGTGTAGATATTGCGGTCTACGATGCTTGAATACCTTGAAAACCAGGCAGGCGATGTGTAGCTTCTTACGTTCTCTGATTTTCAGCCATTCTAACCGCTTATAATGGGGTCTAACGTGCTAGTCCAGGGGCAGTCGCAGAACAAACCGTAGAGCCGCATTCTCAGGCTCCTGATCAAGCTCGCCACTCTTCGCCAGATGGCCGCAGCTGCGTTGTCAAAATAGGGCATCACAAGACTCTGAACGAGCTGAAGGCGCACATGACTTGGGAAACCTGATGCTATATTGCCCTGAATGCGCGACTGCAAGTGGCCGCAACCTCTTCATCCCAGGACAACGCGCTTCCAACGAGGATGCCAAGGAGCTTTGTGGACCGGACATATTCCAAGGGCGAATATCACTTTATGTCTACTTTATTTATGATCTTAGGGTATCCAATGATCACTGCCTTAGTTTTGTCCGCATTAATTCCATTCCTATTACACCTACCCGCCACACTCGCTAAGTCCCTAGACAAAAGGCTCACTGTCTCCCTTATGTCGCTTACTTTGCAGGACCTGTAAAACTTTCCGCATATGCCATGTGCGAAGTGCCCTCTGAGAACGTTCGCACTAGCGGCTACAGCGACTTGGAAAGAAAGTGATGTCATCAGCAGATTTCTCAGCCTGCAGACTAGCTATAGTTATAGAGATCAATATACGAAATTTCCCCCCCAATAATGGCCGTGACGATTTCGATTCAATCTTTCATGCTTGGGAAAATGGCAAAAGCCGGCCAATAAATTATTCGCCAGTTCGACGAAATTCGGTTTTAGCGCCGTTTTTGCTTATAAATCTCGCTCGCGTGACACTAACGTTTTCAAAAAAGTCAGCGTGGTAGTTCAATAAACTACTTACACGATGAGACATAATAAGACATCACTTAACTTTCATAAGACATAAAATGCGTCGGAGCAACTCAATAAATTCCAGAAATCAATAACTGCAGATCGGTAAACGCAGCCTTTTTTAAAAAGATCGTGTTGGGCGAGTTATGAATCATGTACGGTTATTGGTTGCTCAATTAAGGTAGTCGCCTGATTAGGATTAGTTCAGCATATCCGGGGACAGTTAATGTGTTATGCGTTACCACGTTCAGGTGAATCGAACGAAAAATAGGTTGGTTCCGTTGCTGAAGCGATAAACGTGGGGCCGAGGAATGTTGCGTCGTGCTCCACGCCAAATATTTAGTTTTTAGAAGGAACCTCGTTCCTAAGTAAATTTGACGAAGACAATTAGTGGTAAACGAGATCTCCCGAACTCTCATTTGGCAATGCACCCCGAGCCTGAAAATGTTCCTTGAAGTTCTGTTTACCCGGTTGTCTTTGTTTGGTCTCACCTTTTTAATTCCGTTTCGACTGTGCAAAGGGAGGCGGTTGAATAAAAAATAAAAATAAAAAAAAGAAGCGCGCTGGAACCTCCTCAAAACCAGTCGGTCATCTGATTTCCATCTACAGCGTTTGGCAATCATGTTAAGATGCAAATTTGAACGCTAACGCTTTTATAATCCCGTTTCGTTTGTTACATCTGCAGTGTTTGTATTTTCCTCTTTCAACAAACGTTTTTTTGAGCGAGAGCGGATTCAACCTTTCACGGGAGGGTCTACCTCTTTAGAAAAAGTTCTATTCTATGAATTTGTTGATATTAGTGGATTTACATGGAAACTGAAAGTGTTTCGACGGCTGTTCTTACTAAAACTCGCTGCATATCATCATTTCCTTAGAAAATGTTACGGGTCTGGTGATGTGCATATTTTGGCCATACGGTATACGTGTACGTGCAATAAGGGGTGAACTAGGAAAGTAATACGAGAAGTGGTCCATGCATGTTGAGATTCTAGTACGAAGCCGTACTCTTGATGTTATCTTAAATTTTCTCTTTACCTTTGTGCAGATAAGTTCGTATTTGCCCAGTAACCACCTTCATTTTGTAGTTAATGTTTGTGTATACCTGTAACTTACATGAGTAATATATACGAGCAGTAGCCTAATTATAGCCTGCGTCGTGCCAAATTTGAACAAGTTTATGAATAGTTAAATTCGATTCAGCGATGATTGCGCGAAACTAAAAGTCCAAAGAAGTGTTACTGGGGTGACTTTGGCGTGAAAACGTCATACAACAAAACATTTTGTGAATTATAATTACACAGCTTGATTGCACAGATCGGTGCAGTATCGCACCTTCGAACCCCATTTCATTCGGCATTGGACAGTACTAATAAACGACACGAAACATGACTGCAACGAAAGAAGAAAATTGACGTTTTCTGGGCAACGCTAGCCAATTGGACGACGTGAGTCGAACTGATGGTGGGTTGGATTGAGGCATGAGGCAGTGTGGCAAGTAGCTATTTCGCTCGTTTGTCCTGTGAATTCCTCCAAGTTGTAGAAGTTGCCTCACCATGCTTACTGGATTTCATTATTTTTACTTTCCTTGGCTCTACAAAGTAGAAAGGAAAGTTATGTAATCGGCTCAAAAAAAAAATTTTGAGTTTTCTTCAGATCTTTAAGTTTCAGACCCTCCTGACTCCGAAAAACACTATTTGGGAAAATGGTCTGTGTGTGTGTGTGTGTGAACGAGTTTTAGAGGAAACAACCACCAAATCAACTCAAACTTCATATCACGCCTACAGGTTACCATGGGACGCCAAAATGAGGGTATGAACAAAATCCACCGAAAGTTAACTATAGTTATCATAGTGATCAAAACACCAAATATTTTTTTCTCAAAAACGTCTCTAAAGACTTTGATTAAATTTTTTATACTGATAGCTCTCAATAAGGCAATTATGTCATAAAATTCCCATTTGTGGGAAAATGACGAGAGCAGCACAATAAATTACCAAAACTATCGACGAAATCGATTTTACCGCGGTTTTTGGAGAAAACAACCGTACCAAATCAGCTGAAACTTGATGCCTAGCCTACAGGTTACCATGGGACGCAAAAATAAGGGTATGGGAAAAATCCACCGAAAGTTAACTATAGTTATCATAGTGATCAAAACACCAAATTTTTTTTCTCAAAAACGGCTCTAACGATTTTGATTACATTTTTTATATTGATAGCTCTCAATAAGACAATTATACCATAAAATTCCCATTCGTGGGAAAATGACGAGAGCAGCACACTAAATTATCAAAATTTTCGTCGAAAAGTGTTTTTAGCGCATGTTTTTCCTTATGAACTCCGCTGGAATTTTAGTAGAATGTTTAAAAAAAATTGGTATTGTTGTCCAATTGGTGTTGTTCACGTATTTATAACATATACGGGCAGTGCCCAATTTAACAGTGAAAAATAAAAAAATAAAAATAGGACAATATAAATCACAAAAAATTGGCACAACTCAATTGGCAGCAATCCTGAGCCAACAAACGTAGATCACAATAGCCGTCGAATTTGGACCTAAAAGAGTCTTCCCACAACAACAGTAGGTCCGCCGAATCATCGTGTGACAACCTGTTGAAGTCCTCCTGAAAGCGCACCATGGGATTATTGCGGAGATAGTTGGTCGAACAGGTATAACCATAAGAAGGCTGATGGAGTCTGGTAGCGTATGGAGGGGCGTAGAAGTTCAACTTGGAAAGCAGATACGGACAATCCAGCCGCCCCGCGGTCAACCCATGCAGGAGAAGCATGTCCGTCTCACGTCGCCGATTTTCCAAAGAGGACATGCCTTCCCTCCTGAGCGCCACTGCGTAGGAAAAGTCCTCCCACCTATCGCCTCTCTTGTATACTACGCCGTGATACTCAATCGTTTTTTGCTGACTGAAATGAACGAGACGAGTGCTGGAGCTTGGGAGTGCCTGAAACTATCTGAGGAAATCCGGAGACATATTTAATAGTTAAATCAACCTCACCAGAATTCAGACGCCGATCCAATTCACGTCTAAGCAGCTTGAGATAGTCTCGCTCCTGCTGTGATCTGTCCTGCGAAACCCGATAAGGTGGAGGGTTTGCTGATCGATTAGCGTTCAAAACCCTGGATACAAAAGAGTCATTCATGGCGACCATCAAGGGGCGAATCATTCCACTCTCACGTCTACCAATGCGACGGACATTGCAAATTTGGAATCCCCATGCCCTGAAACATACAGTGTCCAATTCTGAGGGGTCGCTGAATAGTTTGCTGAAAACGTAGGTGTATTATTCAGAAAGAATAATAAACCTAAACGGGTATCCCAAGGTAAGAAGAGCACTATAATGAATTACTAAACATTTTCCACGAAAATCGAGTTTAGCGCAGTTTTTCCCCCATAAATTCCGTTAAAATGTTATTAAGATCAGGAAAATTCAGTACCTATAAGAGGAGTCTTTAATAGCGCTCATAAGATATACAGGGGTTACTCCAGAAATTCCAGAATTTCAAACAAGGCTGTTTCATTCACAGCCATTTCTTAAATTTTTCACCCGATAACTCTTGGAAAGTGTTTATTATCCCTTTCAAAAAAAATTGCGTTACAGCCTCACTAATTCTCTGTGTACCAGTGGCTTAATAGTTATCAGGTCGTAAGTACGAGCAGCGCAATAAATAAGGAATGTTGTGTGATGCGGCTGCCTCATCCATGGGAGAAAACCAAAGGTGTCGTGAAGGTGTGGCACAGTGGGACCTACCGACGTTAAATTCTACCAAACTTGCATAAACCAAGTGGACAGCTAGTTAGGATAGTGGCTAGAGCTACGTAAATCGTTATTGTTTCGAATATAATAAAACGAACAGCCCATTCATTGCTTGAACCGTTCCGGTGTGGGTGTGAGTTTCTCGTTTTTATAATTCCATATAATCTTTTCTTATGAACTTTACGCGTCAGAGAAAGCTGACACTCGTCCGTAGGCCGGGATTTTGTGTCACGTAGAATCAGTTGGTTATTTTCATTCAGATTGCATTGAAAGTGTACCCTTTTACCGTTAGTTAGTTTCACGGAATTGCTATTAAATTTTCGTATAAATGAAATGGAATGGGGATAAGAAAGTTAGATTGAGCCATTGGAGACGGTTTTATACGTTTTTCTGCAACAAGTTACAATACTTTTCTTTTTCTTGAGGGTTGGCACCAATGGAACTCTCCCTGAGGTCCACTCATCGGTGAAAACATGGTGTCCATATCGAAAGAAAGCCGTAATTTCAACCATTCCTGAGGTTTGCCGCACTACTCCAGCGAAAACTGAATTGGGGAAAAGAAAAACAATCAAAAACGGTTAAAATCACTCACTTAAACGTACTTAGACACAGACCGATTCGAAAGGATTGTTGCAATGATCATGTTTAACATTGATCTGAAACATGCTTGTTTGGTTTTCTAATCCGCGAATTGGGTTATCCTTAATACCAGTGGATCGATACTGAAGGGTCTTAAAATCATTGCATCGATGTTGACATGCAACTCAAGTCTACAAAAACCTGTGTGTGTGTGTAATTAGACTCAACCAAATCGATGGTTACTTCCTGCAGAAGACATATATGAGGCGATGGCTCGCATATTGAATATGACTGTAGGTTCAAGAGCTTGGAACGACTAGAACGACGAGGGCAGGATTTTGAATGGAATTATACGGACGTGTCCTGAGTCACAATAAATGTCGAGGGAGGAAGTGGACAAACGGCGGTGATAACTGAAGGAAAAGAGGGAAGTGGTGGTTAAGGGTCTTCAGAGAGAAAAAGGCATTAAAACAATGCTTCCAGTTTTGCAATACCCACAGCGACCTCGGTAAAGCCTGCCTCTATTTTATCTCGACTTCTTCGTCCATTTTACTTGAATTCATCGATTTTTTACCACCGCCAGTTTAAACGTGACTAGACGCCCCTCCGTCGGAGACTGTGCCCACTGTTCTTCATTTAACAAAACGTCGATTGCGCCTATACATCGAAACAAGGGTCGCCCGTTATGAAAGTATGCCCTGACGTTTTCCAGATCACCTAGGGACGTAAACGCGAACCCATTCAACAGCAGGATTCAGCTCCCTCTCAGTTTTCGGAATAATTGAGTGGTGGTATTCGTTCACTCTCTCATTTCAACCTCTGGTTATTGGGGTAGCTTGGGGAATGGAAAATGAGGGGTGAAACCATTCCGTATTGTTTGTGAGCGTTAGAACCGTCAACGTTCTCTGTTTTATTATAACCAGCCCTCCGATCGTTGATGGTAATTATTATATTTCCATATGCGAACTAAAAGAGAAAGCTGCGCCATTCAAACGAACTAATAAATATTGGTAAAATGATTTACGTACATTAATTTCCCGGATTATTATTCAATAACACGGATGGAATCGTTCATATTTCGCCAGTTAAATGTTTTTCATAAACACACGAGCATTCGAGTTCAATTTTCCATACTACTGATAACGACCCCGAAACCTATTCAATTTTTACGAGTGGATATCACAGCCGACGTTTTTAGGACCTTCTTATACTTTATATACAACACGTCTAATAATCAAACTTCTGTGATCGCAATACGTGAATAATAGTTGCCGTTACGTAAATCGCCCACTCACACATCACTCAGTCCGAGTAAAATCCAGAAGTTGTCCTCACACCAGGGTTCGAAGTATGTATCGCGACGAAATGTGTGAGGAATCGCACGCGAAAATATAAGTGAAATAGGTGAACAGCGCTGACGTCGGAAAATAACGTGAATAACATGTTTTGGAAAGATGACCGAGTTTATTGAATGAAACAAAATGACTCTTCGTTCAAAAGTAGATAAAACCTAATTGCTCTGAATAAATTAAATTATATACAGAAACAAGGGGAGTAATGGAACTCAGGCTGATAACAATCAATCGAGTGAACAACCTTCCACAGTTGGAAAAGGACTTGAATAGTCCAGAAAAACTGAAGAAAATATAGCCGTGACCACTAGGCTTTTGGACCCTTTCGAATACTCATGAGCGATCCAGGTGGGAAGCGGCCCTGGTATACTACACTGATGGCTCGGTGCAGGGTGGCCTTGCAGAGGCAGGCATCTTTGGGCCGAGGATCAGAGCAGCCATCCCATTGGGGTCGCTGCCAGCTGTGTCGGTGCGGTGACGGTCTGTGTGCAGCAGCTGCTGCAGAGAGGACTGAAGCGGCAGAGAATCTACGTCATGGTGGACAGTCAGGCCACTCTCAAGGCCTTAGCCTCATACTGTCTTACATCACGGCAAGTGGTAGTGTCTATGAAGGGATCAGCGCAGATCCCTATGACCCTGAGCTCTTTGTGGGACTACCAGGAGCCACCTACATAGAGAGGTTGGGAAATGGGAGGACAGGTGCAGGGCTGCTCATTGGCAGGGGCTGCCCAGCCTCAGACAGTCAAAACTCTTCATCCAGCTCTCCAGAGAGAGGTCCAAGGTGGTGATTACACCGGGAGGAAGGATATGAGGATCATATGTGGCCTGTTCACAGGTCATTGTCCGCTTAGGTACCACCTTGCAAATATTGGCAAGTGCGAGGTACAGGTATGCAGGTTCTACGAGGTAGTGCTAGAGACGGCAGAGTACCTGCTGTGCGTATGCGATGGACTCGCGGCATCGCGCCGTTGTGTGTTTGGGAGGCCCTTTCTTCAGCCCGAAGAGGTGGAAAATGCAGAACTTGCGGATAGCTTCCGCTTTGTGCGGGGGTAGTGGGGGCGCATCGGTGACTTCACACCAAGAGACCAGTGCCGTGGGGCCTGGAGGTGGTGCAGGGGGGCCATGGTCTGAGGAACATGGACGCCCTTACAATAGGCCCGTTTGTGGCTGCAGTGAGGGTATCGCCTGCATCCACCATTCAAGGAAAAAAAAAGGCTTTTGGACAGACGTTCCAGAAAACTGGTCACTTTCCCCACGAGATAGCGTATCAAAATACATATATTCCCTTCAATCCTACATTCTCCGCCATGGACGGGCTAGGATCAGCACGGAAATCGATGAGGCCATAACCAACTCGTAGTCCTCACAGACGTCAGCTTCTCAAATCCACACAGAACTTTCCGCCTTCATCTTCTAGACATCCTCAGTGAACTGTTGGCAACTGCCTATAACGAGTTAGAAACCTCAAAACACGCGCCTCTTCATTCCGTTGATTACTTTCCGGATTTTCAAAGTGCAGTTGAATTGTGCGTAAAATGTTCGTGGCACGATATGAAAAAGGAACTGATCATCACTCAATCGTATTACTACGATTTACTGTTTTTCAGTATGATGCTGAATCGGTTGCACCTGACTGAACTTGTTGCCTGTTGCTTATGTTTACTTTAACCTTCCATCTACTGCTACGTATTCAATAACGTACATGCGAACACGTTCGGGATGCCTAGTTACAAGCAGTTCTCAACATGCACCGTTTAATTTCTCAAGCTATTGAGGGCGCTTTTTACAACGCGTGATTAAATTACAATTAGTTTTATTGAATTTTGTGAGAAGTCCTTAGCAGTTAAATATACGCTGATGACCTCGTTAACTACAAAATATTGGGCGTTCTACCGATTTGTTGAGCACCGCAGCTGAAAAGCGAGTTCTTAGCCAATGAAAAAAAAAAAATCGTTTTTCCCACAACTGGGTTGTATAAGGTGCCGTGATTGGCCATGGTTGAAGCGCTAAGACGGAAGAGTTCGCCAGGCAACGCAGTTATCCGCCATTACTGTTAGGTTCTTCGCAACTTTTCACGTGGGCTAACGCACAACGGGGCAAAGTTCCCGCTAACTTCACCCATGTAAAGCAACACGCTGAGCTTTAAAAGAATTTTATTAGTTTGGAAAAGAAAAGCGGAGTTGAGTCGGGAAGCAGAGGAGGAAGTTTTCTTTCCATTTTCATCCGAGTGCTCACCCCCCCCCCCACCTCACATCCCTTCTCCCACGACCACATCATCTTGTTGCGGGCGAAGTACTTGCTGATGGCCGCCTGCTAAAGCTTGGCGGCGAATAATACGCTAAACCCAGTCCAATGTAAGATGAATAACTCATCTGCTCAAGTTCTGTTTACCGCAGAGATGGCACATGGCTTATTAGCGCTCATCCATTATTAGGCCGCTGTACTCGATTAAAGCTGATTAAAAGTGGCGAATGAGCAACTGGCCGCTGATACGTAAAAACGAAAAATCCTTGAGCTTATTGCTGCATTCGAAACACAAATAGGAACTAAATTAGTACTACAGCAATAAAATGGTTGTCAACTTGACGTTTAGAGCATCCATCCAAGAAAGTCTAAAATATCCAGTGCGTCGCATCACACAAAACTCCTCAGCCCATCGCTTCTAGCTACTAGCTATTATATGTTTTTGTAAAACGTAACATATTTATAGAACTGCTGCTACTGATGCCACGAATGTCCACATGTTTTTTTGGTGAAGTCGTTCGTTTTAACGATCTTGGAATAGGATGTTAACTCTTATCGTATAGGTAGTTTATTGAACTACCACACTGATTCCTTTGAGCACGCCCGGGTGTATAAGGAATATATTCGCTATATCCGGGTTTAGGAGGAAAATACTGCGCCAAAATCGCACCCCACTTCTCTTCGAAATTTCTAACAACATATTCTTTCATAATTTTCATACGGATGAGAATTGGTACTATAGTGTTATTTGAAACTATTCACTCACGAAATGTAATCAAACTTGTTGGGGTTGTTTTTGAGAAATACAAAATTTTGATCCCTAACATTACTGTAGTTAGTTTTAAACCTATTTAACACATACCCTTATTTTGGCGTCTCGCCGTCACTGCAGGCTAAATATCAAGTTTGATTGAGCCATTTTCTCTCAATCGGGTTCAAGGACAGGAACACAGACACAGACCGTTTTCGCAAATGATGTTTTTCGGACTCAGTAGCCCTCGAGACACAAATAACTGAGGAAAACGAAGGTGAACGTCGGACAAGTTGTTTCGATCTCTTTTTGTGGCAAGTTTCAGTGTTCTCGTTTATTTCATGAATCAGAATTATTTTGATGCCAGAAATCATCAACTGTGTGTGGCAGTAGCAAAAATAAGATCTTGAAATATTTGATTTATGGAAGAGCTGTTTAAGAGGTTTTGATGATACAAATCGACGGGTTTCATTTAGTTTATTTTTCAATGCATTGAAGTATACTTATAACAAGCATTGACGCATTCCAATTTTTCGAAACTATTGAGCATTAGTTGTAATACAACTGTAATTATTACGTTGAGAGCTTTCCTTTTCAGTTCCATCGATGAAGGCTGCTCAATCTCGTTGAGTGGTGTGATAAATATCAGGCATCTGAAGCTACTCCATTTAATTATGATACCTGAGAGGTTCGAGATGAAGTCTTAAATGGCGGAAAAGGGAGCTAGAGAGGCTTGTGACAAGGATGCCATCAGAGACCGTAAGTTTTGTCGATGAGGTTGATCCCAAGGAGCACGGAGACTGCCGAAACCACGACGTTCCTTCGAAAACTATGAGAGTGGTGAGGGACTTGGGAAACAAGACCACTTAGAACAGCTAACCTCGGGTCCTAACGGAACTCCTAATTACACCTGCATCCCTCTTCATTGCTCAACACCCTTTCTACCTTCCAACCCTAAACTCAGCTGGAGGGCTCAACTAATTACTTTGAAGGAATAGAAAACTATCACTTTACCGAGCGGTGTGTGCCCCTAAGCTTGCTCAAAAGTTAGTTGTGGAGCCAACCCGACCCATAATCAATCGCCGACAAGTTGGTTTCGCGTTGAGTCGATTGAATCCGCTAGATTGTTGTTCTACTCAGAAATTGGCACACTCTTTCTCTGATCATCGAGTGCGTCAAGCGTTCATTGATTTATGTTAAAAACGAATTCTATTTCTCTTTACAAGTTTACGAAAGAAGTTGTGAAGAGAAGAGCCTAACACAGAAAATAAACATCAGTAACTTTTCTGAACTGTTTCCTGGTGTTTTTTTGCCTCTTTTTGATTAAATATAAAAACTAACCGAAAGTCCGGAACATCACAACTCTCCGCTATCCCCGCAAATTCGAAGATCTGCTGTATGGAAGGTCTTTTTCCAAAGCATTTACATGGAAACAAAGCAGATCTCCGAATTTGCAGGGATAGTGGAGAGTTGTAATGTGGATAATAATTGGTAGAGAGTATTCTACTTCAAATAGAGTCTTGTCCATTTATTGATTTGTTTGTGTATGTACTGATGTTTTATCATGATATCTTTAAATTCGCTCATCAGAGGGCATTCCTTTTGAAAAGTCACAATTTTTACGCAGGATAGTCAATTGAGCGGAGTTATCGTACGCTCCTTTGCATCCTGTTCACTCCTCGTTGCGGTTTAGATTGTTTTCTGACGGATCGAAAAGCCACCCATTCCTCTGTTGTCGCTTATATCAGACTAACTCTTGTAAGAGACGAAAGTGTCTGCCAAGTTTTCAGCTTTATCGGCATCCTTCGAAGGAGTAGAAGAAGAAGAAGAAGAAATGTGGTGGAAAACTTATTCCGTTACCCATCGTCCCTTTTTCTGCCATAATGCTTTTTTCTTTTCTTTACTGCCCGAATCGATCTTATTCAAGTTGGTTGGAAACCTATCTATAATGTATTTGACATTATCCGCTGTATGAAAATCAGTTTATGATTCGGTCGATGTGTAGGGTACTGATTGTGTTGGCAATTTCTTGATTTGAGAGAGTTTTGAAAGGCGTCCAACGCGAGCAAATACTACATTCACGCATGAAATCATTACCCGAGGACTCTTTCGTGTCTGGATTGAACCGATCAACATTCACGCGTCAACTCACCAATCACAAAAGTGGTCCAAGTTATTCTATTTCACTCTAAATAAAACCAATAAAGTTCCAAGAACGATATTGCACGTTGTCGACGGTCAAAATGAACAGAAGAGGGCCAAACTTTCGAACAGTGGATGGTGTTTGGGTGAGACGAATATTTGAGACCCATTTGTCAGGTATGTGACACTTCACAACTTTGCTCAACCCCCTGTGGACTCTATTGAACAGGCTGCGGATTACACAGGTGCGTTTGGATGCCAAAGGGAGAGAAATTTGAAGCTCTGTACTGCCGAAAATTTAGTTGACGAATGAGATAAGTGAGAGAGAGAGAGAGAGAGAGAGAGAGATTTTTAATTAACCAGGGGCAATTAAAATTAAGGCCATAGGGCCCTCTCTTCCACTGTCCCTGGAAGCATTGACCCTTTTTTCCACTTCTGGCAGTAGTTATATACATCAAATGATCGCTTCATATTAATATAAAAAACAAACGAAACATAAAAGTACAAAACCATGAAAACGAAGAAATCAAAAACTTCTCAATACAAGCACATTGCACACCTTTTTCTTTTTTTGTCCTTTGGCTTTCACATCTCATAGCTGTTCGCTAGGCACTCGCACTGTACTTCTGCAACAGTAAATTTGAAAAGGTATTTTTAAATGCTCTCACGCTTTGTTCTTGTCTGAAGGAGTCGGGATTGTTGTTATAGATGCGGATGGCTGTGGCTGTGAATGATCTGTCGAATATTGTTGATCGGTGGAGGGGTATCTGTATGAGACGCCTTCGAGTGTGATGATGATGACAATCCTCCAGGAACGAAAACTTCTCCGCGAGTTACTGTGGTGACCCAGACTTGAACGTCCTGAACAGCATCGTTCCAATGTGCAACTGCACCTGCTCCTCAATCTTCAGCCGTCGGAGCTTGAGGAAGTATGGGTTAACATGCTCATCCCATTTTAGTCGGGAAATAAACCGAACCACGACATTCTGGGCCCTCTGGAGCATGTTCATCTGCTCGCCAGTCATGTCACTGAGGGCACACGGACTGTATGCAAAGTTGTGCATGACCATGGAATGCACAAGCTGAAGCCTTGACCTGAAAGGAAAGTCCACCGCTGGCCGACGGAGCTGGTATAAAGCCCCATACACCCGTCTAGCGACTGCAGACACCTGGCAGTTCCACCTGAGTGAGGGTTCAATTAACACGACCAAGTTCTTCAACAACAACTCATATCTGAGCGACATACCAACCACTTCAATCTGTGGAAGCTCTACAACATGAAGCCGTGACAGCAGTCTTGAGTACCCCATCACCATGGCCTTGCGTTTAGAAGAGTTTATCACCATGCCGTGCGATGAACACTACAATAGAAGGCCAGCAATCTCAGCGTTTAATGTCTCTATTGCATCCTTAACCCGGTCAATCGGCGAACTTATATATATCTGCAAGTCATCACCATAGACCATAAATCTGAGAGAGAGACTGTATAGTCATAGTAGAGTATGAGAGAGTCAGAGTGCAAGTGACATCTACGGGTATACAACACTGAGTAGGTGAACTGGTGTGACCTGGATGAGAATTAAGAGGGAGTGTAACAGTCTGAGTTCTATGATCGAGCAAAGAGAAGTGAGATTGGGGGAAGGGGTGAGGAAAAACGTACTATAAATAGAAGCGGGAAAACATTTTGTCAGCTCAGATCAGAAAATTGAAAGATGATTGTCAGGGGTTCTGAGATTCTGACGGCTGTAGATCAAGGCTTGGGAAGGCTCTGGAGGGATCTGGGTTACAGCCGGGGATGCTCAGTTGCTGCACGCATTAGGCGTCGGCTGAGCTGACCTGGGCAGGTGTATCTAAACCATTGAAGTTTTGTAGGAATGTCACTACGTACTTACACGCAATCCTCGACTTCAATCCAAAACATGAAACAACCTTTCTCCGCACGCTTTGTCCGTCAATATTAACGCGACCTTGAATCACGACGCTTAGCAAGTTTTAAAATATCATTCTTCAATCGGGAAAAGAAGGCTGAGGCCCCTTTCCAAATCCTGCTGTCCCGCATCCGCAATGAGGAGCCCTGGGCGCGCAGGGTGCCGTTCGACGTTATTTCTGGTAGACCAGTTGTGCTTCCGTTGTTGGAATTGAATTGGTGCTACTGTCTGGCAAGGCATCCTGCAAGATACACTCACATACACACACAGAACGCTCGCTTGAATTCTGGTTTCCTAGCTCAGCTAGAAAATGATAGAATGAAAACTCTTTAGCAGATTGCCTCACTTTCCTATTCGTCACGCTGATGACAGTGAAAAGTACTTTTAAAACCTCCACCGTAGTCAATATTCTCCCCTCAGCGAGCGATTTTGGTGGAATATTTTATCGCTCAATATGACAAATATTTAAATTAAATGTGACTGGTGTTGCCAGAACCGTGCGAGCCCGACGATTCGTCGGGTAAATACGAGCAAAAGCAAAACTGTGAAGCAATGTACTTATTTACTTTTTTCGTTTCTGGAAATAAAAGTAAAATTAACGCCGCGTAACGTTCAACCGGTGTATTTGTTTACTTTTTTTCGATTCTCTTTTTTTTTAATGGAAAGAGTAATGAGCATGTTTTCGGTCGCTTTCTCTGAAAGATGCGAAACGTATTTCCACCCGTATGGGGACTGGCGTGTCCATTACTGCCTCTAATTGAGCTCAAACTCTCGACGTGGCTGGAATTCTTTTCCACTTTACCTTTACTTCACCCTGACGCAAGGGATCAAGGCTGGCGGAAGAAGTTGAGTGTCGGGAGTTTCCTTCAGGAAGAGGGTAAAACATCGTTATTCCGTCAGCGATCGCAGGAATCGATTTTTTGGTTGTGGCTGTAGAATGCTAATAACTGCTATAGGATTCGGAGATACAACAGCCCATTTCCAAATGTTGCTTGGGGCAACTGAGGGGGTGCCATCTAAAAATAGTTAGAATGAAAAACAACTAACAGTCAAGGACAACGGTATAGGTTTCGTTCGCGTGATTTTTCTCCCCAGCCGCTCTGTCTACCCTTTTTATTTGCGATTCAACGTGGCTAAAATACTCATCCAATACGGGCCACAGAGTGCGTCTGAATATTTCATTCTTTCGGAACGCTCTCTCGCGGATATTTCAACCTATGTGTCATCGCAAAGTTCAGTTCTGCTTTTAATAGTTCGTACCGTGTTCCTTTAGTTTGAAGTTCTTGTAAATAATAGATTTGGAGTGGAATGAATATAACAAGCATGATGACTGTCTGTCTCCTATGTTCTTAAATCTTAAAACTACGCAACGGATTTTGAAGCGGTTTTTTTTTAAATAGTGTGATTCAAGAGGTTTATATGTATAATGCATACATAATATTGTAGAGAAACACTGATAACTTTGGAGGTTTCTGTACGATTTTTTAAATAAACTCGTTTTTTTGCGCTTACACAGCAAGCGCTGGCTGAACCCCGCGAGATAATCAAAATAATGTACAACATGTACATCTTAAAAAGGTCGACAAGAAAGTCCGCGATAGTGTATGTTCATCTCTTAAGGATAACCCATTGTTGATAATATAATTTTTGATTACCTTTCGTTTCTGGTGGAAAGAATAGTAAGTGAAATATTTTCGACAGCAGCATTTTGTAATAATTTGTGTTATTTATTCATTATCATATGTATTGTTTTAAGGTGTTTTAGTGATGGACATTCAAAAAGAAACACCGATTTTGCGATTGTTGCATCGATGTAATATCGATGTATCAAAAAATACATCGATGTTTTCTGTACATCGATTGTTTTTTTATAAGTTAAATATGTATGTGGTTTAGAAATAAAAAGCAAGCATATATTAAAATAACTTTATTACCTTTACATTTATTTTTAATATATATCTCGATAATTTTTATCTATACAAAACCAAAAAAACCCAAGTAAAAACCCAATTTTACCCAATCTTTTACCATTCAATGTATTCCTTTGTTGAGTATTACCTCCACTGCTCGCGAAAACAGTCTCTCTGATGGCACTGATGTGTCCACCATTGTTAGATATTTAAGTGCAATGTTGGAAACTGTATTTTGTATCCTTCCAAATTTATTATGATATTAATGTTACAAATAACGTGTTGTTCAGTTTAACACTTTGATTTATAAATATTATTGCTAACACGACCCAGCAAATTTTAAAATGAATTCTGAATATGTAATTAGTTAGTACAAACATTAAAATAATATGATTTTTGAAGCCAGAGACTGCGGCTGTAACAGAGAGACGGCGGTTCAATTCAGTCGGCCATTTGCATTTTTATTTTTCATGGGTTGGTTGCACTGACCTCTATAATATTGGCTGTCTTTTCAACCGGTGATCCCACTTTTTGACGCCACACCTTGCGAGTGCTAAATAATGTAATTTAAAAGGACAAAAAAATAGTTATTAACCGTAGAGAGAGAGAGAGGGGTTTGATTGTTTGCCTTTTCGATGCATCGAGAAAATAAACATCGACGTGTACATCGGTTTGATTCGCTACATCGTTACTATATATCCAGTATTTTTAAAACATCGATGTATATCGTCCACCCCTAGTGTGTTTCGGAGTATTACATTTTTTACAGAAATTATAATGATATCTGGAAGACGTCGTTCGAACATTCGTAGTACGATGTTTCAACCCAAGGTGTGAAAAATAGGGCCGAGAACGTTTAAATGAAATTGATGCCGCGTGTCTGGAGACGCAAATGCGTAACGACGTCGGTCAGATATGATGATCTTCCACACCCTAACTTTCTAAACAGAAAATATTTGTGTAATAACTTATTTTTATCTTTATTTATCCCCAAGTTTTTTTTTTTTTGAAATTTCCACCAGCGTGAAGCTGGAACGTGCCACTAGTAGTCTATAAAGGAGCCTTCACATGATTTCGTCGTCTTTCTACTACTGACAATAAAAACAGCTCTCCACTCGTCATGTTCCCCCTCAATTGAGTTGGCACTGTGAGTATCTGAGTGAATATTCGATGTGGGAACTACGAATATTTCTCTAAGTTCCCTCCCCCTACACGCACACATTATGAGAGTTCGTTCTCCTTTTTCAACGAAACTATATCCGTTTGAATAAAAACAGATCTCCGCAATATGGAGAACTACTAACTAACCGCTAAAATCCAGCGGGTCTCACTACTTGGGGCTTTTGGTCCAACGGTTCAGGCAGGCCAGGTGCACTTTCTGGCGATTGCAAACTACCCACGACAAACCTATGGTGTAAGCTTTTTGTGAATCCCTATCTGACGAACGGAGTCATGAAGCTTATCACGGGGGATAGAGCAGTACGCAGCGCAGAAACTCCCAAGTAGGAGGTAGCCAGTAACACTAACCTCTCTGGCCCTCTCAAGGATCATCCTCAACGCGTGTGTCAGGGAGGACTAACAACGGCCTAGAGTTCAGAAGGGATTTCGCAAAGCCTCAAACTGAATGGAAATGCTCAATGATGAGTTATTTCGAATGAGGGTTGCTGCACACGACTTGACAATTACCACATGAAAGTTGTGTTTACCTTCAACTTCAAGCGTGGGGACTGCACACAAACCGTTAATCAGGTTGAGTCACCTGAATTAACTTCTTCGTATGTCTCAGCCCAATATTCCTAAGTGGGCTCCCTTGGTGCAGATAACGTTTCATCTGTAAATGAAACTTACATCACTCAACTTAGCCTTGGGCTAACAGAATTCTTGAAATGTGTTCCGCTCAGTGCGTGTGGGCGTTTTGTGGTGTAACATTCAAACAGAAGAACACCAATTATGGCGAGTAGGTAATTTGAGCCCGTGTGATGGTGCATAAAACCCTGGGCGAAAATGACGCACGTTATGCGTTTGATGTCACAATAACATAGCACTAAGACTTCAAAGCCAGTAGTAATTACCGTTTTACGACCTAATTTTATCGTATTCCTGGGCTCATTGGGAATTTTCGAAACAATGTTCGTTCAAATGAGTTGCACTCACTCAAACAAGTGCGAACAAGTGAAATATTTACTTTATTGTAAAACGATGTGAAGTAATATAAGTCAAAATTTCGATTGCTTCTCAGATTCTTGAACTTTTTCCGGTACTCCCAATTATTTCAACATAGTTGCTCAAAGTTATGGTGTAGATAGTCCAGTAGACTACCAACGGCATGTTTTGGATTAACGTGTCAACTGGGCTGGGTTATAAGAAAAATCGCATAACTTTCCCCAGTACCTTTAGGGATTTTCATGGTTATAAGCGATTTCCATGGATGGAAAGGGAAGATGGGAGTTGAAAACAAGGGTTTTTCGCATTACATAGATTGAAGTTTCCAATTATCTTCCACTGATCAGTACCTAGTCATTCTGTGAAAATGTGGAGAACGGAGAGACCAAAAATAGGTTTTTTCTCTATCTTTGTCAAAACGGCTCCAGCGTTCTTCACCAAACTTATTAATTTTTGTACATTATTTTCCATAAATGTTATGTTGTCAGTTCGTTTATCAGAAATAACATACAAGCTGTGCCGAAAATCGCGTTTTTTAAAAACATTTCCGAGTTCTCTCATATAACTGCATAACTGAAATTACTAAACTTGACACAGTGTGTTCTAGCCATACACGCATTATGTACTCAACTATTCCTGTATCTATCCGTTGAACAGAGATATAAGCTATGATGCGCTCGGAAAATCAGCTTTGTCGAACATTAAGTGATTTTCTCAAAAATCGCTCCGAAAATGTCGATCAAACTTCGCAGATACTCTGAGCTAACTAGTACCTTCATTTTTTTCTCGATAAATATTTCTGTAGGAATGCGTTGAACGAAGATATAACACGATAAATATTGCAGATCGTTGAATTTGTGGCGGTTGCGAAAAGTTGTGCGTTACTACGCACCAGATATTTCGGCTTGTACTGCATCAATTAGATACATCTCTTATCAAATCGCACATACAGTGTACTCTATTCTACAGTTGGCAGTCATTTTTAACCACAGTGTTGTCGAGTACTAAGCTGCCAGCTCACACTGCTACATATTAATCAATTACCAGCGCATTGTCAACTACTGATGCCTTTACCATAAATCGGGAGTTTTTATCCGAAAAGTTGAGGTTATCGAATTGTTGGTTAGGAAGGTTGTCATTGTTAGACCGGGAAATGAAAGGTTTTGGCCGTCTGCATTGAATATGCTGACAGAACGCCCTGAATACGAGATGGGAGCGTAACGCATTAACTATCCATCATAATTGTTATGAATAGACCATCAATTTCCTCGATCACGCACAGAACTTCATTCTTTCTTAGTCTGATTGCGTTTCCCCTTCAGAAGGCGAACGTTTGATGTTGGCTAATGAAGGCGTTTTAAGAACGCTGACAACCACCCTCACGAGATCCAATCGTCAATTTGATTGATCCTCCCCCTAACAACTGCTGATAAATTGCTTCCATTTCAGTTAGGCGAATGGGGTAGAAATTCATTTAAAAATTGTTGCCGTCGGCTCCGAGGGCACTCGGCTGTAAATGATTTAAAGAGCCTCAAAAGAGCAAAGGCCCTCTTCTCTCCCAACCTAATTCCAGGTTTTAATAGGTTCCCAAGAAATTCGCCCTGGACTTTTTACCTACATTTATTATCTTAATAGGACGGCTGTGGAACGGTGTTCATCATAAAATTAACTCTATCATATCTCGCCTATGAAAAGTTTCCTCTGATAAAGCCGTGTTGTAACTTTTGTGTTATGGCCCGAGCTGCACAACCGGGTCCCCTTCTGCAACAGCGTTCCCCACATCGCTTGGATGTTGTGGGGAAGGAGCAGTCCTCTCCCTCTACAATTGATCTGTGGCACAACATAGCGGATAAACGTGGAAAACAAAAATGGGCACTAGAGATGCCTCACACCTACCTCCTCCAGCCGTGATTGACTGAGGCCCTAATACAGAAAACCCCACAGAGGGCTTCCATGAATGGTAGTAGTGGATTTCTCCCTTGCTCTTACTTATGCAGTAATGATTAAGACAGGCTAAATGGGAATATTCGAGTATGGAACGTGCCATGTTCGAATTTTTTTCCCGTCGCACCTTTGAAGAGTAAGTTCAGTACGAGATACAAGGACTTCAGTGCGCTGCTTCACGCTTCTCCCTGAACACACATCGTTCACTTTCAGATTGGAGGAAACTATAAATTATGTTCACCTTCATTGTAGCTTCAGCTGTGTAATTAGCGGACGAACTTGTTCCATTAACCGTTTGTACCAATTCTTGGCACACGGTAAGAGGAGTCGATATTTTTCCGCGTGTATTCATATATATATATATTTGTGTTGAAGTACAAAGGTAACTTTATAAACGACGAAAACGCCGTCTGGGAACACCGCGTGCCATTAGCTTCTAACTTTTCAACATCTGCAACGAGATTCTGAAGATCTACCATAGTTTGAGGTCGGTTGTTAAATTGAAATTTTGTACGTGTATTCGTTGATGTTCCTTGAGAAATACTCTTCACAATATCTGCCTCAGCGTACTGTGAAAGAATATCATTAGATTTAGATCTTGTTCCACGTAAGTTCGGAAACTTTCATTAGAAAACTGGGGTCTGAAAATTTTATCCTGAACTAAATTCAATCTGGTATGAGGAGTAGTCAACTCATACAGTAACGTTTGTGCCACTGATTTAAATGTAATGACAGGTCCCGTTGCTATACGTAATAAAATTTAATTGCGTTGGAAAATTGATTTGAAACTGTGTTCCCTCATTCCGTTCAGCAAATGGAGTTTTTCCAGAAATTTGATGAGGCTCCAAGGGTTGTCCGAATTTTCTTTACGGTACTTTTGTTACAGGACGAACTAAACCCTTCGATTCAGCGGAGGCTCGTCCGGGGCATTTATGCTGACTGGGCACCTAAAATGCCCTGATTCGCTCGAGACTTCGCTGCTGTCAGTTGTAACCGAGCCAGTTCCCTCGTTGCCGTGTCGACCGCGCTCGCGTTTGTTCCCACTCAGTTCCCGGTTTATGGTGGTAAAACATCTACGAATGTAATTGAGAATAAAACTCGGTTCCAATTGCATTCGGCTTCTATCGTACTACTTCCCAACTCACCTAGTGCGATACCACTTTCAATATTAATCCTCCCACGTAACATTGGCGTCCAACTAGTGATCGAACTTCCCCTACATTAGTTCGAGATGCTAGCCACGGTTTTTCTACTGTGATGAGAATTTATGAGCGCCTGCCTTCAAATTTTCTGTCCTTCTGCTGCGACCTACTCTCTCGCCCGTCATCATGTTCGCAGCAACATTGACTGTACACACAACGACTCAATCCCCCATCAGGTCCATCTGTCCTCGAACGACCTCTCAAACAACGAATCCGGGGAAGCTTGGCGCCTTCAAAATGGCCTGGTGAAGACAAAACTCCATCGCAAACATCATGAGGTAAAAAAGGGCCTACGTTTCCTCAACTCCAGCCAGGAGGCTCGAAGAACCTACGTGAGAGTGCACAATCTGTGTACAAATGGTCTGGCAGCCTAACACACGCTCAAGAACTGCCACTCAACATACACGTGTGAATGCTGTCAACACAGGCATCACACCCTGCCCCACCCCACGAGACGGATCGCCGCACTTGTTCCCAGAAGTGCAACTAACCACTGCTCGGTAGGCGCAGCATCTTCGCTCTGCACTACCCCTTCTGGAACACCTGAGGGCAGGTGTCCTCTGAGGAGGAAAACTCCGACTCCCCTTACTCAGAGAATCGTCTTTCGCCAAGAGATGGACCCATTCTCTGAACCATGGATGTCGCAGCTGTGTGGGACGAAGACGTACGGTCCACAGAACATTAGAGACATTGTGAGGTGACTGTTTATTTGTAGTTCTACATTCAGTTCTCCCACCACGAACATGGGCACCCTTTTATAACTTTAATCAAAATTCTGTCTTGCTCGCTATGTTCAAGATTAGGTTCCCCTTTGTTGGGTGGACAGCAACGTCCTGAACTGCAGTGTTCATGAGTGCCTGAGTACATGCACTTCATCATGGTCAGGGACGAACTATACCCTTCTATTTAGCGGAGGCTCGTCCGGGGCATTTATGCTGACTGGGCACCTCAAATGCCTCGATTCGCTTGAGACTTCGCTGCCGTCAGTTGTAACCGAGCCGGTTCCCTCGTCACTGTGTGGGCGACGCTTGCGTTCGCTCCCACTCACTTTCCTGTCTGTGGGGGTAAAACTTCTCCGAATGTAATTGAGAATAAAACTCTATTCCAATTGCATTTAGCTTCTATCGTACTACTTCCTGACTCACCTAGTGCCATACCACTTTCAATATTAATCCATATTATAACACTTCATAGAAATCTCGTAATTTGGGATTTTGTCGGTCTTTCGTTTGAATTGAAAATCAAAAGGCAGAATATTGTGAGAAACCCCGAATTGACTAGACCGTACCAATTCCAGATGAGATTGCAAATATGTGAGCTGTTGTATCAACATGTCATTTTCATGTTGGAACGACGTGATACGTGTGTCATAGGTTTCAACTTTGGTGTCCAACGCCGCACTGTCGTCTCTGGAAGACGTCAAGTTCGATTAAATCCTATTTTATTCGGTCAATTACTTCGTGTACCACATTGGAACGGGGTAGTGGGTCCGGGAACGGCCTCGCTCCCACTTTTGCAAATATCACACGTTCAGGTTTCCCTTTTGGTGTACGCCTTCCTAATCGAAGCATCAATGCTCTGCAACCTTGTACAAGTAGCATGAAAATGATGGGAAGCACTTTGCTCGCATTTTGGGCCTACGACAGACATGATGATAACTGAAAAACTTCAACTGAATGTGTCGTCAAACGTCTCCAAATAAAACGAAATTATAAAAGAGAATAGCAACTTCAAACTGATTGCAATGTCTGCAGAAGTGTGAGCACGTAGGATCGTATTATGTCTCTGCTACCATTTGTCACGTAGCCCTTTGGGGTTATATGGCGTAGGGTAGAGGTAGGAAAAAAGGGTAAAATGTTGATAATTGTTATTAAGAAAATATCGGTCCTACCTCAACCAATGGGGGAACCGAGTTAGATCTTTAATTAAAAGGCAGCCCTAACTGAGGATACGCGGTGACCGCCTCGACGGACACAGCACTGTATAAAGAAAATAAAAACCAAAAAGCCACACCCGACACAAAAAATACGCTCGTTTGATTTCAGTCCTAGCGAACAACCGCTCCTCATTCGCAGAGAGCGACCGAAGTCCTCTCCTGATCAGTCTTGATCAACTTGACAACCTCGTCATTACGCTTAGGGGAAGTGTGGGTAGGGTGAGTGTTTGGAGCACATGAATACATTCCTGCGTATACCTTAACGTATGATTCTTCTCAGGTAAGGGATGAAACGAAAATATCATGGCTGGGAAACCATAGAATACAAAATTGTTGCTGGTGTGACTCAAACATGCCAGACATGATTACATATTGGCGATACGCTATCTTTTGAGATGGTATCTTATGAAGGGAGCAGGGCGGCTTTTCAATAATGCATTCGACGTAAAAATGATAATTCGAAAAATTTGTTGGTCTGAGCCTCTTATATGTGTCCTTACTACGTCGTAGGTTATACACGAAGAAAATGTGTGCGGTGAAGAAAAGTTTTCCAGAACCTTTTATTGTTTCCGTCTAACTTCTGGCTGACTCCACCCTCTTTTTCGCTGCCTCGATCCTTCTTCTCCCCTTGCAATACGTTTCCTCGTAATTTATAGGCCAACTCCCAAAAGACTCATGGATCATCACAAGCTGTAATACCCACGATAACAACTATTATTCCTCTGACTTCCTCTTTGTTTTTAGTGTCTGCTCAGTTGGTAAAGTTGATAAATAAAATTAACTGGGTTCGTGAGCGATCATTTCTACTTCGAACTTACCTGAGCACCGATGGTACTGTGCATTGTGAATAAGATCCGAATGAATTACACTTTGCATTGATAATGACTAGCTTGCGAGCTCATAAATTAGAGCGGTTTCATTTTGTATGAGAACCTCCGTCCTTGATGAGAGATAAAGAAAGGAAACAGGACAAATCATTAAATAACGTCTCCGAGCAGTTCTCATTCAACTCGTGTTCCATTACCTTCTAATTGTTAGTTGATTACAAACACAGAACATGTTGCTATCTTGAGTACGGTAATTTCACTGGAGGAACTGCATGCTTGCTGTATTTCCCAACTGAGTCATCACTTAATCGCACGTGTTTTGGCTATTTTTGCATCCTGTGAACTAAGTGATTGCAAGTGTCATATTTAACTGTCCCTTGAGTTGCAAGTCGACGAGAATTGGTGTGGAAGACGTCTTTGCCCCTGCCGCCAAAGTGCTGTAACATAAAGCGTTAGTGCTTCTCATCAATGATCAGGTAGCATCCGATGGTCACTGCTGATCAGTTGTGTTGACTTGATGATATACGGAGCAGGTCGGATCTAACCGTTTAATTGGGAACGCAAAGGGGCTCGCTGCCCTTCGCTTGTTTGCTGTTCGTAGGGAAGAGTTCTGTCTTCAAGTACTCATCCAGCTATACTCCTCAGTACTCACTACATTCTCGCCCACTAGCCTTTTTGATATCGTTCACCCATCGAGATTATTGTTGCCCGGTCCTCCATCTTTCCAAAGAGGATGATGCTTCTTACAATTTGGCTGGATTTCCTTTACAGTCACACCCCTCGACAAAAAACGACTTTCCTATCGTTTCCAAGTCGACTCAGGGCTCCATTCTCAACTACTTGAACTATTCCACAGACACTTACCAGTGCCTTGAACGTTTTCCTTGCAGTCACTGTTGTCATGCTACCTTTTATAAACTATTGAAAATAAATTGTGATTGGTACGAAAACTACTACTAGAAGAATAATACAGAAACGCAAACCGTATTAAAATTCTGTGACGACCAACCAATCCTCTAACAGCCTTTAGGACAGAGTAATTTTAACTTGTAACTACACGTAATTCAATATTTAAATTCTGTATATAATCACCATATTAAAGCACAAGTATAAGTGATGCAGAGGAAAAACCTTAGTAGATGAAAATAGTTGCCATAGTATGTGATTACTGTTAGGCATGTTCAAGTTCTCAACTTTATCAAAATCGGTATGAGAGATATGATTGTTCTCAACCCAAACCGAGCTGCCGAGGTCGAGCTTTTCTGACTGCAAGACTTTCCGTAGGGGCGTTTGAGCCAATGGAAACTCCCAACCAATTCTGTCAGGCATATTCTTTTTTCTATTATTTCATGCAATGCTGAACACAAGGTCTAGCGTTTCCAGAGGGGGCAACATAATTTTTTTTTCTTACTTCTCACTTCTCACCACTCGCTTTGCCACTTCATTGTGGCCAGTCTCCTTCCTCGAACATTGTCTTGTCTACGTTGCACTCAACATTTAGAGTGAGGACAGTAGGATAGGAGTGAGTTGTGAGGACAGCATCAAACCGGAAGATCTAAGGTTATTACTTCGTCAAAACGAGTTTTTATAGATGGTTGGGCTATTGAAAGCCTTGTCCTGATGAACAGGGGGCTAGTTCTAATATGCCGCTATAGAAAGTGTATAATTTTTTCTAAGCTTGCGGATGAGGTTGGTGTTGAAGAAAGGTGTAGTTGGTGGTGGTAAACAAAAGGGATAAACGGTAGGTATAATGGATATAAACACACGGCGATGATAGATATGACGATGATAAAAAAGGAAGGTTCCTCTGGATGGTTTTCCTCGGTGGCGGGCGAGTCTACAGAATCAATGACACTACGAACTACATCCCGTCACGAATCGTTCAATAATAAAGGAAAAACGGATAAACAAACCATTTGGTTGCTGTTGTGAAATTAAAAATAAAATGCCTCCTTCTTTCCTGATTCGCCACCTTAGGTGTGGTCCCGTCCGAAATGTGAACAGCCACACCAGTAGATGTACAATATTTCAACTAGGGAGGAGGTTGATTTCAACGTTTACAAACCGTTATTATTTAATATTACAAATATTGACGTCAGCGTGCAATGTTGCGTTGTTACTGGCAGGACTGAAGTGAAAGCTTAGTTGAGGCGGCAGAGTGTGGGAGGTTTCCAAAGGTTTAATCAGAACGATGTGGGCGGTGTTAAAGAATCAACAGTGTATACGTCCTGAAATAGTGTGAGTAGCACATAGTTGCCAGTCGAACTCCATTCAGCATTTTTTTCATGCTAATTCAGCCTCAACGTTCGACACGGTTGATTTCCACTCCAATTAATCTCACAGTTGGCTATTTCGAGTAATTCCAATAACGAGGTCTTCATCAGCTTTAAATTATGATGAGAAATTTCTAATCCGCCTCCAATAAGCTCCCACTTCTCAGGGATTGTGGTAAACGTCAGTTTTGTGATGTTCCCGAGAATTCACTCTTCGAGGTAATAATACATGATGTGCACCTTCGTGTTGTTAGCTCAGTAGGCGACTCACCCAGCTCAACTCCCAGCTCTTCAGCCCTGTTCAGATTTGCTTTAGTTTATAACTTATACCTACTACTGCCCAGAGTCGTGTGAATTTTGGTACTCTACTCTTTTTTAATCAGTATTTCAGCAATTCACCTTGCTCACCCAAGGCAATTCCCCCAATACTCATCACTCTTTCCCCTCTACCCCGACGGCCTCTTCCTCACCAGGGACTTTGCTCTTTTCTGTTTTCTTGGACATCACGACATTGCGACTTTTGACAAAAAAACTGAACTGTTGCATCGCTTTTCGTTTCAATGTTAAACAATTCAATCCTGTGCTCTCATTCTTTTCACTTACAAATTATTTTGTATGTATTTGTACTGAATAAAGTTAGTGCCACTTTTAAAAACAAACAACAACAACGATCACTCCTGTTTCCGTTGAACTTGGAGTATTTTCTCTCTATGATCGAATTTACCAGTTAAAGTGATCGGGTTCCACATACGTGTACCCGGCCACAAAACTTTACTTACATCCCATAACTTTGTTTCTCAAAGATGTAAAAACATCTACGTCTCCGTGTTTATTCATAATCACGAAAAGATTATCTTATGAAAACCTACAGGGGCATTTTATAGTGGCAACCTCCTTGGGGTATTACACTCATTCAATCTCAGCTTATCCACCTGGGGTTTGAATTCAAATTTTATTTATTCGAAGGTTTTGTGAACTAAACAATTTTGCCAACTTACTCGGTTTACGCAGGTAATTTTTCTCAATTTATCCTTTCAGCCTTCAGTTCGTTCACTGCCTTCAATTTACTTTCATTGCTTTTTTTTCTTTTTTTTTAAAAGGGTTCTTATTCATTTTTATAGACGTTTCCTTTTTCTATTCCATTCAATGGATGGGATAAAACCATTCAAGTCGGACCTACGAAATGATGGCTATTCCCTTATTTGTGTTTGTTCTTCGAATCCCTTTTGTCCCCCAAATTTATTATGAGTGTCATCTTCCTCGAAAGCTATTGTAATTTACTACTAGCGTGGAGGGTACCAGCATCGCCTCATAACTTTCTGCTGTTAGAAATAGGGGCCCCCTGCATTACGGAGACGCTTTATTCCCGTCTTGTATCTACCCTAATGCAGGCCGATCTTAATAGGTCAGTTTATTCAACTTGGTGACCCTCCGTGGAACCTCCGCCGAAAGTAATTTTGTCGATGGCGGAATTACTCGATTGAGCGGAGTCATGGCTTTCCATTCACCGCGGGTCGATCTGAAGAAAATGTGCTTTATCGGGCGGTTAACTCTTTCAGATAGAGTTTTGAGAGAGAAGTTTAATTAACGTTTTAATATGCCGGTTGACGCATAGAACATAACTCAGAGCTGTACAATAAGGCATAAACGCTTCTTTATTGCTGAACCGTAGCACTATTCATTCTAACTACAGTTTTCTATCCCAGTTAGCTGAAGTAGAAGAAAAGAAATAAATCCAAAACATGCCACATTTGTTTTTCCACGATGTTCTCAAAATTAAGTTGATTGCATCTAATCATATATGTTACCTAATTCCTTGTTTACCGATTTCTCGAGCTACTGTGGAAGCCCGCATAAGTTTCTAACAAATTATTTCCCTTACCTCCTTTGAGAAATGCGCCTGAAAAGATGATACGGTTTTCCTGAAGTCAGTTCTTCATCTCATAAACCAAAATATCTAAGACCGAATTACCCCAGTTTCTGTAGCTCTACCTGCAACAACACGTGCTTCGATAACAACAAACCATTAATACGCGATGAAATACTATCATTGGCTTGTTTAAAAAGTACGTACCCGTTCTTTACTAACCATAAATTAATTTCATTCAACCTCTATAACATATACAGATTGTTGTAGAAATAAGGGATTTTTTTGCATAGAAAGCCGAATCTCGAGCCAACTGCTGTGGAAATGTCACTCTTCTTTCTCTTATTTCATTTATTGTGTTGTCTCACGTTTCGCGTGCACGAGTTTTCGAGTTAACTTGCGTTAGAGCCGGTTACAGGAGGTCATTCAAAGACATTTATTTAAAAAATGTTGTATACCCTGTACACCCATGATGTTTCCAAGTCCCCACATGCTCCCATCGCTCTCTACGCCGATGACCAGGCCGTCCTGGTCCGTCATTCATCTCCTGAACTCGCGCATGGCTTCCTACAGGATTACGTTTTCCAACTCGGTATTGACCCCTCTAAACCGCTCTGCTAAACTTCACGTATAGAAAGGCCGTACACATTCCTTCAATAACCATCTACAATGAAATAGTAAACCAGGTATCCAACGTAAGATACCTCGGGGTTGTGCTCGATTGCAGACTAACCTGGGACATGCGTATTACGGCTACTGTAACCACAATGCGAAACCGCATTCGTCAACTCAAGTTTCTTCTCAACAGCAAACACCTCTTTCTAAAAACTGAACGACAAATTTACTTGTCTGCAATCGGACCCATATGGCAATACGCGTGCGAATTATGGAGCTCTGCTTCTGACTCATAGATCCGCGGAATTCAAACTTTCCAAAACAGAACACTCCGACTCATCACAATATCCCCGTGGTACGTTAGAAACACACTCCTCCACTCTGCTTTGGACTTGCCGACAGTCAAAGATTTACTAAGGTCATCATACAACATCCTCGTCTGCCGAATGCTACACCATCCAATTGGGATCGTCAGGTCCGTCCCTGCGGCCCCTCCACCCGCCAGGTCAACACGGCGTTTAAAACGTAAAAGGCATTCTGATCAAATGATAATTCCTGATGGACCTGAATGATTCAATTCACCACCCACTTACCTCCGTGAACATCCTCACTGCCAGTATTTACTCCTATCTTCTGACTCTACTGTCATCATTACTCTACGCCTGAAAACTACTCTATTATATTATTACTTTATAATCTATTTATTTGTTATAGTTCTAAAGTTGTGGCTACCGATGGGTAGTCTACCTCTACCTGTGCCAAATTGTTAGTACATAACTGTATTAGCGTACTTAATAGGGTCAAACACAAAGTCTATTTATGAGGTAAAAAAAATGTTTCGTACGTTTTAGATTGTTTTTGAATCATTGTACATAAAGAATGTCTCAGTCGTTTAAATTCTATTTAAACGTAAATTATCTGCCTTGAGACGTGTACGCGGCAAATCCTGTCTCCTCCAATGTTGTGGACAAATGTCTCAAATGTGTGCGTTTTTTTTTTTAGTAATGTTAATTGCCGAGTTATCTTCCAATGATTTGAAGTAATGATTATTTAGTCACTAGTTAATGTCACGAAAATGCCGAGACTTTGCGAAATCTCCCAAGAAGAGAAAGAGAGAAGATTCTCGCACAATTGATCTTCGTCGGCGGAAGAAGCAAAGGAAGCTTAGTGACGTGGATCATCCAGATAAAGAGTTGCACCATTTTGTAGCATCACGTCTTGGATTGAAGAAGACCCGTCAAAACTCTTCCCTTTTTCTTCTCGATAGGAATCTGCAGAGTGACTAAAGAAGGGGCAAGAGCTGGGACAGTGTTTAGAGCACGACGACGTGGGATGGTCGGGAAAGGGGCATGATAATGTTTAGCTGAGATAGGAGACAATCCTCCGCTTCGAGATTAAAGGAGAATCAATAGCTTAGCTGCATTGCAGCTCCCATATCCTGTACACAATGCTGTCCATAAGCTTCATGATCCTTTGTCCACTTTTGTATTTTTGGAAGGGAGGGTTCACGCAACTGTTAAGTTCATCTCATTCCTGGTGTTATCAACGATGAAATTTTTTTAAGGACCGTTTCTAAATCCTTTCCTACCGATTTGGAGTGCACTCGATCAATACAGTTCTTCGCGCGAAAAATCCTCATCCTTCCGGCTGCACATTTGCAGTAATTTACTCCAAATCCCTCCCCCTCCCATTCATACTATCTGAAACTGCTCGATTATTCTCCAGGCACTGAAGCAAAAACTACTGCTGAAACGGGTACACATTATTTTAAGACCACTCTATACAAGTTTCCGGATAGGAATCGAACCTCCACAGAAACAGAAACACCCAGTAGTGCTTCTTTTTCTCCAATGTTTGAGGTGTGGAGGAGGCTGGGCAAACCGTTGTCTACTTACGTGTGCTCGCACAGAGGATCTCCCTTTGCGTACTTATTGCTAAATCCTCCATTTAAGCTTGTTAACTGTGTGGAGCGATCTGCCTCATGTCCTTTCTTCTCTAAATCACTTCCGACACGAATACTCTTCGCTAACTCGACTTTAGCAGCACGTTGAGCGCGGTGGCGGAGACTCACTAGGTCAAGGAGCGAGACAGTCGCACAAATTAACATTCCTTTATTGGTATCCGCTTGAACGGGTTCAATCTCTGCATCAAATTTGCGTCAATTCCTTCTGAGTCAGCGGTTCACAGCCAGATCCCCATCCACCATGTTCCCAAATGGTGTTTTCCGAGCTCAATAGCCAGCAAAACGTAAATATCTGTAGAAACTCTTCTTTTTTTCTTCACTCAATTCCATAACTTTCTTTCCACCTTTATAGATTAGCCCTAAAAGTAACAAACTAAATCTCTCGAAGTATTTCGCTGAAAACTGTATTGCCCTAAAAAAATGTGTACACTTTCTTAAGCGTTCGATGTGGATGCATATCGGCCAAGATATGTTCGCTCATCGTAACATTGAAATCAGCACATAGTTGAATTCTTCCATCTGGTTTGGGTGCCACTTCGATAGGTAAAGTCCGCTTGAAAGGGACACACGGGGTGAGGCCCCTTGTCACTGCCGCTACATGCCCTTGGTGACGACGTGTACACTAGAGCCATCGCTCTATGATACCATTTTTTGCAGTTACAGTGAACATTTCGAAAACGTTAAAAGAGCATGAGTTGTGGAATATTGGAGTTTTATCAAGACTCAATACTCAACTGACTGTGGGAGTAACATTTATTAACAACGATATATGTAGGTATAAACAAGTTGAAGATACTATGGGTTTGATAAACATTTTTGGAGACATTTTTCGAAAAAGAGAAACAACCTAATTTTCCATCATTAGCTTATATTTCCTTATTTTATCATAGAGATATTTATTTACGAACAATAGTTAGGTACTCCCTCTCTCTCCCAATCTACGTTGTCTAGCTTATTTTCAGCAGTATTATTGTATGTGATGAGGACTGTCTTAATACACTTGCTTAACACTATGGAGTTTTAATGGCTCGGTCTCTTGGATTTCTGAATACGTGAACTGGTGGCGAGCGTCAGTAGAGCTGTGAGTAGCACGAGAGTTGATAGAGGAGGGTAGATTGTGAGAGCTGGAAGACGAATGTGTATGGGAGGAACTGGGAGATTACTGAGTTTGGGAAGAGTCATGTGTTGTGGCGAAGAAGTAAATCTTGAAGGGGGGAGCGGGGATATTTTGGAAAGTTCAGAAAAGGGGGAAACTGGCCATCAGCTTAGGAAGTGAATGGACTTTCCCGCAGCTATAAACAAAAGGCTTTCAGGTCAGGTACGTTGAACTCGAGGTGTGGGACAATTCCAACTACTCGTAATTCGGCCTGCGGCTAAATCCTTATATTGATTTTCAACTAACAGCATAGCCATTTAATAGATTCCTTGTGTTTTCTATTTGTATAATTCAATTGAATTAACTTTCATCATCTCACAATTGATTTAAATACCCCCAGTTTGCATTCGAGAGTCCTAAACCCGAGTGCTAGTCCTAATTCGTTGATACTGTGTTCCTGTGTACACACTTTCAAGCCACTTACGTAAATTCATTTACTGACTTTTTTTTTCTGTCTTTCCAGGCAGTCAAAGCGTCACGATCTTGGGTGTTAGCGTTCCATCTATCGTCAAGAACGGTTCCGATCCGATAGTTCTCGACTGCGACTACAGAGTACAAGTAGACGATCCGGAGGGTGACGGGCTGATAGTGAAATGGTATTTCAAAGACAATCCGTCTCCTGTCTTTCAATGGATCGCCGGTATGGACCCCCAAGAAAGCGGAGTTCTCAGAGGAAGGCTTAATCTCGACTACAAAGCGTCGCTTGACAAAGATAAGCTGTACAAAGCAATTCAGATCACCACTCCTACAATCGAACTGACGGGCGAGTATAAGTGCTTAGTGACAACTTTCGAGAGCGAGGCGACTTCGGAAGTGAAGAGGATGATTGTTTATGGTGAGTACTCGTTGCGTAAAAATCAAATTGTATTCGTTGATAAATGTGCATGAGAATTATTGAATAAACTGACTATTTCACCGAGGATTCAAATGATGTACTGTGAATTGCAAGCAAACATAGTTTGAGACACGTTTTCAGATTTTTTTCCAACAAAAAACGTTTCTTCGATAGTCGAAGGTTATCTATTCTTTCGTGGAAAGTATTCAAATTTCTGATTGTTAATAGTCTAGTGGCTTCTCTTGCACCTTGTTTTGTTCGTCGGGACACCAGATTATTTGACAACTGCACCTTCACTATCAAATATTAGGTGGTTGCCATATTTCAAGTGTTGGGTTGATGTAAATTTAGAAATCTGATGCTATGAGGAGTCATGGTTTATGCACGTTACTCGTCTAGATACGAATACCTCGTTTAGTACGAAGGAAGGGTCGCTCTTCTTGTGTGACCCGCTGTTATGCCTTGGAATGTGGTCAGGGTGAGGTTGCTAGGGAATCCGCACTCTTCTCTGTCAACACAGTCTTCTTGCACTTCTTATTTCTGCAGTTCAGTTGGTCAAACATCCTTAAAACAAAGGACAATGAAAGTAAGAATAAGTTGCTTTTTGGCCCATTTCAGCTTTTTCAGAGTCCGAAACCCCCTAATTTCTGTGCGTGATCTTTTTGTGTGTCTGTTAACAACTTTGCGGAAAACATTTGAACTTAATCGTTTTCTTTGTCATAATTTCGGAAAGCAAAATAAGGTGATAAACGGTTCCCATGAACGAAAGAGGATGATAAGAGAGAGTTCTTAATTTGCCTATAATGAGGTTTATTATATATCGGTAAATTATATACTAGGGGCAGAGGTTTTGCCAAATTGGGTATTCTCTCCCTGGAATAATTCGCTGGGAGTGGAAAGAAGGGATTGGAAGCTGTTTAATTGGTCCCGTGGTTAATTATCTGTCTTGTGTTCGTCGGTTGATCAGTAAGAGAAGGTTGTTTTCATTTTCGAATATCTTCAGTGGTGTAAATTTTGGATTAACTTTACCATTAAGTTGTTCATTTGATGGGAAGCTCACTTGGGCTACACACGTGAAAAAAAGCCTTACAGCGGGCGTCAGTGGTGATGTGGGCAGCTCAGAGAATGGTGGGGAAGACATCGACGCTGAGGCCTGGGATGATCCGGTGGCTGTACACTGCGGTTGTTAGGCCTGTAGTCACCTATGCAGATCCTGGTCTGGTGGACTAGGGTGGAAAACAAAACAGTGCGGTTGCAGCTGAATAAACTGCAGCGTATGGCGTGTCTGGCCATAACAGGCTGTATAACAACATGCCCTACGGATGCACTGGAGATCTTGCTAGATTTAGCTCCACTCTGCATACATGTTAAAAGGATGGCGTTCCTCCAGGATGTGTGTATGTTGGAGATGGGTCTGATGATGTGGGGGAGGAGGAGTTCCAGCCACTTGATCCTTCACTAGTTGAAGGTGGAGGGACCCGAACTGCATGTGGTAGACTCAATGCTCGCGCGGTTCAACTTCGTGTTACCCTTTCGGTTACTCATTCATGAGTGATCCAGGTGGGAAGGGGGAGTTCCCGCTTTTGAAGCTGGGGCCCTGATTTACTACACTGATGGCTCGGTGCAGGGTTGCCCTGCAGGGGCAGGCATCTTTGGGCCGAGAATCAGAGCGGCCATCCAATTGGGGTCGCTGGCCACAGTGTTCCAGGCAGAGGTGGCTGCAGTGATGGTGTGCGTGTATCAGCTGCTGCAGAGGGTACTGAAGCAGCAGAGAATTTACATCATAGTGGACAGTCAGGCCACTCTCAAGGCCTTAGCCGTATACTGTCTTACATCGCTGCAGGTGTGGGAGATTCTGACTGGACTGAAGGCCCTGGCCGAGGACAACAGTGTAACACTGTGTTGGGTGCCAGGACCCTAGGGTATAGGGGGAAAACGAACGGGCTGATAGGTTGGCTAAGAAGGGATCGGCGCAGATTCCTATTGGCTTTTGTTGGGACTAACAGGAGCCATCTACGTAGAGAGGTTGGCAAATGGGCGGATAGGTGCAGGGCTGCCCAGCCTTAGACAGTCAAAACACTTCATCGAACTCTCCAGATGGAGGGCCAAGGAGGTGCTTGCACTGGGGAAAAAGGATATGAGGATCTTATGTGGCCTGTTCACAGGTAACTGTCCACTGAGCTACCACCTTGCAAATATTGGCAAGTGCGAGGTACAGGTATGCAGGTTCTGCGAGGTAGGGCTAGAGACGATAGAGCATGTGCTGTGCGTATGCGATGGACTCGCGGCATCGCGCCGTTGTGTGTTTGGGAGGCCCTTTCTTCAGCCCGAAGAGGTGGCAAATGCAGAACTTGTGGATATCCTCCACTTTGTGCGGGGGTGGTGGGGGCGCATAGGCCACCCCACCACACCCCACACCAAGTGAGACCAGTGCCATGGGGCCTGGTAGTGGTGCAGGCGGGCCATGATCTGAGGATCATGGACGCCCTTACAATAAGCCCGTTTGTGGCTCCAGTGAGGGTATCACCTGCATCCACCTTTTCAAAAAAAAGAAAAAAGTTGTTCATTTATGGTCCTTCAGTCAAAATGTTTAAGGTTGGGGATTTCCACGTTTTCGTTGCCCTTGTGTTGTTAAGTACAAGTTATAGAGTCGTACAACCCCTAGAACATAAGAACCATTGTTAGCTATTTGGGCACCGGCAATTTCAATTTCCGTCCAATTCGACGGAAGTTCAAATCCTTCCAGTTCCGTGACTCTTAACTGCACTGGAGAGTAAATAGGAGTAAAAATCATCTCATCAAATTTTAAATATTGTTTCCTCGTTTCGTTCAGCTTTGATGTAAGTGAAATGTGAAGCGAGATAAATTCCACACGTCAGTTAATAATTAGAAAATTTTCTTCTTCTTTTCTTGACGATTTCGTATTGCGTCGAGTGTTTTTTTTTTGTCTAAAACGCTTAGTTTTTCAAGTTTCGTGTGAACGAAAGCGAAGGAAGTCCAAAGATGAAGTAGTTTTCGTAGTCGTTGAGCCTACCGCTCCTCTTAGAACATAGAGCCAAGTAGGTATGTGAGAGAGGTTTGATAATTATTACAATTGCTGAAAGGCGGATCCCTTTTTGGGGGTTAGTTAGGGGTTAGTTTGACTGGGCTTGTAACCATGAAAGTGAATTAGTTAGAGGTTGGTGGGAGAAACAAGATCTCTCGAGGTGACACCCGGCCAAGGGTCATAAAACAGGCAAGCGAAGAAATTAGAGGAGCTCCAACAGGTTTAGAGGTTTGAGAGGTCGAGTTGCAACCGACCTATTCGAGGGCACAAAGCATATTAAAGAGAAGATACTTTACTGGCGATTTCGAGAGCTTTTAGGTTGGAAGCAGATGCAATTAAATGCGTAAGACTCATCGCCACTACCCCGAGGAGAGGTGCTGGGGAAAAGTTTATTCTCTACCCTCGAGTTGGGTTTTACTTTCTCTTCTCTCCATTTCTAACTCTTCAACTCTTAGCAGTCGTGCCAGGTAATCCTCACTTTCCCCATTATGTTTTCTACTGTCTACGTCTCGATAGAGCGACGGATTGAAAATGTGGCATGCTCAACAACTGTGGTCGACGAGTCCAACCCCGCTACAACATCCGATAAGGCTGAATACAAAACTCAGTACAGACCTTGCATATTTTATTATAGTCAGGCACCTTCTTACCAATTCGGAAACAGTATGAGTTGCCCACTGCTGATGGCAGCTTCAACCCCCATCCCACAATAAGCGCGACATGATAAGTCCCCGTACCGACAGGTGTTATTGATTTAATAAATCGGAATCAAGCGGCGTTTCTGGCAAAACAATTTCAGAGCTATTCATATTTTAACACTTTGATGCCTTTATTTTCGCGCATAAACTAGTAAAGCGTCACGTAAATAGTTTATGTTTACAATTCAAGAAATAAGATCGACGGAACCACGTAAGACAAGTTCTATAGTAGTGAGCGTTAACTATTTACCTATCGTTTTTTGCGGTGATTTCTTTGCCCTCGTCAGTTTCTTGAGTTTTGCTATCTAAAAAAACGACATTTCCGCAAGCAATATGATGTCTCGCAGTGTTGTGGACTTGTACGCAACTAATGCACCAAAACCTACAAATAGGTGAGACACAGGACAATTTTGACAGAAAGCGATTTGGCGCAGTTTTGTCGGCATAAATTATCAATTGGATGAAAGTCCCTCCCCCCCGCCAGCACCCCACGAGGGCAGACGGGATCGAGTCCCTTACTTAATAGGAGACGTCGTACATACCAGCCCCCCTCAGGAAGCAGTCCTTTGCCGTTTGGGGTTTTATGAGGCCCTGAGGGAAGTATTCAAAGCGCCTCGCTCGAGCGCCTCGCGGACTCGAATAGACACAATCTGCACTCAACTGCCACTGAAACGCCCATTATTGACGTGATGCCTAGATGGGCAGTGTCCAGTCGAGTGAGGAAGCTAGTGAGGGCTCTTAGGTTCTATCTGGAGAGTGTCCTTCGTCCTCAGGAAGGCATGATGAGCCTTTTCGCCTGTCCTAGTCGTGGGTTTTAGGCCAGATGGGTAGAGATTCTGTATCCCTTTTCGCAAGGCCTTTTTTTCTACCTTTTCATTGCCCTCATGCCCCCTACGAGCCGGCAACCAGATAAGGAACAGCCTATAATGGGCACCGAGTCGTTTGAGCGCTTGAAGACATTCCCATGTCAACCTGGATCTGAGGGTGTAGGCTGCAATGGCGTTTAGAGCAGCCCGACTGTCCGAGAATACGTAAATCCGCTTGCCCCTGAGTCCTTTCGTCGCGATCTCTTCTGTGTAGATCTTTATGGCCAGAATTTCCGCTTGATATATCGTGGCGCACTCTCCCAGCGGCTTAGCAAGACTCAAATTGGGCCCTGCAATGCCCGGTCCACCTCTACCCCCCATTATAGGACCGTCAGTGTACCACTGCAGGGAGCCGACCTCAGTCTGAAACGACCCTTCCTCCCACCCTTCCCATGATGCTGAATGGCAACTGAAAGTTCTTCTGCTCTGGCATAATGTCAGTAGCAAGGACTGCTGCCTCTTCTAATTTGAGCTGCCTAGTTGTTCCTTGGAGGCTTGCCTCAGTCCGGGTGGAAACATTACCTGTCTGCAAAAGCCTTTCCGCTCCCTGGTATGCGCTTCTCTAAATGTATATGTAAAGAGGTAAAATGTTCATAAGGTGTCCCTGAAATATCAAGGCAAACCACTCGCTAAAGTTGTTGGAGTTTCAGATGGAAGTTTAATAACTTTAACAGATAATGAGGAGATATTCCGGACTCAGAACCACCGCCGCTTCACTTACTACCATTTCTCGCCTTTGTTACCCAATAATTCTACAACACGATACCCCTCAGAAAAATTGAGTGGACAAACTCATGAATCTAATATGCAATAATCACTTGATAATCGTAGTGGCGTATGTACAAGCACTTACCACTTTCCACGTAAAAACTGAAGTTGCGTTTACCAAGTTCAAATGAAACGTGTATGTTATGTGACGCGTTCCGCCAGATATTTAAAAAGAAATGTAAATAAAATGGCCGATTTCTCAACTTTCCTTCTAATTGGCGAGGCCTTAGTAAACATCTTAACCCTCACGAACAGCTTAGGCAGTCAATTTTTCAGTATATGTTATCAAGTTACTCCCCCGCGGGCGTAGGAGTGTTGGGAGCGGAGTGACGGCGGTGGAGGGGATTGAAATTGCCATATCGACAGAGCTATTACTTGAAGGAAGGTGTCCTCCGTGATGAATTGACCCTTAACACGCTTCTTCGTTTCACCCTCTTTGCTCAGCCTTATCCCCCATCTTTTATTGGGGTACCCGGTCCGTTGCTCCTGTTGTTGAACTATTCTAATCTGAATATGAAGGTTATCTCCTTCAGAACAACTACTGTAACTCTCATTTTAGTTTATAGCCCACGCTGAGTTGCAGTACGTCATTGTGTTGTGTAACCGAAATTATTATGATAAATTGACTGATGGGCCACAGAGACAAGCCCGTCCCCTCCACAGCAATAATTCTAAAGAAAAACTTTCAATGTTCTACTCGGGATTTAAATATTTCATTTCTCCCTCCTGCACTCACTCACGATCTCCCCTACAAACTTTTTACGTTCAAGTATTTAATTTTATTCAACATTCAAAGCGCTTGAAGAACCGATTCTACATTCGGATTGATTTTTCCTGGAATTCAATTCTCTCTTTTCCCTGCCTCATGAAATAAACTGCATTACCATCCCCGGAGACACCAGTGAATTCCCTACAGAACACTTTTAAAACTCATACAAATTATCGCGCAGGTGCATAATCCATTTCCCATTGATAACCTTTTTTGATCCGAGGGCTATTATTTTCCATTAAAACAAGTCAGTAATGCAAATTAAACCAGCAGAACGACTACGTAAAATGTCGATCGGTTTATTCTACACGGAATTAAATTAACTTCAATCAGATTAATTCGAATTAAACCAGCGCCCACGTTTCCTACGGACAAATCAAATCATTTCTGATTCGCACGGTATGTAGTGTAATGTAAATACCAAGAGAAGGAATTGCCTTTACCGGCATTTGATGAACGAATCAGTGGAGAACAAATGAACACGGTGTCTGAATTTAACTTTAACTTTAACCCAGTTATTCCTCGGACAAACATGAAAATGTTTGAAACTACAATTTTTTTGGTGTTTTACTATGAATCTGCCGCTGATTGCAACGGTGAATCCGTTTAGCTTATTGTGCAACAGAGTTTGTTCATTTATGGACGGTGGTATGTTACTAGTTGTGTATTTCGTTTTTATTTACGACTCTGAAATGTGGAAATGCTTCTGACGAAAAAGAGGGGCATGAAATGAGTTGTGGCGCGTCACATAGCTTTCCTCAGCCTCGCACGCATTCAGCGATTTTCGTGGCTTTAGCTACGTATAACATTTATTTTTATTTGATCTTTAATCGACAGCTATCCGTGAATAAAGTAAAGAAAATCACTACGTCTTAGTTCCACAATTTCTGACGCCGCCCTCAATTATCTTAAGATCACTATTCAACGTGTACACAATTCATTGTACAACTCTAATTTATTTGAGATCGCTAGTTCCAAACGAACGAGGGTAATGGCCAAGAAACTGCTCTAAAATCGCTTTCTACTGTCATGTTTCGTAAATTTAGTGTGCTGCTTTTCATTCTTCAAAAAACCACCATTTTACAATACTAACTGACCTATCATTCGAGCTAATCACTCGTTGTAGCCATTTTTGAGTTATAGACATTCGGTAGATTTTGACGATTCATGATTTCCTGCTGCATAAATATCAAATTTGAGGTGATTCTGTTCAACTGCCTTCTCAATCGCGTTCACGAGCTTACAGGAGCCCTAACCGTTGATTTTCAGACTCGGTAGCGTTGAGAATTGAAGAGAACTCGCATTTTGGTTTATTATTCTTTCCGAATCGTACATGCATCGGTCAAGAAAATCTTTTTACCCCCCTTCACCCTGTATTGACACTATCAGTTTTTAGGCGTGGGGATTCTAAATCTGCCGTCTGTCTGTCCGCCGTGATATCAAAAATCCATTCTCTTCGTACAAAAATGTGCTCAAATGGTGCACAACATGCCGTATTTGTTGTGGACAAAAAAGAGTTTTAAAAAGTATGCCACAAAGGAAATTTTGGCGGTTTTATTGCTCATACGACGCGTTTAGGTCGAATAAGACGGGTCTCAGGGGTGTGGTACTGCGTCAAGATGGAAAACAGTGAAATCACAGTAAAGGTATTGAGGCGAATTCTACTTCTTGAAGGGGCTCGCGCGATAAAGTAGCAAAAGCTATCATTCCTCTCCGGCCTGCGCTCATTTTGTAATAACCGTCTTGAGGAATTGAATTGGGTAGCAACTGTTTAATACCTGTATTTACAAAGAAATGCAACTGACACAACTTGAATAAACGACTTGAACGATGTAGCTTGGATTGACAGTAACAATGACTACTACCTTCAAAAAAAAATCTGGTGCGTTGCACACAACTTTCCTTAGCTCTACGTCAATTCACTTCCTAACATTCCAGCGGAGTTTATACGGGAAAAACCGGCTAGAAACGCTTTTCGTCGAAAATTTTGATAATGTATTGTGCTGCTCTCGTCATTTTCCCACGAATGAGAATTTTACGGTATAATTGCCTTATTGAGAGCTATCAATATAACAAATGTAATCAAAATCGTTAGAGCCGTTTTTGAGAAAAAAAAAAATTGGTGTTTTGATCACTATGATAACTATAGTTAACTTTCGGTAGATTTTGTTCAAAGCCTTATTTTGGCGTCCCATGGTAACCTGCGGCCGAAATATCAAGTATCAGTGGATTTGGTACGGTGGTTCTCTCTAAAAATTGTTCACAGACACACACACATCATTTTCCCAAATAGTGTTTTTCGTACTCAGGAAGGGTCTGAAACGTAGAGAAGCCAAGGAAAGCAAAAAAACAAACATTTACGCTCATCACCATTACGTGGAGAATAATTATTGCAACGCTGAACAACATATGCGCTATAGCCTTGCATCTTCTCAATTTGTGAGGCCTTCCAGCGGACGCTATTCTCCCCACACTTCCTACACGTCCATCATTTCGACTCGTCTTATAGTGCCAATTGCTTAGAAAATGTCACTTAGGGTTCTTCCGTTGTAGTTAAATTCATGTTTCATAACGTTTACCAGTATTTTTCGATGCTGAATTGAATGGGATGGGCCTCGGATGTGTGAAGCTGAATCCTGGAATTATTGATTTTAACATCAGGACTTTTATAGCATTCAGCAATGTTTCAATTGCGCCAACAATGTACCAAATACATCAAAAATGTTCCAAATACGCCAAAAATGTCTCGAATGCTCCAACACTGCCCCAAATGTTCCAGTACTGTCCCAAATACTCCAACAAAGTCCCAAAAGCATTTCCAAATCTGTGCGGGGAAATGATGAAGCGTTGTATGATACTTTGCAACGTTTTTTCGTTTCACTCTCACATAACTTATCCGGATAATTCCTGGAGTTAAAGAATAATATTACGTGATAGGATCGCAAACCTCTCGGTGCGGTAAATTTGATGGAACTTTGCTCTTCTGGGGTGTTTTCTGGAGGGATGGTTTACTCGATTTACCTTCGTTCCAGTTTTCTATGATTCAGAATTAAATTATTTCGTTCAGCTTCACAACTTTAGCGTTTACTGCCTCACATTTTCGCTTACTTTAATTATGTAGAATTCGCTTCAATTCCATTTTAGTTCTTCAATATTCTATGTTTCAAAGTGAAAAATTATTATATTGCTAGTCGTTCTCTAATGATTATAATAATGCAGCACGAACGCTTTAAGAGCTCACGACTATTATGACGTAACGTTTATACTCAGTAGCTACTTTTTTTTCGTTCTAATTAATTGCTGCGCCGTCCTTCTCAGAGCAAAAAGCAACGCACGACTTCTGAATTCTATGATCTCGTATCATTTTTAGCTTCACTACGACATCAAACGGGTTTAGCTACCACAGAGTAATTTGATTTCGAGGGAAACCTGACTTCAAAAAGTTGTTTTGCCAAAAGACAATGAACGTCTAGTGAGCCCTCTAATTAGTGCCGCTGGAAGTAATTGCCCACTTTTCACAAGTGCAAAGCGTTTTCGGAGGACAGCCTGGAGTGCGAATGTATTCACTCATTTAATTAAATTGAAGGGATGGGGCGGCAGCCTGCTTCCCGTGGCTCCCGCATTCTCAGGCTGCTAATTCAATGCAAAGCTGAACTTGTTTGCTCCCTGCAGCTTAGCGCTGTTTTGAATTTATAAACTCTCTGAAATAAGAGTGAGACTTGTTAATTATTCCAACGGCGCCCTTTTGGAGGGAGGTATGAATTTTTCGTTTGATATGAACTTGATGCTTACTTTGGAAGAACATCTACGGCCCTCGAATAACAAAATGCTGAGTCCACATTATGCATATGCCCAAAGGTGCTGAACATGTCAGTGGAGCGATGAGCCCTAGAGAGGCGACACCTAAATTAATTTCTTTTGATATTTATCCACCCGACGCGTAGAAATGTAATACGGCGTTTTTCAATAGTTACTTTAACAACAATTAGAATTACATCCATACCTGGCTACTTCTGGAACCATTTAAAATTAAACTCACTCTGGCAGGTGCTGCAGAATTACACTTCCCTGCGCCGCAACCAACCTAGATTGAAAACGGCGCGCCCTGCAAAGAAGCCGAATTTCCCGTTTTTACTTATCACGTTTGTGATTTTGTATGCAATCGGCTTGAAATATTTTAGTACCGTTCTAAATGCAGGGACCAATTGTTTTTTTTCTCCCTTCACCTTTAAATATATGGTCCGTAGTATCACGCAACTTAAGCGGGCGCTGAATATTCAACATTTCTATGGAAACATTTTTATTTTGGTTTTTCGTTCCTCATGGCTGACAGCGCCCTAGCATAACCCCTTCGGCATAACTTACTTGAGGGTGGAGCCACGGCGCTCAGCTTACTAGGGCTTTCTCTTTTCCCTTTCTTGGAATTCGACTCCTCTATTGTGCCGGAATACAGTTTGGAGAAAGTCATCAACGTTCTTGACAAGGAAAATAAGTATTGTGTTGTTGATTCTAGGAGGCGATGTGTAAAAGAAAACCAGTTCGTTTCTAACGCTATGCACGATGTCGCCTGTTCAAGAAACCGTTTTAAATCGATCTGTAGACGATCAGTAAACCCTCAGCGTCATCGCGTCATAACATAGTTAGGAGCGACCCGAGAAATGTCAGATTTCAAAATATTTTAGTTTTTCGGAGTTTTGACATTTTATGTCTTTAATTTGCTATATAAACTCGAAAATGTAACGCGGGATATGTAACGGAGAAGCGTCACGAAATTTGTGTTGGGTTAAGTGCATGGTAACGTCTGTTACAAAATCTAACGCTTGGTACCATCACATTTTAATAACCTCAGTGACTTGATGATGTCGGTTGCAATTGACGCGGCCAATATATCGAAACCATCAACGAGCATAATCAAACGTAGTTATCATTGCATTAAAAAAAAGAAGACAAAATGTTCCTAGTGGTTGCGTACTTGTACGAAAGCTGTACCCACCGTTTGTGTTTCTTTGGACATTTTATGTCATTGCTTTGCTACATAAACTCAAAAATGTAACGCGGGAGATGTTACGCGGGATTTGTAACGGAGAAGCGAATGGTTGAAGTGTAACGCTTTTTATCACAGAATTTTTAGACCTAAAGCACTTTGATCGCTGATCATACTTTGAAAATAGATAGAGCGATTCAAGAGGAAGATTTACACGTATAATATTGTAAAGAAACAACGATAAATTTAGGGGTTTCTAGTTATAATGTAAATATTTACTCGATAATTCCAAAACAGGTTAGACGAACTTCCTCACAAAAATCATATTAATATTCCCGTGAAGGCTTAATAGTGGTTAAGGCATGCGGACAAGCAGCTCAATAAATTCCTGAACCTAGATCGCTACCGTTATTTATGGAAACCTGTGGTAGAACGCTGTCGGTTCAGATGATAAGCGTTGTCAATTGTCCCACATTTTGCTTTTAAACGGTGAAAATTAAAGTTGGTTAGGATCAATGATTACGTTAGCATCAGTTGCTTAAAGGCGAAATGCCTCCAATACTCAGTTCCCCTACAATGGGGTGCAAATTTCCTCGCCGCATGAACGAAGTTATTTGACGTTAGTTCGTGAACATCCCTCCATTTCCCATTAACGCGTCTACATTTTCCTTTTTCATTTCCGCCAAGGTAAAACCGTTTGATCGGAATGTGGCGGTGAATCTGAATTGATACCAGCCACGTTAGTATGAGGTAGGGGAAAAGAAATTACGCGTCAATCGGGTCACCGGCGACGAAAAAAAAAACCTTCGGCTCTTGGCGGTGAATCAAAAGGCTGAGGGAAATCCGGCCAGTACTCGACCGTACGTTTTTCAGGGGCGAGTTAGTCAGGGCATTCTGTGGTGTCGTCGCTAGTTGCGAACCATTTTTCGTGATTACTGTCGCTTCGCTTGAGATCGACCACTCTCCGACAGCACAAAACTGAGGTCACCTTATTTTGTTCAACGAGAGGAACTAAAAACAGCTGTTTTAAAAAAACTCTGTTGTCCAATTATGAACTATTCTGTGCGGTGTGGCGCAGCAATACGACCTGTCTCAACGATATTTATCATAATACCACCTATCCAATATGTTATTCAGCCATTTTATAGGCTTATTGGACTTTCCAACCTGATTTTTTTTTTAACGGTACATGAGCGAGATGTAAAAGATAAAACCGAGAGAAAGTAGGTTTCGTCGAAACTTTTGCTAATTTATTGTGCTGCTCACAGATAAATACTTCATACAGCCGTTCAGTTGTTGTAAACTGTCCATACACATCAAAATCGTGGTCTTTTAAAAAAATATTCTCATGAACAGCTTGCCCTAGTATTACTGCTCCGAGACCCATTCCATTCGATTCAGCATCGAAAAATACCAGTAAACCATACGAAACATTCTAAATATTCCCCCGGCGCCTGGCGCCCGTAAACGTCTGTAGGCATTTATGATCCGATGTAGGGGTGTGCAGAGGAAGTGGCAAAAAGAGTCAGGGAAATTGGGACGGGGACTTCCAGCGAACCCTCAGCAATTGACATTGACACAACATTGCGAGTCGAGCGGGCGTTGTGAGGCGAGCGGTTGGGCGGTTTTAACGTAACCGGAGGGAGGGAGGGAGTACTAACGACGGAACATTGACTTCCGCTGTAGTTCCCGCAAGTTCTGGCAATTAGTTGACTCCCATAATTACTGTAATGTCCCCATACGCAGTTGTACACGTCTGATATTCATTGCATTCGACCCATGATGTAAAAAATAGGGTTGTAAAAAATTTTTCGTCTTCGAAAACATAGGGTTATTATTCAGAATGAATAATACACCAAAAAGTATAATTCAATCTCCTTGGTGACTGTAGTTCAGTTTTGATAAATGTGTGGTGATGCATGTATACCTGGTGACCTTAGGTGGAATATCGCATTTGACCCAACCATCCTCGATCATGATCCTGCTGTTCCTTACCGGCCGGGAGACGGTTGCGCCTAGGCCTGTTTTGTGGCCTTACCAGTTGCTGGCTTGCACACTTGTCATTCGTCATTCAGTTATTCCGGTCACTCCTTTTTACTTTCCTTGGCTCTACGAAGTAAAAAGGAAAGTTATGTAATCGGCTGAAAAAAGAGTTTTCTTCAGATCTTTACGTTTCAGACCCTCCTGACTCCAAAAAACACTATTTGGGAAAATGGTCTGTGTGTGTGCGTGTGTGTGTGTCACTAAAGTGTGTCTGTGAACGATTTTTAGAGGAAACCACCGTATCAAATCAGCTCAAACTTCATATTTCGCCCGCTGGTGACAATGGGACGCCAAAATAAGGGTATGAGCAAAACCCATCGAAAGTGAACACTTCACAGCAGCAGGAAGCGGTAGCGCCTAAGTTCTGGAATTTATTGTGCTGCTCAATTCCCGGACAATTATTGAGCAATTGGTACACAGATAGTTAATGGGCCTGTAAATACGAATTTTTACTTTCCTTGCTCTACGAAGTAGAAAGGAAAGTTATGTAATCGGCTGAAAAAAAATTTTGAGTTCTCTTAGGATCTTTACGTTTCAGACCCCCCTGAGTCCGAAAAACACTATATGGGAAAATGGTCTGTGTGTATGTGTGTCAGTGAACGATTTTTAGAGAAAACCACCGAACCAAATCAGCTCAAACTTCATATCTCGCCCGCAGGTCATCATGGGACGCCGAAATGAGGGTATGAACAAAATTCACCGAAATTTAACTATAGTTATCATAGTGATCAAAACACCAAATATTTTTTTCTCAAAAACGGCTCTAACGATTTTGATCAAATTATTTATACTGATATCTTTTGATAAGGCAATCATACCATGAAAATTCCATCTGTATGAAAATGACGAGAGCAGCACAATAAATTATCAAAATTTTCGACAAAAAGCGTTTTTAGCGCGGTTTTTTTCTTATAAACTCCGCTGGAGTGTTGGTAGAATGTTAATGAAAATTGGTATTGTAGTCCAATTCAATACCCAGAGGATGAGGTGTTTAAAACCGCTTATGAGATAGATGGGGCTCACTCCAGAAATTCCTGAATTTCAACAATCGCTGTTTCGCTTACTACCAGTTCTAAAAGTTTTTACCCGAAAACTCTGCAAAAGTGATTGCTATCCTTCTTCAAAATATCTGGTGCGTTGCAACACACAACTTTCCTTAGCTCTACGTCAATTCACTTTGTACATAGCTAATTCTATTTAATCAATTCATTTGTCAGTCAGTTCATTTGAACTTGGTCAAACAACGCTTTACGGCAGCAGAAAGCGGTAGCGCTTACAGTTCCGGAATTTATTGTGCTGCTCGTACTCATTGCAGGACCATTATTGAGCAATTGGTACACAGATAACTAATGTGGCTGTAAACACGATTTTTTAAAAAAAGGATAGTAATTACTTTTGCAGAGTTATTGGAAAATAACTGTTAGAACTGGTAGTAAGCGAAACGGCAGTAGTTGAAATTCAGGAATTTCTGGAGTGAGCCCCATGTATTTCATGGGCGTTTTTAAACACTCACCCTTTAGGTATTGGATTGGACTACAATACCAATTTCCTTTAACATTCTACCAACATTTCAGTGGAGTTAATAAGAAAAAAACCGCGCTAAAAACGCTTTTCGTCGAAAGTTTTGGTAATTTATTGTGCTGCTCTCGTCATTTTCCCACTAATGAGAATTTTATGGTATAATTGCCTTATTAAGAGCTATCAACATAAAAAATGTAATTAAAATCGTTAGAGCCGTTTTTGAGAAAAAAAATTTGGTGTTTTGATCACTATGACGACTATAGTTAACTTTCGATGGATTTTGCCCATACCCTCATTATTGCGTCCCATGGTAACCTGTAGGCTACACATCAAGTTTCAGCTGATTTGGTACCGTGGTTTTCTCTAAAAACTGCGCTAAAATCGATTTCGTCGAAAGTTTTGGTAATTTATTGTGCTGCTCTAGTCATTTTCCCACGAATGGAAATTTTATGGTATAATTGCCTTATTAAGAGCTATCAATATAAAAAATTTAATCAAAATCGTTAGAGTCGTTTTTGAGAAAAAAATATTTGGTGTTTTGATCACTATGATAACTATAGTTAAATTTCGGTGAATTTTGTTCATACCCTCATTTCGGCGTCCCATGATGACCTGCGGGCGAGATATGAAGTTTGAGCTGATTTGGTTCGGTGGTTTTCTCTAAAAATCGTTCACAGACACACTTTAGTGACACACACACACAGACCATTTTCCCAAATAGTGTTTTTCGGACTCAGGGGGGTCTGAAACGTAAAGATCCTAAGAGAGCTCAAAATTTTTTTTCAGCCGATTACATAACTTTCCTTTCTACTTCGTAGAGCAAGGAAAGTAAAAATTCGTATTTACAGGCCCATTAACTATCTGTGTACCAATTGCTCAATAATTGTCCGGGAATTGAGCAGCACAATAAATTCCAGAACTTAGGCGCTACCGCTTCCTGCTGCTGTGAAGTGTTGTTTGACCAAGTTCAAATTAACTGAGTGATAAATGAATTGATTAAGTAGACAGAGCCATATAGTAAATGAATTGACGTAGAGCTAAGGAAAGTTGTGTGTGCAACGCACCAGATATTTATCTTTGACTGCAAGAACGCTTTCGTCTTGACAGTGACACGCCTTCCGGCGTGCTTGGGAACGGCAAGCCCCTCTTGCCCTCTTCACATCAGAGTCATACCTCACGATATATCCAGGCTGGAAATCGTGGTGGTGCCAGGTTTTGATTGGCTGAGACGGAGATTCTGATACAATCTCCATTTCTGATTATTTTTCATACTAGAGCAGGGGAAGAGGGTAAGAGTCATGATCCAGGGAGCATTTTCTTGAAAGGAAACAAAAGAACTACGCTAAAATATATTTTCGTAGAAAAGCTTGGTTATTTATTGTGTGGCTCTCGTCATTTTGCACATATGATTTTATAATGTTTCTGTCTCATTTGCTAGCTTTAATCAAAATCGTTGCGGTTATTCAAAAAATATATATTTGGAGTTATGATCACTATGATAACTGTAGGTAGTTTTGGGTATGTTTTGCTCACAACCTGATTTTGCCGTCCCGTTGTAACCTGCGCTCCAGGTATCAAGTTTGAGCTGATTCGGTTCAGCCGTTTGTGCTCGATCCCGTTCACAGACGCACACACAGAGAACTCGAAATTATGTAACTTTCCTTTCCACTTCGTAGAGCCGAGGAGAGGAAAAATGAAGTGAAGTCGCCTGTGTGTTCTGTTGGTATTGACGATTACTGTACATAATGTTCACCTACAGTAAACTCTGCAGTGTTCAACGTACGTTAAGTAAAACTAAAATAGATGCCATTTGTAATACGAGAAAAGTATTTTCACTTTAATAAAACCCCAGGTTCTTAGATGGAAGGAACGGTGCCGCTTTCTTTTGTGGAAGTTGTCCCATCTCAACCCGGCCGTGTGTATTGCAGGAGCGATCTGAACATAAATCAACCAGCGAACGTGCCGCGAGCTGTACCTGTCGGAAAGAAGTTGAAGATTTATTGTTTTTGAGTCTCGCTAATTAGTAGTCCGTTTATTTCACACTTTATCGAGTCTGTTAACGAAGAATACTAAGAGAACGCGAAAGTGCTTTCTTCAACGATCTCCTTCATCAGATCTCACGAGTCTTGTTTTCAGACCACACCACCTCTCTAAGACAAATAACCCTTGAACAATTAAATTGCCGGTTCGGGGTTTTACAGTAAGCCGTTTGTAGTTGTCAGCATCAGTAGGAAACACCTCCCGATCCAGTTCGCTTGCAGTTCAAACTTCCCCGTCCGCAATGTTTCAACTCGCAGTTCTTCGAGGCCAATGGGTTTTTAGCAATTATTCTTCTTCACTTCCTCTCTCGATGTGGAGGCATTTCGAAGTTCAATTTCTTTTATTAGCTGCCGTGCTCCTCTTCGTTACAATTTGTAGAAGAACACAAATTGACATCTGTCTCCTCTCCCTCGAACAAATTTTCAACTGTCCCCTTCAATAATCAATCTCCGGCACTTTTGGAATTTCAGAGACAAGGACTGAAGGTTGAATTTCAATGTTTTTTGGTTCATTTATTGCGCATTCGCTGCGTGGGAGGTTCTATAAGAATGTGAATCCGAACTAACTCAAGTGCGTGGCGTTCTGACTTTTCACATCAAATGTAGTTGTATTTGTGTGTAGGGTGAGTGGGAGGGGGTTCTAGACTGAAAGCAAAAGACAGGAGCGAAGAAAGAGACTATTGTAATCGATAATTAATAAGTTTTCACCAGATCGTCACGTTTTTGGGTGTGCTCAATCGAAATAAATATCATTTCGGTGCACTCCCTGCGTGAGTGTGGGCAGATTTGGTAAAGAACGACTGAGTCGATGGTTGTGTTAGCTTATGTCGACGGAGAGAGTCTAAGGGGAGAGTCTAAAGGTTACTAAACAACTTATTTCCAATTCTACACATTAGTCATTCGTGGGGTAATTGTGATAAGATAGAATACCACAGTAACCTGCTCTAGAATGTTTTAAAAATGAAACTTTTTATTTAGATATGCAAGGACATCAAAGTTCTACTTGGCGTGTGCTGTTCGAAATTTTGAATCAAAAGCGGTGCGAGAGACGTTGTGCATCAACCGTGGGGCTGCATTTGCGTTGGTTGTAGCGGAATCCGTGGCAGAGTGTTGCTCATAAGCATAATAAAATCACGTCGCATTACTTAAATTGACGGACGTTAGTAGATTCTGCACTTCCTCGATCAAGACGGCGTCTCAAACACGTTGAAGCTTTGTGGGTCGAACCTTTCAAGCAGTGATAGCTTTTCATCAACGTTTCGTGACTCGATTGTCGGGTAACGGTTTTATATCTTGACAGCTAAACCCCTTCAAGCGACGATATTTATTGATCGATTTCGATTTCGTTCCGCTTGATTATGGTGATGGACGAAAAATGTTTTATCCCGTTGGTGAGTGGCGGGATCGTAAGAAGAAAGTTAAAACCGCGTGCGTGTCGGGTTGTGTAAGGCTGACATGGAATGAAAGGTTGGCGTATTTTCTTTTTTTTTTAGTTGACGGCTTTTTCAGAAGAGAGCCATCCTATTTTTATAACGCTAGATGAGTAATAACTGCGAGAGCCAGCGCGAGTAAGGTCCGCTCGAGTGTTGGTAACAGCGAGAATTTCAAACCTGACAGCAATCACTCTTGTGCCATCGTTGACCCAAAACAAAATGTAAATCAGCGGAACGCGAGGAACGTTCAACGGAATCAATCCTGAAATGCGATGGACGAAAGAACGAAAATCAAAGTGCACGCTGTGTGCGCTAACTCGCAGTTGCGACGTTATGCTGCGAACTTCTTCGACATTTCTAGACGTAGAGAAGTATTATGTTCGTATGGTACAACTTTATACCTAGAAATCCACACTCTGCGTATTAGTGCCATACTGAATAATACACCTATGGTTTCGTTCAGGATAATTTGTGTACCCCCCTCCCGTATACTGAGACAAAGACACTGGATATTACTTTTCAAAGCAAAGGGATTCCAACCCCAACAAAGTCAGTCCGCCATATATTTTCCGTCGAATTGAAGTCCGCTCTTTCGCAAAAAAATTCCGTTTGAAATGTAGTTGTATATTTATTGCGATGTGGGGTCGTTCTTGACTGTAGAAGTTAACTCTGGTGTGGATTCTTGAGATTCTTCGAATTGTTACAGGGGGGGATTAATATTGAAAGCGGTATCGCACTAGGTGAGTTGGGAAGTAGTACAATAGAAGCCGAATGCAATTCGAACAAGGAGTTCTATTTGTGAATTACATTCGGAGATGTTTTACTACCACAAACCGGGAACTTGGTGGGAGCGAACGCGAGTGCTGGCGACACAGCGACGAGGGGATCGCCTCGATTTCAACTGACGGCAGCGAACTCTAGAGCGAATCGGGGCATTTGAGGTGCCCGGACGAGCCTCTGCTGAATCGAATGGTTTGGTTTGTCCCGTTACACCACTCCGCATAACGAGCGAGAGACAATTTTGATTCACGTTCCAAAAGGGTGCCCATGTTTGGGGTGGGAGTATTGAATTTAGAACTACAAATAACCAGTCACCTCACAATGTCTCTGACGTACACATCTTGAGATGTTTGGACGGTACGTCTTCATCCCACACAGCTGCACCATTCATGGTTCAGAGAATAGGTCCATTTATTGGCGAAAGACGATTCTCTGAGTAAGGGGAGTCGGAGTTTCCCTCCTCAGAGGACACCTGCCCTCAGGTGTTCCAGAAGGGGTAGTGCAGAGCGAAGATGCTGCGGCTACCGTGCAGTGGTTAGTTGCACTTCTGGGAACAAGTGCGGCGACCTGGCTCATTGGGTGGGGCAGGGTGTGATGCCTGTGTTGAGAGCATTCACACGTGTACGTTGAGTGGCAGTTTTTGAGCGTGTGTTAGGCTGCCAGACCATTTGTACACAGATTGTGCACTCCCACGTAGGTTCTTCGAGCCTCCTGGCTGGAGTTGAGGAAACGTAGGCATTTTTTACCCCATTATGTTTGCCGCTGATAGGGCAGGGATGTGGCTCTGGTGATGGACTTTTGTCGTCACCAGGCCTTTTTGAAGGAAAGTGGTTTCCCCGGACTCGTAGTTTGAGAAGTTGTTCGGGGATAGACCTGTGGGAAGATGTCGATGGTGATGCAGGATTGGGGATTGAGTGGTTGTGAGGTGTACAGTCCGAAGGTTTCCGCTGCTGCGATGCTAGGTAAAACATGCATGATATGCTGGTAGATCAGAAGCTCCGTTACATTTGTCCTGCTTTCCTCGAAGCAGCCGTCGTCAATTGAACACAAAGTCAAGAACAGACAACATTCGAACACAATGACGGCCAAGAGAGTAGGTGTCAGCAGTAGGGCAGAGAACTTGAAGGTGGGGGATCAAAAATTCCCATCGCATTTGAAGAACCTTCAAGTTTTTCTGCGTGGATAGCATCTCGAACTAATGTAGGGGAAGTTCGACCACTAGTTGGGCGCCAATCTCACGGGGGATATCACACTAGGTGAGTCCGTGGTAGAAGCCGAATGCAATTCGAATAAGGAGTTTTATTCGTGAATTACATTCGGAGATGTTTTACCACCACAAACTGGGAACTGGGTGGAAGTGAACGCGAGCATGGGCGACACAGCGACGAGGGAACCGGCTCAGTTTCAACTGATGGCAGCGAAGTCTCGAGCGAATCGGGGCAATTGAGGTGCCCAGTCAGCATAAATGCCCCGGACCAGCCTCCGCTGAATCAAAGGGTTTTGTTCGTCCCATTAGAGAATCATGATAAAATGAAGAGCTTCTCTAGGCCGACGTTTCGCTCAATTTATTAAGAATCATCAGAACTAGGGAAATTGCTAATGGTTGCTTAAATTAATGACATTCAGAAAAGGGGCTTTTCATCTTATCCTGACTGGCTCTAAAGAATCCAAACGCTTAGTTGTCCAGTTAGTCCGGCCCATTCGGCAATCCTATCAGGTTCCAAACTGGGAAATCTCAGTAAACGTAAGGCAGATTCTACTACTTGAAGGATCTCGTGGAACAATGACGAAAGGTATCGTTTCTCCCTGACCTGCGCTCATTGCCTCCCGTTTCAATTTAAACTTCCTTCAGTTCGACTCGTCGCTTCGTGCCAATTGCCTAGCGTCGCCTAGAAAACGTCAATTTTTGTTGTTTCGTTGTATCGGTCATGTTTCGTATAGCTTACTAATTTTTTTTCGACGTTGGGATGAATAGGATAGGTCCCAACCGTGCTATGCGAGAGAATAACAAACCGTTATGGGATAATTAGCAGCGCTTTAAAAATTGGTCACTTTCTTTTGAATTGCTGGTAGGAAAGCCCGAAAGAAGTTTCAGTTATCTTCAGATGTGCACGTCTAAAAAGCTTCTTAATTCAAAAAACACTTTGCGCGCGTGTGTTTTAACGCGATTGAGAGAGAACTGCTGAACCGAATGGGCACAAATTTGTTATTTAGTCTGCAGGTCATCATGTGACGGCAATATTGAGGAAAATATTCTTCGTATTGTCCAAAATGACTGAGTATTTTAACCACATTACTTTTATGGACAGTTGCAATTGATATGATAGTATAACGCTACATTACAAACGAAGACCAAAAGCTTGCGTTATGTTTACATACGAGCACATGTATTTTTGCATTTTATTTCCATAAATTTTCATGAGCTTAAACGATCATAGTAGCTGAGCGGATGCTATTTACTTAGTGACTACTTGGAAAAACACGGGCTTAATGGAATTCCAAGCTGTAAACAGGGTCATGGTAAGACCACATTTTTTTTTGTTTTAGCGAAGGAATCAAGTCGAGATTGAATACAGAGTCGGAAGCTTCGGGAGTAGCCTAATGGAAAATCGATACCGAGTTTTAGTACAGCCAACATTGTGAAGGGAATCTGCGACGCAGAATCTACCGTTTGTTTGGTCTTTACTCCTTATCTATTTCTCATCTGTATTCTCTTCATTTTATAGCGGTTTCAATCTATGGCTAAATTACGGCTTATCCGATCGGATGTTAACCCCAAATAATATTCACTTTCAGGGTTTTTCTCGTGAATACCGGTAATTAGGACAATTGGAGTTTCAAATTCAACTTTAACATTGTTGGTATTGAATTACATGAATTTGAGCGCTTATTCTGCAATACGTTGGATCGGGATTTCCATTATTTCAGTGGCTTTAGTTGCTCCGTGCGTTTGATACTTTCCTACGGATTACGGCATTCACGTCGGTGCACTGTTCGGTTACTTTTGGGCAGAAGACTCTCCTAATTGTACTGTGCGTTTTCTGATTGGTTGCGATAAATCGAATTCAACAGCAGTGTGTTAGGTTCTACATCATTAGAGACAGAATAACCTGTGGTATGGGAAGTCGACAAAGGCAACTTGTCGAGGCTGTTCTCCATCGCTCAAATTACGAATGAAAGGGAGACTACGATCGGCATAACCGTAATCGCTCTATTAAGAAACACTCTAGATAGTTCCGAATTGTTATTTGAACTAACGTCGCGTGACGGCATCCATTATATGCACACGTCGCTAGTTAAGGACAAATCAGAGCTAACCGTAAAGGAAATATTCATGTTAAGCTTTGAAGATGGCAACAATCCACACGCTCGGCAATAGATACCTTTTTATTCAGTTAGGCTTTGTAGGTTCCTTCTCATCATCGGATTAATAGTTGAACGCGTAATTGTCGGAGCGCGCCCTATTGAAAGTCCAGCGACGTGGGCGCTCGTCATTTCATATTCTTCGCATGGTTGCTAAGTGTTACCCCTAGTCGCATTCAGAATACTTCAAATCAGTTCCTAAGTTTGAATAATTTGTGACTCCTAAAGTGATGTTTCAGTGTAACTACGAAACACGTATTCTGCTTGGACGTTAGAGCTGTAATAACTATAATTATCTGCCCGCATTCATTATAAGATATTCTGTTATGATCTGATTGGTCACTGGAGAAGTAAAAAGATGCGAAGCTAGCAAGTAAGGACCAACCTGAGGGATTAAAGAAAAGAATCTTGTTCTCACTTCTCCTGTGGACAATAGAGAGCGCTATTCAATATACTTGCCATTACCTTTATTCTATAAGGGGCTATGCTATGCTGAGCACAGCTATCCTGATGGTAGCTTAATCATTGTAAACTCCTTCAAAAAATGAGGAATAAAACAATTCTTGCTAGTTTTTCTATCTTTCGATAATTGCTTTCTATTGGAATTGGACATTCGTCTCGTTTTTTATTCCAAACCTTACTAATCACCATTGGCAATTATTTATGCCAGTTGGATCTTCAATTTGTCTCCAAAAATGTCGGTAATATGGTGTCGTGTCGTTTTATCTCGTTCTTAAATGTTTTCTTTTTTTTTGCATTCTGTTTTAAATACAAATTTATTACTTTAAAACAGTGATCAAATTTCAATAGGTTATGGGCCTAGCACGCTTCCACTGCGTATATATCCTGACCAAGAATAATGAAAAAATGATCATTTCAGCCTACGTTGATGATATCGTTGTCGCTTCTACAAGGACACGTTCGCTGAGAAAATTAAGAAGCAATTACAAAAATCGCTTGAAATTCGAGAAATGGGTGATCTGAATTACTTTTTAGGGATTCAGTTCTTCTTAAAAAATAATTAAATTTTCATGAGCCCAACCACATATATCGATGAACTTCTCGAAAAGTTCAACATGAAAAATTGCAAGCCAGTTTCTACACCCATGGAGCGGGACTCAAGCTCGAAAAATCGACTTCTGATAAAAATACCAATCTGCCATACCGAAATTTAATTGGTTCATTGATGTATCTTGCCGTAGCGACACGTCCTGACAAACCGTTTGCTGTAAGCAATCTCAGTCAGTTCAACACCTGTCACGATAATACACACTGGAGAGCTGCTAAAAGAGTTTTGCGCAACCTCCAAGGCACCAAAGAAACTTTTGTTTAAAAAATCTGGGAGGCCTATTTTCGGTCTGGCTGACGCTGACTGGGCATCATGCACCGTTGACCGAAGAGCATACACTGACTTCTGTTTCATTTACTCTGGAAGGCCAATAAGTTGGGAATTTCGGAAGCAGAGGACCATCGCTTTGTTAACAGCTGAAGCTGAACGCATGGCCTTAACGGATGCAGCAAAAGAAGCGATGCATTTGACTCAATTAGCGAAGGACTTTGCAATATCTCAATCAAAAATTGAAATATTTAATGATGACCAAGCTGCATAATCTGTATCTACCAACCCAATCGTGAGTTCGAAGTCGAAACACATCAGCATCAAAGAGCATTTCGTTCGTGAAGCAGTCCAGACAGGCATCATCAAGCTTAGTTATAGGAAGAGCGAAGACATGGAAGCTGACATCTTTACCAAAGCTCTCGGGGGGCGAAGCATAGAGAGTTCCGAAGAAAGCTTGGCGTTGTTGTACAGTAATACTCGTGAGGAGGAGTATTGGAATTGGAGGCTCGTCTCGTTTTTTATTCCAACACCTTACTAATCACCATTGGCAACGCATTTATTTATGCCAGCTGGATCTTCAATTCGTCTCCAAAAATGTCGTGTCGTTTTATCTCATTCCTTAATGTTTTCTTTTTTTGCATTCTGTTTTAAATACAAATTTATTACTTCAAAACAGTGATCAAATGTCAATACTTTCCACTATATCTGAGCAATTGGTGTAAAACGTAGTTCTCATCCCAAACCACCACCATTCGGTCTCTTGTTAGATTACTGTTATTAGTTACTGATATAGCCATTTATTGCAGTCGCCCATTCGTTGTACAGTATTGTTACTACCTAATTGTGTTGTACATTGAATTGATTTGTAAATTTATCATTATTTTATTTTAATATCGAAACGTGAGAGATTAACTGTTACTGCAAGCGATTTAGTTATGCTATTAGTAACATCGGTGTTCTAACGAGAGGTATTCTCCAATTCGCTGGTCAGTCTCTGGTCAGAAGGCGGCACAAGAATTGAACCTGAGTTACTAGTTCAACGTCCACATTCACACTCTGCCTCAAAATCCAAAACCTTGAAATTCTTCATTGCTTCACACCAGCACATCCCGCTGCCGCGGTATCAACTCAATTAAACCTTGCTCTGACTTCGCTAAGAAACTATGGTACGAAATACGGTCTGGTCGCATTATCTCCGTCGTATATCATGTTTTTTTTTTTTGCTTTTAGTCCCAATCAATACTGAACAAATAGCTGCCAAGCATCTTATGCTCTTGAGGGACTATATGAGTTGGAAAGCTTCTGACGTTCCGACCTGTGTTTTATATCATAAACCCCTCAGTTACTGGAATATGGAGTCGATCGAAGGAAAATCCATCACTTTAGCCTCGGAAGTGAAGTAGCCCCCACAATATCTCGTCCTCTTCTCTTGCTCGCTACCTGCCTTCGTCAGTATCTTTGCACCTTCATCACGCTCAATTATTCAACATTTCAGATCCTTTCACCTCACGAAACCTTCCTTATCTCTTTTTTCCCGTTTTCTTTTTTATTTTCTTACATCTCTGCGTACTTCTAGCTTTGAGATCTGGTTTCAACCTTCCTTCTCTGTTTTCCGAGAGAGGGAGCCATTTTTTTTTTTCCTCTGGTCTTCTCAAAGTGTCTGGTTTCTTTTCACTTTTCTCCCTTGAAGAATAAATGTGGCGAGAACGCAGTAAAAACATTTGCGGATCGCACTCGGTTGATACCTTCTTCAAATCCAAATTGCATTAACCGAAACTATTTTGATATAAATCGTTTAAACCCTCAACGAATGATATTAGACATATATGAGGGACTTGAGAAATTGATGAGAGACAGATAGGTGATGAAAGGTAATGTAGAATAAATGGAGTCACATCTTCGGTTCGTAATTTTTACTTTCTGCTTCCCAACGGGCAACGAAAATATTGTAATACTTGTAACAAGGTGAAGGGTGGTGGGGCCCGAACTGCATGTGGTAGAGTCAATGCCCGCGAAGTTCAACTTCGTGTTACCCTTTCGTATACTCATTCATGAGCGATCCAGGTGGGAAGGGGGAGTTCCTGCTTTCGAAGCTGAGGCCCTCGTATACTACACTGATGGCTCGGTGCAGGGCGGCTTTGCAGGGGCAGGCATCTTTGGGCCGAGAATCAGAGCGGCGATATCATTGGGGTCGCTGGCTATGGTGTTCCAGGTAGAAGTGGCTACGGTAACGGTCTGTGTGCAGCCGCTGCTGCAGAGAGGACTGAAGCGGTAGAGAATCTACATCATAGTGGACAGTCAGGCCACTCTCAAGGCCTTAGCCTTATACTGTCTTACATCGCAGCAGGTGTGGGAGTGTCTGACTGGACTGAAGGCCCAGGCTGAGGACAACAGTGTAACACTGTGTTGGGTGCCAGGGCATCAAGGTATAGAGGGAAACGAACGGGCTGATAGGTTGGCTAAGAAGGGATCGGCACAGATCCCTATTAGCTCTGAGCCCTTTGTTGGGACTACCAAGAGCCACCTACGCAGAGAGGTTGGCAAATAGGAGGATAGGTGCAGGGTTGCCCGGAGACAGTCAAAACTCTTCATCCGGCTCTCCAGAGGTCCAAGGAGGTGCTTGCACTGGGGAAGAAGGATATGAGGATCTTATGTGGCCTGTTCACAAGTCACTGTCCGCTGAGGTACCACCTTGTAAATATTGGCAAGTGCGAGGTACAGGTATGCAGGTTCTGCGAGGTAGGGCTAGAGACGGCAGAGCATGTGCTGTGCGTATGCGATGGACTCGTGGCATCGCGCCGTTGTGTGTTTGGGAGGCCCTTTCTTCAGCCCGAAGAGGTGGAAAATGCAGAACTTGCGGATAGCTTCCGCTTTGTGCGGGGTTAGTGGGGGCGCATCGGTGACTTCACACCAAGAGACCAGTGCCGTGGGGCCTGGAGGTGGTGCAGGGGGGCCATGGTCTGAGGAACATGGACGCCCTTGCAATAGGCCCGTTTGTGGCTGCAGTGAGGGTATCACCAGTTTAGTCCTTTCACATTTTTACGTTTTTAGGGATACGGAATCGAAAGAAAACTCCAAGTTCTAGCTACTGTCTTTGTTGCTTAACTTGCGGGGAAACAGGTCGACCGATTGAGCTACAGATAGTTCTTTTTTTCTTTTGTTTGTGACTATTAAAAGTGCCTTTTCCGTTGAAAGAGAAAGAATGCGCGAAAACCAAAGATAATGATGGTTTTTCTCATTTCTATTAATTTGGTACAACCTTTTAATAATTAGCATCTAACTTTCGTTCTCCATAAACGATCGTGTGAGTCCGTTTAACAGAGTTACCAACCAACGTCTCAAAAGTCGAGTTTTGTACATTAGTAATATAAATGCCAACATGAATTTTGCAACCCACGTTTTGTTCTTCACAAATATTTTGTGTTTGTTGACCGGAAATGTGAGTTGAGTCGATTAGAAAATTATATAAGCTGTACATTAAATTATCGTTGGTCTATATGTCTCAAAAACGTCTACAACGCTTTTGGCCAATGTTTTGTGGCGCTTTCAGCTAAGCAATACCAACAGTTTGTTTTACATTTTTGATACCGTCGAAATGAGCGAAGGGAGGACATTCGTGAACATAGCGGTTAGTAGAATCCACGGGGGTTGCGCTACGTCTGAAGGTGTCTGTTTCTGTCATTGGAATGATTCCCTTGGAAGTTTTAAATTTAAAAGTCCAGCATCTCATATTTAATAGTCGTCGGTAAACAAGAGAGAAGAGCCAGTAATCCGTTTGACCTCGTAAATTTGTTCGCTGCGCAAGCCTGATTCCCATTTAGCGGGTGAAACCCAACTACTTCACGACGGCTGTGAGCCACCTTGAGAGGTAGGTCTTCACGGTGCTTTTTCATCTTCAGAGGAAACAGATGTCGAGGGCACGAGATAAGAAAGCTCAACGGACGTGTGGCGATACGGAGAAGTGGTCAAGCGTGGTTTCCGCTATTGTACCAAGGAGGTCATTTCACGGTAAAGAAACTTGAGGAGCACGCGCCATTAGCCAAGTATTCCACTTTACTCCTGCCGTGCTTTCCTGTTGGCCTATCCATCATTCCCTCATATTGGAGAGTCATTCGATTTTGAATGGAAACCTACGAACCGTTATTTGTGAGGGGGGGGGGGGGGTTCTAGAGATCCCAATATCCTTACGCCGATTCTGGACAAGGAGTATTTCCGTAACGGGTCGAGCGAATTGTCACATTTTTATTTCAGCGCGATTCGGAGGCTCTCTGATGCAGTACAGTACTTATTATCTTCCTGCATCAATGCTGATTTTCGACACCAAACACGAATAGTCGCCCGCTTTTCTTCTCCACCAACAACCACCCCTTTCGACTATTGAAATTGTTGAAACATTACCAAGCTCACAAGGAAAATTCCGCTCATTGCTGCGTGGTTCATGAAACGTACATTATTTACTTTCCACAGTCGTCAAAACCCTTTACTTTGTTTTAATGCTTCTGAGTCCGATAAACACCACCACACCAAAACCAAATCAATTAAACAAAAACATGAATGCTAGCAACTTGTCATGATGTCAAGTTGCTACGGTGACAAGTTGCTAGTAGCAACCAACACTTTGGCAACACATCTTTCCTTCTCTTTCATTTTCTTTTTATAGAACATTTCCTGCGTTCAAAGGTATCAAATAGAAACGATTTCTTCTCCCCTTTCTGTTTTGATGAGACCGGTATAGTCTACTTATTACTTCTTTTATTCTCACGTTAGTTATCCATACAGTTTGCCCTGGGTGAAGCTGAGATAACGTCTTTACGTTTAATACCCTCAATTAAGATAACAGATGATATGGAATCACAACGAGAACTGAACTTTTATTGTATCAAGTAAACAAAAACCCGAAAGCGAGCCAAAATGAGAGTGCGAGAAAAATATGACACAAACTAACTACAGTTACCACGGTGATCAAATGGTGATCTTTCGTATAGCCAGTTCCAAATGACGCCACCAAGTTCGTTTTTTATTTAGATTTTGTAAGATAGAAATTTGTTTTTCATTTAATTTAGTTAATTCATTTAATTGAATGAACTTGAAACTGATGATTCCGGAATTTATTGACTGGTTACTTTCTTTGGCTCTACGAAGTGGAAAGGAAAGTTATGTAATCGGCTGAAAAAAAAAGTTTGAGTTTTCTTCAGATCTTTACGTTTCAGACCCCCCTGAGTCCGAAAAACACTATTTGGGGAAATGGTCTGTGTGTCTGTGAACGATTTTTAGAAAAAACCACCGTACCAAATCACCTCAAACTTCATATCTAGCCCGCTTGTTACAATGGAACGCCAAAATAAGGGTATGAGCGAAATCCATCGAAAGTTAACTATAGTCATCATGGTGATCAAAACACCAAATATTTTTTTTCTCAAAATCGGCTCTAACGATTTTGATTAAATTTTGTATATTGATAGCTCCCAATATGGCAACTATACCATTAAATTCCCATCTATGGGAAAATGACGAGAGCAGCACAATAAATTACCAAAACTTTCGACGAAAAGCGTTTTTAGCGCGGTTTTTTTCTTATTAACTCCGCTGAAATGTTGGTAGAATGTTAAAGGAAATTGGTATTGTAATCCAATTCAATACCCTGAGGGTGAGGTGTGTAAAACCGCTCATGAGATAGATGAGGCTCACTCCAGAAATTCCTGAATTTCAACTACCACTGTTTCGCTTACTACCAGTTCTAACAGTTAATACCCAATAACTCTGCAAAAGTGATTACTATCCTTCTTAAAAAAATTCGTGTTTACAGCCTCATTAATTATCTGTGTACCAATTGCTCAGTAATGGTCCTGGAATGAGTACGAGCAGCACAATAAATTCCGGAACTGTAAGCGCTACCGCTTCCTGCTGCCATAAAGCGTTATTTGACCAAGTTCAAATTAACTGTGTGATAAGTGAATTGATTAAATAGAATTAGCCATGTACAAAGTGAATTGTTGTAGAGCTAAGGAAAGTTGTGTGTTGCAACGCACCAGATATTTATGTATGGCACAAGCTTTATTGAGTAATCAGTTCTTAAATCGTTCGTGAGACTGTCACGATGACTTTTGAGCGCGTTTTCTATTTTGAAATGATTGGGTGAAAAGCAAAGAAAAACGTTGGCAAATGAACCCCAGTCTTCGTTTTTCCACATACGAAAATTCTATGGTACGTTTTTGTCACGGGAAGGTCTCCATACAAACGATTTAATGAAAACCGCTGAAATTCGTGTTTGATGGAAAAAAAATTGGTGCTTTGATCACTGTGATCACTATGATCACAATAGTTAGTTTGGGCCGATTTTTCTCACACCCTCATTTACGCATCGCTAACATGAAGTTGGGGACGATTTGGTACAGCTATTGTCTCTCAATCTTGTCCATAGTTAGGCGCACTCACAGACCATTTTTTCAAATGTTATTTTCGGACTCAGAAGCCCTTAAAACCTCTGAAAAAAATTTTTCAGTCATTTACTTAACTTTTTTTCGTACTTCGTATTGTTAAGAAAAACGAGCAATAATAATTAGAACTTGAAAATGTTTTCATTTTTTCAATTATGAACCGTTACGATCACGATTATGCTCGAAATGTAGATGAATTGAAGAGGAACGGTGATCCGCGTTCCTATTGAAATCGGAATCTCTTTTTTTTCTTTCAACGTCACTTGAAATGCCACCACTCAACGATTTTTCCCCTTTCGCGTCTTCACTGCAAGTTAGTGCTTTGAACGTTCAAATGACATTCCACGAGACGTCTGCCCTCTTTGATCGTTTCAAGAAACCGTCTTCCGTCCATCTGACGTAGAGTTCCCGCTTTTTGCTTTTGACGAATAGTTCTGAAGTATACGGTATGCCTGCCCTCGGTCAAAATACCCTTTTGCTTACTGGAGGATGTAAATCAATATTTCTTCTCAAAGCTCCCTACTTTCCGATGGTTCCGCATCAGATTTCCGCTGGAATACGTCAAAATCTTTGGAGACATTCGGTTTCTTGTATAGGCCCGCCATTAAATAATGTTTCAGAAATAGCAATTTAAATTGTTCGTGCGTGCCCAATGTGTACGTCGCATAAAGCGTTAACACCTGCGTTCATTTCAAGTTTAACATTATGTTTCTTGCCTTGGTAAATAAATTGAATGTGAAAAGTGTATTTTTACTTTTCACTACTTGAAGGGAAATTGTTGATTGTAATTTGCTCTTGTCTCTTATCTCTTGGCTTTGAAATCGTGCGTTTTAATCTGTAAATAATTTTTTTCTATCGTTCGCCTAATAGAAATACTTCTTCGTTGTTTGTGAAAGCCTTTAACAAACTTATTTTAAATGTATGTACCGCAATAATGACCAATTAAGGTCAATCGATCGAAGGGCAATTACAGCAAATGCATTTTTTTTCTCGAGGGTTTACCTCAGCACTTCCATAAAATGGAACGATTCTTCGGAATGTATACATATTTTAAACTATTGAGTGTTGCGTGATTGTCGGTAAGCCATCCCTACAATTTGTAAGAAGTCACGTGAAAACGAACTGTAATTGATAGCGGATGACGAACTCTACTCAATATTTCAAGCCGGGTTAATTGTATGGTTCCATAAACTTCGAGTTTGCTCCTCTTTGCATTATTGATCACTAGAATAGGAACGTTTGGAGAAGTAAGGGGGGAAACACCAACAAAACTTTTTCTTCTCTAATCATAGGGCAGAATGAAAACGAGGAACACAGGAAGTATGCTATTTGCTGTTCCTTAACTGAAAGTTTGGGAAAGTTCTTCAGGAAATTAAACTACCCCTCCGCCCCACCGACCGTCTTTTTCCAATCGTCTTTCCATCTCTTCCTCTCCACCTCCACCCCGCTTCTTTATTTTCGTTCTCTTTTACACACTCTTACAGAAAAAAAGTACTTGTGTGAGAAATGCGTGCGTCTATTTGTGGAAGTTTCGACAGTATCGTGACGCGTGTTGATTAGCATACGTAAATGGTACTGTTGGACAGCCAAATCGTTCATCGGTTGGGATTAGTTGCTAGAGAGGTAAAAATTTCTCAATGTACGTGAGACAGACGTTGTGTGGTCACACCAGATGTTTGATGATGCATGACATTTTTTAGCCTATGCTCAGTACTAAGTGACTTTATTGTGTTGTTTCAGTTCCTGAAAAGACGATGTTGTTATATTCACCCAGAGATGACAGGAAAGAAGGTTCTGTCAAGGTGTTGTGTTTTGCTGAAGGTGTTTACCCTGAGCCAAACATGACTATATCTTCAAGGGAGAGGTTAGTATTGAGTACTATACAAATACAGTTGTTATTTACCCACCTCTTCTTGCGTATTTGTTTAAGTAACGTTGTAAATAGTTGGACAACAGTCAGATCGGTTGTGATAGATGACACTTACTTGGACCAGATATTCATAGTTGTCACTTGAGGTGACACATTCAAGTGAGATGGGAGCGACTCAAGAAAACGGCCGTACACATAGTTGCCGAGTGAGTGATCACTTAAGAGAAACACTCAACTCACCCATCCGAAGATATGAGAGGCATGAATGAAACCCTCGAGAGCAAGCTCAAAATGTAATCAACAGAATTTCTTATCATATTCCTAGGATTTCGGTGGGAAGAAAAATCAACCGAATAATAATAATAATAATAATAATAATAATAATAATAATAATAATAATAATAATAATAATAATAATAACCTAATAATAATAATAATAATAATAATAATAATAATAATAATAATAATAATAATAATAATAATAATAATAATAATAACCTAATAATAATAAATAACCGAGGAAAATAAACAAACGTAATAGTTTGTATCAAACACTACTATGTTCGAATATGGAATTTTGCGACAGAACATCTCCGATGAAAAACCTATCTAAAAGTGACAACATTTCTTAGCCCAACGCACATTTTTGCTCCAAAAACATTTTTTTCTGATTTCGTACTGATGAACTAATTGGAAGAAATATTGAATTATCAGCTAAAGCCATTAAAAAATTACGTAATGTACTCAAGGCTGAAGGAAATTGTACGATGCGTCGCACCAGATTTTTTAAATTACAGGAATAACCCTTTCGAGAAAAAAAAGTTTCGAATTCGAATAACCGGTAGTAACCACCGTTTAAAAATGTCACAATTTGCTTCTATCCACTTTATAGCCGTTATAAAAAACTTCTGCCGTGCAGGTAGTATATTGGGATATCAGCACAATATTTTGGGGAACGTTATTGTCACATAAGCGGAGTGGAAATTATTGTCGACATTTTTGATAATTTATGTGATACTCTTACATTTGTTCCACGAATTAAAATACAATTATAGCTGTATGTTATCTGTAACTGCCACTCGCACAATTTAATCAAACTCGTTAAAACCGTTTTTGAAAAAGATAGAATTTTGTTTTGATCGCTACGATAATTATGGTTAGTTTCGGGCCTACATTACTTGTGAAGGTATTGTAACGGGACGAACCAAACCCTTTGACTCAGTGAAGGCTCGCCCAGGGCATTTATGCTGACTGGGCACCTCAAATGCCCCAATTCGCACGAGACTTCACTGCAGTCAGTTGTAAGTGAACCGGTCCCTCGTTGCCGTGTCGTCCGCACTCGCTTTTGCTCCCACCCAGTTCCTGTCTGTGGGGATAAAACCTTCCCGTATGTAACTAAGAATAAAACTGTTCCGCATTCGGCTTCATATCGTACTAACTTCCCAACTCTCTTAGTGCGATATCGTTTTCAATATTAATCCCTTCCGTAACATTGTCGCCCAACTAGTGATCGAACTTCCCCTAGATAAGTTCGAGATGCCGGCCACGCAGAAAAACTTGAAGGTTCTTCTAATGCGATGGGAATTTTTGATCCCCCACCTTCAACTTGTCTGCCCTACTGCTGTGGCCTACTCTCTCACCCGTCAGTATGTTCGAACGTTGTCCGTTCTTGACGAACAGTTGAACAACAGAGCTTTGTGTTCAATCGACGACGGCTGCTTCGAGGAAAGCAGGACAGATGTAAAGGAGCTTCTGATCTACCAGCATCTCGCGCACATCTATATATAAAGGTCAAAGCTTATCTAGCATGGCAGCAGCATAAACCTACTAGTCTGCGGAAACCTACGGACTGCTCGGTCGGTTCATCTCACAACGTCGTCCCCCATCATGCATCAACATCGACATTTTCCCGCGAGTCCGTCCCCAAACGAGTCCGGGGAAACCACGTGCCTTCAAAATGGCCTGGTGAAGACAATCCTTGCCATATCTGCGGCAAAATTCATGGGGTAACAAAAAGTTCCCACGTTTCCTCAACTCCAGCCAGGAGGCTCGAAGAACCTGCGTGGAAGTACACAGTCTGTGTAAGAATTGTCTGGCAGTCTCACACACAGTACATGGCAGGAAACTGCAGTGCTCATGAGTACCTGAGGACAGGCACTTCATCAAGGGCGGAGTGGTGTAACGAGACGAACCAAACCCTTCAATTCAACAGAGGCTCGTCCAGTGCATTTATGCTGACTGGGCCCCTCAAATGCCTCGATTCGCTCGAAACTTCGCTGCCGTCAGTTGTAACTGAGCCGGTTCCCTCGTCGCCATGTCGTCCGCGCTCGTGTTCGCTCCCATCCAGTTCCCTGTTTGTGGTGGTAAAATTTCCCCGAATGTAATTGAGAATAAAACTGTTCCAATCGCATTCGGCTTCATAACTTCCCAACTCAAGATTAGCAAGAATGCGAGACACATAGTCGCACACTTTCCTCAATTTTTCAGTTATTTACGTACCCAACTTCTCTTCCTTGGGCCAACGATAGTAAAATTGACAAGAATTACCTTCTTAATCCTAGTCCCTGGCTTACTAAGGGGTTCCGGAATGCCTAACATGATAGCTGAGTTGAAACAATAATTTATCTACGTGTTCTTCAGGAATGGCAAAATCATTGAACGAAATAGAGAATATTTTGAAAAAAAGAGACTAACGCGTTATCTGAATATTTCAATGATTGACCGGAATCGGAGGTCCACTATTTTTAACCCCGAACTTGTTAAAAAGAGCTAATGTAGAGCTGGTTCTTTCCCTGTGAAGAAACAATTATTATTTGCGTGGGGAATCTCTTCACCAGTTGTACGAGATTGGTTCCAGTCGCCGCTACAGACAATCATAAACGCAAATATCTGATGGAGGCTGGTTGCTGCTAACTTTTTCTCGACTTTTTTTCCCCGTACAGAGAGCCAACGCAAGCCTATAAGAGGGGGATGTAACGTCTATTATAAGTAAATCGTTTCCTCGCACTGATAACGTTCAAATCCAACCATTGAACTTTTTAACCGATCCCCATTAAAACTCGGGCTATTGCTTGAAAAATCCCCGGCAAACTCCTGCGTCGAGGCAACGAGGGGCCCCCAAGTACTACTTACTTCGCCCTAAGGGACATTCAACATAAGATATTGGTTTCAATGGAGTTTGAGCGTTGATAAAACTGCCGTTTCCTTTAATGTGAACACTGTAAGCTTTTGAATAAAGAGTTAGTTTGGTCGATTGAAGTCAAAACGTCTATTGATTTCACCGTAATTAGTATGCCGAAGCCGTTGAAACCCCCGACCAGGATCTTTCGCTAAATGGTGTTCAGGTTGAAGGGAAATATCGAGAGGTAAAAAAGGTGAAGGCGAACTGGAGAAGAGGGCGAAACGGAAAGGCTGGCATAGAAAGTGGATCGAGGGCAGAGAGAGCAAGGCGAAGGACAAGCAGGTTTTGATAGGAAGAAACTCGTCCTTTTAATATAAAGGGCCTCCTGAACCCTTGACGATAACTGAAACCCCTGTAGCCGTATTGATGTGAAAGGTGAGAAGCTTTTTTCTTCCAATTGTAAGGGTTCCCCTCAGTCACTGAAAGACATTAGAATTTCTGCCGGCGTACCGCTTATTTAGAAGTAAGGTTCTTTTGATTACGTCATGATTTTTTTTTTTGATCTTGGGAATAAGTTTTTGAAAGAGCGTTACTGTGTAGTTTATCGCAACACTGTATTTCCTGTTTCACTCAAACAGTGTCACTACCAACTCAGTGTCTCTAAAAATCACACTACTCTAACCCTATAAATTTGACAATAAGCTACCTGTGTACGTTCTGTATCTCCATTTTACGTAAATGAGTACTTACAACCAAAGGTAGAGATTATTAAGCTTAAAGAACCATGTGAGTTCCCACAAAATCATAAATTGCGACAATTTGAAAAACGTTATTGTAATACGGTAAATCTTATTTGTCGATGCATCTTTGCTCATAGCTCCGCGAAACTCTTTGCGGAAAATGTAAGTTTTCTGAGATGCCACGCCGATATTTGCCGGTCAACGTCTGCAGATTCTGATCTTCCACTGCAACGTTTTCCCCAGACCGGTTAACCCAGTTGATACTTCATCATGTTAGCATTACCTGACCAACCGTAATCTCTTCACGAGCCTTGTATTAATTATCGTTCCTACTTTAGTATTCTGCATAGTTTGCCATATCCTACGTAAACATTCCGGTCATTTATGCGATGTGTTCATGCTTGAAGCGGTTGATATTGTGCTAACCTCCTTCGTAACACGATGTGAAGTGTAAACGGCTTACGTGAAGTGAACAAACAGCCGAACATCCGAGCGTTCATGAGGTGGAAAGATTATGCCGCCGTTGCGGGCAGGTCTCACGAAAACACTAATTTAACCGCGAACTACGTATTCATTCTCCTTTGAGCGCGTGTTTTCCTAGCTGCGCGGTCCCACGCGATCAAAGCTGTCCTCAGCTCATCTATTTTGGATTAGCCTAAACGTGCCGGGGGTAGGTTTTCAAGGTAGGGTTAGCCAAATACTTTCATTGCTATCATAATTTGTGGCGTGCCTACTTTCCCTAGCCCTAAGTTGTAATCGGATGAAAGTTTTTTCATATGAGATATTAACATATTTGGGCACAACCGAAAGAATTCTTACATTCGCATAATTCCAAAACGCTAAACTCGTGCCTTCTCACGAAAATTGAGTTGATAGTCTTATGAATCGTCTACGCATCACGCATGCTCATTATTTCTCGTAGCGATTCAACACATTTTATGTTAAGCGCCAGAAGTTGGTACGTAGAACGTCAAGCTGAACGTTGAGTTCGTTTAAATTGATTTAAGGCGTGTGAAGGGTCGAAAAAAATATTTATTTACAAGTTGTTTACGTGTTTTCCATTAATTTTCAGATTGGGGCAAGAAGACAACGTCCGAGTTGACATCGAAATTAGTCAAAAATCCGGCCTGTACAACATCACCGCCACAATGGTTTTTGACGAGCGGGGAGACGGAGCTGCCTTGACATTCGACTGCATATTGAGGATACCGGAAACCAACTATACCGTTCACAAGTCCATTATTTACTATCCTGGTAAGTAATAACGCACTTCGCTTTACGACGATTTTATTGTCTTAAACTGCAGGTGGTTTTATTCCGAGTCTCCTGAGTGACCTCAGTTTTTTACCGCCAATCGTTTGATTCGTTTTGATGTTCAAGCGAGCTCTACGTTTTGAGTCTTACGCACAATCTTTGAGTGCCTTAAAACAACCGTTAAGTGCTCTCTGTACGTTCACATTTGGTAAGCAATGTGTTGTTGGTACTTCACTGGAGTATCAAGTGCACTTTTCAGAAATCCTCGCAGAAATACAGCGACATATATGAGGGTAGTTTGACGGTTTTCTTAAGGTTATTACAGCTCTTTCAATACCAGAATGTCTACTGATTTGTGGCATAGGGATGAGCGCTCGCTAACGTAACGGTTGGCAGTTGTCGTAGGCGAGGACTTCACCAGCCACCTGAAAAGTTTAAATGACACCGTCTGAGATGTCACAACTGTTCTCCCAATGTTTATTTCCTCTCCGGTCGTGGGTCCGATCATCGCTGTTATTAGCTCGTATTTTACGGGCGAGGTCAAGAAGAGACCGTCGCTACACTGGCTTAAGTCCGTCAACATCTGGTTACCACCTGCCAGGGTAATGAAGACTTACTGATAGACTTTCGAGGACACGATATGAGGAATTAGTTGACTTTATTCCCCACGGCGGTTCAAGGGCTACTATGGGACTAACTCGAATAATTATATCACAATAATGAGGCTATACGCAACACACTACACATATAACAAGTATAACGTACATAAAAAGAACTGCAAACACTATTCAAAACTACAAAGACAAAGTCTGCAAAACTAAACACGCCACCACTCTTTACAAACCCTGCTGTGTTCTTGAGAAGTACACTTACACATTTTGGTTACAACCGGACCTCATGCTATGTCAAACGACCGAGATAAAACTTCACAACATGGTAATAATAATAACAATTTTCTATTTATTTAACTATTTACTTATTTGTCATTGCTATCAAAACAACAACACTTTTTTTCTCATTAACGGCTCTAACGGTTTTGATTACATTTTTAATGGAAAGCTTTATAAAAATGGCGGAAAGCTCATTTGTGGGTAAATGACGAGAGAATCACGCCATAAATGATGAACAATTTAAAAGTCCGGAAAAATCCGGATTGTAGTCCGAGAAACTAGGTATATTTTGATAGTTCAACAACGCCCACACGATAACTACGAGCAATTCCAGAAATTCTTGAATTCAAACCACCATTTTTCACTTTCAATCGCCTCATAATTCCAAAACGGTGACCTCATATCTTCCCAAAAATATCTGGTTCATAGTTTCATAAACCATGCATTTAATAATACTGGTATATTAAATAGGAGCAACTCAATAAATTCCTAAAGCGTCCACAGTTTCTAGAAATAACGTATTTCGTTAGTTGTTCGAGCGATAACAATTTTCGAATGCTCGTCAAGGGAAGTTGTGAGATGCGTCGTGGCTGATATTTCAAATCAATTGCTCGAATAAAATAATAAATCAAGTGAATAAATCCGAAAAAAGGAAAGTAAAATCAGTTTTCGAGAACTGAAGACGATGAGCGAATTTGAGTGACTTCAGGCAGTCCAATTTATTTGTACATTGTAAAGGCTTTCCAGTACTATCATCATGTAGGTTTTATGAGGCTCGTTAGAAATCAGTTATTACAGCAATACTATTAGTAAAATAAAAATGAATTTAATTTCGTCGAGAAAAGTTTCGACATATCTGTAGACGCGCTCCATTTGTACAAATTATGGGATCCTCGAGTTGGGAGTTTAGCAGAAATGGAGTTCATAAGTACGTCTAACGGTGTCAATTTGAAGACTTTGCATGTTCGCATTCGTTAATTGCCGTTGTAGTGTTGAGTAAGTCTAACTTGTTTCTGTCGTAGCTGTAATTCCATTCTGTGGTCAATAAACCAGATAGATTGTACGCTCAAGCTGTATTAGTCAAGTCAATAAATGAACTAATTACAAGTTTAAGTTATGGGGTCTTATCTTAAAAGAAATTCACCAGTTTTAGAGACAACAAAAAGCAGTAATAAATGAAAAGTATAAAATCAGTTTATTAAATGGAGGAATCAACTTACTCTTTCTTTAAACGAACAAATTGAAATGATACGAATTGGGTGTGTGCCCACTAAGTTACTATAAAAACACTCAAGCTCATCGATTCATTGGAATCAGGTCATCGGGTTGATGGGAGGTTATTAAGGAGCTACCAATAAACCGAAAGCTACCAACAAGAGGCGGATATGGTTGCGTTCGGGAAATAATTGCCGCTTGGAATGACGTCGTGGAACTTGTTCTTTCTTACAGAAACTCTTCCACATTCCCGAGGAATCGATAAATCCATCCTACAGACAGAACTTGGTGGTGGATTGAACACTCACTTTCCTATAACTCGCGTGATAGGAATAGAATTATGTATTAAGCTGGAAATTCCAGGTTCTCCACAGTAGGTTCGTCGATCGTCTTCCCGAAAAATGCAAATATACTTTAACGCTGTTGAAGGCGAGCTAAAAACATTGAAAAAACCACTTATAATTAGCTTTTTGCGACTACGCGGTTGATTGCTCGAGTTTATGAGTATTTTTGTATCTTCAGTTCGAACCACGACCACAACGACCACACCATCAACAACCGCTTCGACGACACAATCTTCGCCTAGAAGTTACCGCACCAGCCCTCGGACAGTCGCCAACCAAACTTTCAGGACCCATTATTTGGACCCAGATTTATTTCGTGGTAAGCCCTCCGAATTGCGGACAGTTTTTCTGCCTGTTTCTTGCCTTCTTAATTCCTCCCTCCTTCGAGGTCGCGCCTCATCACGAATTTCGACATCGTTTTTGCACATTTCTACGCACTTCGAGAACGCAGTAGAATATCCCGATCCTACGTGTTTTCCTCCTTGCGTTTAGTTCCCCTCGATTTTTAGATTACCTTCATTCCACAAAAATAACGCATTGACGTATTTGAAATAGTAAAATACTTCGTATCTTTTCTTTCAACTACTGCCTAATTAAATGTATTCGCCTGACTCTGTATCACCTCAAAATCAACCGTAATAAGTTACGTAGAACACGTACTGAGTCGAAATCGAATAATTCGACAAAAATAACCGATGCGATTGACCCATTTCCACTATTTCTTCTCGTGTCCGACGGCTTGGCACATACTTCCAGAAAAATAAAAAAGGCTCAGACAAATATCGTTCGAACGAGAATTTATCATTGAACCAATGAAGAAAACTAATCTACTAATGTAACTAAACTACACATTCCTATTTCGTAAATGGAGTTGTGTCACGGAAACCGTACATTCGTCTAAAGGTCTTCCAGTATTTTCAATTCCTCAGAGTAAGCCGTAATGATAGCTGTTATAAGCAGGAAAAATATAGACGACACCTAAGGATTTTCTAGAACGGTGGATAGAGCGCGGGTAGGATTTGTTGTTCAGGGGGGAAGGGGAGAGGGATGAGATTCTTTTTGCAACGAAACCTGCCAAGGAAAAATTGAATCGAACATTTCTTCGGGTTCCGTTTCTCAATCGACCGGAATTACTGTCGACCGTGTTCTTCCGTGCTCGTTCCAAAAATCAGGTCGGCAGTACGAGTATACCTCTAAAACAACTACTGAGTTTGAAAACTCATCGCATCTACAATTGGGATTACTTAATGTATTTGAATCATAAATACTTCATTTTCTGGAGAAGACCGATGAATTTACAATCCCCAAATAATGAAGAGCCCTCGCCTAAAAGTATGTGTGTGCGTCTGGTAGCTCATAAATGAGAAAAACCTGCAGTTTGGTAGTACGACGCCTTTATCCCGAAATTCCCTTCTATTTCCGTACATTTTCTAGATAAATTGGCGTTTAACAATATGGTTGAGCATATTGGACCTATCAGTTGCCACTGGCTGTTGCGTAGGGATGGGTATAATTAAGTGAAGCTGCTTATTTGAAGCCGGTTCGGAAAGCCTCGCAGTGACAGGGAAACGCCAGTTCAGTACAAACGCTGCGAATTTCAGGTCCGCGAGCCGAAGTTGCACGAACTGACGGTATGACTACTAAAACTGAAGGCATTTCTGCTACACCGTCGTGACTGAGAGGTGTTCGGCTGCAACTGCCAATTTCACAAAAACGTTTAATTAACAGACACATTCTTTCAAACAGCTTCGTTCATTTCGCCCTACCCTAGTCCTGTCTGACTCCCAACGTCCCAACAGACAGCGAAGGTATTTTGTCAATTAGCTACCGCGGGATTTACAGTCCGTAAATAATAAAAGGGGTTGATGACGAAAGCGTCGAATATATGTGCCTTAAACGATGTCGAAATAAACAGCGCCTTTCAACTTTTCAGGGTCTGGTAGTATCGTATTGGTGCAGGCTGTTCCTTCATTCCTTTTCGAATAAGTGGATTTGCATTGGTTGTGGATTATCGTTCCCTACGGATCATGGAAATAGTTTTGAACTACAGTTTTTTTGCACGAATTCACTTTGGTGTCTGGTCTTTTTTGTTTGGTCTCGTATCCTGGAGTAGACTAGAGATCTCTTCGTAGGTGTTTGTTTAAACAAGAGGGTATCTTTCTTCATACCATTTTCTGCCTGTTGATTGTCGTTGGCAGCGAAATATTAGTTGCACCTATTTCTAAACACTGCACTGATATTTGGGAAATGTATTGTTTGTTGTAATTGAACCGTAGTTTGTACAAAAAATGATTGTTGAAGGTAAGTGCTTGATAAGAAAGTCAGACACTTTTTTTTATTCGGTCGTAATTTCGTACTCGTATTTATTTCATCGGAACGCGTCTGTTTCTGCGCTATCAAATAACTATTCACTGCAGTAGACAACGTTGTTCTCGACTGAAATGAATGGACTCCAGTAATTTGTTTTCTTGCTTCCCCTGTGGGCTCAACTCGGTCTGCGCGGGATTACATCTCTCATCGTACTCATAAATATGCTACCGCTCGGTTTGAATAAAAGGTGCTTGAGAGCGAAAACCCATTGGATCACGTTAGGCTTGTACAACCAACTTCAATCGTTCATCCCGAAATTGGTTTTTGAAAACGCTATCGCCGTACTTGAATTTGAGAAGAGAGATCCGGCACAACTGTGAAAGCCCCCCCCCAACCTGTTTCATTAAAGGTATCCCTAACTGCATTCACCCCGAAGGCAATTGATCAATATAAGCGGTATAATACATGCGCCTCCATCTCCTCGTCAGTGGAAGCTGAGCTCAAAATCTAATTCCTTGAAGGCTTACTCGAATTAATTCGAGGCTATTGCGATTTAACGCCATTGTTTGGCAACCAGTCTTCTCTATAATTAGATGGTAATTATCGATCATTAAATTCACTTCAACTATTGCATAACTTCCAGATTTCAATACAAATGACTGATGATGTATACCGTTCTCCAAATATTCTCGCATTAAGAGAGTTTTAAATATTTTTCCACGGTTTACTCCTTTTTCATTTTTTTTCGTAGAACCGTGAAGTACAATTACCTTCTACCGAAAAAACCCTGCAAATTATTACACAATGGTTTATTATCTCATGAACAGCTTGACCTTACTGCTCCCCCATCCCATTCGATTCAGCATCGAATACTAGTAAACCATACGAAACATGACCAGACTACAATGGAACCACGGAAACAAAACGTCTGATGATTTTGCCCCGTCGGGTCGGGGAAATTGGAACGGGGGCGCTTCGAGCGAACCCGTTGTGAGTCGAAAGGGGAGTTGAGCGGCGGCGTCGTTGGGAGGCGAGCGAGCGTGGGTGGTTTTTTAATGAGAGGGAAGGAGTACAAACGACGAAACGTTGACTTCCGCTGTAGTTCCCGCGTTTTACTGCGTTTCGTTAATTTTTTTTACCGTTTTTTGCCCATAACAATCATGGGCTTCGTCCGATGGGATTGCCGAGATGGCGGGCACAACTAGATACCAAATGTGATTTTTTTGCGAAAGAACGAATTTTTTAGACCACGTTAAAGGCACAAAACAGCCCGGACGGCGGACGAGGGATGGGGGATGGCAGACGGCGGACGGACATTGCAAATTTGGAATCTCCATGTCATCAAACGTAAAGTATCAAATTTTGAGGGGGGGGGGTTGTAAAAAATTTTTCGTGACTTAAAACATAGGGTTATTATTCAGAATGAATAATAAACCAAAACAAGTACTGTTACCCATTGGATGGAAACGTAATTTTCATTAGAGCTCAACTGGTACCTAAAACTAACTAAATAAACCACAGGAATCACGAAAATGATGTTTTTCTCATTCAGATGACCTCAAAATATATAAATTTAATGAAAACTTCACTTTTTTGTTGAGTTTTTTCTTTCAAAATAACAAATTGAATCATTAATATGCGATCACACAACTTTCTTCAGTCCCAGTGTTTTAGCTACCAACCAATCTATTTTCACCCAGTTTGTTCTAAAACGAGCGGGTTTCGGTTTTGATAAAACATGCAGCATATAATCTACTCACTAGTACTTAATTTCTTTCCTCAATTAACGCCTCTTGGAAAATATTCTGAGTGACAAACAGGTTTTTTTTGTAAATGTTTGCCAAACTGGCCCGAACGGTTTACACAGGTGCGGGTGTTTTTAACAATTCTCTATGAAGTCATAAGTAAATGTTCTCCTGACAGTCATCGGACAATAGTCAAACCGAACTGTGTCTGTAACGCGTTATTTAAAAATTTATTTTATTTTTTCGCAGTAAATGCATAACTCAGTTCGATCAACCTGACGTGGTGCCTTCAACCAACCTGTACCGTCAGAGTAATTCCCGCAACAATTTCTATAACCATTCGCTGATCGCACGCATAAGCCGAAATTCAACGGAAACGAAGTCTCCAAGCATTAATAGATCGTTTTCAAATATTTCTCAAAATCTTGTTATGCATAAACGTTTCTTACCAGTGTGTCAAACTAACTTACAGCATCTGAATATTCAGCGTATCGTCGAATTTTTGGTTCTTGGAGAAAGGTGGTGGTGACTCGTACCAGGTCATCTTTCTACAGATTGCACGGTGGGAACGGAACTGTAGAAGGGGAAATACTTAAAACAGGAAATTAGGCCACGCGAAAATGTGTTGAGAGAAATGTTTAAAGTGGAGGTTGGGCATGCGGCAGGCGTGTGTTGACTTGTTGGGAATCAGGTACGAAGCTAGACAATAAGTAGACAACGAGCGGGCTGGTCTTCACCGTGCAGTGGACCATCAGCATAGACTAGAGTATTTGGAGGGTTTCAGAAGAGTTTGAATTCGGTTCAAAAGACAAGAAGATTTCCTCTTGATGTAGAAAACTGTAAACTGTCGATTGAAGGAATGCTGAACAGTTGGGCCGTTTTTCGAAGATCAAAACAGTCAAATTTCGTAGATTGAGCGATTGCGATGAGCCAACGCTGAACAAATAACCCGGGAATTGATTTCGGCGTTAAGATTATCAGGGTTTTCGGTATTCCGTAGATGTGAATCCGAAGACAAACGCGGAGATTTGAGCGCAGATGCGCGTTTAGATGGCATGAGAAATCCCTTTGTGCGAAGGAAGACGCTGACTTGGGGGTATGCTAATGAAGGGAAGATAGATAGTTAAAGTGTGTGTAGATTTAATGCCGGAGTATATTACGTCTTTGGCGTCATTATGTCAGAAAGCTGCGCTTCTGGAGCCGGAGAGCGGCGTGACACATCTTGACAATGTATATTAATGTTGATTTGAACCATGCGTGCTTACGCTCTGTACACATGATTATCTCAACCCTGAATCACGGCGGCTAAACATGCTTCGCCTCTTTGTCAACCCTTACTCGCTACTAAAAATCCATTCTGCGTTCATGTCTAGAGTTTCCCTCACAATTATTGCAACAGCCTTCCACCCCGTACTTATTTTCCCTCCATCCTTTCGTATTTCCTACGAATTATTTCCCGTTCGTTGTACTAATTGTGAACAGTTGACGCGAAAGTAATTTTTTTCTTCTCGTCTTTTGAATAAATTATTTCATTCGTAGAGAAACACGAAGAAAATTTCAAATTGTGTGTGTTCACCAGTAAATGTTGGGAAATAGCCTTCGAGATGAAATAGTCACCTGCGTATAGGTTTTTGTGCAACTGTAACCAGACACGACGCGAGATTCATGTAAAATACGGTTTTTGCTAACGATATCGAGGGCGGGAACCACAGTAGCAGTTTCTATATCAAGACTGGAAATATTTCTTCCATATGCGAGAGGATTGTTTCTGAATGCAACGATCACTCGCTGATCGACGGATTACACGCTAACAATCGCTAATGAATCTCACCATTCCAACCTGGCCCTACTTCATTGAAGTCAAGGAGTATTCTATCACCGCAATGCACTCAGAGTGGAGAACCTTCTCGACGAGGCTTTTAATCATCACTCATCCAACACAACGCTCTACTTTGCAGGAGTATGAACCACAGCGTGTCGTGAGTTTTCGAGAGCGATGTGAAGTTGCTTATTGATTCCCAGGATGTTCCACTAAGGAACGGGCTCGTCCCATGGTCCACCTTCTCTAAGGAATAATTTGTTTGGGGTTCTAAATATGAAAATCTCCATTTGAGAAAATAGCCTGTGTGTGTGAGTGAATGCGATTGAGAAAAAATAGCTACACAAATTGGCTCAAATATATTCGGCCTGCAGACCAACATGAGACGCCAGTATAATAGTATTAGCAACATCGGTCACTAACTATAGTTATCATACTTTGCAAAACGCTAACATCTCTTTTCGCCAAAGAGTTGAATCTTGCACGTGGAACACAAAGAATAAAACAATGCAAACTTTCCATTCGTGGGAAAATGGCACAAGCAATTTTCAACATTTTCATGGAAGTCGATTTTAGCTAATTTTTCCTCGTAAATCTGATTGGTATTCTAATGAGCTCTAATAATTAGCAACAACCACAAAACGTGCTCTTGACGACTTACCTTTTCCAAGAGTTCCCCCTACAATTGTAGTACTCCGAACACCAACTCCCCCCTTGAAAAGTCACCTAGGCAGTCCCGTCAGTTACCAGTAGGTTGATTTTTGAAATAAGGTCGCAGCAACAGCGCAATAAATGACCAAACGTTAAGTTCTACCTTTTTCTACATGAAACGGCGTGTTACATTTCCCCAAGTTTGAATGATCTGAGCGAAAAATACATTGAACTATAAAAATCGCTAAATGTAAGTTCTGAGGAAGGTTAGCTGATGCGTCACGCCACAAAGTTTCTTTTCAAGAGATAGGATGTGACGAAATACTCAAAAAGCCATTCAACGTTACTTCATTTGTATTACTAATGTGATTAGGAAGTTGCCCAATAATTGGAAATATATCTTTTTGTTAAATTCCTATTTTGAATTTACGAGCGAATTTATCGCTCAGTAATTGATTTTTTGGCGCCCTTGTGAAATCGTTCAACTTCGGAACCGAGAAAAAGACTATACAATGAGTACATAAAAGATAAAATTTGTCAAATTAACAGGCGCAGTGATTGAGATTTGTTGAATGAAGTTAAGGTTACACTGAAGTGAAAAAATGTCGTGGATGTCTGCAGAGTCAAAAACTAACTTTTGAGTCGTGGCCGAATAGTAACGGGTGCCTTTACTGAACGTGCAACTACCGAATACGGTTAATAGTTGACGATTACGAACTACTAACTAGAATTCGTAATCAGCGTTTGACGTTCAGAAACTGCAATACAAATGTAATCATTAGTCGGGCGTTCTCCCATTTCGTAACTAGTTAGTTCAAATTGACAACTTAATTAAGCAATAGCCGTTTCAATTAGAAAGTTCAATTGCTAGTAAGTTTATCTATTCTGAAGTTACGGGTTGGTCATTGCAGTTATCGACGATTCTGTTCACAATTAGTATTTTATTTCTCCTATTTGTGCAAGGGTTCACTTTTCCCGCCTTGATGGGTCCTCAGTACAACAGTGTGTTTTCAAATACGGCAAAACTAGTTCGGATCTCATTTTATAATCTATCGGGATTTATAATCTTCCAATACATAATCACAGAAATACTTTTGGGGTTAATATGAGTATTGGTGCTGGAAGACACATAGTCAGGCTGTGTGTCATTAATTATAATTGCTGGCGAACGGCCAAACTGGTTGAGCTCGTTTTGGTCTATTATTCATTCTAAATAATAACCCTATGTGTCCAGTCAGAAAAATCTTTTTACAACGTCCCCCTCAAAGTTGGACATTTTACTTTCCTCTCCATCTCCTGCAGACCAATGGCTATGTCCCGGTGGCGTTCGTTGACGGTCTCACAGTCATAGTAGAGGCAGACCACGTGGCAATGGCTAGGCTCCATCTGTGGCGCGTCACCCGGCTCGTCACCACTTGGTGAACCCACAAACGTCTGCAGCTCGCCTCCGAGAAGACATCGTGCTCCGTTCCGAACTCTTGGTGCCCCGCCACCACCTCGAGCTCGCCACCGGTATGACCGTGGCCCCCAAAACGATGGCCAAGTACCTCGGCATCATCCTCTCTTCCAGCGGCAGCCCCACTCAGCACCTGGCTTTACTCCGAGCCAAGTGCTCTGACCTTATCACTCAGGTCAGGTCCTTGTGTGGACCCACATGGGGGGTCTCCCTGCATGCCCACCGCCTGTACTACACGGCAGTCTTCCTACTCATTACACTGTATGCTGCAGCTGTCTGGAGGGTCGCTCCCTCAGAACGAGATTGGCAGCAGGCTCATTGCAGAGGGACACATTCTTAGCAATGTTACTGGCCTACCGTACTACGTCCCATCTGGCCCTACAGGTGCTCACAGGAGCTCCTTCATTGGACCTCGCCCTCAACCAGCCTGTCTGGTGGGCTAGCATTCAGCGCACTGCATTGGACAACTACCAGGGTGCCATGAATCGTTGGTGCCAGCCCTCCAGCAAGAGCCCTCCACTGATCGTCACCTGGCGCTGGCATTTGAGGCAGTCCTAGATATGTGGCAGGGCGCAATGGGATGCCAGCCCCACGGCACATCATCTTCACACCCTCATCCCTGCAGTCTGTAACTGCCTGGGAATGGGGGGATGGCACCCTTCCTTCCTTGCGGTCCAGCTACTCTCTGGACATGGAGCCTTCAACCGGCGCCTATTCTTATTTAGGCGCCGCACCTTCGACGTCTGCCCATGTGGGAGTGGAGTCAGTGAGGACGCAGAACACGTCCTTTTTTCCTGCCCCCTCTACGACGACATATGCTCCAGAACGCACATCCCTCCCGCTGATAGTGCTGCCACGATCCTTGTCACCACATCGGCAAGGTGGAGACTGCTGGAGTCATGGTCTCTCCCCACTATTGCCGTCCCCACATCCCTTCCTCACTATGTGCGACACGCTCAGTCCCGCTACACCCTTCTCTGCTAGGATTTGTAGCAGCAAAGTGCCCAACATACCAGGGTAGAGAAAATCTCTAACCTCTAACCTTTCGCTTGCACCACCGAGCCAGTAGGCCACACTAGGCCTGGCTCGTTTACCCATCAGGATACTTTACTGTTGTGTCTTTAACTTGGTCAAAACAAATCATTCTTTCGCACAAAAATCCCATCAGGTATCAAGTTGTGCCCACCTGCTCGGCATTTCGACGGGACAAAGCCCATGGTTGTTATGGGCAAAAAACCGTTAAAAAATTAACAAAAATGCAATTTTGGAAGTTTTATCGAAAATACGCCGTGTTTGGTATCGTTTTCAAGGTATTTGTAGATTGTTGGTCGAATGGAATGATTATCTGACGCGTACAACTGCGTTTAGTGAAATTACAGTAATTATAGTAAGCCAAACTCTATTAATTGAAAGAACTCGCGGGACAATAACTACAGCGAAAGTAAACATTTCATCGTTCGTACTCCCTCCCTTCCGCCTTATCAAAACCACCCGCCCGCTCGGGTCGCCACGCCGTGCCAATGGCCAAGGAGCGCCTGGAATATTTAGTTTTCGTCGTTTAGTTGTTGTCAGGTCACGTATGGTTTACTGGTATTTTTCGATGCTGAATCGAATGGGATGGGTTGCGGAGCTGCCAGACTGCGTCAAACTGTTCAAGAGAATTAATTATAAACCGTTGTGTAATAATTTGCAGCGTTTTTTATTTGTTCGCGATTTTTGACTGCGCAAAAATGAAGTTACGAGCAACGCCTTGTTTATGCATTTTTCTCAAAAACGGATCTGACGATATTGATTAAACTTGTGGCGAGTCGTTTCGTGGTAATATAACGTATAATTGCAGATAACACAGCAGGATGATTTCCGTTGGGCTTTCGACTGAACTCCATCTTTAGTCCAAATAGTTCTGGCGTTATGATAAAAAAGAAAAATAAGGATCCATTCCAGACCCATAGCTTCATATGTGTAAGACAACGTTTGGTAAGCTTTGGTCTCGACGCACTCCCACTAAGATTTAAAGAACTTTTTACTTGCATTAGCTCTACGTAGTGAAAATGCTTTTGCTTGATTTTGTGGTGTGTACAGAGTTGAATCGCGAATGAGTTATGATTTACGATTGGGGTGGGTTGGGAGATGCTGTTGGGACGTCCCTGTAATACATACATTACTTATCAATGTATTTTAGTGTTAGGACGTTCGCTTGTTGCTTGTCGTTGCACTTACATGAGACGCTTAAGGGCAAGTGAGAAGTACCAAAGTGACGTGGAATTTCAATCGGCACTATTCCGTTTCATTGTTGCTATTCCACAGGGTTGTAGGTCTCTTCTGGTTTTTGTCCCAGTAATTTGATACCCTCTTCCAGCCAAGTTTTGCGGCCTCAGATCCCCTAACCTGGTTTTTGTACCCATTTTCTCGCCCTCATAGCCTCTTCACTAACCCTTCAAGTCGCCTTTACGGCCGCTCGGTAACGTTTCACCAAACGGTAATTGAATAGCCGCCATGTCTAATTACCGCCAGCAAACTAGGTTCTACGATCCTTCGAGCTGAAGGCTCTTTTCTTAAACTGGTTCCTCTCCTCTTCTTCGCCCTTAACGACGAATGGTCGCAGGGCCAGTTTGAGGATTGAACTGAAAGTTCCCACCTCCTTGGGGAAGTGGACCGAGAAGGGGTAGTTCGGTCAATAATGACTTTGCTTCCAACTTTCACGGGATGTTGGAAGGGTTGATACCAAATAATAACGGGCTAATAACCAATTCATGAACTCTAATTTGATACCTGTGGGTTACCTTTGAATATCTAATCGCTGTGTGAGCATTCTGGGTTTGAGAAATTCTACTTTATGAGTTTCCAACCAAGAAGTTGAAACAAGAGTTATGTAAGTAACTAACGTAGACATATTTTCATTTGGTGTAGACCAAACACAATCGTTTTAGGGAAACATCAGTCAACCTGTAGAGGATAATTTTCAAACATCTGCTGCGACGCAGCACACAACTTCATCAGCCTCTCCAACATTCACCGATTTCATCTCTGCCAACAAAATCATTCTATTTTCCAATCTGTTTATGCGAACCTAGTAGATAAACTAACGATATACGCTTGAAGTTCCGGTATTGACTAGGTCGCTCTTACTTATGTCATGGCGACCTTTCTTTGAACGATCGGTTTGAGTAATTAATGGCATTGTAGTTAACTGTACTGCACTTATTGAGGAAACACTGTCAAAATAGCTGATGTGTACTATCACAAAAATGTTCGGAACTCATGCAAATTACGTAACATATCTCCGGACAACACATTTCTACGAAACTGTTCAAATGGATCTAACGAAATGAATTGTTTGCAAAAAGTACCAGATAAATTGGAACAAAATCGTTGAGGCCTTTGAGAAAATTGAAAAAAAACTAAAATTGTTTATCGTTTGGCAAATTTCATCTTTGTGAGCCCATCTCTCCTGGTGCACATGGGGAGAGCGCTTTCGATGTTAGGACACCATCTTCTGACAGTAAGTCAGTACTGAACCTCTTTCATTCTTCAGCTTGATTCTTCACCTAGTTCTGTGCCATGACAGATGAATCTATACCGTGGCCGGTAAATGATCGTGTTTGTAAAGGTCATGATGGGAATCATCTGTCTAATCATAAAATCGTGGTGAAGAGGGGAAATGCACAGTTTAGTTGAACGTTATAAGACTGATGTGAGCGGTGACAAGAGCTGGGAGGCAGAGTGTCTAACTTATGATTTCCAACATTGGCTAGCCTGAAGGAGGTGGCGAAAGTAAGGGGTGAGGAGTGAGATGTTGGAAGGGCGACTGATAGTCCTCGACGTTCCAAAATTGATTGCGTTAGGTTGAGTTAGTACCAATGTATACGTACCAGGAAAAATCGACTAAATCTTAGGGACATTGTTAGTGGAAAAATACGTTGCCGGCATCGGGAATATCTTTGAGTATGGCAGAGCTTGAAATGTCAAGGAAGGAAGATGATTGACAGATGGCTGGTGGATGAAAGAAGGGGAACTCTTGAGAATCCAAGCAGGATCTTCGTTAGGGGTTGAGGACAGCGAAGTTCTGTCCCAATTATGCTTCAGTCAATTATGCTTGTGCGGGCGATACTGTGATGGCCCATCAAAATTCGCTCATTAATGCCTGCGAGGGATTCTTATATCTTCAAGACTCGTTTTTGACCGCCCATAATTAGTAATGGCTGTCATAAGATTACGTTCGGCCATATTGTATAAGAACCTTCTCCCGACAAAAACGAACAGAACAAAAGAATGAGCGAAATTGTTACATACATACGAAGGGAAATAGGGGCTCATATTTTACGTATGTAGATAGACATGGTCGTGTGGAAGGTTCTTTTTGAACGTTCTGGAGTTATAGGGAAAACGACGTGAAACAATACACGTTTCAATCAGTTTATGTGAGCTTGGCAGAACTTACAGTAGTTGTAGCGACTGATAGTCCTCGGCGTTACAAAATTGATTGCGTTAGGTTAAGTTGATACTAATTTATATGTATTTTACGTTATTGCCACCATCATTTTTTTTGGGATGTTCGTGTTTACTATTCTGGTATTATAGGGAACACTGCCTTCAGTATCTTTTTTCGAACTTCCCTTGTGGATTAACGGCATTCTGTGCCTCTTGCAGCCCAACACGGAATTATTCAAGGTCCTGAGTATGATTCGCTTCACCACTATGTATGACTGTTGCCTTTACAGGCCCGGCCTCTCCAATGTCATTCAATTAACCGCAAATCAATTTTGAACCAAGCATAACGGGTCCGTTAGAGCTGAAATCATGTCTACATTTTGTTAGATCAGGATGTCATCTCGGTAAATATTATCGGGCGCATTTCTGACCAATTTAAACTCGAAGTGTTTGCGAGAAGTGTCATTAATCATAACCGTTAATAATATTTACGCCCTTTTGCCGTCTGATTTACCTTCTTTCCATTTTGTTTATCCGCGGCCCGGTAATACCCATATCCAGAGAGAAAACGAGAGAGAAATATGTTTGCTTCTCATTAACTGCAAAAACGAGTTGTTTTTTCAGTACCCGAGTCCCTCCCCTCTGAAACCTATTGAAACAACTTGGCATTTTGCGGGACTGCGGTCACCCCAGTAGTTATCATTAGACCGACAAACAGGTATTGTTTTCCCCGAGCTTTTCTCTCCCCGACTTTATCTTCTCCCCACGACTCGTTAATTAGTCATCCAACCCAATTCGGCCCCCACTTCTATTATTTGCTCGGCAATATCTCACTTCTCTCGATATCCGGGATTTCTAACGATCCTAAATTCTAGTGAATATCAAAGACCATTAAAGCTGATTAGGTTGTCAAAGGATCCCAATCAGAATCTCGATACAGCCGTGAGTTAAGCTCATTCTCAGAACGTAACGACCTTTTTTGCTAACCAATTTTACTTCCCTTTCTAATAGGAACGAAAGTTACGTGCTCCGCAGGAAAAGTTCTTTAGGGATCATTTGCGTGGAGGATGAGGTATTAGAATGAAGGTGCTCTCAAGAAACACGTTGGTGGCTGAGAGAAGACGTAAGACGCGCTGTAATTCGGGTATCGCCCGAAACCCCCGGAAGTGTTTTTCATATGTGTGAATGTTTCAAAAATGTAGTACCAACAAGCTATAGTTTTCCTGATAACCCAGTAGCTGCAACGGAAGTCAAATAGGTAGTAAAATTAGAACGAAGTTTACGAGTTCTTTCTTCACACTCGCCTTCAAACGCATCGCCCTCCGGAGTGAAAACAAACACGGGCTCGTCGCTTTCTTGTCTATCTGAAAGAACGCACCTCCTTTGGTTGTAAAGATCGTTTGTTGTGAGGAAACTTCTCTTGGCGGTCGTCTGATCTTCGATGTAGTAAGGTTCGATCGAACAACTGGGTTGTAAAACTGTCGGCAAAGTAACTACGGGAATACTGATCGACTGGGGTAACGACGTTGTGTCCTCATGTTCCTATCCATTAACACTGGGTTTAATCTTCCTATCGAGACGTCTTTTCATCCATCACAACTGTCCAAGTCTTCTTCTCTCGAAGTTGCTTAATCTCATTTCGTGCGTTGTTAGTTTTGATACCCGTTGCTCCTCACGGTTTTAATTTTCGCTTGTTTACAACGTCCTTTGCCGGATTATGAATGCAAACGCCCTTCATGGATGTGACGATTCCTCAAGTTAATACGAACTACTTCGTTTCACTTTTACGCCCCGAAAGGTTCAGTGCGGAAAATTTTTTGGGATAATTATTTCAACTTTACTGACTCATACGAAATAGGAAAGAAAGTGATGTAGTCGGCTGAAATACATTTTTGCCTACTCTTTATATATTTAAAATTCAACGGTATGAAAAACACCGTTTGAGAAAATGGCGTGTGTGTGTTTGTGAACGCAAATTAGGGAAAATATAAATCGGCTGAAATTTTATATTTGGCTTGCAGATCACCATGGGACGGAAACAAGGAAGGTTGGAGCAATTCGGTTTAAAACTAACTATGCCATATCTTTAAAAAACAAATATTTCTCTTCAAAAAAGCTCAAACTAATTACGGCTTATATAATACTACTATTCTGATGAATATACTATGTTCGGCAGGCCGAATTAGCTGGGCCTTTGACCTCCATAAATGTCCACACTTGCCCTAACCCTAGGTCATGGTTTCCCTGAGCATTAACCCCCTTGTTTGTACCTGTGGGAAGTCTCACTCCTCAGTTATTTCGAAATGACACGGATTTCCCCTTCTTCTAGGCTTTCCCAAATATCCTTTTTCCCCTCGCCACACCAAACGGCTCCTCCCAAACCCATACACCTACGAGTTCTCGTGAAAGTCGTCTCCCAGTTCTCCCACTGCACAGTCATCCGTCAGCTCGCTTTACTCACGACTCAACTATCTCTGTCTGTCTGTCTCTCTCCTATCTCTCCTCTCTCTCTTCTCTCTCCTCTCCCTGTCCTCTCTCCTCTCTCTCCTCTCTCTCTCTCCTCTCTCACCCCTCTCTTTCCCTCCACTTAGTGTCCCACAACTAGTTCATGTGTGTCCCTTGTTCACGTTTGTCATGGTTTTCGGTGGGCTGCCGATGCTGGCAACCCTGTTGCCGCCACCCGTGCAGTTCGCCGCTGTTTATAAGAGCGGAGGAGCCACATTTTTGGCAGAACGGCTACCGGCATCGCTCACGAATTTATCCCATTTTTAAGCCAGTGAATAAGTATTTAAAGTCCCTTTTATATTGTTTGGATTAAGGTAAGCGATCAGAGCTTGGTGTATCAAATTCCCCATTGCCCCTTTATTTTGTCATTTACTACAATCCGAGCATAGGTTATTCGTTTCATTCTAAAAGGAGTTAATTTCATTTCTATTTTTTCCTGATTAAATTCAAGTGGGTCCTGGTTGGTTTATAATTTCATGTCCCAGTACCTTCCTGAGAGGTATTATTTTGTTCATTTTACATCAAGTGAGTATATTTAACTCGTTCGTTTTTTGGGGCCCTGACACGACTTTCACTCGTGTCCTGTCCGCGGGTAATTCTGTGAAACAATTCCCCGAGCACGTCACGCGTTACACACTTATGCTCAAACTGATAACGCTATTCTGTCAAGTATAATACAGTCACTCATGACGTCCATATATTTTTCAGTTTCCAGCTCCCCCCTTCGTGCGCCCAACATACTAAGAATGATAAAAAAACCGCCATTTACGGTTGCCGGTTAGTGGGGAGGGTGATGGGTGAAAAGTCCATCCATGAACAAATGTATCTCATAATTCTGTTGACATTGTATTGAATTCAAATAAACTGTGTCAAGAGCGTAACTGGACAACAAGCGTTCAACGGTTTTTTTTTGCTTCGATTAAGTGGTTTCGTCCGTAAAAACGCCAATTAGATGGTGAATATTTGATCTGGTCAGTCTGCGTGTTTGCAATGTCTACCGAAGTAGTCGCAATGACGCCAACTCCGCTCATTATTACAAAATTGTAGCATGAAATCGCTGAATTGATAGACCCCTCGTTTAAGTATTCATTGGAGACTATTAGAAATGAATGACGGAGCAGTGCTACTATCAAAATCCAATAGACGTTTAATAAATGTAAGAGACCGCGTAGCTGGAATATCGGGTCGGACTGACCTGTAGCTTTTATATCGGCAAAATAAAGTTGAATACCAGTACTCATTAATGAAAAGCGAACAAAAGAAACAACGTAAATCTAGCTCTAAAATATTGATGATTTGCGTATTGACATTACTGAGTCCTTAATGGGGATTTTGAGTGCTTTCGCTTCGCCTTACGGGATTACCGAACTGGCCACGACACGGTATTTCTGCCGCACGCATTACTATGTAATGAGACACTTTACAAAAAGCTCTCTCTCTCTGAAAAATAGTTTGCGCCTAGCCAACAGAAAACTCCTCACTGCACCAAAGCTGTGGAAAGAGGAATGTGGGATTTTGTTTGTGTATCAAACGGGAAATGTACTCATGAGACGTGAAAAAGGATCTCAACTCCCGATTATTCGCTAAATGGTCAATCTGAGTAAGATTGCTATTAAACGGAAATCACTCGCCAGAAACGCTTCCTCTCAATTGATTTCAAAACTCGCCGATATTTTCCCAATCGTAACCTACAAACGCTCCACATTTCCTCGTTTATTCGGTCCCCAGAGAACACGAAATTCAATCGCACGAACGCTACAGCTACTTTCATTTTTTTTTTACGGTGAGCTAAGTGAATACAATTGAAAGTAAACAGCAATAAAATTGGCTCAAATTTCATATTTATCCTGCATATCGCTGCGGAAGGTAAAAATAAGGGTATTAGCAAAATCGGTTTGTAAATAATTATAGTTATAATACTTATTAAAACAACAAATGATTTTGTATTTTGCAAACACCACGATATTGCCACAAAACTCCGAGAGCAGCGAGGAAATGTCAAAAAGTTAGAAGAAAGAAGATTTGAAAAGCAGTTCTTTCCTCATAAATTCCGCTCAGAAAAGTGTCTGCAGTAGTCCAAAAAACGGGACTTGTATGACAATACCGCCATACCGTAACAGTTATTACTTGGTAATGCCAAAACGGTGTACACGATCCGCGAAAAACCCATGTTGACAGTCTTTTAGATTTCTTGTGCATTTATTGCTCCATGACGGTCGCGGAACAAGTAGAATCAATTCCATACCCCAATAAATTCCGGAACTCTAAGCGCCACAAGTTGCTGTGTAGAACGCTGTTATACACTGGACGAAAAACAGATTTGATTAGTTGACAGAGTGGAGAATATCGCTGAATGAGCACGATTGAGAGATAACGGTTATTAGCTTGGAAAATCGGTCGCAGCAGCTCGGAAGGAAAATGATTTCGGTGGGTTCTCAAAAATCCCTCGACTCGAAGAACGTTTGATTCGTCGCAGGAAATGACGGACTCTTCCTTCGGGAATAATATATATTCCTCGATGTATCTCACACCATCCTTACAGTTCCGAGTAAAATCGATTTTGGTTGTGTTTTGTCGCGAAGGTAAGCGCCACTTCATGATGAAGAAAATACTGCTCCTTCTCAGCAATCCTGTTGAAATCCGAAGCTCCGTACTAAACGAGACTTTAAATGTATAACTCTCGCGCGGCCGCTGTTCTAAATGGAATTTATAGCACATCAACCGAAGCCAATCACTGACGAAGGCCCCCGCGTACTTTGCAAAAAGTTTGACTTACGTGAATGCTCCAAAAAGGTTCATTCACGTCAAATCAAACCGATTTGACAACACTGCCAATGACCGTAATAACAATAAAAGGCACCAAATGAAAGTAAGAATGTTTTCCATTTTCATTAGCGAAAAGACCCCCCTTTAATTTAGGTTGCTTTCTGTGATTGCAGGTAAAATTACATTAAAAAATGTCGTTGGACTTACAAATACAACTGCGTCTACAAAAACGATCGCAGCCAAAGTCAATGAAAAACCTGTGGTTCCTGACCCCCACATATGTTCAGCTATTGTAATACTCACGAGATTCACTATGCTAACTATAGTTAGTTATGGGCCGACTTTGCTCTTGGCGTCCCATGATGATCTTTAAATTGAATATCAAGTTTGAAGGGATTTCGTTTCGCCGTCCTCTCTCAACCGCTTTCACAGACCAATTTCTCAAATTATGTGTTTTAGACTGAAGAGTAGAGACTGAAGAGTAGAGACTGAGAAATAACCTGAAAAAACGCGTACTTTGTAGAGCTTAGGTAAATATACTTTGTTCGCATGAAATTATATGTGGCAGCATTAAGATCCAATTTCCTCGTTATTTGATTCAATATGTCCTTTCGAATTTACTTGGACAGGCTCGAGAATGGACAAAATATACGCGTGACATATTCTTTCCCCCCATTCGTCCAATAATTTCATCTGTGATTTTCGCAAAGTTTTAATAGTTCTCATGAACACAACAAAATTATAGCTCATGTTATTTGTTTTTTTCACGCAGTTTATACGAAGTTGCTGAATATAAAAACCCTAGGTAGAGATTGGCACTTTGGCACGAGCCCCAGAAACGTTAGCTGGTTACCACGTACGTGATAGTCATGCTTGAGACCATCACAAAAACTTTAATTTAATGTTCAGTTAAACTCATTTTTTGATGTATCCTGGCTTATATCTCCGTTCCACGAACAGTCACAGACTCTCGTTTTTGGAACGTTTTGACACCCCCCTCCCTCCCTGATCGATGTATCATTTTCTTCTACTTACGCAAATTGTACTACTCACTCTCACTGAACGCGCCGAAATTAGGTTTGTTTTGGATATACGCCTCAACACTTGACAAAATCGTAAGAAAAATCCACTTACCTTAACTTTTGGGTAGTCAAAAGCGTAAAAATGTAATGAAGATTTCCTCTGGAATTTTTAAGGCGATAAGAAGTGCATTCTGAGCTCATTGCCATCTACCGAACGCCGTTTGTCTTCGTCTGAAATAATTGGATTTCCTCAAGTTGCACTCGAAGCATAGCAGAGTGGAAGTTCGTTCAAAACTCGAACAAACAAGAAAACAAGACAAGACAAATAGTGTGAGTTATTATAAACATCCCCCCCCCCACCTTCACCACCCTTTCAAAGTAAATTATTCATTCGCAGAGGCGATTGAAGAAAAATTGTTATATATCGAGTCGTCCAAAAATTAATAACTGCGTCTGCCGCGCACCTCGTTAATATTCGCCGGGGTCTGGTGTTTGAATCAGTTTAGCTCCGTAGGACTATATTAATCGTCGTCAAACAGTTCGAGGCCAATACGGGACGTATAAGGGTTGCTCCCCTCCGCTTAATTAGATCCCCGGGCTTATATAAATTAGGAAAGCGAGTGGCTGAAGCGTCACATGGCCAAGCACAACACCGACGCCATAACGTTAGGGTTTTAGTCATTAACTAAATTACTCGCTTGGTGATAGATAATTAATTAAGAATGGAGGGAGTGAGAGATAACAGGGAGAGACGGACTAGCAAGCCATCTGACCGCAAATTAAATTTTTCCTCTGTACGCAAATATTTCTATAGCGTGCAAACAAACGTTAACAAATATCCGGCCAAAAGTGGGCGGAAGAACATTCACGAAGCACCCTATTCACTGAATAATAGTATTACGTGACATTTCCAAACGGAAACGCTGTAGTCGGACGTAAATGAGTAAATCTTAAATGGTTTAAATGTATCGCTATCATTGAAACGCAACTAGATTTGATTGTAAGAGCTGAATACATTACCAATTATTTCTACACAGTGGCATTGAGGGAGAAAGAGATGGTTAAATATTGATACTATAATAATTCGAGATTATGAGGGATGGAAGTACAGACCTTTTCACACAACTCGTAGTTGATGATTAAATTTCGTCTAATAGGAACGTTTTACCTGATTTTAATCAACCCGTGATACCCGTTGGCGGTTTTCGACGGAAATTTAACGGTGGAGTTACTATTTTTGAATGATGTTCCACACCATTGGACGCTCTGCTCCACCTTTAAAGGTAGAATTTCTACAAACGAAGGTTAGACTGTATCACACTGAAGCCATCAAATGATGTGTCATATGATCGCGTATTGTTAATGGCACAAATTGACGCTGCTGAATGAAACCAACATTCAAAATATTTCGCACAGTTAACTTAGGTTCGATTCATTCATTAATTTTTACTTCAATGGAGGGGGGGGGGTAGTACACTGTGCCCTCTACATTCGTTTTCCAACCCCCTTAATTACCACAGGTGTAATTGATATTGAGCTGATGCTCACATGTTTTCTTTCTTCGTTTTATAAATTACATTATTTGGTGTTTGCTTTCTCGTTCCGTCGTCTCAATAATTTGTCCCCCGAAATTCTTTACACTCATAATTATATTGCTTCAATCCACTACAATTTGGTGACCCCAACGTGAATTGATCTAACTGTTGCAATTTCAAAGCCAAAGGCTTGATAGAGTGCTGTCATAGTTGAATTGAAGTCTACCATCGGGTGTCACGCAACTGTACTATGGGTTGCCGTTTTACCAACAATTTTGTTAGGCATGCGAACATCCACCAAAGAAGATCTGGGATGTTGTGCTGCTGAAATGGTTTATGGGACAGTTCTTCGGTTGCCAGGAGACTTCATTGAAGATATACCTTTAGACACACCAAGTACACCACAGCAAATCTTTGTTGATGAATTACGACAGATTATGAGAGACCTACAACCACAACCTGCTCATCACCACTCTCGTCCAAAAGTTTTTGTTCCACAAGAACTTTCAACACGCACACATGTACTTGTGAGGTACGACGGCGTCAAAAAGTCCTTACAACCACCTATTACGATGGGCCATTTAGATTCATCAAAAGGGTTGGGAAAACCTTCATCATTCAACGTCACAACAAGGAAGTTTCCGTTGAGATAGGACGATTGAAACCAGCATACGTGGCTCAGGAATCGGAGACTGATTCACCACCTATCGAGTTTGAACAGCAGAGAACACCACCAGCACCTGAACCACGACAGCAAAAGCCTCACCATGAAGTTTCTTTACAACCCTCAATCAAGTGGAAATACCGAACTGTTCGACTTCCAGTAAGATTTCGAGACCACGTTCTGTACTAGGAGGATGTTAGTTGTGGCTCTACATTCGATTTCCAACCCTCTTAATCACCACAGGTTTAATTGATAATGAGCAAACGCTCACATGTTTTCTTCCTTCGTTTTACAGTGTTCGCTCACATTTTTTAGTGTTCGCTTTCTCGTTTCGTCGTTTCAATAATTCGTCTCCCGAAATTCTTTGCATGTGTAATTATAAGAATATAACTTCAGTCCACTGCAACAACAAAAAAATATTGCACAGGTCGGGGCAAGACAATATGAAGTGGAAATTACTTATACACCTCCAAAGGGCTCTAACTAAACAAAATTTGGTTCGAACTACAGAATTTTTTCTGAGTTAACAAAATAAAACGTTGTGGTTAAATAGCGTTTACTGTAAGAGATTTGCTTGTTTTTCAACGATAGGTTTTAAATGTACTCCAGCTCACCTGTCTCTGGGGGCTTCAAGTCACGCCTACTGTTAGCCGAGCAGATTCCTCCACAGTTTTCGCTGCGAGTATATGAACCTGGGGCACAAGATTATTGGAGGAGACTTAGCTGTGAGCACTAAAATCAGTTTAGAATATTGAAGGTACGGCCTGGTCAAAATGAGGTCCAGAAAGAGGCGGATGCGGTTTTATCAAATAGTCTTTTTCGCACGAAGAAGACTTGAAAATACGAAAATCTGTAGAAAAATGTTTAAGACGTTACTTTCTGTTTTTACCGGTTCGTAAACTATTCATGCAAAACATTTTTAGCTGGAACTACAATGAATCAGCTAGATTTATCGGTGGTGTTTGAATGATCGCTATTTATTTTGAGCAACGATATCACGAAGACGACAAGCCGTCTTTGAAATTCGAACTGCACAGAAGGACAACATAGGAATTAAGGTGGAGGGTTGACGGGTTGACGCTCCCAACGAATTTCCATGACTTCGCTGAGTGTTAGGCTCCTGACAGTGAGAAGTGTCTCCCCAATTATTTAGAAGGGCTTGCCGGGAAACAAAAACTTATATAGCCCCTTCCTCTAAACCGGACAACCGAGGCGTTGAGACGTTGAAAGTTGGAAGCTCCCCGAGAAATGAATATTTGAAGGGCTTCAGAGGTCGTTCTGGAGTTGCCGGAGAAATACTATGTGTGTCGAAAGTAAAAGCGGCTGAGGTCCCAGGCGGAAACCGAAGTAAAACATTCATTTGCCGGGAAGAGGTAACGTGGAAAAAAGTGGTAACGGAACTTCATAAGCTAATGCAATTCGAAGAGTGAGAGGAACTTGCGTAGTAGATGTGTCAGTGTTGGCGAAAAAGCAAAGGAGAGCCAGAGGAAGTGTCGGAATGGAAAGGCTGAAGGGGAGGGCGAGAAAGAAGGGTGGCAGGGCCTAACTAAGAGGAATGTCTCAGACGTAGCTCGCCTCATGAGAGGCTGGAAGATGTTATGTATTATGTATGAGACACCAGTTTTCCCTCAACCATACCATCCTCTTCCCCTCAACCGCGATTTCGGTCTTTTCTTCACAAACCGCACCTCTCAACCCCCCGCCTCTATCCGCCACCGCCATTCCTAACTATCATCGCCACGCAACCCATTATCCCGCGTTTACCAAATCACATTCTAAGGATCAACTTGAACCGTAATAACTTAATATTATGCCTAATCACGATGTTTGTTGTTTGCCAATTCCAAACAGTTCCTCGACAAAAATCAACTGAGATTTACCGAAAATACGAGTTCGAATAACTGAAAAAGAGCATTACTCAACTTTCCTCAGCCCAAAGTTCATTTAATGAACATCCTAGAACGTTCTTTACTACTAGTGTGCTGGTAGTGCCCAACGTTCTGCAATTCATTGAGTTGCCCCTACTTTTGCCCCTGCCCCTTTAATGAGTAACCAGCGTTTAGGTAAGTCATGGGACACATGATTTTTTGGGGACTGTTCGTGATTACTGTAATCACAGGGGAAACTGTTAATTACGAAAACGACAGTAGTTTAAATTTCGGTATTTTAAAGGTGTTCTTAATTGATTTATTAACGTCATTTACACATCCATCTTGTAAGTGGCATTTCTTAAAACGTCAATTGCCGTATGATATCTATTTAGTATTGATTGCCTTGTCTTTACGCAATAATCCATTATGTTTTTCATTCAATTTATACGAACTTGGTAAAACATAACTTTACGTTCTACATCTAGCAAGTGATAGCGCTAAAAAGTGGAATTTATTGAGCTGCTGCTGGTTATGCCTCGCGCTTTATTGAAAAACCATCCTATAGACAAACAATGGGACTGTGGTGGCAGATGGGGCTCCTGAGTAGTGGGTGGAAGCTAGGGAGGCCTCTGCCTTGGCTTACTGGGGTCCTTCTGAACCTCAAGGAAAGCGGTAAGTCCATGCTGCCTTGTTCTGGGAGGAAGAGAAGCCGTAAGTGCCATCAAAAGATGGAGCGGGCCTGCAACCATTCTGGCCCCAAGGGATTGCGCAGCCCACGGCCTGGCGCCGGTACATGGGTTAGGGACACGTCAGGTTGATGCCTTCGCAGGGCAAGGTAGGTAGAATGGGACAATCCAACTCTTACCCAGGGCATGGCCTGAAAATGCGCTCGCTCTGCGGACATTGTGGTGGTGGTGTCGCTGAAGGGTAGTTCTCCCATCCCACATTGCAATTTTTTAATTAAGAAGCCTTGAAACGTAAAGATTTGTACTCAGGTAGCATAAATTGTACGTCATAAGTTCGATGTGGCTTCATTCAACTGACTACATAACATTCCTTCTACTGGGTAGCGCCGAGGAAAGTAAAAATGTTGGTGTTTTCAGAATCATAATCAGTCTTGGCCCACAACTTTGTTTGGGTGGCCCATTATCATCCGCAACACACTGCATATCAAATTGTAGATAAAATGCGCCATTCCGTTCTCTCTGTTCTCATATTCATACAAACAGTGACTCACAAATTGATTTTCTGAAGTGGTACTTATTGCGCTCGGAACGCACTCAGGTAGATTTCAGCGGTTGTAAGATCAAACAGCTGGTGAAAACCCAGTAGTCAGAGCAGCTCGACCCCAAGAATCTCATTGAGGTTGAGGACAGTGACTTGAGTTTGGCTCAAGTCAAACATTCATTTCTATTCAGTTTACCAAAATCAGCAATGTCAAAATGTAACACTTAAAGAACACTGGGAGTTAATTGCGCGAAACTGTGATATTTTCACAATGTCCAACCAATTACGTGATTTTCATTTCGTTCTATTCGATTAGCTATTTATCGAGGAGTTCATCGTAATGAAATTAGTAAGAAACGTATATTGGTTGAATGCATTCGCCTGTTCATAAGCTTAGTGGTGCGGTCGAAGCTGGGATAATTAGGCCTCCCTGCCGCTACTCCCTTGGACTATATGCTTTACTTATCAATCTGCTCAACAATAGTTGTAAGTAAAGCCATTGCAGACGCTTGATTGAAGTTAGCAAATGTCCAGAAACTTCAATGCTTAAATTAATTGTATGTGATTACGTTATAATATATGCTTACGACTATTTAATTGTGAGGGGAAGATGATCGAGGTAAACACAGAGGAAGAAGACACGAAGTAAAAAATCCGTTTTGTCTTAAGCCTGCAACCATCATTTCAACTCTAGAGAACGAAATGCTTACCTTTTGTGTAACTCTGTGGCAACGGCCATAATTCCTTGAAGTTGTCAACCTAACAGCTGCAAAAAACGCCCAATGCACACCTTTGAGCGCGTTTTCTTCAAAATTGTACACTGTTACTCACCGAGTGAATTTATTATTTTTAGTTATCATCATCAGCGAGAACAAGTTTTATCAAAAATTTACTTACGACTCCCGCGGGAGTTTAATTTTGGAGCCTGGAGCTGCAATTTCTGTACGAATGGAAAGTTTTAGAGAGGAAAAAAAGTTAGTGGTCCACCAGCCAGTTTTTCCAATTAAGTACCTGCTTTTTCCACAGCCTGTTCATCCATCACCTATACGCCTGGCGGCTTCCATCCATTAACGTCTGCCAATATTTGAGGCCGAAGCTATTGTCAACAACCTCTTCCTTCACAGACCCTTTAATCAACTACAAGAAGTGACAAGACGCACTTCCCTCTTGCTAGAGATTGCATATTTCCACGGAGGGCCTTCTGCCGTTCGACAGTTAGAATGGTCGACCTCGTCCCCACTCGCAAATTCCTTATTGCCCTGATGCCAGTGAAACTAGAAATATCTCTTAAGCTGATGCGAGCGAATGGTTTCCTACAACAAACTCTCGGTACTGAGCTCAAATTCAAGTGATATTTGTTGACTCAAATATTATTATGGAAAAATATATGACTGTGGGTGAATCACAAGCTAATTCTGATACCTTATCGTGACACTTTTGGTCCTCAAAGATAAATAAGCAAACTCAGCACAGATTACGAGTATTACTGTCCATTTGAAGTCCTATAAAAGAGCGTCAGTTGCAAGAGACAACTCATAGAGTGTAGCAGGGAGTGAGGAAAGCTGCAAGCTCCCTCCAATTACGGTACCGATTATTTACCTACCGAGGTGAAAAAATTGTGATATCAGTTTACACAAAGCCTAAGGTATAGTGGAGTTTAAAATGAGAAGTGTGTGAGAGGAAAAATTCCAACTCGGTGTCTCGTCAGTGAAATATTACATAAATAAACGTGAAGAATAAATAAAGATAGTTTAATGTTTATAAATTACTAATAAATGTATGCCTATTGGGTACTTGCGAGGTGATTAATTAATAATGGAATGTGGTGATGTGGCAACAATTCTCGACATCATTTGGCAAATTCCGAAATATGTGACGGTAAATGTCTCTTCTGAAGCCGCAGTTTTTCCGTGTTAGTGCCGAGGGAAAGCCGCATCCCGCTACAAATTATTTCTTAGATGTTCGCGTTTTTTCTTCGGCTTGGTCCCCTCGCGTACTACTTGTCTGTCAATTCCATACACAAACGTTCACGGTCAAACCACGTGCACTAGGTTCAAAACAATCTCTCTCCATGTTACTGTTGTGTCATTTGGAATTGTCCGTACAAAAAATTGAATCTAAATTAGGCTTTGATCACTGATAACTATGGAATTTTCTCTCGCTACAGTTTTTGAGCCCCATGATGATCTTCAGGCTACACGTACAGAGTTAACGGCTCAAACATCAGTTATTCTACTGACTGTATCTACTAGTACGTCTCTCTAGGGAAAGCTTGCCAATCACACTATCAAACCAACTTGAGACACAGCAGGCTGTTGAGAGGCCCCATTTAGAGCAACATTCCTCGATGTCTTGTCAGATGTGGGTGTAGAATATGAAAGTAGCTATCTCTAAACTTTTTAAGAGTGAAGAGACTCACATCAAGGTAGTGAGAGCTACGAACCACCCCGGGCTAAGTAGCCATAATAAAAACCCTGCAAATTATTACACAATGGTTTATGATTCTCATGAACAGCTTGACCTAGTATTAGTGCTCCCCCATCCCATTCCAGTTTTTTGCCCATTACAACCACAGGCTTCGTCAGATCGGATTGCCGAGATGGTGGGCACAACTAGATACCAAATCGGATTTTTGTGCGAAAGAACGAATTTTTTAGACCACGTTAAAGGCACAAAACAGCCCGGACGGGACGGGGGACGGGGGACGGACATTGCAAATTTCGAATCTCGAGTCTTGAAACGTAAAGTATCAAATTTTGAGGGGGGTTGTAAAAAATGTTTCGTGACCGAAAACAGTAGAATGAATAATAAACCAAAAATCGGGGTAATATCGTTTTTTTTATTACCTGTTATTTTTATCTATATTCATTTCTGTATTTCATTTAATTTACTTTGATTTTATTTTTTAATTAGTTATTCCATGCCTTTGCTGGATTTATTATTGACTTTTCACTTTCATATTTATTACTATTTTTGTTTTTTCCTCTTCATTTTATTCCTTCACTTTCACACATACTTCCTGCCACTCTTCTATTGAATACATGGATCTCCTTCCTCCTAATTAATATGACCTACACAAGCCATCTAATTCCTGACCAGCAGTTTGAGTTCTGCACATCCTGCCCACTTCTGCTACAACGGATCACCAACTATATGAAAAACTCATATCATCAGCGACGTGTGTGCCGTGCAGCTTTTTTTTGATGCGGAGCAAGCTTTCGATCGGCTTTGACACGACGGCCTCCTTTTCAAAATCAGACCATATCTTCCAAACAACTGGTACTCTCTCTTGCAAAGTTATCTAGAGGGGAGAACGTTTGAAGTTGACATTCAAATTGAAAAATCCACAACACGGCGAATACTCGCAGGAGTTCCTCAGGGTTCAGTTCTGGGTCCATATTTGTACGCATTCCATTGTCACGACCTGCCTCTGCTTCAAACATCCGATTTTTCTGGGATGTATGCAAATGACATTGTTTATGTTGTTTCTGGGCCAGATGCTACTCCTGTGGCGAGACTCATACAATCTAAAATAGAAATACTTGGGCCGTGGTGAACAAAATGGAAAATAAAAATTGACCCACTGAAATCACGTGCCATGAACTCCACCTATAAACAGCGTTACACAGAACCACCCCTCACGTTTCTGGGCGACACTACGCCAAATGTCCGATCAGTTCGGTATCTAGGAGTGATCCTAGATAGACACTTGACATTCGAGGACCATATTTCTGTATTGCTGCATCGATTACGGTCCCGTGTGTTCAGCTTACGGTCTCTTTTGCACAATCCCACCACTTCCCTGCACAATAAAGTACTTATTTATAGTTCCCTTATCCGACCAATATGGACTTACGCCATCGCTGTTTGGGACACGTGTTTTCCGTCGCAATTCCGTTGTATTGAGCAACAGCAAAACGCAACCCTGCATAAACATATTATCCACACGCCTCCATTTGTTCGCAACTTGACTATTTATAATAACTTCTCATTGAAAACCACTACGGGTCTTTCACATCGCATCATGTCTACATTCACTACGCACAATCTCCACCACCCCAATCATCGTCGAGATGCGATGGTCTGGCGAAGCGTTCATGGTCCACATAAAGGCTTCGCCAGACCATCGCATCAACGCCTGGTCCGTCCCCGCCATATTGTAAATATTGTAGGAACGTAATCATCCCCGCTTCAATTTCAAATGTCAATGGTTATTGTACTGAACTAAGTGCGTAACCTTCAGTTTTAGAAAAACAGTGTGTTCCATCACGCCATTAAGGTATATTTATATTTATGAATAGTCTTAATAAAGTTACAAAAACGAATAGTCCCTCAGTTCGCCTAATGAGACGAATTCAAATTACGCTGCCGCTGTTATTTATTGAACATAGTTCATAGTTGAAACGCGTAAGAAGAAAAACATAAAGAAAAAAAACTATGAGAACTGTAGTTAGTTTTTGACAGAATTTGGTCGTACCCTAATTTGGACTTTTCGTGGTGATCTGCAGTAAATGTGTCAAATTTGAGCTGATTCGTTTCCGTTTCGATGTCATTTTTTTGCGTTGACAGACGCACACACTATTTTGTCAAGTATATGTTCCGAAGGAAATGGCCCAGAAACGTAAAGATCTTTAAAATTCTTCGAAGAGGGTATCAAATGACTAGAGTAAACGAAACACAAACGGTGGATACAGCTTTCGTACAAGTACGCAACCACTAGGAACAGTTTATCTCTTTTATTTTTTATGCAATGATAACTACGTTTGATTGTGCTCGTTGATGGTTTCGATATAATGGCCGTGTCAATTGCAATTGACATCATCACTTAGCCACTGAGGTTATTAAAACGTGCGATGTTACCAAGCGATAGATTTTGTAACAGACGTTACCATGCACTTAACCCAACACAAATTTAGTGACGCTTCTCCGTTACATATCCGGCATTACATTTTCGATTTTATGTAGCAAAGTAAAGACATAAAATGACAAAAAATAATCGTAATCCTTGTGGGACTTGTACCCGCAACCTCCGGTGTGGGAGACCGATGCCTTATTGCATTACGCCACAGAGGCTGCAGTTGCAAATGGGGTTAAAACGTTGCCTTGTCCAATCGGCCTCAAAGGTTAATTTTCGTTACGCTTCTGGCCGTTACAATTTCGAGTTAATGTAGCAAAGTAAAGACATAAAATGTCAAAAAAAAAAAAAACAGCTTTCTATCTGCGTTTCTACTCACAGTGTGCGAATTCCGAACTCCCATAACTTTTAAGCCTCTGATATGAAGAACTGTGGACGTCGACAATGTAACAATTATCTCTGAAATAAAACAATATACTCCAAGGATATTTATATATACGTACGATTATTGACACTTTATCTTTATGTACGCTTCAAAAAATTAACCTTGTAAATTGGTCTCATTTCTTCCGTTTATTTTGGCAGGAACTGGCGAATATAAAGAATTTGACGGTGAGTTGTGTGGGTTTACTGACGACGTCTTAACTAACCCATTCGTGCGAATTAACTGTTATTTTGTTCTGTTTCATGTATCCATGTTGATTGCGCTGGAACTGAATGAACAGTTAAAACTAATCATATTTTGGAAATTAACGAATAACAAGTATGACTTGAAGCGTTTAATTGTCGCTGAAACCGTTGAATATTTATTTATGTTACGTGCCAAATAGTTATAACCTTCCTGCCGAAAAAATTAGCCGTCCAAGTTTTTAAAAGGCTACAAATTGAAGTTCTTGTCAGAGGAAACCGAGTTTGTTCATTATAATTGGAATACACATTTTTTATTTTGTAAAGAGTTCAAAGAATTAATCTGAAAGGAATTAAATTAAGGTGCAGTGAAATTTGGTTCTAAGTTTTCGTAGAAACAGCGGTTCTGTGGACGAGGTAAACTACTAGTTTTCGAAATAATAACAAGTTCATACCTTGAAGGTTCGGTGAAATGGGAAGCTACTTTTTACGTGATGCTTGAAGCTATTTTGTATTCTCGAAAGGTAAAATAAATCTTCTGACGTTAAAAAGTAACTTGACCCGAAGATATTTTTAGTTCGAAAGGAACCCTCCAAATATTTCGTACTGCGTGATGAGAGTGATGATAACATACCGTCAAAAGCTCCTTGCTTACTTATTTTAATTGCAACCGGTAGTGATCCCGGGGAAGGCTAATTAGCGGTAGAAAGTTTCACTATGCTGGAAGTTTCTATTTGAATACTCCCCCCACTGTTAAGGTCGTAAAGGGTTGAAAGAAGGCACCTACTTTACGGAATACTCTTAATAGAAAATTAAATTTCCGCGCTTTCCATCTTGCGAATTATAATGACACGGAATTCATTATTCAGTGCGGAATCCAACCCAAACCACTTAACCGAATTGTGTATCTAACTATACCGAGTGAAAAACACTGAACTAAGGGCAAACTCTAGGAGCACATTCTACAACTAATTTCAAACAAGAGTTCCCTCAACTTTTTACCACCCGCAATCCGACTTTTTCCCCTCTTTCAACTTTTTTTAGTGTTTTCGTCTTTGAGCAAATAAAACGGTTATAACTCATAAATCAATGGCAAATTAATGCAATTTATGGGGAGAAGAGTTTCTCAACTTGGAAAAGTGTCAGTGGTTCTAAACTTGGCGTTGCCTCTATGAAGAGTTTGACATAGTTATTTATAACATATCGTTGAATAAACGAGGTTTGATGGAAGTTTGTGATTCCTTCTTAGGAACGCACGTTGGATGTTGTTGAAGAGTCTACAATAGTTGTAAGTAATACGAAGTCGTTGTGTCTACATCCGAGGACAGCTGATTTCTTCTTTCTTTTTCATTTCATTCACCTACCTTCTCACTTCCTTCTTAATCTCTAATTAGGATCAACCAGAATATGCTGAAAGAAATATTTGGGAGGATCTGCCTGCCATTGATGCGCAACTACAGTTGTAAGGTTTTTCTCCCATTTAATTTTCCTTTTGGTATCGTTACGGACTTTTGACATTTTATGTCTTTACTTTGCTACATAAACTCGAAAATGTTACGCCGGATGCGTTACGGAGAAGCGTCACGAAATTTATTAACTCGAGTTGTAAGCACATCCCTTGTGGTCTAATAGAGAAGGCATCGGTCTCTTAAACCGAGGACTGTGGGTTCGAGTCCCACCAAGGTTACGATTATTTTTTGACATTTCATGTCTTTACTTTGCTACATAAACTCGAAAATGTAACGCGGGAGATGTTACGTGGGATATATAACGGAGAAGCGTCACGAAATTTGTGTTGGGTTAAGTGCCTGGTAACGTCTGTTACAAAATCTAACGCTTGGTAACATCACGCGTTTTAATAACCTCAGTGACTAAGTGATGCTGTCAATTGAAATTGACACGGTCATTATATCGAAACCATCAACAAGCACAATCAAACGTAGTTATCATTGCGTTAAAAAAATAAAATAAATAAATAAAAGACATAAAATGTTCCTAGTGGTTGCGTACTTGTACGAAAGCTGTACCCACCGTTTGTGTAAAGGTTTCTTTCGCGCCCGCCAGCCTCAACGTTTCCAATCACTCATAAGGAATCGCATCGGAGGAAATCGAGGTTTAGTTTAAAGAAATTTCGACAAAACTTTGCTCACCTCTTACCGCTACTGTTGAGCTTAACAGTATCAGTGCTAATAAACCTTCCGATTCGCGAAACGAAGTTCTACGCAAATGTACCCGCGGCCACTGTTCTGGGATGTTAAAAAAAAACCCTCGTTTACAAATCACAATGCTATGAATACCAGTGGAGTTTAGGAAAGTTGTGTGATGCGGCGCACCTGATTTTCCACATCATGATTATTAATTGTCGTCTTGGTTGTCCGTCTATTATAATGCATAAAATTCTATGGAAATCTTGCAGAGTTTATGGAATTCACGATAACATGGGACACCTTACATTTGCACTACAATCATGAGCCAGTTGTTGAAGCGGGGAGGGAAAGAGGGATTACTGAACTTTAGTTTAATTACGATTTGGTCTGCCAGCCTTTTCGCTCTCAATTAATGGGAATAGCTCACACCCTTTCGAATGAAAGTTCATGTCTTTGGAATTTAAAAAACAAAACGAGGAAATATTTATCACAATATTAAACATCACCAACAGAGTTATCAGTGTCATCATGATCTCCAGACCAGCAAAGATCACCATGAACGATTCGCACAGCATATCGACCAATATCTCCCCGTTATGGCTAACTGTTGGAGAAACATTTCTAAACGACTCAAACCCATCAATTGAAGCTTCACAGATGATCCCAAACCATCGATTTGGTTTTGAGAAGAGCGAACATTACAACTATCAGATCAAGTCCATCGACACAGATACAGTTGTTTAATGTATGAATATACGCCTCTTGATCCTACCCGGTCTCACTAACCTGCTACTTGGCAAACTGGGTTGCCGCTAGACAGGAGCGAGGTTTCATTACTCGGGAATTCAACAAAAATACTGCGTTACAGAAAGAAGATCTCTCGCCCACCTTTTTTCATTCACCCTAAGCCCAAAGCTCCGAGCGCAATTATTGGGTTATTAGCAAGATGACCAATACCTCTTCGACTTCCGAAGCCAATTAAAGCAGATTTTTTCCTGGTCGGCTCGTTCGGCCAGTCCTTTATCTTCTGTATACCTCGTAGACTTACCTCAACACGAAGGTACAAAGCTTGCCACTTTTGCTGATGATACGGCTATCCTGCCTCAGTAGATGATCAATAAAATCAGCCGCAACTAGTAATCTACAGCGTCAGAATTTTGTCTAGTGTTTATTAAACGGCAAAGTGATGTACGAGTTAAAGACTTGGTATAATCAATTCTACGCGTCGGTGTGGGTAAATCAACTTTACTAACCGAAAACTTCTGTCATGGCTCCATGTTGAGATCAATTCAAATAAAATCTCTCATACCGATGCAGTCAAATACTTGTGTATGACCTCGACTGGTCAAATTAAACTGGAGTAATAATAAGGAAAACGGTTCTGAAATCGATTTATGTCGATATTTTTTATAACGTGGTTGGGCTAGTTCTAATATGCCGCTATAGACGGTGTTAATAAACATTTAAGAAAAGATACGGCTTGTACAATGGAAAAACAAAATATAATCGAACAGAAAAGAAACAAAATAAACACTTTAATCTTCTGATAACACATATAAATGAATAAAATAAAACAGTGCTTTGAAGACAGTTGTTTGGTTAACAGTCCACGAAATTATCGCAACCTCACAGCAGGCATGAACAACGTTTTCTAAGCTTGAAAACCCGGAAATGAGGTTGGTGTTGAAGAAAGTGGGTATAAACGATGTCGAAGACTGGTAGTAGGTATAGTTGGCGGTAGTAAAAGAAAAGGATAAAACGGTATGTATAAGAGGTATAAAAACACGGCGATGGTTTTCGACGGAGGTGGACGAGTCTATGGAATCGATGACACTACACGATGGATTGTATCCCGTCACAAATCAGTTGCAATAATAAATCACGTTATAAAAAAAAAAAAAAAAAAAAATTACGATTTGGTCTGCCAGCCTTTTCGCTCTCAATTAATGGGAATAGCTCACACCCTTTCGAATGAAAGTTCAGCATCGAAAAATATCACAATGAAACCCAGAAAAAGGTCGAAAAGAACTGAATCGTAATATTAAAATAAACAAAAAAAACGAAAGTATCTAGAAAAAACTGAATTTTAATATGAAAACATGCACGCTAAATACTAATATCAAAATTTAACCAAAAATATATGAAAAAAACCAAAATGAGCATGAAACGAAAGAATCTAAAAAAAATGAATCGTATTGAAACCAAATTTCGGGGAAATTGGAACGGGGGCGCTCGAAGCGAAAGGCGAAAGGGGAGTTGAGTGACGGGAGGCGTGCTCGCTCGCCTCGAGCGCGGTTGCTTTTTTAATGAGATGGGCGGGAGGGAGGGAGTTCAAACGACGAAACGCAGTACAACGCGGGAGCTACAGCGTTTCGTCGTTTGAACTCCCTCCCTCCCGCCCATCTCATTAACGCAGTACAACGCGGGAGCTACAGCGTTTCGTTAATTTTTTTAACCGTTTTTTGCCCATTACAACCACGGGCTTCGTCTGATCGGATTGCCGATATGGCGGGCACAACTAGATACCAAATCGGATTTTTGGGCGAAAGAACGGATTTTTTGGACCACGTTAAAGGCACAAAACGGCCCGGACTTGGGACAGGGGACGGCGGACGGACATTGCAAATTTGGAATCTCCAAGTCTTGAAACGTAAAGTATCAAATTTTGAGGGGGGGTTGTAAAAAATTGTTCGTGACCGAAAACATAGGGTTATTATTCAGAATGAATTATAAACCAAAACGGATAAACAAACCATTTGGTTGTATTTGTGAAATTAAAAATAAAACGCTTCCTTCTTTCCTAAGTTGCCACCTTATGTGTGGTCCCGTCCGAAATGTGAACAGCCACACCATAACGTATTGAGTTTCATTCGGAATTTTTCGACATATGAAAGCTTTGTGTGAACTTTAAGCTATGTGGAACTCTGTAGACAACAATTAAACGATGTTAGAGCGAGTGCGATCTTCATTATTTTATATTCCTATTAGTGAAATCCAAAACCAACCTGTTTCAACTTCCTCTCATTAATTCTATCACAGCGCGGACCTTACCGGCAATTATTCCAATCGCCATTCCTACCATCTTCTCATAATTCATTGTCATTCTGCCCCTATCGAAATCTACATATTACCATCGCCATATTTTTGATTTTAACGTTTTTCGTTATTTGCTCAATCGAGTGTTTTATTTTGAAACTCGTGTTTGGGAGTGTTATTTTTATTCGTTGGATATTTTTCGATCATCGATGCCTAGATCACCTCAGCTGTCACCTGTAATTTGTTTATTTTTACATTAGGATAAATCAGCGATTTTATTTTTGTTTTTTGTTTCCCCTCTATCTTAATAAAAGTGGTCAATTGCATTGGTTAATTTGAAAGGTTTGAATTGACAAAGGTTTGATTGGTCTCAGGAGGTTCGGCTTCACTGGTTTTCATACACTCACGAATTCTCTTCAATGGTGTGTTTTGCTCTCAGATAACTTTGAAAAGTAAAAGTCTGACGATTGTTTCTCTCTGCAGTGTAGAGCTGAAGAAAGTAAAAAGGAGGAGATACTTCTTCGTTTAATTCTTTGCGCACACGACTTTTCCGCCAATCATCTTCACGTTCAGAGTTGAAAAGTACAACCGTCTTAATGTTTTATAAGACGGAGAAAACGTTTGCGGTTGACCACAATTGGGGGCTAGAAAATGTTTTATGGACGGAGTTAGACAAGGAGACCTACGTGAAAATGCCTCAACCTTCCCCTTTCCCTTTCCATTTTTCACGTCCTGGGGGACCGGAGGGAGCCTGTGATGTTTATTGCAAGTAGCTAAATTATTGAAGGCCAGCTCTCCCAGGTGTGCGAGGAGGTTGAGTTTATTCGATACTTAATTCAAGCCCCGCCATTTAATCCTGGAGGAGAATTTCCTAATACAGTCATGCAGGTGGGTCCACGGCAATGATACTCCAATTGGATTCAAGACGACTTGTATTTGGTTAAATGTAAATGACTTGATTCAATTTACGTTTTCACAAATTACTAATTTTCATTCTCGAATGTTGGATGATGGAACTCCATTCTCCAATTGGAAAATGATGGAAGCGGTGTGTGATATTAGTAAGGTTTCTATTGTGGCGCTGCATGAAGTGGATTCGCTCGCTTTATATATCCTGCTCAATTATTTAATGCCATAGTGGCAGTAAATTGAGCTTTCTTTGTGGGCATAATACTTCTGAACACGATGAAACTGAAAATTGCTTATTCCCACAATAATACATATAAGCTGTCTCCTATGCTGCAGGTTGGCTTTTCATGCGATATTTTTCCAGTGGCCGTACTGAGGTTTCAATTGTGAACTACCTTTTTCACTTTCCTTGGCTCTACAAAGTAGGAAGGAGAGTTATGTAGTTGGCTGAAAAAACAAATTTTGAGTTATCTTCATATCTTTACGTTTCAGACCCTTCCGAGTCCGAAACACTATTTGGGAAAATGGTCTGTGTGTCTGTGAACGGTTTTTAGAGAAAACCATCGTACCAAATCAGCTCAAACTTGATATCTGGCCCGCAGGTTATGATGAAATGCCAAAATGAGGGTATGAGCAAAATCCACCGAAAGTTAGCTATAGTTATCATAGTGATCAAAACACCAAATATTTTTTTTCTCAAAAACGGCTCGAACGATTTTGAATAAATTTTTAATATTGATAGTTCCCAATATGACAACTATACCATAAAATTCTCAATTATGGGAAAATGACGAGAGCAGCACAATAAATTACCAAAACTTTCGATGAAATCGATTTTTGCGCGGTTTTTAGACAAAACAACCGTACCAAATCAGATGAAACTCGATGTCTAGCCTACGGGTTACCATGGGACGCAAAAATAAGGGTATGGGCAAAATCCACCGAAAGTTAACTATAGTTATCATAGTGATCAAAACACCAAATTTTTGTTATCAAAAACGGCTCTTACGATTTTGATTACATTTTTTGTATTGATAGCTCCCAATAAGGCAATTGTAATATAAAACTCCCGATTGTGGGAAAATGACAAGAGCAGCACAATAAATTATCAAAATTTTCGACGAAAATCATTTTTAGCGCGGTTTTTTCCTTATAAAGTCCGCTGGAATGTTAGTAGAATGTTTAAATTGGTATTGTAGTCCAATCCAATATATAGGGTGAGCGTTTAAAAACGCTCATAAGATACATGGGGCTGACTCCAGAAATTCCTGAGTTTCGCTTACTACCAGTTCTAAAAGTTTTTACCGAATAACTCTGCCAAAGCGATTACTATCCTTCTTCAAAGAATTCGTGTTCACAGCCTCATTAATTATCTGTGTACCAAATGCTCAATAATGGTCCTGGAATGAGTAGGAGCAGTACAATAAATTCCGGAACTGTAAGCGCTACCGCTTTCTGCTGCCGTGAAATGTTGTTGACCAAGTTCAAATGAACTGAGTGATAAATGAATTGAGTAAGTAGACAAAGCCATATCCAAAGTGAATTGACGGAGAGCTAAGGAAAGTTGTGTGTTGCAACGCACCAGATATTTATTGTTCTCTTAAGCCAAATAATGATTCGGTGACATAGAAAGACAGCGAAAACTCCCCGCCACCGCGAAAAAAACGCTAAACAGAGTTTTTAAAATAATTATTCCTCGCAGTTAGTAAGTTCGTTTTGTTAAATCAAAATTCCATTGGAATGAATTGACAAAAGTTCCTTATTTTTCAACGTGTTTATACATTCCCTGTGTGTCTCTCCGCTCTCCGAGAACCTTTACAGAGAAGTTTCCAATTTAATCGATAGATGCGATTGACATTTTATTTCGTGTACAGAGCACAATACAGATAGAAAAGCTTCGAACTTTATTTTATCTTCGAACCGTCTCGTGATAGAAGTTGAGTTAACGGGCTGACAGTTAACGTAAAGTTTCTACTCAATTTATTCTTCACTTACTTTATCTATGTACTACGTAGTTACACAAAGTTACTCGAACGAACGACGAATGTTCCATTTCTTCAAGTCTGAGTCTGCTTTCTTTTACGTCCGCATGAACTCATTTAAACGATTTTCGGGTGTTCTGTCGTGAAAAATAGCCTTAGTTTTCAGTTCTCAGCGAGAAATGAGTTTGAATCGCGATGACGTACAATCTTAAGTTCGAATGTACGTAGAGTGATATCCACACTGAACATCGTTTTTAAGTATTATATATATCTAAGTGTGGTGTGAAGAATCAGCAGCTTTTTTTAAATCGAAACCCAAATAACTTGCTTGCGTCACTAAGAAGTTTTCAGATTTCATTACTTTTTAAACGTTATTCACAACTGTGTACGAATCGTTGTGCTACAGTTTACTTTTCCTTAGTAAATCAAATAAGGAATTGGATGCACTTGTAAAATAATAAAAAATATGATGACTTATCGGAACTGTGGTGAAGAAGGAAGGGGACAGGTCGAGGGAAGTCACGAATATCGAAAGCGCTTCGCTATGGCGTCGTCCTCAGTTTGAAACTGCAGTTGCTACCGACGGAAAGACAAGAAATTTACACAAATGGTGTTTGATGGACTCAGCTGACTGTGAAACGCGAAGAGTAAAGTATAACTCAAACGCAATTCTTTTCTGCAAAATGGCGACCTCCAACTTTCCACTCTTTATTTTTACCTGTTTCTCCCTCCGTCTTCGATGTTTACAAGCAATTTGCCTCAAGTCTTCACAAATTTGTGCGGCCTCTTGCTGTGAACTTCCAAGCGGTTATAGTTTGAATCCCAACAAGTGAACGAGATAAAGAGAGGAGAATAGTAAACTAAGAACCGAGGAGCGGACGTGATTGAAGGGAGCGTGCCTCGTGTTTTGTTTCAGAATGGAACGTAACTGACTAGGGGCCCGCCTCTCTCTCACACACAGCGTCAACACCTGCACACCATGTTGCCTAATGAAGGGGGATTGACGCAAAACAATGGAGAGAGTTGAAGCTAAAAGGCGCTTGATTAAAGGGCCGAGTATCAACAAAGGGACGGGAGACGCTGTTGATCTTATCAAAAGTTTTGGAAGCTGAGAACCGAGATTCAAGGAAATTTCCGGGAGCCTGAAGGAAAATGAGAGTAAACTCGGTTGGTGACGCAAAAATTATACTTCACCTATCACGCAACTCGAAGGAACTGATTATTGTGCGCTTATTTAGAAACCAGGAATTCCATCACAATTCTGTCACTACTCCAAAAAATATCCGGGGCGACACCACACACAAATCTTCCCCGGTGAATGTATAAGCGGAACGCTTTGCACAAGTTTGATCCTGATTTTTACAGTCGTATATAATTATTGAGCGCAATATACACTTGTCTAATTTATCAGAAGGCATCGTGTGAACATGATCTAAGACGTTAATGCCGTTTGGTCAAGAGTAAAAAAAAACTTTTAATTTCCTTCTTAGAGCTATATATCTGCACAACGATTTTTCACTGAATTGTTTATTGAGAATGAATGTCAACTATAGGTTAGTATAAGATATTTTGGGATTGTAATCAAAATCATTGTAGCCGTTTCTGCAAAAATTGTTCATTTCTCGTGTTGGGTATCCTGTCCCCTTCTCATTGATTTAAACTGTTCATAATCCTACTTATTACCAACACAAATAATGGAGCACGATCGATTGCGCCCAGATAAAAACGCAGACTGCACACCAAAATCAGGACTTATCAATTGACTGGGTCTCCAAACGTGAAAATTCTTCCAATAACACCGCTTTCCTTACTCTTTGGGTTGAGAGTAGCAAAACTGTGAATTGTGATAAGATGGCCAATAATTGGGCTCATTGTTAGTACATTCAGAGCTCATCTGCGATAATCTTTAAGGGCCCATTTATATTTCATGTCTCGCCACAATGCCTATTGACGCTTTTTGGTAAAAGACCCAAAATTGGTACGATAGGCACTTTTACGATGAAGGTCGTCCTGAACCAAGGGGAGTTCCCAGACCCATGTCAGTCAAATGTTCTTTCATCCAATATTTCAAGCACATCCGATGAATAACCGTTGAGCGTTTGCCTTGCTCTCGTCAGGAAGAATATTGTTATCATATTTGCTAAAGCCACAGTTGCGAATTATTATTAAAATATGTATTGTAATATTAGATATTATTGTACATTGAAAGTTTCTTGTTATTTGGGTACCGTAGCATTTATTGTTTATTACAATATTGTATTTTATGATTGCTCAGTTGGAGCTGGTCAACACTAAAATGGATATGGACTAGCCCACCTTAGGTCTAGTCAATAATGACAAACATGAGTAACAACGTTTCGAGGTTAAATCCACTGACATAATCGTTTCAATGACGAGGTAGATTCCTATTTTTTTACTATAAACTTATTACTAAGCGAGGAAGAATTCACCTATGGGTGTTTTCTGCTTCATTATCTCTTCAAATGAGTATATCTACACAATAGTTCACTGGGAGAAGTTTTGAATGGTTTCTGAAGCACATAGTTTCAACTCCGGGGGCTTTGGTTTGATTTTTGAAATATAAGTAAAGTCTGAAATATTCAAGGGTGTGCTTCACAATAGTTGAAGGGATTACGATTGTATGTTACCATGCCTGGAGTCGGAAGGACGAGTGGTGACAGGTGTTTGGCGCAAAACGCCGAATCAGTATGGGTTTTCGACCTTGGAATTCCCGCACCAGTCCTAACGGGATTCCCTGGTCCTTAACGGCAAAGTCATTGTTTCCCCAAACCCCTTCGTCCTCAACCCCTTTTCGTTACCTATGGAAATTTCACCTCTTCAGTTCCAATTGACGACGGATTTCCCCTTTGTCTGGACATTCCAAAATATAATTTCCCTCTCTCTTTTCACATTCCTTTCCACAACAGACAGCTCCTCCCAAACTCATTCATCTACGAATTCTCCTGAAAGTCACACTCGTCCCCCAGTGCTCACACAGACACACTTTCCTCCATCACCTCTCAGCCCAGTCACAGCTCGCACTCTTCTTCTGATATAACTTCCCATGCCAGTTCACACGATACTCATTGCACATATAATACAGTAATCCTCACGCTCACCGAGTTTCTTTTTATTCTTCAACTCCAGCTCTCATACGCCCAACGACGGGTGTGCATTGTGTTTGGATGGGAGTCACACTGGAAGGAATCGTGCATTTATCGTAGCTCCAAAATACAACATACGTTTCCCTCCTCCCTCCGTCCACCCATCCACATACAAAATGGTACGGTAGAACTAAGCGAATTAACTCAATGGCCACGATCGAATTCCGTTGTGTTCGCGGAAAGATACTATTTTGTGACAGATTCGCGTTCGGTGGCCGTACAGACGAAGTTGCCAGAGAAAAGATGAACTGCTGGGGCTGCTTTTCAAGAACCTAGAAAGGCGTTTGGCGAAGGAGGGTGGTATTAATAAAACGAGTACCGTTATCAGCGAACTAAGTATGAAGGATGGCGTTGTCATTATCCCTTCCACTTGACGCACGACACCTATTTACTTCGCCCTCGTTTTTTTAGGAGCGGTATATCAATTTTTTCTTTCCCCAGGCCCGTTAAAGTCGGATATCTTTCTCCCCTCTACTTGTCCCTGAAGGATCGTTCCACAAAAATGTTGTAAGGCTTGATGATACTACTCGTTATTGATTCTTCTCCCCAAATACTTGTTCTAAGGAAACCTCTCTCACTCGCCCTCTTTGGATCCGCCTATCCTTCTCTCTCTCTCTTTCCCTCACGACCTTCCCTCTCTCCCATACAATCTCTGGCTGGATATATTGCTGCGCAGGTCACACGTGTTTCAGAAAAACGACTAACATTTTTCGGAACATGTGAGTGGAAAAACAATCGACGCAATTCTCCCAAAGGGGGAATAAAAAATAGAACGAACAACAAAATAATGAGTTCCGCGTCTCATCAGCCACATACAGATCTAAAACTGACAATTCCCATTATCTAATTTGCACAGCAACATGCCAAAAATTGAAGAATTCAATTATCTTTAGAGGGAAGTAAAAACATTTTTTACCGTGAGTTTGAGATGAGTTATTGGTTAGTAAATTTGTGTGAGTGTGGAGTTGTTCCACTAAAATATCAAGATATCGATATCTACAATAAAACAACGTATAATTATGCGAGCTCGTTACTTGTACAGTTCATACACCAAAGCTTTGTGATAATAATATTAGGTTCCTCGTTATATTTATAATAACAATCAGAACGATCAGAGCCACTCCAACATACTTATTTCGTAGTAGGGATACTCAAGTAGCATTTTTTTCCTTAAACTCAGTAAGATCGTATTTCAAAGAGGGTTTTCCCGAGTTGGCATTTGTCTGCTTACCGAGGGCCGGCAGGAGCGAGTATTGACAAGAATCTCAAACGCAACGTTCTCGAGAGACACTTGAAATCATTCCTGGCTCTTTGACTAGCGTTCCAGAAGGAGAAAAGCCGTATCGTTGAATTGAATTTCTTCCATCAGTTGAACCATCGGGCGTATCCAAGCGTAACTGATCTTAAATTTCCTGCGGGCCCACCGATCTAGAGCTAATTAAATATAAGGTCGCTCGTTGAAATGCTCCCATCATTTCATGCGAATTACTCTTTATGTAACGACTCCGGAATATTAAGCAGGTAAATGCGTTTCCCGTGTCTTTCCTCGTCCTCGTTTCAGCGATCATGACAATCAAAATAAATAAATAACTAGCTCGATCCATAGAACGTTCTGCAATTAAAGTGACTACGAAAACACCCACGCCTGAGCTGACATTTTGGTTGTCTGGCTGAGGCTTCAAAAAGTAAACATCCAGAGTGACGCATCGCCCATCTTTCCTCATCACCACGTACTTTCAACTATTTTTACCAGTCTTGTTAAAATATAACTTCATGTTTTACTTAATGCTTGTTTGGTCGACTTATTTTATCTACTTATTTCATTGAACGGGCCGAAATGTAAATTATCAACACACGCTCTTTTACTTCCTTGTTGATAATTGTGTTGATCTGCGGTGCGGTTAATTGCTTGGACTTTACCACAACCCTGTTATGTTGCGAATTACAAATAGAAGCGACAAGAGTTTCAGGACGAAAAAAGAATAAAAATGTATAATGGGCAGAATTGACTAAACTGTTTTAATTAAAACAAAACTCACAAACTTTCAAGAGCCGGTTGACAAAAAGTTTCAACTCCTGTCTTCTTTTCCCCAACCCAACGCAGCCTTTTGGACGAAGGATGAAAAACATTCCAATGTTTTTTTTGCCACGAAAATTAGTAAAAATACGTAGAAAGTTTAATGTTGTTTAATCATTTATAAATGACGAACGATTACAATTCGACAAAAATAATTTTGGTGTGGGTTTTTGAAGGTTCGAAACTAATTCGTTTCAACGATTTTCATCGAAGTGTGCTTATGGTTCGTGTCACGCGTCAAAATAAGTCGATACTTGGAAAACATTCGTGAAAAAATGGAATTATTACTGACTAAAGAAGAGCAAGAGCGTGACAGTTAAATCTCGCTGGGGGCTCCACGGGGCGTGACGTTTAGGTCGCGACTGAGTAAAACCGGTGTCAGCCGCACTCCCCTCAAGAGCATTTAGCACTTTCTGCGCTGCCAAGACCACTTACGTCCGCGCGCTCTTCAAATGTACGAACTAAAAGTCCACCGACGAACTCCACAATTGAATGAGATGAGATAGGACTAACTAAGTGCGGAGATGGGGTATTTTTCTGACGGTTTTCGCGTGATGTGTTAACGTGTCATTGGGGCGCTGGTTATATTTTGTCTCTTAATACTACGAACGGTCGTCGTTACATTTAATAATATATCGTTGTTGTAATTTCGTGATTCTTTAATTTGTCTCCTTAGTTTGGGTTTATTTTAATGTCTGTTGGGTGTATTGGAGGGCGCATTCTTTTTTGAATCCCCAGCTCTTCTCCGTTGATTCTCAGTTGCCGCTATTCTTCTCCGCGAACTTCCTCGAACTCTCACCATTAGTTATTACTCTTCCTCTTCACTGCTTCTGCTCAAGGCCAATTGTGCTACTGTTGCTTTTCACAATGTAACTGGCAAAGAACCAAACTGCTCACAATGTAGCAAGACGGGCTCTGATACAGACTTGGCGTATTTCTAGGCCAACGGTAAAACCCGGACACCGAGAATATTGATTTTTATGTTTATTAGCTCTGCGGAGTAGGAAAATAGAGTAAGCAGTTGACAAAAAAAATCTTGAAGTTTCTTCAGGTCTTTGCTTTTCAAGGGCTACTAAGTCCGTGAACCGCAATTCGGGGAAATAGACTGTGTGTGTGGAATGCCTTCTTCGAAGGTCTTCTCAGGAGGCTCATGGAGACAGACTGCGAGCCATACGCCTATGTGGATGACTTGACATTGCTAATCTTTGTAGAGTCAGTCCGCCAAATCGAAGAAATACCCACCACGTGCTCCGCACCGTCACCCAATGGTGCGAGCATATCATGATGCAGGTGGCAGAGGAAAAAAACCCAGCTAATCCTCTTGAGAGGAAAAGTGAATAATTCACCCACAATACGCTTTGGCAGCCACAGGCTCGTTCTTGAAAAGCACGTCAGGTATTTAGGAGTGAATATAGGTGAGAAGTGGGGTTTCAACCAACACCTCCAGTCCCTTAAAGGCACTACCATTGCAAGGTTTGCCTCACTGCGTGCCATTACTAAGACCACTTGGGGTGTGTGTTACCATGACACTATCCTCATGTATAAGGCCATATATCTAGGTGTGATTGGCTACTTCCCCGTTGTCTGGGGTAGCAAACTATCAGTCAATCAAAAGAGAGTATTGGCCCAATCCCAGAGAGTTCACTACAAGGCCTATAAGACTGTATCAAGAGAAGCACTCCAGGTGATCACTGGTCAGTTACCAGTTGACTTGGCCGTTGAGTGCATGGTTGACAAGTGGAGAGTCAAACGGGAGCTTCCCCGCTTCGGGCTGAACTCCGTGCGGACCTCACTACAGAACAGAAACTTGCCGCCATCGACGAATGGGCTCGAGAGAAATGGCAAGCGAGATGGGAATCCTCGTCAAAGGGACGTGATACTTATGAGTTCTTCCCCAACATCCGTGAACGTCTTTCAAGAGAATGGGTTGAGCCAAACCACTGGACGAGCCAGTTCCTCACGGGACATGGTGACTTCAATGCGCGGCTCCACTTCTTTTCTCTGAAAGACTCTCCATTATGCACATCTTGCGCCTACAGTGCGGAGGAAACAAGAAACCATGTGCTGCTCCACTGTAGTTTCTACAACAGTGAGCGACGGTTGTTGGGAGGGCAAACGAACTTAGCAGCATTGACTGCTACAAAGCTAGCCTATAACCATTTTGCAGAGTTCGCGAATAATGTGATGGCTACGAAACGTGGTCATAGTTGATCTGTCCTTTTGAAACTTGCCACCCAAGTAAATAGTTAGATCAGGTAGGAAACCAGATTAAGAACTCCTCCCAGATGGAACGGGATTCCTCAGGTGGTCACCTCCGCGCGGTAACTCACAGGCAACAGCTCTCTACCGAGAGACTGGCTAACGACCAAATACCTGCCGTACCTCCGCAGGTCTGAGTTCGATGGATGCTGCAGGGGCAAGCCTCTTGCATATTAGCGAAACCGCAACTTCCACGACTGATATAACCCTCGTCGAGGGTTTAGGTCAATCAAATAAGGAAACAGACCTGTCTGTGAACGCCATTGAGACCGGAAATTTAATTGGCTCTAATTAGAGCCTGAAAATCGTCATGGGTCACCAAAATTTGGATACGACAAAATCAGTATAAAAGTAACTAGTTATCATGGTCAAAAAAGTTGTTTTCTAAAAAAAAAGACTTACAACGATTTTGATTAGATTTGTTTAGGAGTATAGCATTCAACACTGTAACTCTATTATTTGAGTTTCATTGTTAATAAGTTACCAAATATGTCGGCTAAAAGCTATTATAGTGCAGTTTTTCCTTATCATGCTCGGTAATGTAACACCAGCGTTCAAAAAAAGGTCATTGCTCCAGAAGGTGGAAGTTAAATACTGGTCATTTGATAGTCAACAGCAACCTCGCAAATTCCGAAATTCAAATCAACGTCGTTTTCTTGACATTTTTTTCGCAGTGTTTCCAGAACTCTTGACACGAAGCTTCTGTATCATGAAATTAAAGGATCAGGACGAATGCACGGTTCGGTGGGCAGTAAATTGCTAGCGTCTTGGAGCTATCAGTCGTCCATGTTAGCCCTTCAAAACCCACCAAGCTATTTGCCGCGAAACCGGGCGATACCATTTCATCTTTTTCTTGTCTTCCGATTATTCTGCTTTCGTCCGCGTTATAAAAATTCCGTCGGAACAAATCCTCTAGTTCCGTGCATCCCGAATTGATAAAATTTCGTCCGGTACCGACACTACGACTCCGGTGTCCATGAGGTGTTCATTTTATTGGCATGCCAAATAAGTAGGCCCAAAAAGACATTTAATTTCTAAGCCGTTTGTTTCTTTTCATTTCATTATCAGTTGTTCACTTTCTTTTATATTTTTATTATTGGTGTCATTTCTTTTACTTGTCGAACAGAGTTATATTCTTTTTTTTGTTTAATTAAATTAGCTTCATTTATTTTGTTCATTTTATTTACCCGTATAATTTTTATTTGTTGAAATTTGCCAATGCCCATAGGTTCCTCCCCGCGAGGGTAATGGACTCTTAACTTGACTGCACACTTCTCAGAAAAAAAAATCATGTTGACCCTCCCATCAATTATCTATACGCTAGAATTTAATAGAGGCCGTGGCGTATGTAACAGTAGCGTAATACATTTCGGAACTTCTGGCGCTACCAGTTTTTTTACGTTAAATGTTGAGTTACGTTTTGCGAGGACATGCTTAAGTGGAAAGTAGATTGCGCGAGTACTCGTAGGTATAATGCACGTGTGGCTGAGGATTGTTGTGTGTTGTGTTGCATATCTAGAGAATATTGTTGCGACGAAAGGGTTTTTGATGTTATTTCTTCAGTATTTTTATCACTACTTTAAATTGGTAGGTTTTGTGTAAATTTTGGCTTTACTCATGCTACGTGTAGCTTTCTAAGTACACCTCCCGCTTAAAGTTCAGTCTAAATTTACACGAGTCTTGCAAACAGTTCAGTATGTACCAGCCCAGGATATTTCCATATATAAAACCTGTTTCCCGTACGAATTTCCTTGTCTGTCTCTTCGGGAGAAACTGATTGTGATTTGGCTCTCAAGTACACATAATGAAAGCTCCTTCCTCCAAAACGAAACATTGGATACCAAGAAGCTCAAATTTCACGTTATTTACAAAATTCCTGAGCCAAAATCGTTTTTCGATTCGTCGAAAGAGCAAACAGTGTGATTCGGCTCAGCTAAAACCGAATTGGTACAAAAGATCACTGTCCTCAACCCGATCGGACTTTCCGAAGTCGAGCTTTCTGGCCTGGGGCTGTTTGAACTTGGAGGCGTGGGAAACTCCAAACTACTCCCTGTCTCTCAACTTTTATCTTTTAATAAAAGCAGCCCTGACGACTACGTATTTTCTGACTCTCGGTTTCCTCCACGTTCATTGTGTTTTCCTTTGATCCCCTTTTCTCATTCCACTCCTCACCCCTTACTTTTGTCAACTCCTTAAGGCCCTAGAATTCATACTGTTGAATAACTCCCCTAGATCTCGTCCGTGCTCACACCAATACAACTCCCAAGAGGTCCAGTGTATCTTGTGAATTCCGTCTCCTAGTCACTCAAAACTGTCTTTATCTATCACGTATCTCAAGTGAACGTTTAACCGAAAATCTTGCTGAAATGCATTTTCGTACTTTGATCATCTCACCCTCCCATTTCGATAAAAATTGCCGAGGTTGATTATTTAATAGTTCCATATTTCAGGCCGCTGCTCGCATTTGGCTCTTACTTTCCCATATGTCGGGTGTTTTCGGCACTATCACAGAACTAAATGAAAAATGACCTGATAATATTCACATTAAGTGTTTTAAGTTATTGTAGATCCATTCCAGATTCATCTGCTCAACAATTTTCTTTGTGCCCCAGTTTGTGTTTCGTACATTGTGATTTCTCTCGTGAATAAGATGACATCGTTGACCTATACAGAAATTTCATTGTTACGTGGATTCACGACGAAGTGGTTTTTACCCCTCTATTTGTCGTATCATTAACTTTACTGGATACTTAGAGGACCTTCTTCATTCACTTTTCCGATTATTCCCGTTTCTATCAATTTTTTCAACTCTGAAGTTAATGCCAATCTTTCACTGCGTTCGTTAAAAATTGAATGGAAAAGCAAGCTTCCTGCTAAACTGGGATAAAATCGTTAATTAAACGTCACTGGCAGCGGTCAAACGTTCTACTCGCTTTTTATTGGCAAATAGGATTTCACCGTTACTTGTCGCGAACTAGCGTTTGGATCAAATGAATACAAATATACGGAGCGAGGGGCCCTGAAAACCTATTATGCTACCGTTTTATCAAACAGTTGTGCTGGACATTGATTGCGTTCTGTGTTTTCTTTATCCATTTTAAAACTTTTGGGATTGACCTATCAAGACGCCAGAACTTGCCAGAATGTAAATAGCAAACGTTCGAGAGAAATGTTCACACTTAATCATAATTACAAGTATAGTGTGCGTTTTACAACGAGTCAAAATATGGTACTAGTTATAGATATTATAAAATCGTTCATCAAACCAGACTGATGCCGACCAAGTCAATTTACGGGGCTGGAGTTTGCTACGTATTCATAATTGAAAGTTTGACCATTTGCCCAGCCGTCCTAGATGGTCGCAGTGGTTGACACGAAACATATTCAGAATCAGGAGAGACATATTTAGGTGGACTTTCTTTTAGTTTTTCGAAATTCGGCCTAGTTCCCTGAAGTGTGGTCCAAAACATGAATATGAAAGGTACTCAGGTGCCTGTCAGGTGAATCCGTCTCCTCTGGCCGGTGAGATACTGTGGGTTTGAGGCGTCTCGTTAAACTTTGCCAACCACCTCAAGACAACTGGACATGAACCTACCAACATACAGGACTGCACCTCCTTACTACACTACATAAACGATACAAAGGACGAAAACTGAACATATTAGAAAACAGTTTTCTTCTTTGGTGTGGTTTGGGCACAGGGTTGCCCGACGTTCTTTCAAAGAAGTGGTTCCTTTTTTTTTCTCCGCGTATCCCGTACTCCTACTCCTTAATTAATTCCTTCGCCACGTTAATAAAAGTGTTCTTTTTTTATTGTTTCGCCTTCTTTGTTCGGGTAATCGAAATTTCCGTTTTGGTGCGGGGGTGTGTTGGAAAAGGGGCTGCGAGTTGGAGCGCTTTGACTCGTGTTATTGCCTATTCCCAGCCCTTCCACGGCACACCTTCCCTGAGCCTACATCCGCCTTCTCCTGTCTTTCACTCTTCGAAATACCGCCTACGCGTGAAGCGAGTAATCTACGTATTATACTTCAGGTTGATTTTTCCCTGATTTCTAGAATCTCGGAGAACTTTACAACGACGTAATCATCGCAACATGTCCAGCATTTCCCGGTCGGAAAGAAGTTTTCGTTTTTGAAATTTCGTCAAAAACTGCCGTAATGATTTTTATCAAACTCTGAGGGTATATTCAGTTACACAGTACCCACATTTCTGTAGAAACACGCTATACGAAGATAGAGGTGGTCGTCACATTTACGGCGATTTATTAAAGTTGAGACGGTCACTTGAAGTTGGTGTGCTAATTGAGCGAGTTGGTGAACGTGAGTTTTCGTAGAGCTTCTATCTCAGTTACCAAAGTAATTGAAAAATCGAGCACAAGAGGGAGGGAAAGGTTGCTCATAATTGGCGAATTTAAAATAAATCACCTTCAAGAGTTTTCCATATTTTATACTCGGGGCAGGTATTAAGGCTTTTGATCAAAACCGTTTTACATTAGAAATTGAGCATGTGTGGTTGAAGGTTTCTTAAGCTATTTATAAAAATAATTTGACGCGTAAAGAGGCCTGAAAAAAAGAGTTGGATGAACTTGATGAATTGCCTTCCGTCGTTTCCTTTGGAGGGGATTTTCACGTGTGGAGGATATGACTTGAAGTAACGATTAGACAGGATGTCAATTTCCCACAATGCTGAGTGAAATGCCACTGACTGCTGGCTGCTTTCTTTGGTTAGAATGTTAATTTGGTAACTCATCCGGACAAGCGGACGTATCCGAGTGGTATATCCTTCCTTGTCTTTTTATAGGTGGATTGAATTAAGTTCAGTTGAACAGTTAAACAATTTTCGATACCTAGAGCGAGCAAACCACTTGGTCTTGTAGCTGTTCAACCTGTAAACGGAACCTCGCCCGTAGAAGTTAATATTTATCCACTTCAGTTCATCACAATTGCATTTGGTGTTCACAGTCGAGATAATTGCGGAACGTTCTACGTCAGTGTTGGGAATTGAGTTTGGACGTCAGCGGTATGTTGGAAACGTTTCGTCTCAACTTCAGAAAGGGTGACGCCTTAACGTGACTGCCAGAGCTTTCGAAGTAGCAACCTAACACGAATTAGGTTCGACGTCATGAGTTAAAGTTGAAGAGAAAGAGCTTGATGCCCATTAAACTGTCTAACTCAATCCTCCTCGTCGGGTTTCGTGTATGTTTTAAGACCTTTGCCTAACTACACCAACGATAACGTCGAGTAAATGCGTAATGGCGATTAAATACACCATCCTGCGCGTAGTGATAAGTTGCCAAATATTTAATCGAGGAAGGAGTTTTAGAAGGTGAGGCCAGTTATGCGGGTTGCGAAGGGGGCAGATTGAACTAATCTTCAACCGTCATCGTGCAGGATCCCACCTTCGTCAGTTGAAACACGTGGCGTTGTACGCTCGGTTAATTCAGAGCGATGCACGCGTCTGTTTTCTTATTAAATGACTGTTTCTAAACCCTCGACGAGGGTTATGTCAGTTCAGTGCGATGCATCATAGAGCTCTCCTACACTGGAAGTCAAAACCTCCGTTCAACGAGTTTCCACAAATAAGATCATGAATAACATAATTTTAGTATCTTCCCAGTAATTAATATCTTGCGATCGAAATTGCTTTCGCCAAGCTGAAAAAATATCAAAGGCTTTGTCAACAATTTATATCGATTCAATAGATTAACAGATAAATATTTACGCAAACAAAATATCGTAGGAGACCACCATGTCGATTAAAACCGGTTTAGCGTATCTCATGCGAATGTGAACGTTTGACGAACTGCACACGAACATAACGAAGTTATGTAATTGTCTGAAAAAAAATTGTTCTCTCCAGATCTTTACGTTTTAGACCCTACTAAGTCCGGAAAACACTATTTGGGAATACGGTCTCTGTGTGTGTGAGTGTCTGTGAACGATTTAAACAAAAAATGGCCTACCAAATCAGCTTGAACATTATACCTAGCGCGCAGGTCACTATGGGGTGCCTACATGACCACATTTTTTTCTCTCAAAAATGGCTCTAATGATTTTAATAAAATTTTTGATATAGACAGCTCCCAATGAGACAAATTTACCATAAAATTCACATTATAGAGAACGACGAGAGCGCCACAATAAATTACCGAACATTTCGCCGAAAATCGAGTTTAGCGTAATTTTTGCCTTATGAACTCCGCTTAAATGTTACTAGGTTCTTCAAAAAAATTCGGGCGGTTCTCCAACCAAGCGTCTACACGATGAGTCTTTAATAACGCTCATAAAATATTAAGGGGCTATTCCAGAAATTCCGCAATTTCAACCCCTACCGTTTCACTTATTAGCATTTCTGAACGTTTTTTCCTGATAACTCTGTAAAAGGATTATTATCCTTTTCAAATGAACCGGGTTCACACTCTCATTAACTCTCTATGCGCCGATGACTCAATATTGGTCGAGGCATAGGTCGGGCAGCGCAATAAATTCTGGTTCCGTAAGCGCTATCGCTTTCTGCCGCTGTGAAGTGACGTTTCCTATGTACTGAGGAAAAGATAAATTGAGTAGGTAGAATTAGCCATTGTTGTTGACGAGTGCCTTTCTTACGACCGTGCTCGAATGGTGCACTCCAACTAGTAGTGTAACTTACAGGGGGCCAATTATTCTATTAATCTTAGGTAGGGGCGACGTGAATAAATTTACTGTCGGCATTCCTATGATACGTCCACTTACCAAGTTTTACAGAAGAGTGGAGCTGACCCGGCGCCGGGGATTGCCCGTTTCCGGAGTTTCGAATCTGTGGATAGCGCAAATAAGAAGGCCGACACAACAAGTACCCCAAATACGACTTAATAAAAGAAAACTTGAACACCGGACCACAATCGAGTCGTAATCCTCGTTGGGCTGCAAGCGCGTATTTTAGAACGAAAAAAAAGCACCAAGGAAAACAGAGAAAAAACAACGTTAACCTTTTTTTCAGGTTGCAGGATCACCTGCAGCGGCGATTGGTCGCAGCTTCCGTTTGGCCATCGCTGCGGTCAGATGGCGTCCAACGCTCGATCTTAGCGGCGTTAGCCATCAACACAAATGAATTGACGTAGAGCTAAAGAAAGTTGTGTGTTGCTACGCACCAAATATTTAGAAACGTAGTTGTTATTGAGAACAGTATCAAGTGTTGAGTGGTCAAAGACTCTCTATGACTTCGATTCAAAACATTATAGCTATATTTTCCAAGACTGGAACCTTCGGCGGTTCTTCATGCGCCACTGCCTGGGGACAATTACGCATTTTTCAACAGAACCTTCGAATTCAAACGTAGTTTGGCTCGCAGTTTTCCTCGCGCCTCTACGAGTTCGGAAAGGACTCTTAATATTTCTTCCAACAGTCTTGTACTTTTGAATCACCTGTGTACTTATTGATCATGATTCGTCCTGGCACTAGCAGGAACACCTCAATAAATTCCGGAACTCTACGCTCTACCTCTTTTCTAGGTAAAATGTGAAGTTATATGTTTTACCTAGTTTAAATGAACTGAGTGAAAAATAAATTGGATTAATAGCTAAAACCATGAAAACCGTTGAATGTTCGTGGGGTTGGGGAAAGTTGTGTGATGCGTCTCACCGGATATTTCTTTTAAATGAAGTTACCTCATTCATAGTTTGCTTTCTTGAGCACTATGCGTTCCTCTGTAACCCGTCGTATTTCTAAGGGCTTCACGAAAAGATGTGCGAAGGGGCTTTTCCGAAGTCCCAACTATAAATCTTGCCCTGATTCTTCTGAGAAAATCCGATGTAATCGGGTATGTCCGGCGTAGACAATGTAATATTTCATCTTCTTCTACTTCATGCCCCATGCTCAGTTTCCCGAATGTTGCCGATCATCAATGACAGTCTCGTTGTTCTCTGCAGAGCTGATGAGATCTGCAGCGCCCTGAACGTCAGTCCATTCCCAACCACGACATTTGACGCTTTCCCGTTCCGCATATTCCTTCAATTGTCCCTCCCATTACGCTCTGAAGCTTTCGATACGTTTAACCGCGAAGGACGTGACCTACGTGTGAAATATTCCGGGGGTTGACGATCATCAAAATGTGACGCGCTGTTCACTGGCGCTTCTGAACTTCGATATTACACTGAAATCGTACGCCCTTCGCGCCAATGTAAAGCGCGGTTACAATTTGAAATTGAGCTAGCTATTCTCAGCTGGGTCCACGTTTTTCCGAAGCCCGAAAGGCCTTAATTTCGGTAAAACCGTTGTGTTCAAATTGAGAGTTCAAGTTCCGAGCTGGCCTGACCTGAGTACGCTAATGATATGCCGGTCTGCCGGATTCGGCTAAAAATACATGAGTATGTGATTGTGGACTGAACTCAATGAACTTGGCTCTCGTGACATTTACATTCAGATACAAGCGCGAACTAAATGTTCTAGAACTACCAGAAGTGTGTAGTTGATATATCGGATTGAACTCACGACCAGTCCATTACTCATGTCATACAATCAATTGTGCCATAGCGTCCGAATCATATAGTGCTTTTAGCCGGTAGGTTTAGCGGCGTATCTGTCAGCAAATCAGAACGTACAGATTGGTTCTATTAATCGTTTTATTCTACGGTGTATAACCGGAATGATCTTTCATAAATGGACAATACTCTAGATGAGAAGTCAATAAATTTATAGTGTCTCCAAAGTCTTATTACATTTCTGGACCAACTGTCCCACCACATAAGTTTTGTGTTAAATTTATTTGTAGCCTCAGTCAGATTGATCGAGTTCATTAACGCAGATACTGCGGAATTGGTAAAGTTGAAGCCGTTTTCACAAAAATTTAAAAAACCATCTTATTCTTACTTATCTGAGTTCATCGGACTTTCACGGAGGTACTTATACGGCAAAAATCTTATATACAGACTGAACCATTTAGTCTGTCCTCCCTCTTCCTCCTTCCGGGCACTTCCATTGAGGGAAATAGATATTAAAGTGATAGGTAAATTTGGTAAATTACTGGTTAATTTGGTTTTTTGGTAAATTACTAAAGTTAACGTACCTGTTTGGTGAGTCCGCCTTCTCTGGCTGCTGAGATACTGTGAGCGAGCGCTTCCGATGTAAAGACCTCATCGTCTGGCCGTTACGTCAGTTCATAATTATTATAGATTACAATTTCTCAGATACAAATATTGGAACAACCCATCAGCTCCACGTACATTCTATCAGTTTTTAGAGAACTTGGTGCCGTTCTACGTAGAATGTTCTATAAAATATTTGGCTTCTGCGACCTTTATTGAAGAACCAACACTATGGGACATTACGATTTGTACCACAATTGAGGAATTAAGGAGAAATCGTGCAAAAATGTCAGGAGCGAAGCATCACACAACTTTCTTCAGTCCCTTATGCGTTCAGCGATTTTCGTCACTCCCGAATAAAATCTGATTTTCGCTCACTTTATGGGAATTTGGTGGAAACTGGTTGCGTTTGAGGTTGGGATTTATTGATTTGCTCCTACTTATGTAATCTAGTCAATGCAGGATGAAGTTATGAGAGTGTCAACACGATTTGTCCGAGAATGATCGTGTTCCCTTTTTTATAATTATCCATGATTGTTAGTGAACCGGAGGTGATCTGAACTCTGCAATTACTGGAGTGTCTCCTCATTATTTTATGAGCATTACTAAACCCTGATCGTATTGGCAGTTTATTGACTAGCGCCCTAACTTTTTTGGAAATCAAATATCACACAAATTAGAATTATAAGAAAAACCCTGCAAATTATTACGCAATGGTTTATTATTCTCTTGAACAGCTCGACGGAGTCTGACAGCTCCATCCCATTCGATTCAGCATCGAAAAATACCGGTAAACGATACGAAATACCTAACTACTGCGAAACGTCGAAAATTAAAAATTTTCCAGTAGCCTCGACGTCGCGAGTCGAGCTGGCTTGTGGTTTTAATGAGAACTTGTGGTGGTGAGGGGAAGTAGTGCAAACGATGAAACGATTACTTTCGCTGTTGTTACTGCCCTGTGAGTTGTATCAAATTTCGAGATGGGGTTTTAAAAAAATTGTCCTGATCGAAAACATAGGGTAGTAGATGAATAGAATGAATAATAAACCAAAAAGCTAAAATTTATTGTGCTTCTCTCATCGTTTTCCTGCAGATGGGAATTTTATGGCAGTGTTGTGTTATTTAAAGCTATCTATCACGAAAGTTTAATCATAATGAGCCGGTTTCGATAACTATGATAACCAAAGTTAGTTTTATAGTGATTCTGGTTATTCCCTCATTTTAGCGTGCGATTTGCTAGTAAAGTACCAATTTTCAGCCTATTTGATTCTGCCGTCTTCAATTACTCGCGTTCCCAGACACACACGCAGGCTTACAGAACGTTTACTCGAATGGTGTTTTTCGGACGCAGTAACGTTTGTAACACTAAGGGGTAAAAGTATCCAGCTCAATCCGTCCGGCCACTCTCCCCATAATCGAACAACTAACGCACTCGTACCACTCTCCGAAATTTTTTTTTTTCTATTTGAGCACAATAGCAATATTTTGCTCATTCCTTGGGTAGTGGACTGTAAAAAGTCATCAGCTATCAGATCTCTACATTTTGAGATCTACTGCATCAGAAAGACCTAATTTCGGCGTATGAACTGTTTACTTCTTAAGTCAATAGTGTAACGGAACGAACCAAACCCTTCGATTCAGCGGAGGCTCGTCCGGCGCATTTATGCTGACTGGGCATCTCAAAAGCCCCGATTCGCTCGAGACTTCGCTGCCATCAGTTGTAACCGAGCCGGTTCCCTCGTCGCTGTGTCCTCCGCGTTCGCGTTCGCTCCCACCCAGTTCCCGTTTTGTGGTGGTAAAACATCTCTGAATGTAATTCACGAATAAAACTCCTTGTTCGAATTGCATTCGGCCTCTATCGTACTACTTCCCGACTCACCTAGTGCGATACTGCTTTCATTATTAATCCCCCCATAACATATTATTTGTAAAATGAGGTTGAGCAGCGGTTTCCACTGATGTCGACGATGGAAATATACCAAAAATCGAGATTTATCTTGAAACCCGACGTACCGACTTATAATACACTTTTGGTCCCAATAAACATCGCTGTAAAAAGTAAGTTGAGTTGCTACGTTCCATTAAGAGGTATTTCCGCTTATTCCAAAACCATCTCCAATGGCCTGGATCGTACTTGTGTCATTGAATAGCTGATGAATTGTTGCCCATATATGTCTGATGCGTCAACTTGCTGAATACAAACGAAACCTAGAGTGTGCCAAAAATTGTTTTTGACGTTTTCAAATTTTCTACAGTAGATGCGTGAACCGGATTTGCTCAACTGTGAAAGACAACATGAAAAGACGTTGGTTTTAACCTGAAAAAAAGATTCAGATAATCTTGATCCAGTTAAGACTTACAGCTATAGAGGTTTCATTAACGTTTAGGTAGAAATTAGATTAGCGCTAGTGAGTGTCATGGAATTGACTGGTGTTGAACAAAGTTGTGTGATGCTTCGCTGGGGATACTCCCCTTCTAGAGCCGCACACCATTCAATTTCCTTCCAACATTCTCTGATATGGCAGTCACGATCATACTTGATCCCGCGTGCCTTGATGTCGCTGTTGTAGGGCTCCAATTGTAGTTCTAAAAGTAAGTTCCTACCGAGTTAGTGTTACTTCGGAGCCTCTCTCCTTCCGTGTAATTATTTATAGTCGGGTTGTCTGGTGTCAGGAATGGACAGGGTGATGGTTGGCGTGAGAAAACGCTTGTAGTTCGACGCGTCAGGCGAGCTTAGCCACGACCTTTCCGTTCCTGGCTTCACAGGTGAGAGGAGCTGACAAACTTCAGAGCGCTCAACTTCACACTTCAAGAAGTCGACTTCTGGCCTCCCTCGCTTCAAGTCTCTTCTTCGCTGTCCAACTTCTATTACAACTTTCCCTATAACCCTGCCACCACTTTTTCCTCCTTTTCCTCAACTTCTCTCATTCTTTGTGCCTGTAATTTAAACCGCCTTCTCTCCTCTTGTCCTCTTTTCTTTCCTCTTTCCTTCCTCCCCCCCCCCCATGTTACTTATTTTTCACACTTGCAATATAAAGTATGAACGCAGATATTGCTCCAATAACAGTGCCGAAAACATTGGTTATTTTACCACTTCGGTACACGTAGGACAAGAAACGTTCACACGTATGAGAGCTTAGTTCATTCTTATTTCAAGGCAGCTGCACATTTCGATATCAAAGGTTGTGGGGTTGGAAATCTGAAACTATCCTAAGTGACGAGCACGAAAATTTCTTCGCGTGCCCTTAGCAGACGCGGTAACGGTTTCTGAATGAAAATTTTGGTACTGGAAAGTTAAAACTACCGTGAGTTGAAGATCCATTCCGCAGGCTCTTCCCCTATTAACGTGCAAGCTGAATTCTAAATTCGAACGAGCTTCCTATCGAGGTAAAAACCACACTCACACACACACTCTTCTCATATGCTCGACTTGAGTTAAAAATGCTTTTTGGACTTGGAACACTAAAACGTCTGAGGTACCCACCTTAGGTACCTGAAGAAAACAAATTATCAACTGATAGCCTTCTTTTCTACAAGTGAATGTACACGGAGGTTCTTCATGATATACGAAATCGTGTGAAACTCACAACACACACCATTCAAAAATGTCCCTGAGAAACTTATTGCTCGATGGGTTCTTGTAGTTTTAAATGGCCGAATTACTCAGCTCTGATCAGAACTTAATTCGCTTCTTTCTACGTTCATTCTAACAAAAGTCTGCAAAATTCTCAAATCGACTGATGGGCGCACGAATGGGGGAACTTGAAACTGAGAAATAAATGGATGTGGTGAGTATTACGCTTGACACAAGAGCGATATCAGTTTGAGTGTATGTAAGCGCCTACAAGAGAATCTCAATACACTCGTGAACTGGTGGCTTGGAATACTAAGTGGGGACAGAGAGAGAGAGAGAGAGAGAGAGAGAGAGAGATTTTATTCAACCACCTGGAGGAATTAGGGCCATGGAGCCCTCTCTTCCATTCCCCCAGGCTGCAGGTTTCACAATCATTCTCTAAATTCGCATTTACAATCATAACAATCTGTATATACTACTCGTTTCACTACATTTATGATTACATACCTCTCGCTAGCATGCTGTACGTCCTGAATAAAGAGAAACACTACAAAAACCACTAAAAAAAACACAAAATACCCGCCCATACCAAATAAATTACACTCACTCAAACATTTAATTTACCTTTTGTACACATACACAATTGTTTACACACACTCAAAGCGAAGGGAGAGTACTGGGATATTCCTCCCCTTCTAAGAGTGACTTTCTTAGCCTAAAACACTTATTACAGCACAAATACTAATAAATCAAGTAATAATGGTAGTTGACATAAACTACACAACACAAAATAATTTACTAAAAAAGTTAACAATGAATTCAAGTCAAGAGGAAGTAAGGAGTGCAATGAGAGCGTGGGAAATCACTACGACAACTTATACATATTCCTTTAACAATTTTTCTTTGAAATTCTTTTTGAACACAACAACATTTTCCGTGACATCAAACTCATCAACATTGTCATTATATAGCTTTGACCCCTGCACGACGAAGGACCGTGCCAGCATCGCCATCCTGTGTCGAGAGAGAGAGAGAGGTGAGTGAGAGAGAGAGAGACGAATGAGTTGGGAGAACTGGGAAGACCACTGTTGTTCACAAGTGCTGATGGATGACTGACTTTGAAGGAGCTGTCTTTTCTTAATTTGTAGGGTGGGAAAAGATATTTGGGAAAGTCCAGGAAAAGGGAAAATAACTGAGGAGTGAGACCACACACAAAAGGGTTGAAATAGAAAGGTGTTTGGAGAAACAATGACTTTCCATTATGGCCAGTGCGGACGTTTGGGACGTCAAAGACTAATTCGGCCTGCCGAACAGTATGTGTTAAAATTATTCACATACTTAAGTTGAGCTTTCATGTGTGGTTGGTATGTACTACATATCACATGATATGTTATACCTTAAAGGTATTTATGTACATTTCGTGTCTTTAATACGTGTAGCTTCATTTTTTCTGGTTCCTTCAATCATGCACGAATGAATTAATTACTTTAAACTAAACTATCACTTCTTTACAGTACAATGCTAATAATAATAGTTAGAAATGTACTTATTTTTATTTGTTGCAGAAGGGGACACGAACTCCTGCAGTTGGCCGGTTGTCACGTGGTTGTTCATCCTGCTACCTATCTTGTTACGAACAGTGCTGTGAGTGAAGGTGAGTTTGTATACATAAATATAAACATAATCTGTAAAAGTAAAGATTAAGTTGCGCAGAGCAAATATCGATTAGCAGCAGACGAAAACCTCCACAATCCTGCGAAAGATCAATTTCTGAGATATTTTCATATCCCTGTTAACTGCAATTTCTTAAGTATATGTGAAAATAACGTTGTGATGCGTTTTTCATCTGCAAAGTTCCCTGTTTAGACACACGAATTCAGATAACCTCTGGAAATGCGATCGTAAACTCGCTCAGACCTTAAATAATGTCACAAGTAGTTGTTTAAATGTATCGTGTTTTGTAAATTCCATTCAAACTGCGGTCATTGAACTACGAACGTTAGCATTTAGTCGCCTGACGGAACCCAAGAATAAATGTTGGAAACTGGAGGTGGTATAGAAATGTAATATTTTAACTCAAATCTCCCTTTTGAGTTCCCTCCGTAAAAGGCATGTCAGGCGCTTCATCAATCCGCAATCAACGAGAGCGGCGTGAATTACGAAACTACCACGTTTCTTACTTAAAACTGCTCGAAGCTTTTCAATATATGGGCGCCGCTTGAAACATAAAGATACATTAAGCCAGATATTTTTTCTTATATTTTACAATTTTCGTAATGGCTCTTGGGAACCTTATTTAGGGAGTGGTTTTGTCGAGAGAGGGTGGCTTAATTGTGACTTACAGCAAAGTTCTCCCCTCAACAAAAGATTACTACCACCGCAAAGAGAAACCTTAGCTGGAAAGCAAGAGACTCAAAAGTGAAAAGATGAAAGGTTGCATTTCGTATAGGACGTGTACGTTGGTTTTGTGCGTGCGCGAAATATGTGAAGAAAATATAAAATATGGAAGTATTAGGTGGCTCTCTCCGTCTCTCTCGCACTCGGTGCGCTTTTCAACCGGCTCTTTTGTTCCAAGTCTGATACAAACCCCCTTCTCGAGCCCCTTAGCCGGTCGAGCACTTCTATTTCCCTTTCAGTTTACTTTCTCAAAGACCGGGGAGCCCTCTAAGGCCGAATTATAATTTATACATGGTATTAAACGGCGAAGGGCTCGACGGTAAACGTGGTCTTCATTTTCTGGGCTCATTGTGTATTCCCACTGAATAGAATTTGATTGAAGATTATCGAAAAACCTCTCTTTGCTGAACGTGGGTGAACAAATTTGGTCAAAAGCCTGTTTATTGTCAATTTCCTCATCGAACGCATGCGTTCGAGCGTTAATTTATATATTATAGAGGAGAAGCGATGGCTGAGTGAGAAAGTGACGATTTCAGAAGTGAAATCTACGTTCAAGATACGAAACACGTATATGTGTAGCAAATTTGACTATTCATTTAACCTGTGCCTAGTAATATAACCTTTGTCAACCTACCCTCGTACTCAGTCATTCACCCAAACCTTTTTTTAAAACTCAAATGCCACATCGTCGTGCTCAATCCATTCCAACGGTTTATGCGCTCAATTCGTCGCCCCTCATGTGTCCACGGTCTAGTTACCTGATTCATGTGACCTTGAGACCCAACCTATGTGCACAAGCTGCTCTTCATGCCTAAACGGTGGGCCCTTTGTTTCAGCCCTGGAGCATCAAGCTCTCGGTTGTTAGATTAAACGAAAAGTTGATGTATACAAAAAATTGTGGGTGGACGTACGAATAATGAAAGAAATTATAGAAACTAACGTAATCACAACTTTTGAAAATTATGAAGCGCATTCCAATTTACGTATTTTACTTCGAAAGATACACAAAGATCGTCGTTGTTGTCACTCACACTTCTGAGACTTGTGAAAGTCCTGTTGTGAGTTGAACATGACGTGACATTTATTTTCTTGCAGAAATGCTCATCAGTTCTAATGCGGTTTTAATAGAAATAATAACCGGTTCACATTTTCTGGTGCACCTTTCTCCATCAATTTTATTTTTTGATATCAGTTGTAGTGCGAGGTATTTTGAGGTTGACTCATCATTTTTCTTGATCAACTTGGTTTGTGTTACTGGGATTATTTTATTATGAAGTACGTGTAGTTGCGCGTTAACAGGCCTGTATAGTCCAATACTCGATTTCATAAAAGATAACTTTCGAAACGAAACATTTTCCGAATAAACGTTAACTTTAGTATTTTCCGAATACTACTCAAGGCATTATGATTCCAACTGTTTTTCATCGATGAAACGTTCGAAAAGATGATTTGTGTATCAAGCGATGCAAATTACATCACAACATTCTCAGATGGCACCAATATTACTCTCTCCCTAATTCCCGCCTCTGTTTCACTTTAATTTTCCCCACGACAGATATTACAATGAACTAAGGTAGCTGCCCTTTTACCCCTTCATCTTCTGGCACCATTCTCCAAAACCTACAACATTGCCCTCTTACCGAGGATTATCCTCCAGGAGCTAATGATTTATGGCCTTTATGCGACGCCGTTATGGCTCCCTGAGCGGTATTAACCGGCCCCCTAACTGGTGCAATAATTAACCCTACGGATTCACCGGCAGAGGTTGACCGGAACGCTCCCAGTTTTCGGCGGTTTGGTGGTCAGCTGGAAGTAAGGGGCTTTAATTGGAAAGGAATCTAATAGCGCTTACTCTAAATGAATACAATAAAGTTTGCGGTCATAAAGCACTGCCTGGTATTGAATTGATTAATTAATATAACACGACGGTAATACAAAACCATTCATCGTTCTTGTATATAATTTTAGTTCCCAACTTACCCCAATACATTTGAATTTTTTTTAGTAGGTGTCGTGTTTTTCACCTTTTTCATTTTTAACATCAAGAAATCGTATGACAGGGAGGAGGAAAATTCACCTGGACAACTATTTTTCATTTGTCTTATTAACAACCTTTCACATAAAACTGGTGGAAATTGAGGTTCCAAATTGTATTGCGCTGCTCCTCCTACTCATGCCACAACCATCATGGAGCAATAACTTCATGAAAAATTCATCAGACTATCAACAAGATTTTTTGAGGAGGGAAGGTCATGATTATCAGTTTTGAATTAAGGGGGAAACACTCTAAGAAATGGTAGTAAGTGAAACGGCGGTGGTTGTAATTCATGGGATAGCTGCTACTCATCTTATGAGCGTTATTAAGCCGTCATCGTACAGTTAGTGTGTTGTACAACCTAAGACACAGTTTGGTTCGACAAATTAGGATGATATTTTGTGGACAGTTCCAAGAAAAATTACGCGCGCAATGAGTTTTCAAAAATGTTGACGAAAAACAATTTTGTGTTACAAACCGACATCAGTAGCATTCATGAAGATTAAATTAATCACATTGTAGTGGGAATATTATTTCGAATTGATTTCAAGATGTTATTTAACGTTTTAAAAATTAAGTGTCAGCTCTTCCTCCTCATTTCTTTACTTCTTCTGTTCTTGCGTAACGCTGAGTAATTCTACTTCGATAATTTTCGTTTGTTCAAAGCAAGAGAAGTCAAAAAGAACTCTCGAGGTACTGTGATATAAGCTGTTTTGAAGCTCTTCACTTTTATTTCATAAAGAGGATTGAAATCATTATAACTTTCATCCAAAATAAAAAGGTCCGACTTGTTCCTTTTTTTTAGCTGCTTCTAACTTGATTTACGAAAAAATTTGTAATAAGTTTTGTAGGGCTTTGGAGGTTCAAACGACGAAATGGAGCGAAAGAGGGTATTATTTCTAATGGCTCACTTTAACGGAACAGGAGCAACTTAAATGTTCTGAATACGCATAATATTACAAGCTTTGTTTAATGTACATCACACTGCAAGGGCTGCGGATTATTATTAATTTTTTTCGTCTCGCAATCACGTTCAACGAACCACGCAATCATTTTTATAATTTCGAAAATCAGTCGCTAACGTGATCCTTAGGCCATCGACGTGCAGAATGTATGTTAGATGCATGAAGTGTAGTAATCTTTTTTTATTTAAAAAAAATAAACCTCAGGATTCATTCATGACAACATTTCTAGCAGGTGCGTTTGAACGATACATGCTCTCGCTTATCAGCCTATAAATCAATGCAGATGCTGAAATAAGTTAATAAAGAAGATGCCTTTTGGGGCTGTAAAAAAAAGAAGGAATTTCCAACGAATTTTCGTTGTAAATGAAGGTACATCGATTGAGTAAAAAAATGATACTTTTTGCTTACACTTGTTGTTTACATAAATTGATTTGAAAAGCATCTCAACGCATTTTGAAATATCCGATTTTCAATGGGCTCTGAGGGAAAAACTATTTAAGATGAATTTCTATCAGAATATTATTTGTTTTTTCATATTACATGAGCTTTACGTTAGCACCTTTTAGAGTGAGAGTTATAACCTATCGGGTTGATAAGTGATAGTGAGCATGATTTTGGACCCAAATCTCTCAAAAAACACTGTTCTAGTAGCATTGTGAATTTTCAAGGAGACCAATCCTAGTTTTGAGCAGCTGCGTTATCTTCCCCGAGAGAACACTTCGCTTTCATTTCTCCTCGGTGCCGTTTGTTTTATCACCGGCACGAGTGCGAGTAAGACAGTACCAATTCAAGAACGGAATAAGAGGCGGCCGAATCGAGAGTGCTTGCTCAGAAAAGAACGATCGACAGCAAAAATGTCCATCTCCCTGAGCACCTCCGTCCTTTGAGGAAGCAGGTAGCTTCTCGTTTAATCCTTCAATAATAGTGATCCATGCCTCCTTAATCCTTTTTTTCCGGGCACTTTACCTTTTTAATTGACCTACTGTTTTATAGCCTCCCTTATTTCATATGTTACTTACAACCGGTATTTACAGCCAAGCTAAAACACGCAGAATACTTGGGTTCACACATCCGTTCTCACAGGAATTTTACGATCATCACAACAGTACACACACACACACACAGATCTGTTTCTTTATTTCATGACTGTACCTAAACCCTCGACGAGGGTTATATCAGTCATAGAAGTTGCGGTTTCGCTAATATGCAAGAGGCCGGCCCCTGCAGCATCCACCGAACTCAGACCTGTGGAGGTACGGCAGGTATGTGGTCGTTAGCCAGTCTCACCGTAGAGAGCTGTTGCCCGTGTGTTACCGCGCGGAGGTGACCACCTGAGGAATCCCGTACCATCTGGGAGTATTTCATAATCTGGTTCCCTACCTGATCTTACTTTTTACTTGGGTGGCAAGTTTCAAAAGGACAGATCAACTATAACCACGTTTCTTAGCCATCACCTTCTTTGCGAACTTTGCAAAATGGTTGTAGGCTTCCTTTGTAGCAGTTAATGCTGCTAAGTTCGTTTGCCCACCCAACAACCGTCGCTCACTGTTGTAGAAACTACAGTGGAGCAGCACATGGTTTCTTGTTTCCTCCGCACTGGAGGCACAAGATGTGCATAATGGAGAGTCTTTCAGAGAAAAGAAGTGGAGCCGCGCATTGAAGTCACCATGTCCCGTGAGGAACTGGCTCGTCCAGTGGTCTGGCTCAACCCATTTTCTAGAAAGACGTTCACGGATGTTGGGGAAGAACTCATACGTATCACGTCCCTGCACACACACACACACACACACACACACACACACACACACACATAATCATACCGTCGGTCGAATTAGTTTTGGGTGATTCTTAATAAAATCCACCGATTAAATTCATAAGTTCATATTAAACCTGTTCAAAAAGCATCGCAAATTTAGAATTTTCTTAGTTCTTCCTATTAGTTAGTTATACCTTTTTCGGTTGGACGTATTCTATTTGAAGTTGCCTATTCCAAATTATCTGGTGCGACGTGTCGTATAATTTACCTTAGGCTATCCTACACCCGCAGCTTTGATGGCTTTAGCTACTGATCTAATCCATTTTGCACTCAATTCATTTGAACGTTTACGTTTAACGTAAACGCTGAGAGCGCTTGAAGTTTCGAAATTTATTAAGGTGCTCCTACTTAGGCAGGGACCATTGTTAGACAATGGGTGACTTATGTGACTGTCGATCCGATTTTTATGGAGAAGAGTCGTAGTTGCTGTCTGGGAATTATCGGGTAAAAACTGTGAGAAACGGTAGTAAGTGAAAAGAACGCGGTTCGAACTCAAAAATGTCTGTAGTTATCCTAACTCATGAGCATTATTGAAGGCTCGTCATGTAGATAATTTATTGGGCTCTCGTGCAAATTATTCTGAGAATGCTAGTATCGCATGAGCGGGATTTAAAAGGAAAAAATTGCGCTTAACTATTTATGATAATTTATTGCGCTGTTCTCGTAATTTTCCCAGGGATGAAAATTCCAGAGCTTAGTTATATCATTCAAAATCATCCACGCAAAAAACTGAAACAAAGTACTTGACACCGTTATTGAGAAAAAATTGTGTTTTGATCACTACGGCAACTAAATTAGTTTCTCGCCAATTTTGCTCTTAGTATTTTTTTTCCCCGCGGTTCCCTTTCAATCACACCTAGACACTTTCTCAAATGATGTTTTTCGGACTTATCCGAAGATATCCGTAGAGAACCTTACTTTTTTGTGTCCAGCCGATTACATAACGGTTCTTAGTACTACGTAGGACTAAGGAAATTAAAAACGAGTTCGTCACGTTGAAAGTTGTAAATCTAGCGACTAGGTGTGCTTTATAACTCCGCCAATTGTTAATCCGATTAATAGCCGGCTTGGAGAAGTTGTTCTTGTCGGATCTTCCGTTAATTGTTTATACAGAAGGTAAGTTCTGGAGTAATCGGGCGATTACGAGGTATACAGGAAACTCATGCGGAAGTTCGAAATGTAATTCCCTTAGTTACCAATAGTAAACAATTTAGCTGAATCTGAGTTAAATTAGGTTGTCCGCAGTTGTAAAGCGTTACGCCCTCGAGATATGGGTAGTAATCACCTTACCTATTAGCCGATACTTTCAAACAACATTGGTTCCCCAAGCTTATCTATTATTGTTGGGAAGCAGAAAAGTGATTTCAGAACACCAAATGTCGTACATGAAATGAATTGATAAACAATTTGGAACCAATACAATCTAAAACAGACCGCTAGATACGAGGCATATCCACAAAGTAAGTGTACTCGATTTTTTTAGGAATCAAAAAAATTTATTAAAAAAAAAAAAAAACGTGCTTACGTAGGTATACATTTAAGCTATTTTTCTACGTAGTCGCCATTTCTCTCGATGCAGGTAGTTAGGCGGGGGATCAATTTTTGTATGCCTGACTCGTAGAAATCTGCCGCCACCTCCTCCGTCCACTTGTCGACCTCCCTCTTCACCTCCTCGTCGGTTGAAAATTTTTTTCCACCCATGTGCGTCTTTAGAGAAGTGAAAAGATGATAGTCTGAAGGCGCCAGGTCGGGGGAATAAGGGGGGTGGTCTAAAACATCCCATCCAAAAGAGTCCAACAGTTCCTTCGTGACGTTGGCCGTGTTAGGTCGGGCATTGTCATGGAGCAAGCAAACGCCCTTCGTTAAAAGACCCCTCCTTCGATTTTGAATGGCTCTTCTCAATTTTTTCAGGGTCTCACGATACCTTGCCGCGTTTATGGTCTCCCCCTGAGGCAAATAATCGATCAGTATGATGCCTTTGTGGTCCCAAAACACTGATGCCATGATTTTTTTCCCAGAAATTGTGGTTTTGAACTTTTTGGCTGAGGGTGAAGTGGTGTGACGCCTCTGTTCGGACTGTCTCATGGTTTCTGGAGTATAGTGTGCAACCCAAGTCTCATCTCCAGTAACAATACACTTGAGGAAATCATTACGTATTACGGCATCTTTCATTGTTTGAGAAATATAAAAACACCACAAGAGCCACAAATGCCTTACGCATTGCCCCATAATCTGAAAATAAGATACTATGCTATGTATACAGGCGCTGCATCTTCGTTCAACGCACTTGTATGGAAACGCCTGTGAAGAAAAAAGCACAGGTCCCATTAATCGCCAGTTTCCCTATCATCAACCGTGTTTTTTTTAATAGTTTTGGGTGGTTTAGATTTCAGAGCATAGGAACTATTGCGCCAACCTCATTCGTAAATTGCGCGTTTGTTAACCAGGAATCCAAGGAGTGGATTCGAATATATCAGTAGATTTAAATGTGTAATGGCACCTGGCTTCATTGACATGATACGGACCTGACTTCGAGGTCCATTTGAATTGAAGACAATCTACACCTATGTGACAGGGGATTGTTGGCATTACCTGGCGAGCAACTTCTCAAGAAACCTATTTGCCATTTTTTATATAATCCGCTGAAAAACATTATCTCGGTTATTCGAGAAAATGATCTGTTAGTCCGTGAACCAAATCAGATCAAATTTGGTGTTTAGCTTTCAAATGTTTAGCTACAACGGACGCTAAAATTGGGGAATGAGCGAAATCGGTTCAAAACCAGCTATAGTTATCATCGTGGGCAAAACAAGCAAAAAATCGAAATTATGTAACTTCGTTTGTATGAAAACGTTCGGATAACATAACAGCGATGTATATTTGTCGTACTTGGAAAAAAAGCGCGATAAATAATCAAACATTTCAGTACAGTTTTTTCGTCATAAATTCGGCTCTTAAGACAGTAAGTTCTCACACAAATTCTCATCAAAGATATCCTATGCATCGCGTCATACAAATAACCTCAGCCACGCTAACAGACAGCGGTTTTCATGGCTTTACTAAGATCTATTTTTCACTGAGTCCGAATGAACATGGCCAAACGTTACTTTACATTTTATGGAGAAAGTGTTAGCGCTTAAAGTTGGAGAATTTATCGAACTGCTCATACTCATGCCCTGACAAATAATGAGCAATCAGTGCAAGAGTGATTCATTACGTTGCCACGTGTTTTTTCTACATTCCTTGGCTAAACGGAGTAGAAAGGAAAGTTATGTAATCGGCTGAAAAAAACTTTTTGAGTTCTCTTCGGATCGTTACGTTTCAGACTCTACTGAATCCGAAATACTCTGTTTGGACAAATGGTCTGCGTGTGTGTGTGTGGGTGGTCGTTCTATCGTGGAACATCCTCCTTCTTTCCTTCCCCGTCACACAATCCTCCTATCCCTAGAGCAGGCGTAGAGGGGCCCGTCTGGGCGCCCTCCTCATTCCCATACTTATTATGTATTTAGTTTCTCGCTTCGGGAAAAAACGTGTCTCGACGATTTTTAGATAAAACGACTGAACCGAATCAGCTTAAATTTCATATCTAGCTCGCAGGTTACCATGGGACGTCAAAATAAGGGTATGGGCAAAATCCTTCGAAAGCTAACTATAGTTATCATAGTGATCAAAACACCAATTTTTTTTCTCAAAAACGGCTATAACGATTTTGATTAAATTTTTTATATTTATAGCTCCCAATAAGGCAACTATACCATACAATTACCTTCGGTGGGATAATGACGAAAGTAGCACAATAAATTGCCTAAATTTTCGTCGTTTTTAGCTTGTTTTGTTCGTTATAAAATCCGTTGAAATGCTGCTGAAATGTTCAAAATAAACTATTGTGGTATTCCATAGCAATTTCTATAGGACTGAGTGATAAAATAATTGAGTAAGTGGAAAAACTATGTACACGAGTGAATTTACGTAGAGCTGCTAAGTTACAATAATGTAACTCCGAAGAAGAAAGACAGTTGGACGATTGCTAAAATAATAGTTTTATCACAAAAACAATAGGTAGTAGGTAAAGACGATATTAAAATACACAATATTCAACTTACCTAAAATAATAGAATTGAATAAGAGTCCTGAGAGATCTTCTTCAGAATTTATAATGTGATCTTGTTATATATTACCATTTTACACGAGGTTTCCTAACTCGAAAAAGAGTAACTTATAACCTTTTGAAATAGGTAACCACAAGTAGTTTGTGTGTTCTCCGCCACATGCGTGAGAATCAAGAGTGGTACAGTTCGGCTGCTAAATTATGTAACTACATAATTTACACGTCCGTTCGTCGGTGACTATTTACAGGAAAAGAGTATGGAACTAACTTAGAGCTATGAAAAAATATTGCTGCTCTATGCTGTGATTTACAATCTACTTCATATATACATGATGAAACTCTCGTTTTTATATTAAATGGTCCTATCCTATTGCATATTTCAAATTTATTTCTATTTATTTTGTTGTCCTTTGAAACATACACTTCTTGAAATTCGTGTTCTTTCCTACATTGATCAACCCGCTTTTTATTCATCTCAAAACTCGCCTTGGAATTTTCAAGTGCTTCCTGCCAATCAGCGCTCAGATCCGTATCACGTTTTAATTCTTCAGGAACTATGTCAGATGTTATTCCATATAATAGATAAGCAGGTGCGAATTTTGTTGTTCCGAGAGGAGTATTGTTGTATTCCTTCGTACAAGTCTCTGCGATAGTAGTCCATGACTATTCATTATCCGTTTCATTGATTCGGTAACGTATCCTGTTCACCAGGGTTTGATTTAACCGTTCGTTCAATCCGTTGGATTGTGAGTTATCTACTGCTGTGTAGAGAAGATCAATGCTCTTATTGTCTAGGTATGTACTGAAATTCCTAGAATTAAACGCACCGTTTGGTCTACTAGGAACGTTTTTATTTTGTTTTCTTTTGCTACTATTTCGATCAATTTGACGAAATCAGTGGCACCTTGACCACTAGAAGTTTGCATCCAAGCATATCTCGAAAAATGGTCGACAAGTAAATGCTTGTATTTCTTTATTGAATTATTCCCAGCAAAACCACTGATCGTGTCGATGGTCGATATGATAAAGGTATTCTGCAGGGCCAAACTTCGAGAGCAATCCGATTGCTCTTCCAGTTCTAGATTTATTTCAAATACACACTTCGCAAGCACTACAAAACTCATAAATAAGTTTACCCCTCCCAAAATTTGATACTTTACGTTTCAAGCCATGGGGATTCCAAATCTGCAATGTCCGTCCGCCGTCAAGGCCGTTTTGTGCCTTTAACGTGGTCTAAAAAATCCGTTCTTTGCCACAAAAATCACATTTGGTATCTAGTTGTGCCCACCATCTCGGCAATTCAGTCAGACGAAGCCCATGGTTGTTATAGACAAAAAATAACAAAACGCAGTATAATCGCAAATACGCTGTGTTTCGTATCGTTTTCAAGGTATTTTTACATCCTGGGTCGAATAGAATGAGTATCAGACGTGTATAACTGTGTATAGTGAAATTACAGTAATTATAGTGAGTCAATGTCAACCAATTGAAAGAACTCGCGGGAACTACAGCGAAAGTAATCGTTTCGTCGTTTGTACTCCCTCCCTCCCGTCTCATCAAAACCACCCACCTGCTCGACTCGCAACGTCGTGCCAACTGCCTACAGGCGCTTACGGGCGCCTGGGCCGGGGGGGAATATTTAGTTTTCGTAGTTCCATTGTAGTCAGGTCATGTTTCGTATGGTTTACTAGTATTTTTCTATGCTGAATCGAATGGGATGGGTCTCAGTGCAGTAATACAAGGTGAAGCTGTTCATCAGAATAATAAACCGTTGTGTAATAATTTGCAGGGTTTTTTAAAAATAAAATCCGCTGAAATGTTGCTAGAATCTTCAAAAAAATTATTGTGGTAGTCCATACCAATAGCTATAGGACTGAGCGATAAAATAATTGAGTAATTGGAAAAAGCCATGCTCACAAATAATTTACGTAGAGCTAAAGAAAGTTGTCCGATGCTGCGCACCAAATATATATATTTTTTTAAAGAACGAAGGTGTCTACTGTTTGAAATTATTGGGTGAAAACCGTAGTGAGTGAAAGGGGGTTTGAACTCCAGAATTTCTCAGTAAAGGTTTAGAATCAATTTGGAATTACGAGTTTTATGTGGGACTACTGAAAAAATATTACAAACCTGTCCAAACAAAATCACGTTGACTCGATAAATTGTCTGTACGCTGATGGCGCGGTGAAAGTTTGAAATGTGTATGTTGGAGCAACGTAGTACATTTCGTGTGGAACTCTATAGTGTGTACTTCTCTATAGCGTGTTAAGTACCGGATGGTTGGGTTACTAGCATATTGAAAATCGTTGAATGTAAGTGAGATTAAAGAAAGCGCCGCACTAGACCTCTCGTAATCTATATGTAATTTTTCCCAATGTTCAAATTGAACCTGTTCTTCACATTATTGTTGCTGTTATTACATATTCGCTGGTATATCAATTACAGGTTGTGCCGAATAAACCATCCATCGACGGTTGCATCCGAACGAAGAAGGACAACTGAAGATAATCCCATTCTGAAACGAAACAGTAATGAGGATGAATTAAAGGAAAAGAAGAATAACGTGAATGAATATTGAGTGAATTTCATTCATAGCGGCCGGAATAAGGCCTTTTACTGTTTATTAGCAGTGTTAACGTTTCGACAGGGTCATTTTTTAAATTAACTTTTATATCAAGCATTTTAGATGCTTGTTACCAGAAAAAAACGTTGAATGTTTAGTGTTCATAATTTACATGTTGTTTGTCGTCGTGTAAAATTAACCGTGTAAAAATATTGTTTCGTGTCAGCACAAAATAAGTGCACGTGTAACACAAGGCACAATTTTCATCATTTTGGTACTTCGAGTCAACGATAGTTGAGTACTGAGTCCCCGAATTGATATTTATATTCCCTTCGGAATCATCGGCGGTATATTTTTTTTTTTTCAAAATCGTTGAAAGAAAATTCGTAATTTTTTACATATACTTCAGAGTTTATATGGTTATTCGACTATTTGTGAAATGATCTAGTTCCGTTTTGTCTAGTCTCGTCTCAATAATATTCTCTCTGCGTTGAATATTTACGCTTTTTAAGTAGGCTGATGGTGAGTTAAATTGTGAGTCTCAGCAGTCCATGCACGTTACGTATCGTCCAAGTTCGTGTTGATCATCAACTGTACAAACTAAATCATTCGCGACAAAATTGTGGAAAACCGTTTCAATTAACAAAACGGAGTTATTTGATCTCTTAGCGGAGTTAGAATGCTAGACCGATTTCGACGGTTACGTCGTTATAACTTGTTACCAACAATGACTTAACCATTGAAATCGCTTTTGGGTTGTAACTCAAGTTAATGGGGTTTCCCAATGACTCCGTTTTGTTACTTCACCTTGTTTGCTTTCCACTCTTATTTTCCAAAGACACTAATCGCATTTATGATTTTCGACGAACACTGCACTAAGTCAAGTGTCACGTTTGAAAACGCATAATTCCAATTCCTCTCCCAGTGCACCAATAACTCCACTAACGGACTGCTGTCTCTGTTAATTCAGCCAAACTGTTGGTCAGCTTTTAGATGTGAGTTTTATGTATACAAATTTGTTTTTTTGAATATTTGCAATTATATTTGTTATGAAGTACACAAAATGTAACATGTACACATTTCGATTACATTTAAGGTTTATCACGTTGACAAAGGCTGGGTTTAAAAATCGACGACGTTCACTATTTTCGTAAGGCATATGTGAAGATGCGAGAACTCATGAAAAACTGTAAAAAGTAAAAATTAAAAAAAAAAAAAAACCTATATTTTTGATGCGAATATAAAATATGTGATTCAACTTGAGGCAGGATGAGCTGATGACGTTCTTTTAATCAATTAAAGGCCCTGCACTCGCTTCCTGTTCGCTCTTTGGAGAGTTTGAACTGTAAATAATTTTACGGATCTCTTCTTAACATCACTTTTTTTTTTAAATTATTTTAATTATTTGTAAATAATTACATGCTAAGAGTTCCGAGTTACTTTACCAAATTAATTTAACGAAAGTAAATTTGAGAGGAATATAGAGAGCTAGAAAACCAAAGGGTTACGAAAATATGTAAACACGTACCAAAGAATGCTCAAAACCGTAGAAATTGAGCCAAATTATTTTAGTGAAAACAATAACTTTTGATGCAGAACGTAACAAATATCTCGAATTCACGTTAAAATGCCCAAGCGGTCTCTGATTGAAATGGTGGCGGCCCAAAATGTTAGTTTTCTAGCGTGATTGATCGCTTCATTTTTAAACTTATCTTCATGTTGCATATCTTCAAGATATTTCTTTGATCCTATTTACGAAACGGAATTCGTAATGCATTTAAAAATTTTTAGCTTTTTAACTTTTTCAATCGAAAATGTGTTTTCTATGTGTCAACGAAAGTATTAAAAACTAATCGACGCCTACTCCAAAGCTTTTGATTGTTGTGAACATCTTTTTTATAAGATAAATCGCAATTTCAGTTTACCATTTTTTGGCCTAATAACAATTATAAACGCTGTACCTACATTTCGCTATTATTGATGTTTAAGATATTGCGCAACAATACTGCATCCGTTCAACGCGTTTAATCGGTCTTTATGGATGTATTAAAGTGTCAGGCTCCTATCCCTCCCTTCACTCATGCAACAGCCGATTGTGAAACATACCATAGAAAGTTCCGTGTAAAAGTGAAAAATGTAAAACGTCTCAGCGTTAATATGTATAGCCATCAATAAAACCATTCGAAATGACTTCAGCTGTTTGGAAATATTCTACGGGTGTTAATTATTTATACCCTTTGATCATGAATTGCGTGTGTTCGAGTGGAATTATGCGACCACAGAAAAAACGAAGGCGGCCTCGGCTGAGGTCGAATCAGAGTTAGCGCCACTGACTGCAAAAAAGACGTTTCTGTTGAACAGAGATAATTACCTGCAGCTTTCAATTGTTTACCTTCTTTACCCTTATGAAGTAGGAACAAGTGGTGTGTAATCTGCCAAACTGTTATAAAAGCTTTATCCAGACCTTCACGTTTCAAAGGTTTCTCAGTGCAATAAACAACATGTCTGTGTGCGTGTGTTAGTGTCTGATAGCAAAGCGAAATCAGCTCAATTTTGATATATAACCTGTACATTAACGCTATGACCAAAATTGTTTCATAACTAACTATAGTTATCACAGTGATAAAAATATCTAGTATCGAAAAATCCCAATTTTTAAGTAATACTTTGTTCAAATAATCTGTAGATCGGCAGCCTACCAGGTGGGGGCTGTCAGAAAAATGGTGTCATTCAGATACTTATGTTCGACGCAGTCTGAAGTAGTTGGCATCTTGAGCTTGGGCCTTAGGTGCAATGAAAGTACTTGTGACCCAGGCCATTTTTCATTTCAGCCATGGGAGATCACGAACTGACCCTTCAGTCGGCTTCTCCTCCAGACTAAGGGATCAAGAGCGTTTTAACTTCCGAAGCGACAACAGGTTTCCTCATTTTGGACTTTCCATAATATCCTTCTCTCCCCTCGATTCATATCATCCTCCTACACGATCTTCGTCGCCCAGTGCTCACTATAGACACTCCTCTATTAACTGTCTGGCCAGTCACAGCTCTACTCCCTCTCTCTTCGCTGTAGTTCCCCACACAACCAGTTCACGTGGATTCAGAGTCCCCTTGTGTCACGCTTGTATACTCACACTCAGACTAATATCGTGTAGTCATTTAAAGTGTAGTACAGTCCTCTCACGCTCACTGAGTTCCCTTTTATTTATCAACTCCGTTTTGAAGCTCCCCCTCTCGCGCTCCCAACAACGTCTAGATGCCATAACCACTTTTCACATATTAACGCAGGTGTGATTAAATATTGAGTGTTGAAGACCAGAAAATGATACTTTATGTGGTTTTAAATGTTATATTATAACATGTGAAGAGGAGATGAAAGGATTAGCACGTTCCTTAATTTCCTGGCCCTCAATTGACCAGGACATTGAGACAATGTCAAAGTCATGTACTGAATATGCTCAACACTCAAAATCCCCTCCAAAATCACGTTCTCATCATTGGGAATACCCTGACGCTCCTTAGGAGAGAATCCTGTGATTATGCAGGACCATATCACGGGACGTGTTTACTCATTCCTGTCGACGCCTACTCCAAATGGATTCATGTATCAGTCACTACATCGACAACTGCCCAGGTGACATGTAACATGTTGGGTAAAGTTTTCTCCAACTTGGTATCCCAACACTAGTTGTCACGGATAATGGTCCGCAATTCACCTCAGAGCTCTTCCAGACCTTCTTCAAGGAACAAGGCGTCCGTTTCCACCGCACCACAGCTCCATATCACCCCTCGACCAATGGTCAAACTTTAAAAAAGGCCCTAGCCATCTCTGGCGCTAACAAGAACACTCTGCAAATCTTGATCAACCAGTTCTTACTCCAGTACCATAAAGCTCCTCGCCAAACCACAGGAAAACCACTGTTCGACGCAAAGCGTCGAAGTTGTCAGAGTCGATGAACTCAGACTTCCCCGTGTCATTGTCATCGACCGCCTAATTGTCTCCAAACATTTTTAATACCTGCCCCTGCGGGAATCCCTCAGCCGCGGGCCCCCCAGCCCCCTTTTCTAGGTTTTCCCCTTTCCTTACTTCTTTCTCCCAATTTCATTTTCCTATCGACGACAGAGCTCTTCCAATATCAGTCTGCTTCCAACTTCCACCACAGTAACTTCTCACTCTCTCTCTATCGGTTGCCCATGCCAGTTCCGCGTTCCAAGCACTTCCCTTGTGTCGCCCATTTGTACCTCAATTCTAATTCAACTCATTTCCGTACGCAGTATAATACAGTCCTCCTCACGCTCACCGAGTTTCAGTTTCATTGCTATCCTCAGCTCAGATTCTGGCACCTAACAACCACCATCTCTCCTGTTCTTGGGAAGAATCATCAAGTCAAGGATTGATCTAGTTACGCCAGATCTCAAAGCCCGGATGTCTGAAAGGCTAGCGAACAATTTTGCCCCAAATTTCCGGTCGTTCATTGCTGGAGACAAGGTCATGTTCCGCTCATACGGCAACAACACGTCTGTTAGGAAACCTGGTGTAATTGCAGCAAAACTAGGGGACCTCCACTATCTCTTAGGGAGTAATGGGATCAGTTTTAAACGGGGCATATATCAACTCCGTTCTGCTCCAACTGATAAAAATACTCCAGACGTGCCTTCATCCCCGTCGTCGTACTTTCCAATGCTCTCACCCTCACAGGGCGCAAGTCCTCAATCAACAAGACCAGGCCAGCCAGACACCCTAGTCACTCCTCAACTCAGATACTCTCTGTGTGAGCCTCATCCTGCTTGGAGATTCGCATTCTCACAGACTCCATAAGAACTTTCACAAGCAATTTCATTTATATTTTGTAGAAGAGTTTTTCGTTGATTTCAAACTACCAGGGGATAGTGTTATGTATTGACTTCTCCCTTGACGTCTGCTCGCTCCATCTCCCTTTTACACTCGAGGTATCCTTTTGTTTTGGTCTCAACCTAACCTACCTAAAATGTAAATAAAGGAACGCGTTCATGTGAATTGACCCCAACCCGTTTAAAAAAAATCCAACAATTGTCACGTAAAATGCTCAATAAGACAGAAATACATTTTTAAACCCGCATTTTACGGGAACGGTTGTAATTTCAACAAGACCGTCTGGCGAAAGCAGAAAAAAACTGTAAAAATAAATGTACTTGTTCATAACAAACACTCATAAAGAAATTAATAAGTTAGAGCTTGCGATTGAAATTAGGAAGCATGGAAGCTACTATACTCTCGGGACAGACATCTACAGGGCCAGTGTCGGGAAGAGGAAGGCAATAGGTCTTCGTCAGTAGGTGGTGGTTCCTGGTTGTTCGTGACCGGTTTTCCTGTCGCGAATCTCTACAGAACTTGAGCTGGTAAGTGTATGCTAAAGTATGGACTATTTTTAAGTGGGTTTGATAACAGTATTTTGAAATAAGGAAATAATACCAACTAAATAATAATCACTAAACCGACTTCGTACAAAAGTAACAGGTGCAAAACTAATCTGGTTAAGTGGGGCTACAATCAAGAAGAAACAACTTGCGACTGTGGGCTAGAGCAAGATTACGATCATCTTCTACGATGTGACTTACTAACATCACCGTGCACATATGAAGATATTTAATGACATAGCGATCCAAGTGGCTGAATACTGGAAATACAAACTTTAAACGGTGGATCTGGGCACGGAAAGAAGAAGATCGAAAATAAATTAAAAAGGCGTTCAATATTGCTTTCTCTGCATTGAAGGCACTCAATTCCCTACTGTATTGCGAAAGTAAAATCTGTCATATTTCATGACGGTGGGGTGGGTTAAAGATGATCGTTCTGAAGAGTTCGAAGGACGGTTTGGTGAGAAAAACCCTATGACGGCCTATCTGTAAGTTTGGGAAACGTCAGAACACTGAAGAAAGTGAACTAACTGTCTTTAATCACACATAATCTACTACAAAAATTGATCTGTTCCGGCGCAAACATAAAAACTGAACTGCGCCTTTAAATTGGTATCTTCTGGCGCAGCAGATTGTGACAGGAGACCGTGTAGCCCTGAAACGCTTCGCAGAGGTATACCAGCATGCATAATGTTGACAGAAGACAGAGAGCAGCCACAAAGGCGAGGGCTGGCTGAAGATCATGCACAATAGGCTGGACCAGATAGTGAATAGACAATTAGCAGCCGTACTCAGCTCCATCTTCACATCCTCATGCGTACATCAGATAGTTGTCAGGACTCTGTGGATTCTGATGAGTGGGATAGTGAGGCAACTCTGCTCAAACCAATTTGGAACATTTCCGTCGGTCGTGTTCGTATTTGTAGTTATTCAGCGAGTTTGGGGATATTATAAATCTTCACGACCCCAAAATAAATTATGAAGCAGAAATATCAATCGATAGAAACGTTCTTTTGACTCAGTTGATAAATCAAAAATTACCACGAGAGAACCGTACGAACAAATCTGGCGTAATGTTTGACGTAGAACAACTGCCAATCACAAATTCGAATTCGGCCAATTCGCTCGCTACGTTTTAAAATATCGTTGGGAAAAGAGAACTGAAAGAGTACTTTTGTTATGATTCAATTATCTCCTTCTAGTTGGATCGTACATGACATGTGAGACAGATATAACGAAGAGCTGAATTTCCCTCGCATTTCGGGGCGTGAGCGGCTACAAATAGACTTCGTAAACTTCCGCAGTCTGCCAGGTAGATGAAAATAACCAATTCCTCTTGGAACAGCATTTGTTTTTTTGATAAAATACCGTGTTGTTCAGACGGCAAATGGCCCTGCGCTCAGCTTGAAGGTGCAGTTTCGAGCGCGTATGAACTGAATTTATACGCTCGCGAATTTTACTTAAAATATATCTCGTTGAAGCAGCTACTTGTCTTCTATTGTTAAGTTCTAAATTTAAAGAATCAACGAAGTTTGTGACAAAACGTAGTTTTAGACCGAACTAAATCAACTAATCAGCTTTAAGATAATATGCTGTGATAAGGTTGACCACGAAATCTCATATTGATCGAATTCCAAAAAGGTCTTCGTAGAATGCAGTTTCCTTAACGGTGAGCAGTGCAAAGTGCGAAATTAGTTAGCTCGATCCAAACTGGTTTACGTTATCGTCCCCGTTTCAGGGCTGGACTAACTATTCGGCATGAACTCTGGGAAAGAAAAGGGTTAACTGAAAACGAAAAGAGTGGAGGGTTGTAGTTACGTAGGTCATGGAAAAATCTGTATAGTGATTACTAAAGACATATCGGGAACGTAGAAACTAAACCGACACTTTATGTTCCCCTTAAACCTATTCAACGATGAGCTCATCTTAAACCAGACAGACAAACGTGATCGTTATAAAACTTGAGCGTGAATAATAACGTTTCAAAACTATTGAGTGCGGCGTTCTTTTGCACCTAGAACACAAAATACGAACATCCTTTGACATTTCTAAGCGTCAATAGCACTTTGTGTATTACTCGTGAAACGAACAGGATTTCCTCGTCTTAGATATGAACTACCATCCACAATAAAATAATGGTAACCTTGACGGCAGGACGAAACCTTAACGCGTGTGAGGCTTTAGGCGATTCAAAGATTGTATGCATTTTTGAAATCTTCCAGTGATCTACTTTTGAGAATCCCCTGAAACCTTTTCGATGATGTGTTGCCTCGTTTTTGTATGTTTCTATCGTGTTTCTCTCTTATCCTATTTCAATCGGGTTCACAACGATGTTTTGGTTTTCTCAATGTGATACGTTAATAAATTACATTACTTTCTTTCCCGTGGGACCGAGGATCGCAAACATAATATTAAACCAAGGAGGGGAATGAAAGGGGGAAAACACTTGACGAATGAGCACTGCCTTTAACCATAATCATTCTCGTAGAACTTGATCGTTTTGCTAGTTGTGTAATGCGTCCTACCAAATATTTTCCTGTGTAGTTATTTTCTAAAATTTGCGTAACCGGAATATTTATCTCCGTCTACTTCGCTAATTGCCTAGAAGGGTTAGAGAGTGACGTACAGAGGATAACGCCAGATCTGTGTAGCAAAGTTCGCTCAACACAATGCTCATTACGAAACTTGCGAGAAACTTAGCCCGCCATTCTTAATCATAACAGACGTTTCACAAGGGGCCGTTTCTCGGCTCTTTCCCTACTTTACTTGGTATTCAAGTAATGAACGCAGTTAACGCACTTACCCTCTCCCTCCAGTACTTTACGGCGTTATGATGTCAACAAGTCCCAGAAATTTACTTTGGTAGCAGGGAAAGTGGTCGGGGGCAACAGAGTCGGAAAGGAGTTCGGTTGGAACCGTTGTCCTAGTCAACCCTACCTACTCACCCTGTTCATTTGTTGGAAAACTGTTCGAGAGAAAGTGGCGAACTCTGTTTCTAACTTGTTTTCCTCGTTGCGCGATGGAGGGTTGGGCTAACCCTTAGATGTAGGGTACTAAGGTGAAAGCTCCGGCTAATGAACTTGCGAGTAATTTATATTCGAGTTTCACAAGAATCGTTGCTCTGAATTTCTGAGAGCTTGGTTAGAATAAACCTTGAAATTCATTTGGCATTGGAGCTTACCACGAACCGAAGTAAGTAAAGTAAATACAACACTAAATGTTGACCTCAACAAGCGCCATATCGGCTCTTTGGCTATATATAGTCTTCTGACTGTCCCGGAATTTGGGATGTGCACCGCGGCCAGATGACCTATTGTACCAGTCCTACTGCCTTACAGGTCTATGCCTAGCCTCCTGAGGAAAGTCAGGTAGTTCCTGAAAGAGTTATCGTAGGTATAATTGCCCTGGCGAGTTCCCAGTCTGGCGGGCCTGTTCGCCTCACTGTGATCCCCGCATCCGCTAACAACTCAGGGTCAGTTCTGCAGCCAGAAAAAATTATTGTTCAGCAGAACAGTCCAATGTGTTCCAATGGAGCCTACTGCCCGATCCATGATCCCTTTCGAGAGCACTTTGCTGAGCCCCGCTCCCGTTCGGGTATCCTGAATTTCTTGGCAGAACCTTCTCCACGCCTCTCGTTTTGCTTTTCGTAATTCATTGTTGTACTCGGTTAGGGATCTTTTGTACAATTCCCACTCTCTTGTTCTTTTGGCACTGTTAAAGAGTCTCCTAGTTCTGGCTCTTAATGCTCCCAGTTGATTGCTCCACCAGGGTGCGCATCTATTGCTGTCCGCCCTCGTGGTTTGCCTGCAGCTGTTCTCAAAAGAAGACCTCAAGAAGACCTGTGTCAGGGCTGTATTCAGTAACTCGACCTCCATTGGACGTGTGGCAGCCTCTCTTTGGCTAAAAAAACCTTTCGCTAAAGCTAACCTTTGAAATGTCTTTGGTTTATTTTATTTATTTTTATTTTTTACTTCGATAGCGCTACGTAGTCAGATCTCTACATTTAAAAGACATCCGAGTCCGCGAAGCATTTAGAAAAATAGTATTGATCTACAAACGCGAGAGAACAGCTAAATCAATGTTCAACAGCTAAATATGGGACGTCAAAATAAGAGTATGAGCTATACCAGTCTGAAACTAGTTATCATACTGATGGAAACACCCAATTTTTTTCTAAAAAACGGCTCCAAAAATTTGGATTAAATTGGTTTATAGATATATTTAGTGACACTGTGGAAAAAAAACATTTGCGGTAAAATCACGACAGCTGCAATAAAAATTTCGAAAAGAATGTGTTTTAGAACAGTTTTTTAATATCGTTCGTAGATCAATTTGGCGCTGCCCCAGTCAGAATTCAAACCACTGCCATTCTTCCAGCTACTGAAAAAAAAAATCGTGTTGTAAGTCCCTTTCATCACCACCGCATGAACACTTTATCGCTGAATAATAGTAGTGGCATGAGTAGAAGCAACTCAATACATCTCGGAACGTTTACTGCATCCATACATAGAAACGTGGACCTGAATGAACTAGTATCTAGAGGTGTCACTGAATATACGTTGGGCCGAGGAACGTCAATTGATGCGTTCCACCACATATTTTCGTATTTAACGAACGGCGTTTTCCAATCACAATCACATTAGACACTTATCCCAGATGGATCGAGTGTTTCCTCAAGGCTCGAATACACTAATATCGTTTGTTTAACAATTGGAAGAAGTAACCTGACGAATCTCATTCCCGCACATCATACATAATATAATAATGTCCACCAGTCTCGTCCCGTAATATGCAGAAATTTCGTAATTTCGTTTAGTTTCGTTAATGACAAGGTCCTGCGAAAATTCCGCTACCGCGGGTTTCCCTGAGCCGGGGGTTTTTTCCTTCTTTTCTCCTCAATTTCAGGTACCTCGCCGCCAGAGACAGCTCCTCCCTTGTCCGTCTTCTTATAAAACACTTCTCCCTTCCTTTTTACATCCTGTACTGTTTTCCTCAATAGCCCGTGCGCTTTTCCGTTCCTCTCATATCCACACACCCCCCTCCCCCTAAAAATCTCCCAACGCCCAAACAACGTGTAATTGTGGTCTCCTTCATAACCTCATAAGCAGTAAAGTAAGTAAATTCACCACCATTTTCTACAATATTAGGCAAATTCTGAACGGAAACATCTTAAAAGCCATCTATTATTCCCTTGTACAGTCCTTGCTGCAATACGGCATTATTGTGCGGAAAGGGGCAATACAATTTGTGTGGTCCAGAAAGCCAACTTGAAAATTATGACCCGTAAGTCACGTAGACATCTTTCCACTGATCCCTTCAGAGAGATCCTTGCCTTCTCTCTCACGCAGCTCTTCGCAAGGAACCTCTTGCTTGTTTATTCATAAGCATTCTACTCTCCATGAGACTAGCGCAAGGTCAGCTCATTACTCTACAAGATTTGTACTTCATGGTCACTTAGTCAATCCCAAACCTCGACTGGTTCTGACCACTAGAAGCTCTCTGTATGTATTACCCGTTCTCCACAAGCAGGTCTCCAAGTAGCTACAAAAGAAGCAAATTTTTAGCAAAAAGCTAGTTTTTTCACGGTTTATAATGAAAGAGTACGATTTTTCTGAAACGAACTTGGAAAATGTATACTCAGATAAGTTTCACACGTTTTTTTTCTACAAAAATTTGACTACTAAGGTTGTCATTTCTACTTGGACATTACTTCCTTCCTGTTTTTATTTTGTGTGAAGTCCGTACAATGCACTTACTTGTTTTTTTCTTTTAATTGTTTAATTATCTTGTGTGTAACAACTCGTCCCCTCTAAGAAGTTTCCTTTTTATTTTCATGTCTGTTGTTATGAAGTATTAGATCTCTCTCTCAAATCGGATCAGACTTTCAAACGAATGCGAATAAATCAACAGCTTCCAACGAAATTTCAGGGACGCGCCAACGTCTAAATTGTTGCTTATCAAGTTATCGTACGAAGTCTTCTTTGATCACTATGGTTTCCCTCAAAGCAAATCTCGGACATTGCCGTTTATGACTCATCCCTAAAATGAAAATAAAACAAAAAGGAAGGTGAGTGTAAAATTAATTATCGCTTTTTGGTTAACATACATCATCTAAAGGGACACAAAATGGTTTCCCGCCACAGATGGAGTCTCCTTTCGGTTACATTTGCCAGTTAAAAGAGGGAGACGTAAGAAAAGTTCGCACTAGTCAATTTAAGCCAAGCCGTTTACTCGAAAAACAGTTAATAAACGTGGTCGATGCTATTATTATTGAAGAAGAAGAAGAAGAAAAAAGAAAAAAAGAAAAAAGTTTATTGATAAAATAAAACAAAGTAAAAGATTCCTTCTGCATTACAAAAATAAACAATACCGACATGGTTTTTCAAACCGTCTGTCGGGGGCGTCAGCAGGTTATACTAGAAAAAAGATCCTACCGCGAAAACAAAATACAATAAAATAAAAGGAAATTAAAAATTAAATTCATGTACCAACGAAGAGCGATATCTCCAGGCCATCCTACCAAAAGCCACCAGCTGAGGATATCCACCACCATCCAACAAAGCCACAGCCTCATTCCGTGAAAGGACAGGTTTATTAAAAACTGCAATCCTAAACTCTCCAAGTACTGGGCAAGTACAGAGAAAGTGGTGCAAGTCTTCCCTCTCATGTCTATTGCACAGAGCACACTCCTCGTTGTGGTTAGTGTTATACGGCTTTGTATTGAGATATAGCAGTTCTCCCTTCAACTTAAAAATCCACCTCGCCGAGAAAATATCCATCACTAGCTCACTGACCAAGCTCGCGGCCTTGAAGCGGGTGTCAAGCTCCCTATATAGAGTGAACTTCTCCGAGTCCATAGCCGTCTGCCAGAACCACTGCTTTTTGTGCTCCCTAAACCTCTCAAGGATGTCATCTGCATGAAGCCGGATATAGTATTCAAAGGACCAGCAATCCAACTCATCTATGACACCCAATCCAGTCGCGAGGCGGCCAAGATGCCCAGCCCATGACACTCTGTTTCTCATCACTTCCATGGCAATTACTTTAGGGAGACGTGTGTCCGGGAGACTCCTCCTGATACTCCTGAAATCCCCAGCTTGGTGAAGCGTGGCATAGGATATCCCGGATCGTAGCGTTGAACACCTCCGATTTTGCCTTTAGTGGTACAGCAGGATTGGCAAATTATCTTCCCCAAACATTATTGAGGGCAAAATTGGCAGACTGGGCCTTCCGCTCTACGTGCTTGGTGAATGAAAGACGCGGGGTGAGTTCAACTCCCAAATACTGGTAGCTACTCACGATCTCAATTGATTGACCACCAAATTTCCAGTGCTCAGTCGCCCTTCTTCTCCCACCGTTCTGGAAAACCATTATCTTCGACTTCGCTAGATTAGCCTGAAGTCCCCACTTACTACAGTAACTCTCCAAAACATCAATATTCACCTGCAGCTCACCAGGGTCATCCGCTATCACCACCAAATCATCTGCATACATCAGAACTTTTATCACAAGTCCGCCAACCTCTATACCATGTTGCAGCTCTTCTACCAAGTCGTTAAGAAAAACAGAGAATAAAGTGGGGGAGAGAGGACAGCCTTGCTTCACTCCACTCTTAACATCAAAGAACTCTGTTCTACCAGCCTCGGTCCACACTGCAGCTGATACTCCCGAATAAAGGTTCCTCAGAACTGATACAAACTTACTGGAAACTCCCAGAGTAAGCAGCTTGTAGAACAAATATCCACGGTTAATTGTGTCAAAGGCAGACTTCAAGTCTACAAAAAAAACCATAGACTTTACCACCGGGCTGCCTCAGTTTCAAGCTCACAGTGCCAGTCAGAGCGAAAATTGAATCTGTCGTGGAATAACCTCGTCGAAACCATGATTGAAATTCTGTCAGCAGATCTGAATTCTGTGCTATTATTATTGGCAATCCACGAATGATGGTATCAAAAATCGTTCAATGGGGTCATCGGGCGGATGTTTGGATGAAAATTGTAACTAATAACGATGCATTTGGAGACCATCTAAATAGTTGTAAAAACTCGTAACAGTGAAACTAAAATAACTGCTTCTTGCAGAGAATTGAATTCCTCAGTTAGTTTGCAACTCTCACAGTCAATCGAACGACCTCCTGTCGATTGATCGAATTTATGATTTTACTTAGATTTTAAAGTGAGTTAGACTTGTACTAGAACTTGTACTTGTAAAAACGCATACATAGGACAGACAGGACGAAAAATACGGACCTACAAAAATACAGAACTGCACCACCTTACTACATAAACAACAATACAAAGGACGAAAACTGAACATATTAGAAAACACTGAAATCTGTAAACAGACTAACTTCCATGGACAGATCATAAACGAACAAATCAAAAAAAAATGCGACACTACACAAACGAAAACAACCAACTGTCGGACTTACAGACTAACCTATTCAAAAAAGACTTAGAATCGACAACCGACAGACTATTTAAGAAATACAGTACCTTACATTCCTTCCCTTCCCCTCTAATGGGTCTCCCCAAAGGTGCAGGTCCTCGCCTCCCCTCCCCCCTCCACGACGCTCAACCATCCCGTTTATCTTTCTCTTCGTTTATAAAGACCACGACCAACTAACTGACTTAACGGCCAGACGATGATGTCTTTACATCGAAAGCGCTCGCCCACAGTATCTCACCAGCCAGAGGAGATGGACTCAACTAACAGGTAGGAGTACGATTTCCCTCAAATATGCTTTTTCATACGTTCATTGTTCCCGTACATCAAACAAAATATAAGTGAAGTCAACTGATACGATGAAAGGGGCCAACCCTTTCCCACCTCCCAAAATTAATTGAGAAGCCGGTATTGTGTAATATGTAAAAACTAGTTGAGGTTCTCCCACGTCAAGTTGTGCGTTTGTAGTTAGTCCGTATATTTAACACAACCTTGTTCCTCATTGAGCCCGTGGATTCACTCGTGTTCATCCCCCATACTACGAACCATGGATATGACAGAGCCAACACAGAAAAAGACAGATTTCGTTAATTCGCACAGCATTGGCAAGTAATGCGCTGAACATAAAAGAAGGAGTTTCGAAAGTGTCTCGTCGTTCCAGTGGCAACGAATGTGTTTTTATCGAATGTTTTTCGATAACGCTAAGTAGGCACCGCTTTTCTAATACGTCCCAGTGAAAAAACGGTTATTTCAATCGAGCCAGAGTGATAATCAAAGCAGCAAACATGGAATTAACAAAAGAAGCCTCCGCCCATGAACGAAAAACGGCCATCAAGGCGTTTTATTCATCAAGCCGCAACGTGGAGTTGAGAGGGACCCCGCACGCCTTTGATGTCGTGAGCTCTGCTCTACAGGGCCGCTTCAGGAGAGGAACTCCCCGAGAACGAAGAGCGAAAATAAAACCTCCAAATTAAACAGTTGAGCTCATTTAAATGCTTCGTTCACAAATACAACTTGTCACAGCCCACACCTTTCGTTTTACAGCCCCAGCCCCGTTCTACTACGCTTCAGCTCCGTATCTGATCAGCTGCTGTAAACAGAGTATAATTACCTGGTGAGATGCATTAATTTGCTCCAGCGATTTTTACTGCCCTGCCAACTGAAGTAATTTGTGTGTCGCTCTGTCCACGAAAGGGATTGTGATGATTCGATAAATCCGTGCTCCAGTTAGTTTTTAGGGTTTTCGATATATTAGTACCACCGTGTCTCTTTTTTCATCGATACAATTTAACACCACCTTTCCATAACACTTGATTTGCATGAAGTCACGATGGTTTTGGCTACGACAAATTCTTTTCGTATATAGAGCGATTTGGGAATTACCTAGCTATAAGAAATGTCACAAGTTCATTGAAACAGAGCCCGCACGTGATTCATCGATCGGGTCGGCACATTATAACAATTTAGCTGCCTTTTAGAGGTAACTCTTACGGCGATTTTGTCGAAGAGCGAATATTTCAGGTGCTGACACTGATATCCAGACATCTTTCCGATACGTGTCACTGATCTACATTCCTAATCCGTAGGCGTACAAAGCACTCAATAATTCGGCTATTTGATACCTGAGGAACGTCTTCCGTGCAAAGAATTTTTTGCAATAAATGTGAGTGACTTCGCCGACCTACTGTTTCATAAAACGCCTCTAGGAATGATTCTAGCCGTAATTACAGATCGGGCCTTAATATTTTGTTTGCTCCAGTTGATAAAGCGTGGAATATAGTATGTTTGTTAACATTTCCAAGGGAAGTATTTCAACTATTATTGTTTAACCGGGCTTGTCTGGTCATCTTTAATTTAATAGGAAAATACAGTCCTTCTCAAGATACCACCAAGTGCGTTTTATTCTCACAAATTAACCGTTAGATGTTTTCCACTGTTTTCTTTTAAAATGTCCTGTAGTGAACTTAGCTTTAATATAATCATTGTAATCAACTTAGCTTAAGTACACAACCAACAAATAATATTTTATGTCAAACTATGGAAATACGTTGGAAATAAACCACTGACAGAAGGTCATCCACCTGGGGTTTACCCTGGGCCCAGGTCAACCCTTTGAGAACACTGGGGGATTCCCCAGCCCCACGAAGAAGGGGGTACCTCGACCTGTATAAATGTCGAAAGGGCCACTAGTCACTTCAAGCAGTCCCATTCCGACCTTCTGTCAGTGACTACTCACAAAAAACCTCTTTTCATCTTTAAACCTAAAAAAGGAAACGACTCTTTGCTTATTGAGAGTAGCTGTTACTCTACCCCGTAGAGTGTACTTGTCTTCTCAATAAACTGGTGTAGCTATTTCTCCCCTTCAAGAAGTGTACTTGCTCCCGGTAAAATTGTAGTGTAGCTGTTGATTCCCCTTCAGGGGTTCGTACTTGCTCCTACATTAAATTGGTGCAGCTGTTGACTCTCTTCAAGGGCCGTACTTGCTCCCAATTTTTGTATGGATCAGCTGTTGACCCTCGTTCAGAGGATCGTACTTGCTCCCATATATTTGAGAAATTAGTGTAGCTGTTGATTTTATCGTACTTGCTCCTATTTTCCTGTGGTGTAGCTGTTACCTCCTTCAGAGGTGTACTTGCTCCCTCAAACTAGGGACACCTCCTTCAGGGGAGGACAAGGTGGCGTCACATTTTACAAAAACTAAATATGAAATTCGGACATGCCAAATCCAACTAAAAAAATTATTAACTTCAAAAAAGACATAACACGTCCACTTAAAAATCCATTATAAAGCACATTTCGCTGCAACTCTCATAACATCACTCTTGACATTATTCAAAACTCGTTATGTATTACTAATTATGGTTACATGCCACGTTATGAATACAAGAAAACTGTTTATAGACTTTCCTTCCAACGGTTAATGTACAATTAATTTTTATACATTAATTATTACTCTTTTTGAAGGTTTTTCGATAGAAAGAGAAGCATTTTCTGTGAGAAGTATGTTCGCGAGTCATCAACCTTCGTAGTGGCGGAGGTTCGAGGTGGTGAGGTGATGGGTTACCAGCGGTTAAGTGATGTTTGGGTTGGGGGGAATGGATAAAGTAAAATAACAATTCGCTAGTTGGGAGTATATTGAATTGGTTGGTGTTCTTGGTCGGATCCACCCCGTCGCTCACTCTGGTTTGGAGGAAACCTCTCTTTGGCCGCCTTCTGCTTTCATTCGACGGCACAATAAAAAGCGAAGAAGGTTTGGGAAAAAGAAAGTGGTTGATCTCATCGTGCGGCACAGAAGAAGGGTTAATGGCAGCATCTACCTCAGGGGTCCGCACTGCTCTCAGGCTGATTGTGTTCTTAGTGGCACGTCGGAAGATACGATGGTGGGGTGTTCTCCGGCCTTAAAATATCTAGCCCTTTACTTCGACGCACCAGCATTTCGCTAGGACAAATTCAACAGCCATTTGCCGACTGAACGCGTGATCAAACTCAACTATTGTTCCTCGTTGAATTAAAATGAGTGAATTTCGGAAGTAATTCATTGTTTAACCCACTAACAAATGAATTAGATTGGTTATGTAGTTTTATACCTCATTCCTACGAAGTACAGAGAAAAATTACATATGAGGCCTAACAATACATAGTTTTCTTGAGATCCTTAACGTTCGAAATTCTCAGAGACAATAATTTGTCTCTGTGAGCATAATTGTGACAGATTGCAGAACCTAATCGCTTAAAAACTTTTTAATTAGGCGTCACGTCACATAAACCCTTTACTCCCTGTGATCGGGCGGGGCTTTTGACACTTGTCACGGAAGCATACTAAAACTCGAAGATTAGGCACAAAATTGAATGTAAAGGATACATCAATTGTCTGACCCCACGTGACCACACGCGGTAACAGCCCCTCTCGTTGCAACGGCATATACACATTTCTGTTGTGGTGTGATAGTGATGAGAGTTGATCAAGTGGCAAATAACCTGTCGTATGGGCACAGTGATGTTGGGGAGTGCTTCAGGTCCCAAAAGATACCAGAACGTGCACCTGCCACATGTATCCAAACGAGAGACGTCTGTATCGATGATGTGATTCCTGTTACACTATCAAGGTGAATTCATTAATAAATTAAACTGACTTGTCTCCGCGAACCGTCACAATAAGGTGAAGAGCTGATTCGACCCAAAACTAACTACAGATGATTGTGATTGCAAATGTTTGTCTGAAAAATTGCGTTCCAACTGTGAACTGGTGTAGAATGTCAAACGAACTAAATTACTCTTGATGAAGTTGTGAAAACCCATTTCATAAAATAAAAAATATATAACAATTGTCTATTTCCACTAAATTGGAGTTGCAGTATTAGATCGATTTTGACGGTCAAGTCATCATCAGTAACAAAAAGGCAACTGAAAGGGGAACAGCAGAGAGGTTCTCTTATACACATAACGTTGGGTCCGGTTTTCCCAGTGGCAGGTACATCGTAGCGCGAAAATACATAAAGTTGAACACCAACGAGGCCAGTGGTGTCCTATATTGGTGCTCCAGCCTACAAATTGGCAAAGAAGCTGAACGTTCTTTTCAGAGATAAAATCCAATTCCGGCCTCAATACACAATTCAAAATTCGTACGAGTTAGTTGGTGAAATTAGGGATATTCAAGTACCTCCAAATGCTAAACTCGCTTATTTTGATGTGGTTAGCCTCTTCACCAACATCGATGTAGCTCGCGGCAAAGATGTGGTTAATGGGCTAATTCGAAATTCTGTTATTAACGTTTTTTGAAAAAGATGAACTCAGTAAATTAATGTCTATCTGCATGAATCAAAACTATTTTTTGTTTGAAGGGAGATACTACAAGCAGCCGGGGGTTGCCTCTCTCTTATCACCGTTGCTCGCAGACATTTATATGGGCCATATCGAGAAACAGATTCTTAACAAATGCAAACCTAGTAACCTCTTGTATTGGTATAGATACGTAGATGATATTATCATACTGTGGACAGGAACAGTTAAATTCTTTCCTCGAAAGCAGAAATCAACTAGATGCACATATTAAATTAACTCTTGAGTTACGAGGTAATTCTCTTAACATCCTCGATCTTTCTGTCTCCGTGAATAACAAACGGAATTTGCTGTCTTCCGAGAAGAGACGTATAGCGATATCACTATTCGTAACTCATCAAACCATCCACAAGTTCACAAGCATGCCGCTTTCCATAGTATAATAAATCGAGCATTATCTATATCAATGCGTAAGGAAAATTTATTCAATGAAAATTCAGTAATTAAGAATATAGCGGCGAGCAATGGTTATAATGAAGAGCTCATCAATTCTATCTGGAATAAGGTCTTTAAAAAAAATATTAGAGCCGGGATTTCAAAGCTAGTTAGAGAGGTTGTAGTTGGAAGTAGGAACTGGATTAGCATTTTATCATCTAAAGGTTGGGTTTAAAAATCAAAGCAGTCTTAATTCTTCATTAGGCTCAGTTAAAGATGAAATACAAATTCAGGATAAAAGTGGTGTGTATAAATTGAAATGTTCTTGTGGGCTAGAGTATTGTGGACAAACAGGACGAAAATTCAATGAAAGAATCAGGGAGCACGAAAAGGATTATAGGAATAACAAAGGTGGTTCAACTTTTGCAAATCACCTGACCGAATCCTGCCACTCCTTCTCTTTCGATCTAACAGATAGGCAATACATGGAATTTCTCCATTTTTAACCCAAGGGGACGTATGTTGGGTGTACTTGAGAAATTTGAAATCATCAAAAGTAACGGGTTAGGTGTTTATATGAGGTGATCCCTCAAAGCATTCCTCCATTGATGGCTTCATTTTTATGAGACTTCGTTTGACCTTAGTACAATAACCCCTTATTAATTTTCCCTTTTCCGCTATCCCGCTACGATGTACCTGCCCCTTGGAAACCCCGACCCAATGTTCTGTGTATAAGAGAACCTCTCTGCTGTTCCCCTTGCAGTTGCCTTTTTGTTACTGACGATGACTTGACCGTCGACATAGATCAAATTTAGTGGAAATAGCCAATCGTTATACATTTTTTATCTGTTTTATTTTAGAGAATGTCAAAACTATAACCGTCCGTTTGCTCACTAATCCTCTTCTAGGGGTAAGTCCAATCCGGAACCTCGCACCGTCACTTCTTTAATTCGCTTCGTGAACACGCCCTTTTAAAATTTCTTCAGGCTTGTAAGTCCGAAAAACATCATATGAACCATCACGTATCAATCCCAAGATTGAAAGGGTTAGGGAAGTTAGGGTGCCGAACTAAGGTCATGGGCCAAAACGATTGAAAACATACTTCAATTATAGAAGTCCAAACGACGAAGTTTTTCTCTGAAACGGCTGCAACGGTACAAAATAGCGTAACGATTTTTCGAGAGTTTCATCCTTGGCAAAAGTAACCCACTGAACGACGAAATATTTCTATTTCTTTTTATATAATAATTACCAACAACCCAAGACGTTCACTCTATTGTTAAACATTTAAAATTAAGAATTTTGTCAACCTTTCCCTGATATTTTCGAAACAGTAAAAGCGAGCCGACTAATGAAGATCGTGATGTGAGGAGGGGGAACGCGATAAACTCCGGAACGTTGAACACTCCCGACCTTTATGTAACGTTAAGTTCTACCGGGTTCATACGACGTGGAGGAACACCGGTTGGAGCAGTTGGTAGAGCGCGAAAATTGCTTAATATGCTCGTGGTCGATGAAAACGATCCATCGCTCAAAATAGTTTACTTTACTTAGCTCGACAGAGTAGAAAGGGAAGTTATGCAATCGGTTGAAACGTATTTGTTCCTTCAGATCTTTACGTTACAGGGTTATCGAGTACGAAAAAAACCACTGGGGATGCGTGTCTGTGAACAAAACCCATTCTCAGAAACATTGACGACTTCGATTATACATTTTTGTATGGACGCTTACGTACTGCACGACAATAACGTAAAATTCTCATTCTTTTGAAGATGGTGGGAGCAGCACAACAAATTATCAAAGTTATTTTTGCTCAGGTTTTTCCTCATAAATTCCGTTCATATGGTCCAATTAACTACCTATATGACAATTGTTTAATGACGCCCATAGAATAACAAGGAACAACTCCAGGAATTGCGAAATTCAAACTACCGCCCAGTAATTCAAAACAGTTAATACAATCCTTCGAAAAAACCGATTGACAGCACCATGATCTAATCGTGCGCTGGTTACTCAATAATGATCGTGGTATAAGCAAGGACGACTTAATGAATTCAGCGCCACCAGTTTCGACGTAAAACGTTGCACTACCAGATTTGTATAAACTGAATAAATTAGTGGCTACAGTGGAAAAGTCAGTGATTAACCCTGAGAAAAGTTGTGGGTCTTTTATCGATTTAGAGTTTTACCAAGGAAAACTGATAATATAGCAATCCTGGAGGAAAGAACTTCGAGCAGCTCCACCGTTTGCTCTACGAGGCACTCACAGAACGAAATTCAATTTCGAAGTAACTTGTACAGAAGTGATTTGATGCTTTGAGTGCATAACGACACGATGAAACCACCGTCCATAACGCGATAATTATTCATATCACAATCTTCCCGTTCTGCAGTCTGAGTTAACAATAAATCGTTCAGCGAACTGCATTCCCCTGTTTCCTCGGTCGGGGATAAATTTCCTCCCCAAGTCCGAGGGAATGACCAAAAGCAATATCCGGACCTAACTCTGAGGCCGTTCCGTTGATTTAAGAAATTAGAAGCGTGTGGTATTTCTTAAGGGGAATGTGAAGAGAAGATGACGGAACGAAGTCTCTCATATGACCTTTGCCCACCTTTATTATCTCCAATCGTTCCCATTATAACTTGCCTACGTGCTCGCTTTCCACAAGTCGGTAAAAACTCTCTCGCCAATCAATAATTACCTTCCAGCAATTTTTCCGCGTTGACCACCGTCTACGACTAGATCGGGTCTATGTTGGGTTTGGAAATATTTTTAATGGGAGAGAGTTTGAGCGGTTGCAATAGCGCAGCTTACAGAGTGCAACTAAAAAACAAAATGATTGGGTGATGTAGGGCTATGTGTCTGGACACGACGGAGAGAGGACGACCATAAAAAAATAGCTCACAAGCTCATCCTTCCTGACGATCAACTGCTCAAAAACTTGATGAAAACTACCTAAAGTTAACTATAGTTATCATAGTGATCAAAACACCAAATATTTTTTTTCTCAAAAACGGCTCTAACGAGTTTGATTAAATTCTTTATATTGGTAGCTCTTAATATGATAATTATACCATAAAATTCCCATCTGTGGGAAAATGTCGAGAGCAGCACAATAAATTACCAAAACTTTAGACGAAATCGATTTTAGCGCGGTTTTTAGAGAAAACAACAGTACCAAATCAGCTGAAACTTGGTGTACAGTCTACAGGTTACCATGGGGCGCAAAAATAAGGACATGGGCAAAATCCACCCAAAGTTAACTATAGTTATCTGAAGGCGGCCACTGACAATCGTTCCAAGTAGAGTAGCGCGGCGCGAAGTCAGGCAATATTGGAATGACGGAAAGAAGAGTCGAAAGTGGGGTTCATTCAAGATCGTACTCCACTCCAATCCACCGTTCTGTCTTTTGAAGAGGAAGCGGTGTATCAAAATTGCCTATTACCTGTATTATCATTTGATTTATTAATGATAGATTGAAAAGCGTCTTGCCGCAAGATGGACAAAGAAGAATCTCTTCTTTTGGCCACAGTTGTATGCTTGTACGCCAAACAAAGAAGACCCAAACGGAAGTGGGTGAAACAATGGTTTCTCAACAGAAGAAAATAAAAAATTACGGAAATTACTTCAAAAGCTGCGGTTAGAACCATCTGGCTGGAGAAATTACTTGTGAATGAATGAAGAGGCCTACTTTTTTCAATTACTCCATTTGGTTACACCAATGATTAAAAAAGAAGACACCGTCATGAGACATTGCATTACTCCCCATGAGAGGCTCGCTGCTACATTTCGATTTCTGGCAACTGGGATGAATTTTGATGAGCTGAAATCTGGGTCACTCGTTATCCACAAGCAGCTATGTTCCTTGTATAAATCAATTACGGAAATTACGAAATCCTTGTTGGAAACACTCATTTCGCGGCGAAAAAACGTATATTGGGGAAAGAACTGACAGATTAAACACAGGGCAAAAGGCGACAAGTGAGTTGTTCGATTTTGAATCATAGGAAAGTGCCCGGTTTCCCCACTCACGTTCGTTCCTTCGCGCCATCTGTCCGTATTGCCGGGTCGCGTTTCCCCATTCACGAGCAGTTGGAGTGATGCTGTTTTGGCGCGGCGCGATGGCTTTTGGACTGGTTGGAATTCCATCACGTCCCGTCACTCCACTCCAAACTCGACGAGTTTCGCCATTCACGTCGTTCCATTGGAGCGCTACCGCGCCATTTGGCTTGTTGGAACGATCGTCAGTGGCCACCTATAGTGATCAAAACACCACATTTTTTTTCTCAAAAACGGCTCTAACGATTTAGATTTGATTTTGAATTGGTGTAGAGCTAAGGAAAGTTTTGTGTTGCAACGCACCATATATTTCGATGGTTTGCTTCTCATGCCAATAGATGTTTCGTTGAAACTCGTTCTATAATAAAAAGATTAAAAGGTTGTACAGTGAAGTCGACGAAGAGCTGCAGCGGAAATCTCAAGTGAGATTCGCTTACTTATTTTGGGAACGAAATAGAAACGTTATACTCTTGAATCTCAGCTTACTTTCGTCAGCTGACAAAGGGGAATTGAAACGGATTCCTCAACGACGAAAGGAGCAATGAAAATAAACAACTTAGCCGGTGAACAATTTGAACGAGCGGTGAGCGACATGATGAGCTGAATCATGTTCACGGTCGAGAAGTAACGTAAAACTGAGCGTCATGTCACGTTGGTTGAAGCTTTTAGCGTAAAGATGTGCAAGTAAACAGGCGATTGGTGGTAGAAGAGGCTGAGCGTCGAGCCTGGGAGCTGTCAGGTGCTGGATTCATAGGCTGCCCAGTTTGTTCGTTGAGAACGGCCAGTTTGCCTATCCGATATTAATCAGTTGAACCAGGTAGCGATATGGGGAGTCCTAAGGTAATTTGGAAAGCTTGGAAAGGTCAATCTTGGGTCAAACTTTGTGATAGTATATTATGTGTAACCAATACTAAGCAGTACCGCTAATGTTGTTTGTTCGACTTGAGTATGGAGCAATGAACCAATGCCAGACAAAAAAAGACCCAAGAAGCTCCAAAACAAACACCTGGTGCGCCACATCACACAACTTTCCTCAGCTAGTCGTGAATTCAGCGGTTGATGGTACTCAGTAACTGATCAAACCTGTTTTTCACCCAGTTATAAGAAAACACTGTGAGAAAAAATTGGCGAGAAAACGACGTTAATTTGAATTCTGGAATTTTCGAGGTTTCCCTCGTTGATATTGTTTTACTAAACCCCCATCATATAGGTCGTTGATTGGACTACATCTCTGATTTTATTTGAGAGCGCTTGTGTCACACAAGCGGGATCAACTGAAATAAAATCGTTCCCCGTCAGAATGTTTGTTAGTTTATTGATCTTGTCCCGTTAATAGTTTATATCAATAATAGCTGTTCAACACGAAATTGATTCAAACCGCTAGACCGATTTTTCTCGCACCCTTATTTTCGCGAATTAATATACTCGTACAGTTGAGGTGATTCAGTTGGGCCGTTCTTTCGCTATCGCCTTCACAACCTGAACAGAACGACACACAGATCTTTTTGTCTAATGGCGTTTCCCGGACTCGCTAGCCTTTGAAACGGGAAGTTCTGAAAAATGCCCAAAAAAATGTTGAGTTCTCTTCAGATGTTTCAAGAGCTTTCGGGTTAAAAAACGTTTTATGGGAAAATGCATGCGTTTGCGAACGCGATTGAGAGACGACGAAACCAAATCGAAGCAAATTTGATATGTAGCCTGTAGCTTACTGACGTCAAAATCAGGGTACCAGCAAAATTGGTCTCAAACTAACTATATTTATACTGATCAAAACACCAAATTTTTTTTTTCAAAAACAGCTCTAACGAGGTTTTCGTTCGGACAGCTCCAACTAGCATGGAAATACCTTAACATTATCCGAGTGAAGCACAATAAAATATCAAATTGGCGTGATTCTCTTATAAGTTCAGCCCAAATGACACTATGAATAAATTACAGTTTGCTGTACAAGGATCTTCTCAAAAACATAGTATCATAAATCTCCTGTGCGCTGTCCGCTCAATAATGGGTATCTGTGAGTACGAGCAGCACAGTTAATCCCAGAACCTTGAGCTCCAAGAACTTCAACGACACAACAACAAATTTAACTAGTTGCCAGAGAGAAAAAAATTGCTGAATGAACAACCTAAGGAAAGTTGTGTGATGCGACGCACCAGATACGTTTTATTACTATTATTTTACTTCCTGTCAAACGATGGGTGGAGTGGAAGCGTAACTAACTGCAACTCTGGTGTTCTAAAATCTTCAAACCTTTAAACTTTCAAGGGACCCTCCCTCCATTCCCCTTCGCGCCCTCAACCTTCACCAAACCATCTCCCTCCATACCACAAAGGAAAGCGTGGGGGTAGGGGGGGGGTGGCGATGAGGGTGCTGCCAGTGCACCAACAGCGAGCGACCTACTTTTTGTTAATCTTCGTTAGTTCAGAGCTGGCGTTCGTCTTTAATTTACGTTCTCGGCTAATCTACTTTGCACTTATTACTTCGTCGGTTTTTGATTCCTTCGTACAAAGCCGCTCTTTCAATTTTCAAAATTAACTCAATTCATTTTCGCTAGGGAATGGCCGCCTATAGTTACCCCATTCAAAACGAGTGTTGATGTAGCGACAGCTCTTATAAATCGAGTATTTAAAGTGGTGAATACGGCCAAGCGCAGCAAAATTGACAAGTTGATGAAATATTTTTAGTAGAAGTAAAAAAAATCCCGTAACGTGCTCTTCATGAAGTATTTTTCTTGGCTGTATGAAAGATAGTGAGTTAGCTTTATTGTAATCCGAGAAATGCTTCAAATAAAAACTAATTTTTTCTTTGAGCGAAGCTACATTGCTTGTACAGCGAAAACCATACGCTTGTGTCAGAAAAGTGCCTGAGTGCCTGATAATGTGTTTTCCGTTCACCAAAGTCTCCTCGTTCTTTCCACAAGCTAAGCGTACTGTTCGACGCAAAGCCCAACGTGACTCACCAACGGCAAACTCATTGTTTCCTTTTACCCTCTCGTACCTGCAGAAATTCCACTACCGTGGTCAGTTATTTCTAACAGCCGTGGATTCCACTGAAGTGGGGTTTTCCCTTTCTTTATTTTCCCTCTCCTCAATTTCACATTCCTCACCAGGACAGAGCTCTTCCAAATCATTCCGCCATCAACTCTTGGCCCAGTCTTCTCGCTCTCTCACTACGATAGTTTCCCGCCCCAGTTCATGCACATAAGTCCCCAGTTGTACACATAATACAGTCCTTCTCAGGTTCACCGAGTTTCTTCACTTTAAGCTTCAACTCTCCCTCTCGTGCTCCCAACATGCATATGTAAAGGCGTAAACCGAACTCGAACATTGTTTGAGTTTCAAATCAATCTACAAAGAACAGGATGAACGCAAATCCAGCACGATGTTAGCAAAGTATAAATACAATACGAAGACACGAATACATTTCATTAGACGTTAAAGTACACACTATATCATAAGATTACAACATACAGATAAGCATTAGAGAAAATGCTTAAATAAAAAAATATACTTGAGGTAATTAGGGTGAACACGTAGCTACGTTAAATATATTCAGAAATTTATTTTGCGACATCACACGATTTTCTTCAGCCACACACATCCAATACGTTTTTCACTTACTTCATTTGAACGTGGTAAAACCACTTCACATCATCCGGTGCAAAAAGTTTCGGCATTTATTGTTCTGATCTCTTTATTCTCTCAGGTATGACAAACTGTTAGAACCGTTTCTCAGAAAAAATAAACAGGGTTTCAATTTTGGGTATGAATTCATGACTACAGGGGTTGCCTGAGAACGGGCATAAATAAAAAACGCTGCAAAATATTACACGACGGTTTATTATTCTCTTGCACTGCACTGACTTATCCCATTCAATCCAAAGTTGAAAAATATTACATATAATGACATAACGTGGCCATATCAAGAAACGACAACTCATGTGCAAACGACGGTGTTTGTATAGATCCCCTATGTGATTGGCTACTGCCCCGTTGTCTGGGGTAGCAAACTAACAGTCAATCAAAAGAGAGTATTGGCCCAATCCCAGAGAGTTCACTACAAGGCCTATAAGACTGTATCAAGAGAAGCACTCCAGGTGATCACTGGTCAGTTACCAGTTGATTTGGTTGTTGAGTGCATGGTTGACAAGTGGAGAGTGAAACGGGAGCTTCCCCCGCTTTGGGCTGAACTCTGTGCGGATCTCACCACAGAACAGAAACTTGCCGCCATCGATGAATGGGCTCTAGAGAAATGGCAAGCGAGATGGGAATCCTCGTCAAAGGGACGTGATACGTATGAGTTCTTCCCCAACATCCGTGAACGTCTTTCTAGAAAATGGGTTGAGCCAGACCACTGGACGAGCCAGTTCCTCACGGGACACGGTGACTTCAATGCCCGGCTCCACTTCTTTTCTCTGAAAGACTCTCCATTATGCACGTCTTGCGCCTACAGTGCGGAGGAAACAAGAAACCATGTGCTGCTCCACTGTAGTTTCTACAACAGTGAGCGACGGTTGTTGGGAGGGCAAACGAACTTAGCAGCATTGACTGCTACAAAACAAGCCTATAACCATTTTGCAAAGTTCGCGAAGAAGGTGATGGCTACGAAACGTGGTCATAGTTGATCTGTCCTTTTGAAACTTGCCACCCAAGTAAACAGTAAGATCAGGTAGGGAACCAGATTAAGAACTCCTCCCAGATGGTACGGGATTCCTCTGGTGGTCACCTTCGCGCGGTCACACACGGACAACAGCTCTCTACCGGGAGACTGGCTAACGACCAAATACCTGCCGTACCTCCACAGGTCTGATTTCGGTGGATGCTGCAGGGGCCGGCTTCTTGCATATCAGCGAAACCGCAACTTCTATGACTGATATAACCCTCGTCGAGGGTTTAGGTACAGTCATCAAATAAGGAAACAGACCTGTATAGATCCCCTACGGTGCTAAGATTTGCTAAGATGGTGCGACGAGTCAAACTATCAGGTTGTTGGAGTGAAACGGGAACTAGCGCGAGAAATGAGCGTCGGCCATCGAAAAAACAACAATTCATGTGATTTCATTGTATTCCATCTAGATGTAGTCATTCGCCGGTGGGACCCGTCGTATTCGATTCAGCATCGAAAAATACTGAGAGAACAATACCTAACAAGTCGTTATTGCAATGAAACTGCCAAAATACCGTTTAATGGAAATTTCGTAAACCATTTTTGGCCCATAGTGGCTATTGTTTTCATCCAATCGGAGTGCCAAATAGGCGGGCACAACTAGAGCCGATTTTTATGCGAAAAAAACAGATTATTTTAGACCTCGACAACACACGACGACGGCCGGACTTTGCACATTTGGAATACCCATGCCTTTAAACGTGAAGTTTCAAATTTTTAAGGATAGCTGTCAAAAGTTTCCCCCACCGAAAGCTTAGTTGTATTACTCAGAATGCATAAAGAACCAAATTAATGTTTTCTACCCGTTGCGTCACTTTTCTGCCTACTTCGTATCGTTAACAACGACGTTCCCTCCATCTTGAAATATACTTGGTGCTGTAATAAATAAAGTGTAAATACGCACTTACGTACAAGAAAGTTCTAAAATAAATACGGGCACCAGATATTTATTTTCCAAAACTATTATATTATCGAAGCCTTCAAGCGATTTCGGTTTATACAGAGCTCGGCCGGAAACCTGGTTATAGCTTCGACGGTTCATGTTTATGGCACAACTTTCTCGTTTCAGAACCGCCCTCGCAGTGAACAACAGATCGTCGGAGAAAAAGCTCCCACTACTTATAACTTCTCGCATCTGGCCCTGGGTTCCAAGAACAGCTTGGAGGGATTCTCCTTAAGAAGACCAGTTCCAAAACTGCAAAACTTTCACGGGGCAACAAACAATGTTATACTCTCTTGCGTCGTATCAAACTCTTGGCGAGTCAAGACTTAATGACAGTAAATGCATTACGTCACGATAATTACTTGAGGATAACGATGAAGGTCGCATGAACGACTATCCCGAATTTTATTATTGACATGCCCTAACCTTGGTTTTAACGATCATATCAGAAACGGGAATCACACACGAGGAAAATTCTGCTTTTGAGACTTTCGTAACAACTTTACGCTTCACATCAATACCCTACATAACTCACTGGTGTGGCACGTTCCACAACTTTCCTCGCTCCCTCGTAAATTGTAAGACGCACAATATATGCTCTATCTCTGCATTTCCGTTCGTTTTATTTGCACTTAAATGTCTACGCGGAACAAAACTCAGTCGCTAGTTACGTTCAGGACAAGTCAAAAACTGCTGCAAATTATTGCTCAACAGTTTATTATAATCTTTCACAACACGATTGAAACGTATCTTATTCAATCCACTAAAATTGATCTTTTCTAGGCGACGCTAAGCAATTGCAACTACGTGACGAGTCGAAGTGACGGGTGACACTGTGAGAGGAAATGGGTGCAGGCCAGAGAGGAACGATAAATTTCGCTATATGGTCCCACAGGTTCCTTCAAGCAGCAGAATTCGCCCGACCATATTTATTTTGATTTCACTGTTTTTCCATTTAGCCGCAGTTCTTCGCCTCTGAGACCCGTCTTATTCGAAAAATATCTAGGAAACGAAACCAAATACGAAGTAGTTGCAATAAAACTGCTAAACCGTTGATGTTTTTCTTATTTTTCAAGCCACAACTACCACGGGTTTCTTCTTATCGGATTACTTGCACAACTAGATCCTATTTAGAGCTTTTGTGCGAGAAAAAACAATTGTTTTATATCACGCTAAATGTGTCACTATTCGACGAACATTGCAGATTTTGTAATCACCACGCGTTGAATCGCAGTCGTCCAATTAGTCACTGGCTGTAAAAAAATTTCCTAACTAAAAAAGAACTTATAACGATCGATTTTAGGATATGTTGTGGGGGACAGCTCCGTTCAACGACACATACGATATGCCAACGGGAATGAAGGTTGATAAAGTGTGGCGTTTATTGTTGAAAACGGGAAAACGTAAAAATTCGTTCGTAGCGTATTTCGGGTTTTAGCTCTTCTTAATCGTTAGCCAAAAAAAGATTCACAGCGGATTATATATAGCTATTGCCTGGTTGAAGATTCTTTTCTTTCTTTCATAGAGAAATTCTTTTTGCTTCTTTTGCACATTTGTACGGCGATGTTGATTAAACACGGAATGAATTGCTCCGTACAGGATATGAGGTAAGTTTTCTCAAAACCATTAGTTGTTTCTGGGTGTTGGCCGCACGAATGGGGGAGCTTGGAACTGAGAAATAAAATAATCTGGTGAGCTTGAGGGAGGAGCGAATTACACGTGACAGAAAAGCGATATCCGGTTGAGTATGAGTATATAAACGCTCACAAGGGACTCTCAATACATGTGAACTAGTTGTGGGACACTAAGCGGAGGGAGAGGGACAGAGAGAGTTGACTTGGGAGTAGTGCTAGCCGAGAGACGAATCGTTGGGAGAACTGGGAGACGTTTGTATCACGAGAGCTGAAGCATGACTGGCTTGTAGGAAGCTGTCTTTTGAGAAGAGGAATTTACAATTTAGAGGTGAGAGAAGATTGTTGGGAATGTCCACGACAGAGAAAAATTCGTTGTCAATCGGAAACAACTGAGGAGTGGGACTTCCACAGATACAAACAAAAGGGTTGATATAAAAAGGTGTTTGAGGAAACAACGACTTTCCAGAGGTCAGGTGAATCCTATTAGGGCAAGTGTAGACATTTTGGAGGTCAATGTTACAGGTTACACTGGTTGTAACCCCTCGAAACCTCAAAATTTTGAAGTAACATCGGCTCCTTGGTTGCTGGTTAGTTTACTCTTCACGCGCCAAAATTAGTACACGGGAGTGGTGCACTGTTAATGCGGAGAACAGCCGCATATAACTCCAAATCGTCCACTAGTCAATTTCTGCGAACGTTAGTCCAGATTGTTCGAGGATTTCTTCATTCAAAGTGACATTGAGTTCTAGAAAATTGCTAGGGGCGAACAGTTGAGATCGCTCGGTCGTGTGGGTCGTGAAGATCAAGATGTGCCCGCCCTATCTCAGTGCATTGCTGGTCCTCTGGTTCAAGGCGTCGTCGACCATTCGTTTATGATTGTAGATTAACGTAACGTGTAAAAAAATGCCAATAATAGAAATACAATACACAAATAAAAATCACTTTGAATTTCAGTGCAAATTTTGTTTACCAAGACATACCCAAAATCTAGCGTTTCTTTTAAGATATGCAGCTGACGAATTTCCATGTTCCAGTTATTGCAATCGTTTAAAAAATGTTGGAGTTCGATTTTCTACGAAATTCTAAGCTTCGTAAAGTTCGTTAATTCGGAAAATCATCCAGCGGGAAGCCAACCAAATTTCGTTTTGAAACGGAGGACATGAACCGATCTCGTGACATCATGAGTTTCACGCTTTTACGATTCGTAATTACCATGGTAAAGGTAACTCCATGCATTCTGAGACTATTTCCCACAACATTCACGAAACTTTGTTCACCTAGAGAGCTCCACTTCTGAACCTTGTTCTCCTCGGTCCTACAAAGTCAAATTAACACTACTTTATCGAGTGAAATACCGTTTATTCTTTTAAATTTCCTCAGATTTGTACGTTTTAGGGCCTTACGAGTTCGAAAAACGCCATTCGAGACACTGTGGAGCGATTGACTTGTATGGTGTAACGTGTTGGGTATTAATTAATAAGAACGAGCTAATTTGAATAGTTTTATGATCAACTATGTTTGTTCCTATCGCTCGTCCCGGTGAACAGCGGGGAGGTTCACAGGTGGTGGTCGCAAAGACGAAAAGTGGATCGAAGGCAGAGGGCACTTCGGCCATATCCTTACATATTTCCCCTCTTAATTAAGAGACAACAATACAAAAATAAGTAACCTAGAAATCGAATCACAGTTCGAGTAAACAAAATAAGTCAATACTTCCACAAATAAAAGTTATGTTACTCCAAAGTCTCTTCTAGCTGACTCACGTCATCTCTTCTGTGAGTCTTGACTGGTCTTGACTTTGGTGACAATGAAGGAGGGTTAGTAGGGCTGTTTTTCTGTGATTGTTCGGAAGAAATAGGGCTCTGGTGCATGTTTGGGCTGATGTTGGGGATTTTCCCATTGAGAATAGCACTGGAGTACGGATTCTCTGTTGAGACATTATCTTGGATCGGAGCAGGTTGAGCCTCATCTTTTCTAGGTCTAACCTGGTCACCAATCAAGTAGGTTTTGGCCACATTCCCGCCATAGTCCTTCATTTGCTTCCGTTGCTGGCGTTCTACGCGTGAGGCAGCGGTAGGAGGTTGAAGGAGGTCGAGGCGATTCCGGAGCTGGCGACCCATCAGCATTTGTGCTGGAGAAGTTCCATTTGTAGTGTCGGGTGTGTTGCGGTAGTCTAAGAGGAACCTCGCGGAAAATCCGCGGGGAGGTTCACAGGTGGTGGTCGCAAAGACCAGAAATGGATCAAAGGCAGAGGGCGCTTCGACCATATTCTTACATTTGGGAACTCGATTGAGAAGGAAAGGTTCAACCAAATCAGCTCGAGTTCGATATTCAGGCTTCAGACCAACACGAGGCGCCAAAAAAGCAGGAAGTTAGCCTTCATTAATTGGTAGAGCTTATGGAGCGGAGAAAAATTTTGTGACCGTCGTCCCAGAATTTTAAAAAATAATTCCTATCAACGCACCACTGCATCTGTTTTACACGTTTGAAATCTGAATTCGGGTACAAGTTACCAACTGTTTACCTGTAAATATGTGCAATGGGTTCATTTGAATGATTTTAATTATAAATTAAATTAATTCCATTCGATCTTCTGATAAAACTAGTTGGCTGTGTAGTCCGTTTTTGTGAGCGTACTTTTGACAATAGCCTTTGTCGCTTAATTATCTTTGATGTGGTTGAACCGAATCCAATAATGCAGCGTTGTAATTATTAGTACTAAATTATTAACAACCCTCAGGGTAATAACTGACATTTTGTTCCTCATTCAGCGATATTGAGTTTCGTAATTAAATTGACGGTGAGAGATAGCGAAAACGAATCACAACTTGAAACCGTTGACCCGTAGTGTCTGGGCGCTACAAGTTTGGCGGCCTTTCGAGCGATTCTCAAGGGTTTAGGAAGGGGGGGGGGAGAAAGTAGATCCCTCCTCTTCGATGACTGGAAGCTGCCGTCCACTCAGTCAGGAAGACGCTTCTAACATGAGTTCTTCCGCCGCCCTCAAGGTACGTAACTAAAATTGAATTTGGAAGTTTTCGAAAATATTGATTGAGCTTACGTGGTTTCCATAACCATCGAAGCGTAGAAAGGAACGTTAAACAATTACGGGTGTTAAATGAATAGGTGCGGCGAAAGTGGTTGTTTTGGATCGCCGCATCGTTGAGATCTAGGAATCAGCACTTCGTATTTCCCACTGTGCAGAATGAATATTTGTGTAGTTCGAAGTAGAGCAGAACAATAACTTTAAGGAGTCGCATTACTGAGCAAAAATGTTGTTTCTGTAAGAAATCAATGATTTAGTCTTACTGACATTTTTCTAGACTATATCAGAGGCTATCCATGAACGATATCGTGACTTTTGATGAGGGGAGGAGACATCGAATGTGGCAACTATTGACAAAGACTAGGGGGCGCTGTTTATCGGTGCGTGATCTGACAAATTGCGTTTTGATTTCACGTCTACGAGTTGTTCTTCCAAATCAAGACGCCACACTCTTTTTATTATTTGTTGTAACGCAGTAAACTTCTTTACGAAGGGAAAGAAGAGAATATAAAATAACGAAGTTTTTATATTCTATATTCGTTGTCTCGGACAGCCCCGCATAGTCACACACTAACCGAATGAGTTTAAGGTACATCTGGCAGACATATCCCTCTAAATAGATATATTTTAAGTATTTTCCACCATCTGTTAGGTTTCACTCTTTGAATGAATTCTTGCACAAAACGAGGTGCACATAAAATTTAAACTAACTGTATGCCCTTACATTAAGCATTGGAAGCCATAACTACTTCTTCTATCCCCCCCAGTACACACCGCAATCCTCCAGCTGATCAAAATATCCTGTGAAAACTAAACCGGACATTTTCCACCATGAAAAGAATGATCTTCGTTTACGTTAGAACCCGAGCACGAAATACGCACGCCAACGGAACGACACTACGCGAAACCATTATTTACAAATTTCCCTGTAACATCCTGTGATAATTCCGTGGTTGACGCGTTTTAATCTATAGAACTGCAGGTTTTGATTTCTTATTAGTCACACGAACCCGTAAACTACGAAACCTGCAGGTTTTATTACATATTCTTATACGATTCTTGTATTGTCGTGTTCAATATAAAATCAGGCTGCTCATATCGAAGCATATTCGTTTTGTTGTTGAATATTTTCTCTATAACATCCGCAATTTCAGCATTAATAATTCTTACCAACAACCTTCTTGTGAAAGGTTTTCCTAAATAAAGGGGCGTTCGAACTTTTTCCAGTCATTTATTTATTTTATTTTTGATGTTCCTTCACCGCAATATTGGATTGACGTACGTGCGTACCACTTTCTTAACCCGTGAAGTTTCAAATTGCAGTGAAACGCCAATTATCTTCACTTTGATCATACAATAAAAGTCGTGGCGGTAGTTGCAACAGCTTAAGAAATTCCGAAACTTTTAATATTTTATGTTATGAGTTTTATGTTACTGAGTGAAAAATATCTGGTGCGTTGCAACACACAACTTTCCTTAGCTCTGCAACAATTCACTTCGTACATGGCTAATTCATTTATCACTCAGTTAATTTGAAGTTGGTCAAATAACCCTTTACGGCAGCAGGAAGCGGTAGCGCTTACAGTTCCAGATTTTATTGTGCTGCTTGTACTCATTGCAGGACCAATATTGAGCAATCGGTACACAGATAATTAATGAGGCAGTAAACATAAATTGTTTGAAGAAGGATAGTGATTACTTTTGCAGAGTTATTGGGTAAAAATGTTTAGGACTGGTAGTAAGCGAAACGGCAGTAGTTGAAATTCAGGAATTTCTGGAGTGACTCCCATGTATCTCATGAGCGTTTGTAAACAGTCACTCTTTAGGTATTTTGGATTGGACTACAATACCTTTTTTTTTACATTCTACTAACATTCCAGCGGAGTTTATAAAGAAAAAACCGCACTAAAAACGCTTTTGGTCGAAACTTTTGATCATTTATTGTGCTGCTCTCGTCATTTTCCCTCGAATGGGAATTTTATGGTATCATTGCCTTATTGAGAGCTATCAGTATAAAAAATGTAATCAAAATCGTTAGAGCCGTTTTTGAGAAAAAAAATTTGGTGTTTTGATCACTATGATAAGTATAGTTAACTTTCGGTGGATTTTGCCCATACCCTTATTTTTGCGTTCCATGGTAACCTGTAGGCTAGAAATCAAGTTTCAGCTGATTTGGTACGGTTGTTTTCACTAAAAACCGCGCTCAAATCGATTTCGTCGAAAGTTTTGGTAATTTATTGTGCTGCTCTCGCCATTTTCCCATAGATGGGAATTTTAGTGTATGTTGGCCGTATTGAGAGCTATCAATATAAAAAATTTAATCAAGATCTTTAGAGCCGTTTTTGAGAAAAAAAATATTTGGTGTTTTGATTACTATAATAACTATAGTTAACTTTCGATGGATTTTGTTCAAACCCTCGTTTTGGCGTTTCATGGTGACTTGCGGGCGAGATACCAAGTTTGAGTGGATTTGGTACGGTGGTTTTCTCTAAAAATCGTTCACAGACACACATACACACACACAGACCATTTTCCCAAATAGTGTTTTTCGAACTCAGGAGGGTCTGAAACGTAAAGATCTGAAGAAAACTCAAAATTTTTTTTTCAGCCGATTACATAACTTTCCTTTCTACTTCGTAGAGCCAAGGATGGTAAAAATATGGGGTAAGTAGCTAAGCCATGAAAATCGCAAACGTTGGAACAACAGATATTTTAAGCAACCTTTTTGCTACTTGATTAGTAATTGGAATCATCCGAACACATCACTTGAAAACGAAACAGAAGAAAAGGAACAACAGTTTACGAACTAATTCACAAACATAAGCCACGTCGTTATCTTCGAATGCTAAGTATTTGCGGTTAGTTGAAGGTTTTGTTTGGCAAATAAGGGCACTCCAGAAGTGGAAAATGACTGTTTTATAAATGACGCGATCACAGGAATGTTTAATACGTACATAATTTTTTCGTGAAGTTTCATTTACAAGGGTTTTCAACGATGTTCAATTTTCGTAAGTCTTCCAGTGTGAAAAAACCGAAAATCCTCGGTTTTCTGGGCGATTTGATTTACTGGTGGTTTCTGTTCTGAAAAGCCAACCAGATTCCACCTACTGCAGTCAGTAGAGGGGAATTCTTGTTGAATGTCAGAGGTACTTTGGTTTGGGGGGTTTTCAGTATTCGATACTCGTTTAATATAAGAGCCAAACACAATTTAGCTTCCAATTTCGCGAACCTCTCTCCGATGCAAATTCTGGGGCCAAGCCCGAACGGTAAGAAAGTTCCTCGTTGAACGTTATTCGTTTCTTCGTCGAATCTCTCAGGAAGAAATTTTTCAGGTTCGGGGTAATACTGAGGGTCGTGATGTATAGCGTACGTCGGTATCAGTATTTTCATTCCGACAGGAAGAACTAAGTCGGAATTAGGTATTCGGTACTCGCGAGTTACACGCCGGGTTAATGTTTGAACTGGGGGGTATTTCCTGAGCGTTTCAGTCAAAACTTGTTGTAAATAAGACATTTCTTGCAACGCGTCATAGCTCGCTTCTCCATTATGCTTGCTCAAAACGTGCGATATTTCGTTGTAGAGACGGTTTTGTACGTCTTGGTTGAGCGCCAGTTCGTATAGCGCATACGTGATGGTTGTGGCTGTCGTTTCGAATCCTGCCAAGAAGAAAACGAATGAGGAAGAAACCAACGTGTTGAAGTCAAATATATTTTGATCATTCGGTGCGAGTTCCCCTTTACTGACAAGCTCGAGATCTTTTTTTCTCAGCTCATTCATCAAATGCAAAAAATCGTTGCGAGTTACCTTATTCTTTTCTCGGTGCTCAATAGTATTTTTCATAGCGTCCGCTGTGAAATTTTTGTACTTCCGCTCTTGAAACAGCAATTTTTCCAATTTCAGCTTTCGGAGAATCGGCTTCAAACCCAAAATATAGTCAATTTTGTACAGGAGCCCTCGTTTGAACATCCGTAAACCCATAGTTCTGAATTCGGAATCTGGGTTGTTGATTGTGTCGATGTTCAGACCGAACGCGCACGACGCGATTACGTCCATCGTGAACCTTTGTATCCCGTCACGCACGTCCATCGCTTCCCCGGTCGCTTTGCTTTCGAAGAACTTCATCAACGACTCACCGCATTCTATCAATTGCGAATGCATTCCTTTCAATTTTCCTGAAGTGAACGTGGGATTCAGTTTAGTTCTTAAGCTTTTCCACTGTTCGTTTTGAACGTTTAACAAGTGCTTCGAGAAGAAACCATTGGGGTCGTTGTGGACTCCTCTGTTGTAAAAATGAGAAAACTCCTTTATAAGAAAACATTCGATTAAATTTGGATCCCGAATCAAGAGGATCGGTTTCCACTTGTCGTAAGCCCCCACGATCTTCTCGTCGGGAAATGTTTTGTAGCCTTCGATTAAACAGTCAATTAGCGGTTTAAACATTATATCCATCAGAAATCCAATTATCGGAATTTTTCGATCGATTTGAGGTACGCCAATTTTCGTCCAGTAATTAAATGGGGAAAACCTGTGGTAGAGAAAAGCGGCGGCGATCGCAAGCGCGAATTCAAATACGTACGGTACTGATGGGAAATACATTGCGTCGACAGATGAAAAAAACTACTGACACCGTCCCGTAAGAAAAGCCGTCTTTATGCAACTTCCCCAGACGGTCGGCCAAATATCTTATCAAAGATAAGAGCCCGTCGACCGCGTCCCTAAATACAGCTATAAATGTGGAAATGTGATTGTTGACAGATTACGTAAGAGATTTTGTTCCGCAGCCGCACAGGTTGTTCAACTTTCGTTTCTGTTGTTAAAGTATAAAAGTGAATTGTTTCGTCCAGCGCCTCTTAACTCTTGTGATGTGTTTAGTGGTTTCCTACTAAAGTAGTTTTCTGGGCCCAATATACATAATCAGACAAAAACTCATTAAGCTCATTTTAGATATCAAATAAATAACTTTTCTTGAGGAGAAAATAAGGAAATAAAATTAAGAACCCACTTTGAATTTATTCAAATAAACAGAAATGAAATAAATGAATCGAATTCTTTTCAATATTCAATCAAAGTAACCTAATTTGCTCGGATTGTTATTAAAAACAGTGTCAGGTAGGACAAGGGGTTAATAAACGAGGATTTGCTCACCTTTATCCAAAAATATTCAAGCAAGGGAGGAAAACGCTGAACTTAAAATCTCTGGCAGGTAAGGGAGAGGTTCGATTAATACGCTCGCAGGGAATCAGAATTGGAAAATGGAGCTCAACACCTCGCAGATACAGGAAGCCCTTCCCCATGTTTTTCCACGATACGACAGAGAGTGCTAAGGAAGGAGAGCCAGCGGAATCAGGGGCTATATCCTTCACATTCTGAAAAATGTAACGTGAACGAATCTGGGAACGAATGAATACCATCACTAATAATTATTCATTTAATTACAAAAACCTTTCCTTTGTAATACAAAACAGGAAAACCTCATAATTGATGTATCCACACAAAGTGACCTAATTGATGATATTAATTGTCATTCAGTCGTCACTCGCCTTTTTTTTAACGAAAAAACCGTATTTGTCCGGACCTGCCACTAGATCCAACCATAGAAAGTCAACACACACTCGTTGTTACAAGACCACACGAAATGTGTTTTAATAGCATTAGCTATTTTCTTTCACGAACTGCGTACAGGGAAATTACAGTAATTGTTAGAGTCAACTAATTGCAAGAACTCACGGGAACTACAGCAGAAGTCAATGTTTCGTAGTTTGTCCTCCCTCCCTTCCTCCCGTCTCATCAAAACCACCCGCCCGCTCAACTCGCAACGTCTTGTCAATTGCCGAGGGTTTGCTGGAAGTCCCCGTCCCAATTTCCCCGACTCTTTTTGTCCGATGGGGCTGAGGAAGGCCACTTTCTCCGCACACCCCTACATCGGATCATAAAGACCTACAGACTTTTACCTGGCGCTAGGGAAATATTTAGTTTCCGTAGTTCCATTGTAGTCAGGTCATGTTTCGTATGGTTTACTAGTATTTTTCGATGCTGAATCGAATGGAATGGGTCTCGGAGCAGTAATACTTGGTCAAGCTGTTCATGCGAATAATAAACCGTTGTGTAATAATTTGGAGGGTTTTTTTTAGAAAGTTCCAATGCCCTATTTTTAATTGCTCCTGCCCGAAGAATATGGCAAGTGTCGTTATCGGCTGACATAAATTGTTAGGGTCTCCTGAATCTCTTCTTGATCAGAATGACAACAGGAATAGGTTTGATGTAGGAGTGTGATCCTTTTTGGAGTATAATGGAACGCAATATTTCTTCTGCAACGCGTACTAGTTCCACAAACCTAGTTGCGGAGTGAAAAGTTACAACTGAATGAGTTTTTCAGGAACGAATTGTGTCAATTGCTTGAGTTCCGAAAATCGCTGAATACAATTGGGACCGAGGAAGGTTGTGTGTCGCGATGCGTTGAAGCCTGGTCTAGCTGCTAATAGCTATCCTAATCTAAACCTTCCAAACCATTCATTATCAATGCACTATTCGCGATTTCAAAACGCGTAACAAAAATTAATTATGGCATGAATGCACTGAAACAAACTCAAAATCGCTCTTTCGTTTGAAACGTCGCGGCGGTAACCACTCACTTTGATTACAACAGATAACGTGCTGTCTGCGGAGTACGGAATGAAAACTTTCATCTCTTTTAAAAACTTGCCCGTTCACGCAATCAAAGTACGTTTTAATACATGCGATTCTTGAAATAAATGTAAAAAAACGGATCAAGAGTTTCAGTTGCTCCATGAAGTTGTTCAGTGAAGCGTTAAGCCGTAATTAAAACTTTTCCTTCCCCGACAGCTTTGGGAAGAAATATCATCGGGACCTTCTCAAAAGTCAATTCAGAGTTGTCACCAGAGGAAGTTTGTTCGCTTCTTCAAAACCACAGAAATCCCTACCCATTAACTGTTTCGAATTGCATTTCATCGCTTTCGCTCGCAACGGCGTTTAAAACGAAGAAAAATTCCGATCAACGTTGATCAGATCATTAACAGCGTTCTGTGTGTAATGTATTTCTATTACCTACGTACGTCTTCCTTGAAGCCCACTCCTGGTGAATTGTCCCACACTTACAATCTTATCTGGACAAGTTGACTTCATCGAGCTATTTCACTCCAACATTCAACAACATATGTTTCAGGCTTGTTGGAACGATTATCTTTCATATTGCGGGTTATTTGTTCACTTAAGCGTTGAGCACCACTAAATCCGAAATAGTGTCCAACTCGGAACTTGCGAGGACGAAATTTACCCAAAAAAGCTACTGGGAGCAGGTAAACTTGTTTGCAACGCCCCACACCAACTCTTCAAAATCAATGACTTCTTCTAAACTACAATTTTTGTTATGTTCAACCCGAACCCCGGCCGGACCTCCGCCAGATCCTGAGAAAAGCATATACTTCGTTCAGACACAACGTAAAACATAATAATAACGAAGTTCTATTTTACAAAAAACGAAGAGGAAATGAGTTCACTCACCCGCCATCTCCACACATCCAACTGACATAGAGAAACTACGGTGTCTGAATGTTTTATTTTGTGGATCGCATAGTAATATACTTTTTAGCAACACTGTTAAGTCAGCAGGCACGTACATTGATAAATTAGCCCACAAAAGTCAATATTATTACGTTTAAACAAATATTAGGTCCGGAAAAAATATAACCCAACTTCCCTCAGCCACAAGTACATTTAAAATAAGAAAAATCTGACTTACAGATGATTAATGGGGATCCCAACATGATTTTGCGAAGAAGGTTCATTTCACTGCGACAAATGTTGGTCAAAAAGGGCCTTAGTCTGAACGAACTTTCAGAAGTTTATCTTGATTATTTTATAAGCTTCCCTCGTGTAGTCAGCTTATTGGAGTACCTCTCTGATTCTTTGATAACGCCAATATCACATGAGCGAGATTTATAAGGAAAAAACTCATTTTTATGCTTGCCATTTTATGCAATAGAATAGCTTTTCGTCGAAATGTCGGAATCCGCTGTAACGAATCCATTACTCGACGTATAATTTCAGCACCCCATAAAAAAGTACGAAGAAGTTTAGGTTTTGGGTAAACCCAAAATACAATTTGTTCACATGCCATCGACGTGGGACTATATAATTCGTGCGCCGCTAAATGTTTGACGTTCGGATCATAGTTAATTAAGCATCAGCTTTGAGCTTATCGGCGAGGGGATTCCAATTGCTTCAATCGGGAACGCGAGCATGACAATTAGATACAGAACATACACAGCTGTTAAAGACTGGAAAGCGAAGCACATAAACCTGATAACAGAGTGAAGGCACGAACAGTCAGCCAACGTACACTCTGGGCACAGAACGCTACTCGTCATTCCATATTTGTCGATCTGTCGCGAACATGTAAACAAACCAACACGCCACGCTGCCTGGTACGCTGCTGTTATAAAATATCTGGTGCGTTGCAACACACAACTTTCCTTAGCTCTACGTCAATTCACTTTTTACATGGCTTTTTCTACTTACTCAATTCATTTATCACTCAGTTCATTTGAACTTGGTCAAACAACACTTCACAGCAGCAGGAAGCGGTAGCGCTTACAGTTCCGGAATTTATTGCGCTGCTCGCGCTCATTCCCGGACCATTATTGAGCAATTGGTACACAGAGCATTAATGAGGCTGTAAACACGAATTTTTTGAAGAAGGATAGTAATTACTTTTGCTTTGGGTAAAAACTTTTAGAACTGGTAGTAAGCGAAACGGTGGTAGTTGAAAATTAGGAATTTCTGGAGTGACCCAAATATATCCTTTGGGCGATTTTAAACGCTCGCTCTATAGGTATTCGATTGGAATATAACACCAATTATTTTTAACATCCTAGTAACATTTGAGCGGAGTTTATAAGGAAAAAATACGCGCTAAAACGCGTTTTCGTCGAAAATTTTGATAATTTATTGTGCTGCTCTTGTCATTTTCCAAGTAATGGTAGTTTCATGGTATGATTACCTTATTGAGAGCTATCGACATACAAAATTTAATCAGAATCGTTAGAGCCGTTTTTGAGAAAAAAAATTTTGTGTTTTGATCACTATAATAACAATAGTCAACTTTCGATGGATTTTGTTCGTACCTTTAATTTGGCGTCCTATGGTAACCTGCGGGCTATATATCAAGTTTGGACTGATGTGATACAGTCGTTTACTCTAAAAACCGATTACATAACTTTCCTGTCTACTTTGTAGAGCCAAGGAAAGTAAAAATGCAACGAGAACAGTTTCTTTAATTCCTTTTCGAAAAAATTGGAAGAGCTGTGATGTTATAATTATTTCAGTTTTGTTGCAGGTGTTGTTCGCGCTTTCGTTGATTTGGGCTTCGTACGAGACGTCAATAGCGTTAGACGAGGAATGGTCCGGGCAAGTGAGTCGATTGTATTTATTTAATTTAAATTGTCGACGCACCCACGAGAAGTTGCGATAATTATAGCTGCCCATTGAACTTGCCTGAGCACATCTGGGGATGTAAACAGTCACACGTGGGAAGTTTTTTCACTCAAAATTTATTTTCATCGACTACTGCAAATTAAACGATTGTTTTTAGATAACCAAGGTGGATTTTCGATAAACCTGGTTCGTCCTACAGTCGGTAATACCAAAGAGGAGTTATACGAATGTTAATATGGACAACATCCAACAGGCTCATAGCATTCAACTCCTAGGGTAATATATTTTTAACTAGTTTGTCTATATTATTATTAATAACTCACGGAAAGCAAATCTTGGGAAACGGATAATATAATAAATCACTCTTACCAGATTTTTCACGTTTTTAGCGCCAAAAACACTGTCTTTACTAGTGTGATTTACTTTGGATCGTTTCGTTCATGTGGCACTGAACGCCGTCAAAAATTAGCAAAAAATTACTGCTCACCCAACGAGTGGTAAATCATGCTGAGACAAAAAATGAACGCAATTCTTGAGGGCGGAAAATGTACACGCGAATCCACGTTGCTACCTTTCCCCAATCCTCAGAACGCAGTAATCCACAACTGCACGGCAGTGACAAAAATCAGTCGGAAGGTGACGAGGTTTGTTAACGTCAAGCCATGATGAAAGCATCGCCTACCTTCGAAAATCACAAACCTCCGTGGGTAATTATTAGTTTGACGCGCCTGCGCCAGTACATGATTGCCAACGCCATCTATAAATGGGTGATATAGCTTCCCCATTAACACTCGTGTAATCAACCCATTAGAGGAACGTCTAGACCTATTAATCTTCAACTGCTTCAGGCATTATCAACAAAAAAATATCTGGTGCGTTGCAACACACAACTTTCCTTAGCTCTACGTCTATTCACTTTCTAACATTCCAGCGGAGTTTATAAGGAAAAAACCGCGCTAAAAACGCTTTTCGTCGAAAATTTTGATAATTTATTGTGCTGCTCTCGTCATTTTCCCACAAATGGGAATTTTATGGGATAGTTGCCTTATTGAGAGCTATCGATATAAAAAATTTAATCAACATCGTTAGAGCCGGTTTTGAGAAAAAAATTTGGTGTTTTGATCACTATGATAACTATAGTTAACATTCGGTGGATTATGTTCAAACCCTTATTTTGGCGTCCCATTGTGACCTGCGGGCGAGATATCAAGTTTGAGCTGATTTGGTACAGTGGTTTTCTCTAAAAATCGTCCACAGACACACATACACACACACACACAGACCATTTTCCCAAATAGTGTTTTTCGGACTCAGGGGGGTCTGAAACGTAAAGATCTGAAGAAAACTCAAAAAAAGTTTTTCAGCCGATTACATAACTTTCCTTTCTACTTCGTAGAGCAAGGAAAGTAACTAGAGGAGTTCCGCTCAGCGAGGAAGTGAAAAACCTAAAGTGCCTCTCGTAAGACCATGCGCGTTTAATTGTTCACCCGTAATACCTAAAATGGTGGTAACAGTTCACGAAAAATATTTTGAGCCCTGAAATAACATCTACCCATCTTTCGTGAGCACCGTATGGTTAGAAGTGAATTAGGTTTTAATTAAGTGACACATGGAAACATAGTAAAGTATGTTAAGTGGACTGAACAAGAAATGTAACATCTACGTAATTTATTATTCTCATTGGGGCCGTTCCTGTTCAGCGTCTGATGTCAATGAATATTTCCTTCCTGGTCCAGCTTGACGCAGTCTCACCCATTTCATTCGACTCGTCATCATCTAATACTAGTTATCCGTACGGAACATGACCTGACTACAACGGAACGACGAAAATTGACATTTCCTACGCGACGCGAGATAATTGGCCCGACGTGACGATTCAAACTGACTGGTGGGAATCGGACGAAAGGCCATGCGGAAAATTAGCGCAAGCCGGGGTGAAACGATAACTTCAGCTATATTGTCTCGCGATTTCACTATTTTCCATCTAGATGCAGTCCTCTGAGACCTGTCCTGCTCCTGTCAATTTTTGAGATATGGAGGGGGGGCGAAAAACAGGTGTTTTATTCGTTCTGATAACTGTACTAGATGATCACATTCGAAACCGTCTGCTGGCAGAATGAGTTAGGAATGAAAGATTTTGAATTCAGTCAGTATTAAGAAATAAAAAGGACGTTGTCTTGTACATATAATACCATTTCTAAAAAATATTATCAAACGTTATTGTAACCCCAATGATTCCTGAACTATAACCATAATAGCAAACCCCATAATTGATGGAAACGTTCAACAGCTTGTCAACATACTCACGTCCTGCCGACAGAAGGTTTTTTGACGAGAAAAATACGTGAACTCACTACAATTCACTTCGAACATAGCCGCTGGGGTATGTTACCGGTTGGTACTGTACACACATGAGCAGCTTGCTAAAAATGCAAATGGCTCCAAGGAAAGTTGTGCTTTGTACACGCAACAGACATATTTTGGACGTGGACGATTACAGTACTTTCCGTCTTACATCGTAGAGCTAAGGAAAGTAAAAACTAGGCCAAAACCTATTTGCGTCATAATATTTTCGTCATTTTTTCACAAGTGGTTTCTCAGCATACGCAGAACTGTCTAAGTAAAAAATCGTTGCAGCCGTTTTCGATAAATATAGTTAGTTTGGAATTGTTGTTGCCCTTACCCTCATTTTGGAGTTACAGTGCTCCGTTTTCGTTCAGCTGATTTGTCGCCATAGCGTTCACCACTCGCCGTCTGACTATTTTCCCAAATGAAGGGTTCCGGAGTCAGTAGGATTTGAAACCTAAAGGTCTGTTGTAAACTCAAAGGTTTTACATAAAATTTCTTTCTATGGCGTAACACTTCTTCAGATCTTTCCTTGTTAAGAGATTCACGAAAATTTGCAATTCAGAAGGCGATTCTTGAGCACGAATTTCGACTTTAATTGGTAGTGAAACCCAATTCCATAACTGAATTGACAGTGAAACAAACAAGAAATATTTTAAGAGAAGACTGGACAGTGTATAATGAATGTTTTCATCAAAATAGAATTAGTCAAATCATCAACCAAATCTGCTATGGAACCCTCGTGAATACAGTTATTCGCAGAAAAAAAAATGCAGAGAGAGCGATACAGAGGACATATTTGAAATCTACCAGTGTATTTCAAGCCCGGTTGTAATTTGTGCCATCTTCGTCCGCGGAACCCTACTTTAATTAGTAATAAGCAGAGCCCACCTATTACGGCCAACATCCGCTTACCCCTTTAAAGACTGCCGGGGCGCGCGTTGTTGAACTTCCTCTTCGTTCGGTTCAATTTTATCGTAACCAAATGTTCCCTCTGCCCGTTTTACCGGCAACCCGAATCTAATATTGAAATTACAAGAACGAACTTCACAATGAACCAAGAGAGCGCAATTATGTACGTGACCTATTTAGAACCGCAGCTGATTGAGATGAAGCAGCGGTATAGGGATGGTTGGGAAGCTAACTAGTAATCAAAGGATGATATAGTCCAACAATAAACGGCATCGCTTCTCCTTTGAAACGTGCGAACGCAGCGTTTGCAACATCATGCGGAAATAATGGAGGGTTAATAAGACCCATTTGATGCTGTAAACGGCTCTAGTGACACATTATGGGAATCGATAGGCACTACTGTATCTATCATACGCGGAATAGAAGGGTGGCAGGCAAAACTGTGGGTTGTAAATGCCAAATGCTGTACTGGAAGTACAATGGAATACATACCTATCTTCTCCTATGAAGTAACCAGCTGCAAGATCCAGAAAACCTAAACATGCGAAAGTACAAAAGCGTATGGCAGAAACCTTTAGAAAAAAATACTATTGATCTCTAAAACGAGAATCCATTTCCCCCTATTCCAGAGAGCTAAAAATACAATTTTGATTAACTGAAACTGGAGGAAGGAATACGAAAGTCAGTCGGACGTGAAAGTCATGCACCTCTGGGGAAACCCACTAGAGGTGAAGGGAACGTCTTGAATAGTCTATCACTTGTGGATTCTAAGTCTTTTTTGTATAGAGTGGTCTGTAAATCCGTGAGCTGGTTGAGTGGTGTTGAGAAGAGAAAGTATTGTTGATGTATTCATGGAGAGAAAAGATGCTGAGCTGCAACGTAGCTACGAATAGGTCCTGAACTACTTAAAATGTTCAATCATGAGTGTTCTATCGGCATTAATGATATTAGGAAGTCCTGTCTTTGGTCAGAGCTATGCCCTTCTCAGGAACGGGATATCCTTCTACCAATACGTCGCGTGGCACTTCACCCTTCACTACTCTAAAACAACAACAACAATCAGGATATGGGATTCTCATGCCGTTGTCAGTGTCATTTAGTTGAGACCATCAACTAATCATAATTTAATCTATTTAATCTATTTAACTGTTACGATATCGTATGGGGTGTGTGAGAGTATGGCGCGATAACGACTGAATGTAATTGCAATACAGAGATTAATTCTCAATTACAGTTCGGATTTTTACCCCTACAAACAAGGAACTGGGTGGGAACGAACGTGATCCAGAGCGACAGACGACACATTTACGAGACAACAGCTCTGTTTCGACTGCTGACACCAACATTTCGAGTAATTTGGCTCTTTAAAGTTCAATTCGTTCCGGTACATATCGAATCGTGACAGTTCTGGAATCCACATTTGCAACAGTACGCTTTGGGCCTAGTGCACAGGCAGCTTCGCGACCAGATCAACAGGCATGAGTTGTCTACGCCTTTTGCCCTTTCGTACTTAGTGACTGAGGCGAACAATGGATTTCAATTTATTCCGGTGGAGCGTGATGCATTTAGAACACGAGAAGCACTGTTTGGTATGAATGTACTTTTACAGAAATGTCGTGACCAACGCAAAGACGTGTATGCTTTATTCCTAGATTACGAGAAAGCATTCGATCGAATTCAAAACGACAAGCTAATAGAAATGCTGCAAAACGTTAGGCTAGATGGCAGGGATATCCAGATAATAAGGAATTCGTACTGGGGACAGAGGGCGAATGTGAGAATTGGCAATATCACAACAGCAGATATCAACATCCAAAGAGGGGTCCGTCAGGGTTGTATTCTTTCCCCACTGTTGTTCAATCTTTACTCCGACTGTGTATTTAAAGAAGCACTGGACGATCTCTCACACTATGGTGTGAAAGTAAATGGCATGCCTATAACAACTATCAGGTATGCTGACGATACAGTTATATTGTCGGACACAATGGATGGGCTTCAATCACTACTCCATGGAATCGACACAGTGGGAGAGAGATACGGGCTAAAAGTCAATGCCAACAAGACCAAATTCATGATATTCAGCCGCACACTCCACATCAACCTTAAACTGGAACTTAAAGGTTCCCCAATTGAAAGGGTAAATAGATTTAAATACCTGGGAAGTACCATTACAGAATGCTTAGACCCTGACGTAGAAATAAAATGCCGAATAGAAATGGCACGTTCAGCATTCAGTAGAATGAAACAACTTCTGTGTGACGACAATTTGAACCTCAAAATACGGCAAAGAATGACACGGTGTTATGTCTGGTCTGTACTCCTATACGGACTGGAATCTTGGACATTGAAAGTTAGCACAATGAATCGTCTCGAGGCTTTTGAGATGTGGTTGCATCGGAGAAAGCTTCGCATTCCTTGGGTGGATCACGTCACCAATACGGAAGTACTTCGAAGAGCCAATACCAACAGACAGATACTAAACACAATTAAATGTCGCAAAATCGCCTATCTTGGTCATATATTGAGAGGAGAAAAATACCAACTACTCCAACTTATAATTAAAGGAAAAATAGAGGGGCGCAGAGGATCTGGGAGGAGGCAACACTCGTGGCTACGTAACATCCGTGATTGGACTGGAATGGGATCAGTGGGAGAATTGATGCAGGTAGTACAGGACAGAGAAGCCCTCGCCATAGTGATCGCCAACGTCAGGGAGTCCGGACATGGCATATGAAAGAAGGGACGTGATCCGTTTGTGGGGACTATCAACAAGAGATTGCGGTAGAGGGTTGGTTGTTTATTGGCGAGCAATGCCGCGCTAAATTATATATCTGACTCTCCTGGATCGGAGCAAGCCATACGAACTGAACTACCTGTAGGCTCCTTCGATTATAGTTCGGCTAGAACAGCTGGGGAGGTACAGGAATGACGATTCTGCAAACTGGAGTGTGATAATAGTGAATTGAACACCTTGTACAATTCGGGTCGAGGAAAGTTGAGTGATGTGTCACACCAGATGCTTCTCATTACCTATTTCATCGCACCATCTGTCACTGTCGATAAATTCACTTACAAGGCCTTAACTTATTAGCAATAGAAATTAGCTCTATGGAGAACGGCTTTAACGACATTGACCAAAATCAAAATGTATTTTCAATAAATGTCTCTGTGAAATTATGGTGAGCGGATGTATGAGCTTGAGAATTTAAAAAGTTGAAATTTTTTCCAAAAACTTCTCCCGCGATACCGATAAAATTCATAGCCTGTTTTTAAGTCGTCAACATTCTTCCCATTTGTTCTCCATAAACATCACAGCCCGCAAGGGATGTGGCGTGTATTCGTATTTCGAATCGGGCGAGGAGCGTTACATGATGCTCCGCAGCTGACATTTTCCATCTAGGTTCTCGTTAATTCAGTGGGAACGTCGATCCCTCCGTAGTTATACTTAAACGGATGACGGTGAATTCAGAAGGGGGCGATATAGTTCACGGTTGCAAAGATGAGATTGCGGGGAAGCATCATTACTGGTGCCCCCACAACGTGCAGCCCCTGTTTTGCCCATCAACCCCCTCGTGTCCCGCTGTCCTTGTCAAGACCCTGCAAAGGAGATCGTTTGGATGTAAAGTCTTCACGATTTCCTCGAATCGTCGGTGCCGCATGAACCGTTCGTAATTGTATACGCAATTTCATCCTTCCTCCCGCAACCCCAACCCGTAGTTCTCTACAACGTCGCCTCCCGAGATGGTTATTGCTGTGGAAGTTGTGTAGAAGGTCGGAGCGGCTGAAAATGAGTCTACCGGAGGTGAGATGATAGTCTGAAAGAAAAGAGGGAAAGTTTCTGATATTCTGGCGGATTTCCACTGCCGCGACAATGAGGTATATTTACACTTAACAGGATACAATTAAGATTAAAATCCCCCGACGATTTGCTCGTTCCAGTTCATTTCGTCGCTCAGTAAATGCTGAGCTCGGGATCCCACTCAATTCAACATTTACTCAGGACTAACGCTTTTAATTTTGCGTTCAAACCAGTCAAAAAGGATTTTCGTACCTCGAGCTAAGAATCGTGGAGTAAAACTACTCCTCTGAAATAGCTGAACAGTTCAGTATGCTGCCTATTCCATTCCAACGTTTTCATCACTAAAGCACCACTACAGATTAGAGACTTGCTAAGCATTTTTGTTTGACCCAAGAAGTATCAAGCACGTGCCTATTATCGAACAAACCACAATCTTCGTCAGTCGACAATAAAAATGTCATTATACCCCACCACCATTCAATCTTGTCGTGAACTCTTACATGACCGAGTTTCGTTGCTCAAATGGATTGGTCAGTTAACGAACCACTACGGTTCACAGACGCAAATGAGAGAACATCCAGATCTTCAGTTTTTTTGAAAAAATACCACGGAGAGAGAAAACTTATAGAAAAGTATATAAACTCTGTTCGTTTCAAACCATCGATAGATAAATTGGTTACTTACATTCAGGAAATACTCCTTTCTTAGGTAGTTTAGTTTAGCTTGCGCGTGTGATTTCATTAGTTACTATTCAAACGACAAAATGGTTCCTGAACTGAGTCAGGGAATAGACATCTGTTAACCAATCAATGAAATTCGGGGCGAGTGGCATTGTGGATGGTTCTGCCTTTATCTCAACAACCGACTGAGCTTTCTTTTCCAATTTTCCTAGATCAAATTCGGAAGTTCACTTTCTTAGAGGGGCTGAGTGTGGATGAGCAGTGGGGCTTTCACACTAATCATCAATGTGATCTTTCAAACCAAATTCGCTCGAATTTGGATTGAAATTATAACGGCAATGCCGTGTAATGATGAAAAAAGAGGATAGTGACGTGTACTATGTGATCTCTCCGGCTTATTCCGTCCCCGCAGCCGGTTGCAAGTAAAACGACGGGCTTTCCTGCTAATTACAATTATGAAATACTTGCACAAAGCGAACTCGTCGTTTACTCTCGTCATTCCATCTAAAAATTGCAATCACAATTGGGTTTACGATTCTAATTAAAAGTGTTGTATGACAGCCAATTCAATGCGACTCAGGAAAAAGTAAACAACTCGTTAAATTAGTCGGATCGGAATGGTGCGTTCGGGATGACGAATAGAGCTACCGGGCGAAGATGCAGCTCACGTAATACGCTTGGAGTTGAAAAGAGGGACGATACTACGGCCTGAAAATTGCTTCCACACCCCCACCCTCCTCACAAGTTAAAACATTGTTACGGGGGAGGGGGGATGATCTTGTAAGCGGTATCGCACTAGGTGAGTCGGGAAGTAGTACGATAGAAGCCGAATGCAATTGGAACACAGAGGTTTATTCTAAATTAAATTGGGGGAAGTTTAACCACCACAGACAGGGAACTAGGTGGGAGTGAATGTGAGCACGGGCGACACAGCGACGAGGGAATCGGCAGCAAAGTCTCAAGCGAATCGGGGCATTTGAGGTGCCCAGTCAGCATGGGAGCCAGGAGTCAGGACGAGCCTCCGCTGAATTGAAGGGTTCGGTTCGTCCCGTTACTCCACTCCGCCCTGTCCTCAGGCACTCATGAACACTGCAGTTCAGGGCATTGTTGTCCATCCAACAAAGGGGAACCTAATCTTGAGCATAGCGAGCGAGAGAGAATTTTGATTAAAGTTCCAAAAGGGTGCCCATGTTTGTGGTGGGAGTATTGATTTTAGCTACAAATAAACAGTCACCTCACAATGTCTCTGACGTACACATCTTGGGATGTGTGGATCGTACGTCTTTGTCCCACGCAGCTGCGATATCCATGGTTCAGAGAGTCGGTCCATCTTTTAGCGAAAGACGATTCTCTGAGTAAGGGGAGTCGGAGTTTCCCTCCTTCTCAGAGGACACCTGTCCACAGGTGTTCAAGAAGGGGTAGTGCAGAGCGAAGATGCTGCGTCTACCGTGCAGTGGTTAGTTGCACTTTTGGGAACAAATGCGGTGTCTGGCTCATGGGGTGGGGCAGGGAGTGATGCCTGTGTTGATAGCATTCACACGTGTTCGTTTAGTGGCAGTTCTTGACCGTGCGTTAGATTGTGCACTTCCACGTAGGTTCTTCGAGCCTCCTGGCTGGAGTTGAAGAAACGTGGGCACTTTTTTTACCCCACTTTTTTTACGTTTGCCACAGATGGGGTAGGGATGTGGCAATGGAGCGATGGAGTTTTGTCTTCACCAGGCCATTTTGAAGGCGCGTGGTTTTCCCGCACTCGTTGTTTGAGGGGTCGTTTGGGGACAGACACGCGGGAAGATGTCGATGTTGATGCATGATGGGATTCGTTGTGAGATGAATGGTTCGTCGGTTTCCGCCGACTAGTATGTGTATGCTGCTGCGATGCTAGATACGCCTTGACCTTTCTAGGTAGATGTGCGCAAGATACTGGTAGATCAGAAGCTCCTTTACATCTGTCCGGCTTTGCTCGAAGCAGCCGTCGTTGATTGAACACAAAAAGTGTGTTCAACTGATCGTCAAGAACGAACAATGTTCGAACATAATGACGGGCGCAAGAGTAGAGCAGAAAAGTTGAAGGTGGGGGATCAAAAATTCCCATCCCATTAGAAGAACCTTCAAGTTTTTCTGCGTGGTGGGCATCTCGAACTAATCTAAGCGAAGTTCGACCACTAGTTTGGCGCCAATGTTACGCGGGGCATTGATATTGTAGCGATATCGCACTAGGAAAGTTAGGGAGTTGTACGATATCAAGCCGAATGCAATTGGAACAGAGTTTTATTCACAATTACATTAGGGGGTGTTTTACCACCACAAACAGGGAACTTGGGAGGAGCGAACGCAAGTGCGGGCGACACTGCGACGAGAGAACCGGCTCGTTTACAACTGACGCCAGCGAAGTCTTGAGCGAATCGGGGCATTTGAGGTGCCCAGTCAGCATAAATGCCCTGAACGAGCCTCCGCTGTAACGAAGGGTTTGGTTCGTCCCGTTACAGGACTTCACCCTTTACCAAGACGACGGCCATCAAGACAACTGTCATTACTCTGCAGATTAAAATGTTTTGCGTGTCGATTTCATGAATCTCTTTTGCACTTAGGGTTTTAGACATTTCTGGACAACTTCAATTTCCCGTATGTTTGGTTATGTTACGACGTACGTGTGGCCGTAGACGTTATATTTTCCTTCTTCCGCAATTATATGATTGACAGCTATAAGATACTTAAATGTGGGTTTATCTTGTCCTGAATATATGGGTATGCATATTAGTGCTTGTGGGTGTTTAGGACTGGTCTTGGACAAGTTGGTTGAATAGGGGATCACATACAGCTGAAGGAAGCTACTCCATAAATCAACCTGACGGTTTGTAGAATTACGAGTACGTGTACAACAATGATGATGGGTAACGGTCGTGGTATGCGTAGGAGCTACTCAATAAGCTCCAGAACTTCGAGCTCTTCCGCATTTTACGTAAAAGGTGAAGTTATGTTTCACCAAGTTCAAATGAAATGTTTGAAAATTTATTATATTATTAGCCAAAGCCAAGAAGATCGTCAACTGAATGCCTCAAAGTTAATGGAACGCTTCAGGCACGAGTTCCGTTAAATTCTTCTTGAGGTCTGGGTAACAAGAAAATTTTTTTTTCTGTCACGAACGGAGCATAAAAAAATGCGAATGTGTTGACATTTAATTTCCTAGACTACCAGCTTCTTTTGAGATCATTAAATTTGTTTTTCTGTCATATTACGAATAGAGATTGGCGTTTAAGTGGCTACCTCTCCGCTTACTACAAAGGGGTGGTTGTCGTCTTTTTTTTTTTTCTGAGCACCGATACTCTGTCCATAACTCACTTTTTAAGGGCTCCCGTCGATATCTCATTGCCGCTTCAATGAACGAACGAGTACAGTCCCGGGACGATCGAATTACGCTTTGACAGAAAGATTGGTTTTCGGATTCAAAAGAATTGAGGCGACGCGAAAAGAGCCTTCTTCGAAGAATACGCGTTATAATATGAAGGAAATGAAGTGTTATTTTCAAAAAGGGAGGAAGGACGTCTTCCTCGCGTAACAAGATTCAGCTACCCATCAAATTCGCCGTTACCCCATCATGTGAGTCACCTGAAGGTTTAATGAGATGGAGAAAGTTATAAGTTACGCCCTGTTTACCGTCAAATTGCTCTTCGTGAAAAGTGTTTAGCGAGGCTTTTTTTTCACGTGCGGACGTTCTTAAGTACAAAATTACTGACGCGAGAATAGGTAAGCTCACAAAGCTAAATTGATGGTTGTTACGTACTTCGTTATTTCGAGAATTTCCGAGAAATAATTATTCTAGTTCTATTTTAGTTATGCTCTTAAAAATAAACTCTGGTGTGGACTCTTGGGAGCCAATCAGGATCAGTTGCAGGGCTTTTGCTCATAAACCCTTCCATGGAAAAACCTTAAAATTGGTTGCGAATGTTCTAAAAGAAAACAATCACACTAATTTCCTAATAAATTCTATAATTTTTAATTCTTCCTCACACCTCCAGCACGAAACACACACATCTGCGTTAGGACAAACGCACATCACACTGGATGGTCACAACAATACGAACTCTAGATCGTATCACACACACCAATCAAACTCCCGGACAAGCCACACATGCAGGCATTATTCCAGCTTCCTCATTATACTGTCTCTCTCATTACAGAGACTTGATTTCAAAGGGCTGTCAGAAAAAACATCTAAATCTTTCACGAACCAAATCAGTTGTACAATAGCACATACAAATAAAAACAACCTCAACAACATGGTGTATTCAAATAAAAAATATTCCACTCCCATCCAAAACTGCAGCAGCTTCGTGTACACTTAATGGTTTAGAACTTTCGACCAAACAAACTTTATAAAATTTGTTCGAGTAGTTTAGAAGGAAAACATTAGGCGTGGCGCATGACACAAGTTTCCTCACGTACATGCAGCGATATTTATCGTTGTACCATATAACTGGAGAACGTGCGAACAACGTTCTGCAAATCGTGTTTTTTAAATATTGATAAAAGCCCTTCAATAACTCCAGAACTAAATTCATCCAACTGGATTAAATTTCCACAATTTGTTCTCCGTAACTATTTTGATGACTACGCATTGAACAGAGATGTGAGCCAAAATAGATCGGAAAACGACATTTTCTGCACATTAAACGATAGTTTTTTCAAATTACGTGGGTTGCTACTCGCCAGGTATTTGTAATTACCTTACGCCGAAAAAAGCTATACCGTTTCATAGACTAGCAGTTTGTGCTGAAACGAAACAATAATTCAATAACGTGAATTGGAAATGAATAATAAATAATATCGAAGGATAAACGAGAAAGTTCCTCAGTAACGTCAATTCAGTTTTTGGATGGCAATTGACCTAAACTGTATATAGAAGAAACAAAGCAATATGATTTCCAGAATTAGGGGCCACAAATCTGACATCAACACATTCCACACACACACACACACACACACTGCATGCTGGTCGAACACTCAGTCAATGACCTGAGGTACATTTGATTTTGACAGAACCAAGATTTTTGACCGGGAAAGCCATCACTTCAAACGTAAAATAAAAGAAATGATACATATAAGCAAATCCCAAACAGCGTGCAATAAACGGACTGACTGCCAATTTTACCAAAATTTATTCGAACCGATTGAACGATTACACCTGAATTTCATGTTCACCTAAGTTGTTTCTCCCATCTCTTTCTAGAAAATAAAATAATTCCAAGTTTTGTCATACTTTAAGTTTTTTCTGATATCCTCTCTATATTTTACACATTATTTTCTATTTCCTCCAAACATCATTATTTTAAAAAACTATTAGCAATTTCCCGAGGTAAGTTTTTCAACAATAATTCATTTCAATGTGTTATAAGTTCCTTATAATTTATTGTAACTTAATTGCCTGCTGTGGTATCCTATAGCCCTGATGATGCTTAATAAATTAAGCTAAACGTCAACCTAGAGAAAGTTTCTCATTCATCCTGACTGTCTCTCAAGAATCCACACCAGAGTTAACTTCTTTAGTCAAGAACGACCCCACATCGCCTAAAAATCAATAAATTTTGTTCTCTTCTAAACAAAAAAAACTCGGCTCCCATTTATTTAAACAGCCGTAATATACCATTTTCATCCTAGTGATTGTCACTGCACCATAAATTTTCAAACATTTTCATTTACATTTTTCACGATGTAACAGTAGTTGCACAAACTCTTCAGAGAGAATTTCTTTAGGATCTCCAGGTTTTTTTCAGTTTCTGAGTCCGGAAAGGAAGACATTCAGTGATGTTGCACTCTGATCGCAATTTCTTCTGGCATTTAGCACTTCAGACAGTTGTTGCGTCGGGTTGACCGTTTCATGAATCATTCGTGTACTGAGAATTACCATTTTCTACATAAAACGCAAAGTTACGTTTTTAGGCCAGTAGCTAAAGCCCTTTACGATTTCTGAGTCTGAAAAATAACGTTTCGGAGAAAACAAAGTGTTGAGCAAATTGAAAGTTTATACATTACTCGGTGTTTGTACACGTGATTAATAGACAACTGCCTAACCAACTCGATTCATATTTGACTTGTATCCTCCGGATCAACATGGGACGCCAAAATGAGGGTGTGAGTAAAATAGGCTCAAAATTAACAATACTGAATGAAAACACCAACTTGTTTTGCTCAAAAACAGTGTTTGAACGACTTCAAGCCCATTTTTTGTGTGAGCACTTTCAAATAATATCATGGTAGGATGACATTTTTATCGGAATGTAGGTACAACGAACACAATGAAACAAGAATATCGACGAAAATCGATTTTAGTGATGTTTTTTCTGTATAAATGTCGCTCATACGACACTAGTGTCCTAAAATTCGTCAGTATAGTGGTCTGATAAGCCACTTATTCAATAATAGTTTAATAATGATCGTATGGTAATCAAGAACAACTTAACTTATTCCGAAATTCAGTCTTTTTGTTAATGACTTCTTTCTGCAGTTTCCTTCGTAATTGCAAACACGAACCGTCCCCCAACACGATCGTGTCAGCAGCTCTATTTATTGTCTGCGTTATATTTTCAATGAAAGTCGATGCATGAGTAGCAGCGGCGTGATAAATGACGGAACTACGCTACCAGTTTGTACGTGTAATTTTGTAAATTGCAGTAATTTTACAAGGGCGTATGAAATCAACGAAAATACATTGGATTTGTAACTAGAACGTATATGGGGCTGAGGAATGTTGTGTGATGCGTCGGATCATATTTTCCTCGTGCCAATCGTATACAACCGTTCTCACAAAAATTGTTTAAGATGAACTGTGTTGTCTTCATTCCGATGAGAAGAAGCAAATATAAATGGAAACAATTTCAGCATGAGAACCGCAACGCGCACGTTACACAGTGTAGACCATGGGCCGAATCCCCCAAAACATAAAATGTGCATTACATTCATTCCTGTGAGTTCTCACTCAGTTGTAGCCTCAGACAGTGAATTACAATTCAGTTTTTGGACGAAATGAGAATTGATTTTCTAGCTTGAAAAGTGATGCTTCCCGCAACTCGTCGTACCGACTAAATCAGGTGAAGAGAACGGTTATCGCTCTCACATTCGTTTTATTTATCGAGCTGAATTGGAAATTCGACCCTCCGCCCGCTGCTTCGCACTTGTTTCTCCCTCCTTCACTCAGCATCCTTTATCTCATCGAGCGCCCCAAATTCGTATTGATGGTGGACGGAGATAACAAATGGAGGAAACCTGGTCAATGAGCGAGTTCGTTCCAATAGGTTTTATTGGATGGGTGAGTGAGCGCCTGAGAGAAAATGTTGAACGGATTTCTGAGGAGGGAACGGAGTCGAGGTAAAGGGATTTCATTGGTGAGAGAAGGGCACGTGATGACTTAGTAGCATTAATCAAAGTTGGCTCGCAAAACCGGCTCAATCTCCTCCTCATGTTTACACCAACGCTTAATCAAACAATATTCCCCCGTAACATCCTGCGTCAACCGTAGCAAGGACCAGTTATATATTAATGTAATAAGGCGAATCTCTTACAAGCAGAAACTAAACTCTTCTTTCAGAACACTCCGATGCAAATTTGAAGGCTGTAAATATACTAATTAGAACGAAGATATGAATTCATCAAAAACTATTCCAACGTTTGTATTTTGAACTCTTTCTGAGTTTCTCGACACGACCTTATAATTTCGTGAGAGCAGAAACACTATCGATTGTGTACATGCTTGTTGTGCCGAGGAGCGAAAAAATGCAGACTCAACATCAAGTTGGCAGGATATATATTTTTTTAGTTGTTCACTCAACCATGAATTAGTTTATGAATGAAACTAATGAGAGAGCATTGTATTGAGACTGCCTGGGGGGGGGGGGAGTTATGAGAGCAGCACAAATACAAGAATATCCACGAAAATCGATTCACACATTCATGACAAAGACAGAGTTCAGAGTAAAGTGTCTAGGTGTTCATTCGACTCAGTCGCGCTCTGGATAGTTACACAGGTGTGAGCGTGTATGAGGTACGATAGTGTTAACAATGAGTTCTAGAGCAGAGCTACAAGGAGCTGGCAAAAGTAAGGGGTGAGAAGTGGGATAAAGTAACGAGGTCACAGGAAAACCCAATGAACACTGAGGAAACATTAAGTAGGAACGGTCTTGCTTCAGAAGGTCGCCATACTCAATGTTTTACAGGTCCAGTTGTAGTTTTAGAAAATGGTAGTGCAATATGGGGAAAGAAGTTGCCAAGTGTAGTATAACCATGTAAAATGAAAATCTGGCGCGACACATCACAAACTTTCCTCAGCCTCTCGTGCATTCAGCGATCATCAGGGCTTTAGCCACATACCTAACTTGGTAAAACATAACTTAGCGTTTTATGCAAAAAGTGCAAAGTGCCCGAGGAAATTGCAATTAGAGGCTACTTCCACGGGTTTGTTCTCTTTATGATATGTCATTCTTCGGAATCGAGACTGAAGAAAAGTGAAAACCGAAAGAAAATTCTCTTAGAAGTCTCTGTGAACTCCAAATCCACTAATAAATCGTGTTTTTGCACTAAGAACGCTTCAAAACGTAAAGATACGTAGAACTATAAAGGAAACAAAATCAGCGGTTGTATTTTAACTTCGTAAAATAAATCTAGATATCGCGAAGGGTGACTCCGACGCCTCGTAAGTAAATCGGTCCAACGTTTTAGCGCAAATCTCCGATTGTCATTTGAGCGGTGGTGCGTATCGTGAGAACTGTTTCCTAACAGCTGGCTCTAGCTTAGCTGGCAACTTGTCCCGGATCCTAACTTTCCATTTATTTAAGACCGCTTTCTCGCGAACTGGATCCGATTTAAAGATGCAGGTGGATGAACTGACTTCATACACCTTCACACGAGTTCGATTGAAAAACGATACCAAAACAACTTCGGGCAAGTCTACAAAATAAATCAGTTTGTTAATTATACCGGAGCCGTCCGCCGTTTTTTCACTTTCTCGCTTATCCTCCGATATTATTTATTATTCCTTTCCCATTTCACGTTATTGAATTATTGCTCCGTTTCAGCACAAACTGCTATTCTATGAAACGGTATAGCTTTTTGCGGGTAATTACAAATATCTGGCGAGTATCAGCCAACGTAATTTGAAAAAACGATCGTTTAATGTGCAGAAAATGTCGTTTTCCGATCTATTTTGGCTCACATCTCTGTTCAATGCGTAGCCACCAAAATAGTTACATGGGACAAATTGTGGACATTCAATCCAGTTCTGAAGTTATTGAGGAACTTTTACAAATATTTAAAAAACACGATTTGCAGAACGTTGTTCGCACGTTCTCCAGTTATATGGTACAACGATAAATATCGCTGCATGTACGTGAGGAAACTTGTGACATGCGCCACGCCTAATGTTTTCCTTCTAAACTAGTGGAACAAATTTTATAAAATTTGTTTTGTCGAAAGTTCTAAACCATTAAACGTCACCAAGATTGTGGGATAAACCGAAAATAGCGTAAAAACGTTGACAGAATTTGGTTCTTCGCAATTAAGTTTTCGCATACTCCACTAATATTTTTGTGATCTATCTTTGGAATTCAAATTGCGTATTTTCAATTTCCCTGGGACGTACTTTGTTTACAAAATGTGGATAACTTCCTGAAAAAATGTAGATTTTTCCATTTCTGCCCTCTCGGTTAGTAATGCGTCATACTGTACGTATTATTGTTTCTGGCTACATTTCAGAATCGACGCCATACTTCTTCTCCCTCTTCAGAAGCAGTTGAACTGATGCCATAGTTCTCTTCCGGTATTCCCTTTGTTCCTCCGCCTTATTCTCTCCTAAAAGAGGCCAGTTTGAAATCAGCCTTGGGCGTGTCAATGGGATCCGTCTCTCGCAGTTTCCTATTCATTAGCAATTCAGTAGGTGAAAACCCAGGATGTCAGACCCAACTTAGCGCGGCCCTTTGATACCGTTTTCTCGGCAGCTCACCGCCGTTAATTCGCCCGACCCCCCCGAGTTTGCGGGCTACTTGTCACAATTTTAAAGCTCGCGTCGTTCGCGAAATACTTCAACTTGAAATGGCGGTAGTTGAAAATACCTGGTGTGGAGCAACACGCAACGACCAATTAAATGATCCACAATACGAGCGCAGTATCTTCGTTCGAACTCATTTCGACGGAATTACGATCATTTAAGGTTCAACAAATTTTATTTTTTCGAGCTATCGTGGCTTATACATCCGTTCAACGGATGACTACGGAATTAATTTGGGAAATAAAATGCGGGTATAGGAATCTAAATAACACTCGATTGATCGATCAGTTTCATGGTTACTCTGGAAATTCCGAAAACGTTACAAAAAACACAATTTTTGAAGACTTTTCTACAAATTGGTCAGTGCTTGGTTTTTATCGTTTAGTAGGTACACTCCTTTTTATCCTTTTGATTTTAGAAGACTCCGATTCTAAATGGCCTTCAGCAGTCTCCTATTAACGACTCGTTTCACACAACAACCCTTGACATAACGCAGAGGTATTATTCCTATACATACCACCGGTACTCGATCCAACGTGATCCCACCAATTGGAGCGGTTAAAATGGTTAGCGGTTACTCCTCAGCTGGAACTGAAAGTTGCTATTTCCTTCAAAATCATCTCGCTTTAATCCACCTGTTCAATTTCTCCACAAATGGAAATACCGATTGTTCGCGTCTAGTTAAGGTGATCAAATTAGATGGAAGTTCTATATTCGGTTCAAGCTACCATTCTGTCGGCGCCTCAATCTCATTGATGATTCCTTCCCGTTTTTACTTTCCTTGGCTCTCCCTAGTAGAAAGAAAAGTTACGTAATTGGTTTAAAAAAAAGGATTCTGACGCTTCAGAGCCAAGTCCAAAAAACAATATTTGGGAAAATGGGATGTGTGTGTGCGTCCGTGAGATAAAACGGTTGAACCAAATCGGGTCAAACTTAATCCCTATCCTGCAGGTTGCCATGGGACGCCAAAAGACGGGTACGAGTGAAATTCCCCGAGAACCAACTATAGTTCATCATAATGATCAAATCACTAAATGTTTTCCCTTAAAAACTGTTCCTACGGCTTTTTGCACGGTCCGCGCCCAATGACGCCACAATATCATAAAAATGACGAGAGCAGAACAACAAATTACTAAATTTTTGACGTGTTCGTCCAATACGATGATCGTTTGTTAAGGTACATAAGAGCTACTCCGAAAATTCCATAATTTCATCCCTCAACTTTACACCTTATAATTTATCCCAGAACGCTTTCCTTTCAAAAAAAAAATATCTGGTGCGTTGCAACACACAACTTTCCTTAGCTCTACAACAATTCACTTTGTACATGGCTAATTCTACTTACTCAATTCATTTATCACTCAGTTCCTTTGAACTTGGTCAAACAACACGTCACAGCAGCAGGAAGCGGTAGCGCTTACAGTTCCGGAATATATTGTGCTGCTCATACTCATTACAGGACCATTACTGAGCAATTGGCACACAGAAAATTAATGAGGCTGTACACGAATTTTTTGAAGAGGGATAATAATCACTTTTGCAGAGTTAATGAGTGATAACTGTTAGAACTGGCAGTAAGCGAAACGGCGGTAGTTGAAATTCAGGAATTTCTGAAGTGAGCCTCATGTACCTCATGAGCGTTTTTAAACACTCACCCTTTAGGTATTGGATTGGACTACAATACCATTTTTCTTTAACTTTCTACTAACATCCCAGCGGAGTTTATAAGAAAAAAACTGCGCTAAACATTAAGCTACCTTTAAAACGCTTTTCGTCGAAAATTTTGATTATTTATTGTGCTGCTCTCGCCATTTTCCCACGAATGGAAATTTTATGGTGTGATTGCCATATTGGGAGCTATCAATATAAAAAATTTAATCAAAATCGTTAGAGCCGTTCTTGAGAAAAAAATTTTGACTTTTGATCACTATGATAACTATAGTTAAATTTTGATGGATTTTGCTCATACCCTTATTTTGGCGTCCCATGGTAACCTGTGGGCGAGATATGAAGGTTGAGCTGATTTGGTACGGTGGTGTTCTCTAAAAATCGTTCACAGACACACATACACACACACAGACCCACAGACCATTTTCCCAAATAGTGTTTTTCGGACTCAGGAGGGTCTGAAACGTAAAGATCTGAAGAAAACTCAAAACTTTTTTTTCAGCCGATTACATAACTTTCCTTTCTACTTCGTAGAGCCAAGGAAAGTAAAAACAGTAGCTAGAGGCCACGAAAATCGCTAAATGCACGTGAGGCCAAGGAAAGTTATTCGATGCGTCGCACCAGATATTTTCTTAATAAACCCATCTACTGACGTAAAACGGCTGGACTGCCTGGATTTCCGGACAATATATCTGGCGTCGCGGCTCAAACAACTTTCTTCAGCAATACGTAAATGCGGCCATTTCGATCGCTCCACCGTCAAACCCAATGTTATCAGTTCAACCTGTTTTTCTTTTCCTTAGCTCTCCACAATAGAAAGGAAAGTTATGTAATGGGGTGAAAAACAATTGGAGCTTTCTTAATATCTTTGCATTCCAAGGGCTACCGTGAACGAATAACACCATTTGGGAAATTGGTCTCAGTGGAAAAATAGCTAACCCACGTCCACTCAAAGTTGATATTTACCCCGCAGGTACCCCTGAAACGCCAAAATAGTATGGGCTTCAAACTAAGTGTAGTCATCACAGTGACGCCTCACATTTTTTTTCTCAACAACGGCGAAGAAAACGGTGACGATTTTGACTAACTTTTTACATGGCACGCTCCAAATCACACGAAAGTACCATAAAATTATCATTCGTGGGAAAATGAGAGCAGCTATTCCAACCACCGACGTGTAACCACCGTTCCTAACAGTTATTACCAGATAATAGTAAAACAGTGGTTACTCTCCTTCTGAAAAAATTCATGTTGATAGTCTCATGATTTCTCTCCGTAGTGATTGCTCAATAGTGGTTGTTCCTTAAGGTGGAGCAACTCGATAAGTTCTCGAACATCAAGCCCTACTACATTTTAGATGGAACGTTATGTTTAAACGAGTAAAAAGTTTACTGAGGTAGTTGTTAAAGCCATGAATGTATCTTGGGCCAAGGAAAGCTGTGTGTGGCGCTCCACAAGGTATGTTTTATGGATGTCACTCACATGACATCCAGCTTCTTGGACGAAATTTATCGCGTTGCTCTTAATTATCTTATTAGGTTTCTTTAGAATCCTTTCTTGACTCTGATTTCTCAGAGAATGCGAGTTCTTAGGTGCTCTTGTGTCATCTGGAACTGTTCACGCAACGAATTTAATCGAAATTATTAGAGCCGCTTTTGAGAAAAAACATTTGGGGTTTAATCGCTATAATTATAGTTAGTTTTAAGCTGATTTCGTTCATACCCTCGTTATGGCGTTTGTGTAGTGACCTGCGGGCTAAAAGTTTGAGTCACTTTGGTAAAGCTGCATTTTCTGAGTTGCATTCACAGCCACATACACTGACCATTTACCCAAAAGGTGTTTTGTTTACGGAGGCCTTAAAACATAAAGATCTTATTTGTTTCAGCCATTCGTACAGCCAAGGAAAGTAAAAAACACATATCCTAATCGCAGTTTAAAATCTTCCTTCATTCATTCACGCACCTTGCCTAAATTATCACAGTTAACATGTAACATTTACATCTCTCACAAACGGAACGCGTTTATCTGTAGTAAATGTAAATAACCAGTTCCATTCACTCTCTGCTCTATCGCCGTCGTAACGAATGATTTTGAATTTTCATTCAATCCCCGCCGTTATATAGAGATTCATCTAGGGAGTGAATTCATCTAATACAAACATTTAACCGAGTAGAATTCAAAACTCGTTTGACTGCCGAGTAAGAGCGCTGCCAGTGTTACTAACAGTCTCTTCATTAGGATCTCGTTTCATTTTGAACTCTCGCTCTTTGCGAATTGTTTTAGAAATTAGCGAGAGCGCAGGTTTTTGTTCCCTTCTGCCCATGACCTCTAAAACAAAGTCTCTGAAACCCTCACATTCCGCAGCATTATTAACTCTGTTTTATCGAGTAACCGTAGCAGTGAGAGACTCTCGTTTCTTTAGCTGTTGCACCCCAAATAGCTTTTTTTTTGAAACTCAAGCGAGCGTAACAAACACAACTCAATCTTCGTTTCACTGGAAGTGTGTTCTAAAAATCATTATACGTAATAAAGAAACTTCACGCCTGATTGGTAGCTATGGTTTCAAAATTACGATTTTTAGGCTATCTGGACTTGAAGCGGCTTTAAACAGGACCTCTATTTATCACAATTGGTTTGCTCGAGAGAAACGACAAAATTGTACTGCATTATCTGCGTGAAAGTAATGGTCTTTAACAGTTCTATATTTTACTCTGCCACTTTTACACTCCTGAGGCAATGAACTGAACCTTTGAGACTTTTTACAGAGATAGAATTGAAAATTGAAGAAGTGACCTAATCGACAGATTAAAGTATTTTTTTAACTGAGCCCAGATTTAGCGCTGAAGAAAGACATATTGCAATGTCATCTGGTGCCCAGTTTAATAAACCCAGGCCAAAAGAAATGACTCGCTTTTATTCACTTGTTTTGGCAACTTAGTGCATATACAAATTTGTGTAGGGCTACATCGTATGTAAGATAACGGATCGTTTAAAGAACGAACTCTACTACCAGTAGTTTGGTGGAGTGAATGAGAGGTGTTCTGTAATCGATGATTGGGAGTAATTATAATAAAATTATCCTGTAACAAATCAATAGTTGACAGCACTTTCTTGTACTTTGTGCCGTTCCCTTTTCACAAATTAATAATTTTTACTTTCCTTGGCTCTACAAAGTTATGTAATCGGCTGAAAAAAAAATTGAGTTCTCTTCAGATCTTTACGTGTCAGACCCTACTGAGTCCGAAAAACATTATTTGGGATTATGGTCTGTGTGTCTGTGTGTGTGTCTGTGAACGATTTTTAGAGAGAACCACCGTACCAAATCCACCAAAAATTGATGTCTAGCCCGCAGGTTACAATGGAACGCCAAAATAAGGGTATGAACAAAATCATCCGAAATTTAACTATACTCATCATAGTGATCAAAACACCAAATATTTTTTTTCTCGAAATTGGCTCAAACTATTTTGATTAAATTGTTTATATTGGTAGCTCCCACTATGGCAACCATGCCATAAAATTCTCATTTGTGGGAATATGACGAGAGCAGCACAATAAATTACCGACACTTTCGACGAATTCGATTTTAGCGGGGTTTTTAGAGAAAACGACCGTACCAAATAAGCTGAAACTTGATGTATAGCCTACAGGTAACCATGAAAGCAAAAATAAGGGTATGGGCAAAATCCATCGAAAGTTAACTATAGTTATCATAGTGATCAAAACACCAAATTTTTTTTCTCAAAAACGGCTATAACGATTTTGATTAAATATTTTATATTGATAGCTCTCAATAAGGCAATTATACCATAAAATTCCCATTCGTGAATGTTTAAAAACGCTCATGAGATACATGGGGCTCACTCCAGAAATTCCTGAATTTCAACTACTGCCGTTTCGCTTACTACCAGTTCTAACAGTTATTTTCCGATAACTCTGCAAAAGTGATTACTATCCTTTTTTTAAAAAATCGTGTTTACAGCCTCATTAATTATCTGTGTACCAATTGCTCAATAATGGTCCTGCAATGAGTACGAGCAACACAATAAATTCTGGAACTGTAAGCGCTACCGCTTCCTGCTGCTGTGAAGAGTTGTTTGACGAAGTTCAAATTAACTGAGCGATACATGAATCGATTAAATAGAATTAGCCATGTGCAAAGTGAATTGTTGTAGAGCTAAGGAAAGTTGTGTGTTGCAACGCTGCAGATATTTTATTGTAGCAACCGTTACGTTACATTCATCCAAGTTTTTGATCCGATTGTAATAGAATAATTATTATTTATTTTAATAATTTATTTCAACACCTAATCTATTCTGTAGAGCCATTATTATTTATTTATTTATTTGATGGTGACGAGCCCGAGGGGTTCGAATAATGTTTATTCATACGTACACTAAATGTTTCTTATTGGTATCTAAGCTTGAAGAGGCCAAGCATCGGGTCAGAGGTAGATGAAGAGCAACCTTCCCCTCATTGGACGCCTTTTACTGTAGACATAAAACCAACAGGACGACGGAATTGGATGAAAATCAGTCAGAGAAAATCTTCGTTGCTCGGGGAAGCGGCGCAGCTCTGAATCTAATCTCATCTCAAAACCTAGAGCCCGACCCGGTAAACATACTGTTGTATACTTTAGGCGAAGAAGAGGACGAATTAATCAGAGCGGCTGCAAGTAAAAAGTGACTCGAGGTTCTCGAGCCGTTGGGGAAGCCGAATCATTCTAGAACGGGAAGAGTATATTAGAAGGTATGTGCGGTCAGAAGGGAAATGTGCGGTCTCAATTAGGAACAGGTAATAAATCATCGTGAACGCGTCAGAAGTGTTGAAGAAGGCATTGAAAACAAATTCACTCAACGGCCAACGTTAAACGTAACTAGTGCCAACGTAAACACGGAAGTAAAATTGTTCACTTCAATGTAACTTCGGGGATCAAAGTAATTCTGCTAGCGTACTTACAATACTAATTCCATTTATAGAGCTATTGTCACCGTAGCGGCTAATTCAATAGATTATTTTAGCGAATCTTCATAGAAAGTTAAGTAGTGTCCAAAAATGTGCCACATCGTCATCTTATTCCGTTTCCCTCGTGAATCCTTGATTCGACTATATACCGTTCATGATAATTATTATATCTATCTGCGAAATCACTGTCCAATAAATAATATTCCATGATTGAAAGGAAAGCAAGGCGTTCAAAGTTGGTACAAAGACACTTCTTCTAATTCTTGTTAAGTTCTTTAACTGTCAAAATCGGATTATGAGCAGCACTCCAACTTCCATGGTGAACATTTAAAAAGCCCCTAACATTTCGGGTTGGGCCAAAAAAATGTTGAGTGGGGTCTACTATCGGCTTATTGGAGTATTATTCAGTCTGAATAATACACCTACCTTTCCGGTCGGGAACATTTTCTTACGACCCCCCTCCCTTTCCACACTACCACCGGGATCCAAAATCTGTAATGTACTTCCGTGCACTGTCCAGTGCACATTTTGTCTTTAACGCGGTCTAAAAACCCCGTTCTTCCGTACAAAAATCCCATTTCGTATTTAGTTGCGCACACTTTCGCGATCCAATCGAACGAAACCCATCGTTGTTATGTCCAAAAAATAACGTTTTTATTGTTTTCCGTGATCACGTCGTCTTTGCTATCGTTTTACAAGTGCTCTTGGATGCTGGGTCGAATGAAATGAGTTTCAGGGGTGTACGACTGCGTCTAGATCGGAGAAAAGTCTATTAATTGAAGAACTTGCGGGACAATACAGCATCATTACCCACGGTGCTTCCCCTCCCACTCGAACTATCCGTCAGCTCAACTTGTCGCGTCGTGCCAATTACTTACAGGCGCCTAGTATATGTCAATATTCATCGTACCGTTGTTGTGAAGGTCACGTTTCGTCTGATTTATTGGTATTTTTCGGTGCTGAACGTACCGGGATGGGTCGTGGTTTTTTTCTATCAATTTCATTTAATTTTCAACGATATTAAAAGATCTTTCGAGAACCTGCCAGTTAATGGAATAACAGCTTTGTTAAAAATGCGGTTGAACTACTTTTGTGGGTTAACAATTCTAGAAAGCAGTAAAAAATGTAATGTCGACATTTTCCCGGGAGAATCACACAAAAAATCGACGGTCGATAAGTACAAAATACAACATGGTAAAAATTGTAAATGTGTACAACTGAATATCGTTGCTGTATTTAGTTTTTCGAAAATTGAGTACAATGCATCTGCGATCAACGTGGTGTTGAATTGAGTGAGAAAACTCTGAGAAAAAAAAAGTACAGCCCTTCAACGCGGGTTGGGGATGACAAGGGGAATGCACGAGCAGGAAACTCGATTTGAGGCGACAGATCGGCCTTCCCGTCACTTTTTGCGTTGCCCTCGTCGAAGAAAAAAACTCGATTCAGAGTGGCAAATTATAACTTTAGCAGCAACTCGAAGAGACTGGAAGAGATGTGACAACACCCAGCGCCCGTTGAAGTGCAGGTTGAAAAGTTTTCACATTTCACCAACAGAATAGTTCGTCGGCGTTTATTGGAGTGCTTTTAGCTAGTTTTCTAGGATCTTCCTTTCTTAGTCTTCATGACAGTGATTGGGTTTAGGAAAAGATAATCCCTTGAGTGGCATAACACTTGACTTCTGGACACCATTCCTCCTCCCGTCCGTTTTCTAATTGGTTCGCCTTAAGGTTGTTGACTCAACATGCTTTCTCACTTTTGATTCGTTTCGTTTTTCCCGCATTTTTCTCAGTTGGTTCGTCGAAAGCCGTTGTCGTTCATAAAATGAGGTAAGAGCTCCCCTTTTGGTTTATGATTCATTCTGAATAATAACCCTATGTTTTCGGTCACGAAAAATTTTTCACAGCCCCCCCCTCAAAATTTGATATTTTATTCGCAACGTCCTGCCAATTGCTGAGCGAGGGTTCGCTGGAAGCCCCCGTCCCTATTTCCCCGACTCTTTTTGCCCGACGGGGCGGAGGAAGGTCACTTCCTCCGCACACCCCTCCATCGGATCATAAATGCCTATAGACTATTACGGGCGCCTGATGCCGGGGGAATATTTAGTTTCCGTAGTTCCATTGTAGTCAGGTCATGTTTTGTATGGTTCACCAGTATTCGATGCTGAATCGAATGGAATGGGTCTCGGAGCAGTAATACAAGGTCAAGCTGTTCATGAGAATAACAAACCATGGTGTAATAATTTGCAGGGTTTTACCCTGCAGCGAGCAAGTAGTTTATGGCGGTATTGAATAAATACATTGACGAGCCGTTATTGGATAAAACCACACAAATTATCTATTATCTTCATATTTTTTCGACTGTTTCTTTAGTACCGGCATATCTATTACTAGTGATTAATGCAGCATAAAGGTCAGTTTGCAAATGACGACGCACGACTAATACTCGTACATGAAGCACAGGAAGCGCACTACTTAGTCAGCAAGAAGTTGGAATGTTGCGGAACTCGTGGAAAATTCACTGGACACAAAAAAGTATAGGGGAAGAGAAGGGGTTTACTTCTACTAGAGTGCTGAATATGTGCCTTTTTGCTTCAAGAGAAGCAAGTTGGGCAGCACTTGAGAAATTGAAAATAATTAACAGAAGGAAACGAGCGGTGCGTAGCAACACTCAACTTTCCGCCACCCCCTAAGTTCGAACACCAACTACATATGTGGGTGCTATATCTTCGTTCAACGCATTTCTACAGGAACGTTTATGGAGAACAAAATGTAGGGACTAGTTTGCTGAGAGTACTCCTTAAGTTTGATTGAAATCGTTGAAGCTGTTTCTGAGAAAATTGGAATACCGATAAATTAATATTCGACAAATCTCCTTTTCTGAGAAAACTTGGCTCATATCTCCGTTCAACATATATACATACAGAAACAGTTATGGAGAACAAAAAGTAGGTATGGGTGGGTAAAAGACACTCTGTAAGATTTATCACATCTGGTGAAGTAGTTGGAATTTACAGAAAATTTCGAAAAAACGTTATTTTCGACACATTTTGATTTTTATCTCGGTTCAATGGACTGTCAGAGGAACATTTATTGAGAACAATACCTAGGTATTAACTATTCAAAAACATCTTGAAAGTTTGGTGATAATCGTTGGAGTCGTCTTGCCAAAAAGCATAAAAACCCCATTTTTGCTTCATAGGCCTATATCTCCGTTCGCCGTAGTTTCATGGAGATATGTATAAAGGAGAAAAGTTAGATATTGATTAGTAGAAGATAATTTGTAAGTGTCATCAGAATCGTTAGAGCTTTTTTCGAGAAAAATGCGAAAAGCTCTAGTTTTTGGTACATTTTTGTCCCCCACCCCCCTTTACCATCAGCCCTAATCGCCCATAACCTCATTTTGGTGTCTACAAAAAATAACAAACAAAACAAAAAAAGAACCAGCTCAATCGAATCAACCGTTCTCCCGCAAATGGAACTACAAACACACTCACACACGGACCACGGAAATTAGGTTTTTTGGACTCAAAACGTAAAGATATGAAGAAATCCCAAATTTTTTCTGACACGATTACTATACTTTCCTTTCCTTTTGGGTTAGCGGAAAGTAAAAATGAGAAATGTCTAAATAAGGCGATTAATCAAAATATTCTATCTCAATCGAATGTGTTTCTACGAAATCAAGGCCTCATCTTAAATGTTACCACGTTAAGGATAAAATACCTCTTTCCTCAAGTCCTTCGTCCTCCAATCAAAGTTGGCAGAGGGAACGAAAGCAGTACGAAGTCATCGCTGTGGAAAGAAATCCACAAACAGAGACTTACCTGAGAATTGTTCACTCTAGCACAATCCTACCCAGCTACTTTTAAGAATTTCGAAAGTTCCCAGTACATTTAATCCAGATCTATTTATCAATAAAGTCAACAAAGCCCTATCTCAATTAAATATGATACGCGAAAGATGGTTTACTTGGCTCGATTTTTTTCAATCTCTTTTATGCTCCCCAATCCTCACTTTTGTCACTCGTGGATGGGAAACGGGCCTTTTGAGACCTCTACCGTATAAGAAGTCTCCGTAGTGTAATAAGTTCAGTTTGCTTCAATGCTGACGATGGATTCATCGTCGAAACCGGTACGCCCTTGATGAAAGAGTAGAAGAAATCATTTTCTCTTTGTTTTCATTTCTTTTGATAACGGTTTTCCAGAACTTCTCCATAACTAATGTAAAGTTAAACTATCCGTAGAAATCCATCTAACGTTGTAACTCACGCTGGTTTCTAATTACAGTTTAAGTAAGTTGTAGTTTTTCCTTATGGGCGGGTTTGTGGATCGTCTTGGAAACCAACGTCAGGACTGAGTTACTACCACTTGTTTGCTTGAATTTCATGTACTTGTGGATACTTTTTACATAGCCGCTTGATGCTACGAAATGATAGTGCGCTTCACGTTGCATTTTTTTGACAAATAAAAAAAAAGGCTGTTTTCTGATTCACTCCATGAAATAAGTACGAACTATTGGTTGTTGGTTCTCATGATTAGTTATAGAACGTTTTGAAACTTCCTCTCGATCTTGGCCCATGCTTCTGTGTGAACACGATTGAGAGAGAGCGACTAATCTGGCGTTAGCCTAAATGCGGTGCCGCAATAGCATTAAGGACAAAATCAGCTTAAAACTACCCATAATTATGCTCCTGTGATCGAACACAGGTTTTGAGCCGCTGACTGGTGCCAAAAGACTACAGAAGTGTCCAGTATTTATCTTTTCATTGCGTACGACTACCGCGATATTTTGTGTTCTTAAATTGAACCCTCTTTTTTCATTTTTGCCTCTTTCAGAGGAATTGTTCGTGGTTTTCGCGGTGGTCCCCGGAGAGAAGAGAGTGTGTAGGGAACAAGAAGCGTGTATGACCGAAGGTACTGCAAACCTGAGCTGCTACCGATGCGTAGGAGAAGGGATCAGCCGCCCGAAGGGGGAACTTAATGTAGCGGAAGCCAATCTGACGGAAGGGCTTCACCTAGAAAATATTTCGTCGGACCTTTGTTCTAGGTCGATGGACACGCGTAATACTCCATCCCTTCACTACCACATCCCGCCCAGAGACTTAGGGCTCCGTTCATCCTTCACGTATAGTCCCATCGAACATTATGATGGCCAATATCTTCAATGCCAGGAGGCCCTTTTTCTTATCCAGATCTCGCTCGAAAGACAATTGGGGTTATTTAAACCGGTCTCAAGTACGTTGTGATCCTGAGAATTTCCCAGGATGTTTCAATTCGCTAATACAGGATTATCAATTTGCTCTACAATATTACGAAGCTTCGTACGTTGGTCTCTGAGGTTCAAATCGAGTAACAGCAATGGCTACCATCTACGTACTAACTTCTCATCCCAGTCCCTCAATAGCAGATTCTTAGGATTGCTACTTTTCATATCTCATTTAACCATTTAACCATCACGCTACTCTCAATGTTGCCTTCAGAACTATGCCACGTTTATTCTTCGTTTTGATAGTACCTATTGACAAAGTGTTGAGCATTAGCTTTCCAAGCTTTTCAGTTTCTATATGCCCACCGCATCTAATGCAATATACTCGTAGCTTCCACACCAGTAAACCATTTTGCGCGAATAGCTTAAAGACCGCCTCAAGACAGTTGATATACGTGGTCTTGATACCTTCTCTTGTCTAGCGTCCACACAATTTGGATTGTTTTAGTCTCCATTTCCCAGTCTATCAGGATGAAAGATATTGCGGTATTGAGTTTGAGTGCATGCTTTTTGAAATTCTCGATAATGCAAGAGCAAGACCATGCACGAAATATCTGGTGCGTTGCAACAACGTTCCTTAGCTCTACGTGAATTCACTTTTTACATGGCTTTTCCTACTTAATCAATTCATTTATCACTCAGTTCATTTGAACTTGGTCAAAAAACATTTCACGGCAGCAGAAAGCGGTAGCGCTTACAGTTCTGGAATTTATTGTTCTGCTCGTATTCATTCCAGGACCATTATTGAGCAATCGGTACACAGAGAATTAATGCGGCTGTGAACATACATTTTTCGAAGAAGGATAGTAATCACTTTTGTAGAGTAATTGGGTAAAAACTTAAAGAACTGGTGGTAAGCGAAAAGGCGGTAGTTGAAATTCAGGAATTTCTGGAGTGAGCCCCATGTATTTCATGAGGGTTTTTAAACATTCACCCTGTAGGTATTAGATTGGACTACGATACCTATTTTTTAAACATTCTACTAACATTCCAGCGGAGTTTATAAGGAAAAAACCGCGCTAAAAACGCTTTTCGTAGAAAATTTTGATAATTTATTGTGCTGCTCTCGTCATTTTCCCCCGAATGGGAATTTTATGGTATCATTGCCTTATTGAGAGCTATCAATATAAAAAATGTAATCAAAATCGTTGGAGCTGTTTTTGAGAAAAAAAATTTGGTGTTTTGATCACTATGATAACTATAGTTAACTTTCGGTGGATTTTGTTCAAACCCCTATTTTGGCGTCCCATGGTAACCTGCGGGCTGGATATCAGGTTTGAATGGAGTATGGTGGTTCTCTCTAAAAATCGTTCACATACATAGACCATTTTCCCAAATAGTGTTTTTCGGAGGGTCTGAAACGTAAAAATCTGAAGAAAACTCAACTTTTTTTTTTTCAGCCGATTACATAACTTTCCTTTCTACTTTGTAGGGCCAAGGAAAGTAAAAAACGTTGGTGGTGTGACTTAGGTTCGGTGACGCATTGTTGAACAAGAAATTTCACCCGGCTGTCGCGGTTAGGTTTGGTCGCAACACGTCTTTTAGTGTGGACAGGCCAATCACTTCACTTGTCGCCTGCGCACTTCATTTGTCCCCCTTACTATTATTATCTATCGAATGTATGATTCATCACGTTGTGCTCCAAAGATATTATAACTTAGGTCACGTCCCTATGACAATATTATGCTCAACGTTCAGCAGAACGCTTTCCACAATGTTTGTCTTTATCACCCTAAAGTGATTGAAATATACCAGGAACGCCCGCATTTCGTCCAATTTTACATATTGACTAGGTGAAAAACATTCCGAGAGAAACCACCGAACATGTCCGTTTTTAAATGTCCACTGCAGCTAGTAACACAATTGTTTCACTAAGCACTAGCATCGCATTGCGTAATTATTGTCCCCCTTAATATTATTATGCGTTAAACGTCAGCTTCATATCATTTCCTTCGTTTTTAACATTTGTTAATTTGAAATTTTGTAACAGCATTAGTTAGTTTCAGTTACCTGGCATATTCCGAAACCCCATTGCATCTTTCATCTAGAAGCTCAACTGTTTCGCTTAGAGCTAGCATCTCTTTCCCACAATATTCGCCTCGATTACTCAATTATTGTAACACTTAATATTATTATCAGTCGACTGTCAGCTTTATCTCAACGTTGTTCGTTTGTTTGAAATGTTTCAATAACGTTGGTTAGTCCCCAAGCTTGCTGGCATCTCACATCTGATTTTTAATAAAATAGTTTTCTGACGCCATCAATACTAAGTTTTTTCCAAAGTTTTCTTTTTGATCGCCGACACGAGGTGCATCGCGAGTTCTTGACACGGCCAATAAATAATATTTACCTGCAAATTATGCACTATTTGCTCGTAGCAATCCGCCCGGACAAGTCAGTTCGAAGGAAGAATAAAAATTGGATTCTGCACCGTCATAACGCCATTCTTCATACACCCGTGCTTGTGGGCGGACCACTGGTCAAAAACAAAGCATCGGCGATACTTCAGCCCAGACCTGGTTCTCTGTTTTTAAAAGAGAAAATACTCATGAAAGGACGACTCTCCACGCCACGATTGATGCGATGAAGATGGCATTGAATGAGGAGGTGGGCGAGATCGTAAAATACGAATTTTTTTTTGGTGCGTGGAGGATACTAAAAATATCTCCGAGGGAAATTAATTTAAAGTGTTTTAAGTTGATATTAATGAGTAAATGAATACTTTTTGGGAAAATACAAAATTCTTGAAACTCTTTGGGAAGATACACATATTTAACCCTCAATTATTTTATCTGTCGTGATAAGTAACTGAATTATACAGGGAATGATTATACTTAGCTTAGTAGTATTTTTTGACAAGGTGGAACATATGAACCACCAACCTTGTCAGTTTTAAGTGAGACAATTCCTTCAGCGTCACCTATGCACGCCTTAGCATGTATTATGCAGTTATTGCCTCGCTCAACATTATTATAACTCAAGCGTCAGTTCCATTTCAGGGTCTGCGTTTGCTTGGTCTAAAATCGCAATAACTTCTCCAGCCCTTATCAGATTTTCAAGCCGATAAGTTTTCATACCTTCAGCAGAATCTATCTTCAATATTCACGGTTGATTTCAAAAAATTATTGTTTTTTGTATCTTCAACATTAGAAAGTTAACTGAAATAGTATGGCATCTGACGTTTCAAGTAGAAGGTGCTATTTTTACGAACTCGACTGAGGGGTGGTCCTCGGGTTGGTTCGTTGACACCTTGAAAAAATTGAATTAATAAATCACCGATAACCGCACCATGCTCATCGTGCCTGTTTTGAAAACACGACGATTGCGGAGGTAAAAGAGGAACTAAAACGGCAAAAGCAGTTTGAGAGAAAGGACGGACAGGGCTCCTTTTCGGGGTCGCCAACGAGAATGAAAGTGGTCTGAAGGATCAAACTGGTTCCGAACCAGGAGTTCAACTCTTGACCATTCATCGACGTCATATATCAATACATATGTTGCAAGCGGACCTCTAAACTTATTTTAAATAATGATAACTGTGTTATAATTTATTTTCCTTGAAAAATGGCGTCAGAAAGTTTGCTACCAACGGTCGCTAGTAGCATGTTATCAATATTTTTACTGTACAAAGTTCACTCAACTCTAAGGGGAAAAAGTTCTCAAAATTGACAAAATCTAAGAAACAGAGTTATTATTTGAACTTTTTGAGACCTAATGAGCACAACGCATATGTTGCCCGCTTTGTGCTTCAACTGAAAATGGTTCTATCGAAGAACAACGTCGTTTGAGTGATGAGACGAAGGAAAACTCATGAATGGAGCAGAACTCATTGGAATGAACTGTATTTATAGCAGACAACATACAATACATACACACCTTTCCTCAGCCCCATGTACATTCGGCGATTTCCACGCCTCGAGTAAATGATCCAATGCGCTTTTCCTACTTCCTCAGTTTAGGTGTACTTGATAGAATGTGACGTCCGGGAAAGTGCGGATCATTATTTAGGATGTTTCGAAATCAAAATTATTTGAGTTAGCAATTTCAGACAACCTTATTACTGTCATCGGCAAAATAAATCCAATGGGTTGAAATTCGATGAAAGCTCACGTCAAGAGACTATTCGAATGATAAAGTGAACTTAAAAATGCACTGAACCGACGAAAAATGTCGTGCTAATGTCGCCATATTCGATGAAAGGACTTTGTGAGGTTGGGAGCATGAAAATGCCAGGAAAGAAGGACTGCCACGAAGAACCTACCGTTTCTTTCATTGCGTTATGATATATTGACCCGGAAACGCCAGTCAATTTACGTGCTATCCCGAGGGCCAGAATATTTATTTTTAAAAAACGTCCGTTGCGAAGCTTTCATGTTTTTCATCGAAATAAATATATGTATTACTCGAAGAGTTTTCACCCCTTGGTTTTCCCGTTCAAACTCCGAGTGTATCAGGACCCGAACATATCTCGGCTCTTAGGGGCATTTGTTCATTTAAATCCGGTTCGACGTGAGAGTTTGTACATGTGCTGAATAACTCAGCCTAACCCATACTTTTCGTTTCTGAAGCTGTGTTTGGTATCATATTTTTTGGTGAGAGATGTTTGCGTCACGTATTGCAGTAAAGCAACGAAAAAAAACAAAATTTTAGACGCGCGTTTTAGGCAAGTGCAAAAGAAGTCGGCTGAAAAAAAAAATCGTGAAATATTTTAGCGAATATAATCGATCACATTTATGAGCCATTAAACGTTCAGTTTAACACGATCTGAGGTTGATATTTATTTTCTTGAGCATAACAAGACCATTCGGGTCATCCATTGCAGGTTAATATTGTCCGCAATTACGATGAGTTCAACTCCGCCTCAAAGATGAATCTAATTGCAATCAAAATTCTCATTACCGAGTCAGATTAACGCTCAAAAGCAGCCCAAACTTACAATTTTTGTTAAAAACATCAAAAGATCATGCTATAGCGATCGACATCTTCATTTACCACCCACAAGTCAGTAAAACCGTCGAGATTGGAAATACGTGTCTATGAATGAAAATCAGAATCCTTACTTAGCAGTAAAGAAAATGTTTTGTCGTAGGCTGAAAAAACGTTTGTCTTCTGTCTCAACAAGTCTCTTCTGATCGTTTTAAGGGTGGCTGAGTCCGAATAACGTATTTTTGGGATAATGATGTGCGTGTCTGATTGAGAGAACACAGCTTAATAAAATCAATTCAAATTTCAAGTTCATTCAGTGATTACTACGGGACGCCTATGAGCAAAATTGATCTAAAACTTATTAAATTTTAATCAAAAACTGCTCTAACGATTTTGATTAAAAGTGAGCATTATCAAATAACACAGTACCTTTCAATTCTCATTTGTGAAAAAATGTTTCATACTGTACTGGCGTTCTCCGAAATATCACGGTGGTAGTCCGATGAGCTGCCTTCGTAATGAAAGTTTAACGGTAGTCACCCAAGATATTTCTCAATTCAAATTCACTAACTACCGTTTCACACGGTTCACACCAGATAATTCTTAAACAGTATACGCTATACATCTAAATGGTAACTTTTTAAACGCTATACACTCAAAAATCATGCTGACACTCTTTTTAATACGTGCGCATTGGCCGCTCATTGATGATGATGACATTATTAATGGACCACTATACATTTCGAAATTCTAATCAGTTTCTACTTAAAACTTCGAGTTATGCTCTACCAAGCTCAATGGGACTGAAGGAAAAAAAATTGGATTAATAGCTAAAGTTACGAATAACACTTAACGTCAGTGGGGTTGAGGAAAGTTGTGTCTTAGGTCGCTCTAGATCTCCACCAAATCCGCAACAATGTTTTGAATCCAACTGGTACGTGCGACGAGTGAATACTCTCATTTGAAATTTTCTGAAAATCATTTCAAAGTAAATAAAAGACGAAATTCACGGAATACACGTGTGTGAGTTTTTTCTGAAACATTGGTAAACAACCTTTGGAGGGATGTTTCCACTATTGTATTCGAACACTTTGTTCTCTTAATTATTCCGTTGGGAAGAGATACGAGAAAAGAAAATGTTAAGTTCAAATATTAAATTTGTTTTTTTGATTTGAATGAAGCTCCAACGCTTATGATTTTCTAGTTGTGTGGTTCGGTATATACTGAGGTTATTTCGAGTGACTCTTGATATCACTCATGCGTGTGGGCTATTCTGTTAGGTATGACCATTTTTCTGTCCTGAATCAGAATTCGTATCCCTGGGAGGTTGATAAATAAAGGAGTAACGATGTGGACGATAAAAACTGCACGTACGTGAAATAACCATGAATGTGATGTTACAGACAGTTGAGTGTTCGAGATAAAGGTGAAGAGCGTAACTACTTAAATTTGTTCGTCAATTACACGTCTTTAGTGACAGTTAACCCAAAACGAGAAATTCCGCCTTCGTCCGTGAATAGCGAAAATGACCACCTGTTGTTCCGCTCAGAGACGGGAGAGCTAGAACAGTATGACTTCATTGTATTTCCGTGAAACTTATTAATATTACGATCTTTATTGCAGGGTTCGAGCACTACTGAGTCGGAAATTACTGCGGCTACTACGCTTTTCCCGGACGCCGAGGAGCAACAGGTCAGGCCAGTTATCACGCACGTAAGGTAACACTAGTACTTTCGCAATAATACGACACTTTGGTCTGAACTGCCGTGACGATATATTTATTCTTAAGAAGCGATTTCGCTTTGGGGGGGGGGCGTTCATGCGTTACGTTATCACCGATCGCTGCTCTCGCCTATTTTTTGTTGCGCCTAGTCGACAGGTTCAGTGTTTACATCATTAAAACACCTACCATTAAACAGGTTTACAAGCAACATTTAGCAATTAGCGTTTGAGTTGAACGGTCGATTAAAAGTTGCGGATTGGTATTTTTTTATTTTACTTAGCCCTACGGAGTAAGTCGGCTCAAATTACATGTTTAGCCTGCAGACCACCATGGGACACCAAAATAATGGTATGATCAAAATCAGCTCAAAACTAGCTTTAGTTATCATAGTAACCAAAACGTTATAATTTTGATTGAACTAAAGGCCAAATGGTATAAGTATGAAATTTTCATTCGTGGAAAAATGAGAGCAGCACAATGAGTGATCAACCATCTCAGCAAAAACGACTTTAACGCACTTTTTTTCTTACTAATCTCGCACCGTGTATTTTAAAATGGCATTTTAATTGAACTGTTTAATTAAAATGATATTAATTTATTTACCTTCATTATGCACTTAAAATATTTCCATTTATTTTACTATTCATTTAGTTAAATCGTTTATTTAAATTAGTATTAAAGTCAAATCATGGGTTATTCGTGCTATTTCACCAAAAAATGTTAGTTTCCAATGCATTGGACTGGAGAGGATTTTGGGCTCCTTCCCGAGGATAGCATGTCTCTTTGTGCTAAAGTTTGTACGATTCCGCTTGCATTTTCTTGACGGCTGGTTTCGTGATCAGTGACTCCTTAATCTGAGTTAGAAGAGGATTGGGGGTTTGAAGTGAACCTGAATTTGGGAGAACGTACGTGGGCTTCCACTAAAGACAAAGTATGGTCACGGCATTGTCCCTAGGGGCATGTCTGCAGCCAGCTGTGAATAAGGTCAGCATGCTGACTGAATAAGCAGCCGCGAACAATGGGCAAAACCCAAGAGACCCTGAACAAAGGGCTCGAGGGCAAGCGGATCTACATTTTCTCAGACAGCCAGGCCGCCTTAAAGGCCATCGCAGCCTATAGTTTTAGGTCTAAGGTGGCATGGGAATGCCTCCATGCGCTCAAGCAGCTCGGCGCCCGTAACAGGCTCTCCCTCATTTGGGTGCCGGCTCACAGGGGGCATGAGGACAATGAAAAGGCTGACCGCCTTGCGAAAAGGAGTACAGAATCCCTACCCATCGGGCCTGAACCACACGTGGGTCTGACGAAAAGTCGCCTGAACCGTCTGGTTGCTCTATGGGAGATACAGGAAAATGGCGCCCATTGGCATCGCCAGCCACGACTAAGACTGGCGAAAAGGCTTGTCGCGCCTTCCTGTCAAAGGGCGAAGGCGATGCTGACACTCTCTAGACAAGATCTGAGAGTACTGATAAGCTTCCTCACCGGGCACTGCCCTCTCAGATATCACCTCAACAAGATGGGCATCTTAGAGGCGGTGGAATGCAGACTCTGCGGTGAGGAGGACGAGACAGCAGAGCATATCCTATGTGAATGCCCTGCTTTGGCAGCAAAACGCTTTGAATACTTCGGTCAGGGGACCACTGAACCCCAAACCGTAGCGGACTCTGCGGTGAAGGACACACTCGGCTTCCTAAGGGGGGCGGGTATGTACGACGCCTTCTACTAAGAAAGGGCCAGCGTCACAATAGGCCCATATGCGGCCGCAGTGACAAAAGGACTTGTCCCACACGCCCTCGGATCAAAAAAAAAGACAAAGTAGCAGCCACATCCAGACCTAGTTCTTTCCAAAGCTCCTCTGCCCATGATTTTTGAGAGTGTGATTGTAGTGAAGCTTCTGGTTCTATGTGAATGTCTGAAAGTTTTCTCCTACTCTGGCAGCGGTTCTTTCACTACAAACCAAACACTGAACTCGTACTTTTCAGCGCGTGGTGTGGTATGTATAAAAGCAAACGAAAGACCTGGTTCATTCCACGGAAGTCAACTCAACTCGACGTTCGGTGTCTTCCAGAAACATCCCTCTTCCCTTTGTCACTGATTTTTGAACTGCTTTCGATTTACAGTGTATCTCCTTCTCTCGAAGGATATACTGTGACCTAAGCCCTACCGAACGGCTCATTCCAGCCACTGACAAAACTTTCAGTTTTCCCCGATATCAAATTTTGAGAATGGCCAGATCGTTCACGATTCTTCCTCTTCCATCCTCAGGGCAAATCCGAAGACCAAATAAACCGCCCTATCAATTTTTCACGTCTTGAAACCTCATCCGTGATTTTCATTTCACTCCCTTTCCGACGGCAGATCGAAAAGAAGAAGATTTCAACGTTATTTCTTCAAATTAATAAAAATTGTTTCGGAATAACGAAAATACAAGTACAACTTATATGCAAATCTGTTTTCTTCGTCAATGAACAGAGATCAGAGAGCTTGAATACTGATGTTTGTTTCTTGGAACAACGGTTTCGGAAATTAATTGCCTGGCAATGACAGCGCCGGATTACAAAAGAGCGAGCAACTTGCAGCTCCTCCCCTCCCCCCTCCTTTGTAGGCGAACCTTCGCGGATCTTCTGGAAACCAGCCTCGGAAATGAAATTTGGCGTTCCCTCTGATGTTGTTAGTCTGAAATAATTGAACGATTCAGTAGGAAAAATACATGAAACCGCAGACGATACTTTACGAATTTCCCCACAATTCAGCTCAAACCGATCTCCAGTAAGATCCAGCGATTAGTGTAGCATGTAGTAATGTGCATTTGCTAATGGGAGGTTGCAGTAACGCACGCCTTAGTTATATGTTTTATAGGGTAGTTGTGATTTTCTCATTAGATATGTGACACCATTCATCAACTTCGTGATTTTTTCACTGTTTCAGTCTACCACTGGACACGGGGATTTAGGTGCGACTGATGCATCGACTGTGGGTACAACTGAAGAGCCAGTTTCCGATGCGTCGAATGACGAGAACGATCGACAGGAGATTGAAGATTCTGGAACCACTACCAACTATCAGAGAGAGCTAGCTAACGAACCTGACGAAATCCGTATTTTAAACAGATGGGATGTAGCGTACGGCCAAGACGTGAAGAAAGCCTCGATACCCGATGCCGAAACGTGGCCCGGCCAGAATGACGTTGAAAATGTCGAAAGTGGGATAACGCCACAATTTTCAAGTTACATATACGAACTCGATACAGCCGCAGATGGTAGTCTTCAAGACATTTCAGGGCAGGAATCCAGTATTGACAATTTATACATAAATTTTGAGTCTATGCGGGAGAAAACAACGGGAAATGAAACGGAGTACCGCGAAGAGCAACCGATGTTGCAAATTACGTCTTATTTGGCGGACAGTGATTCGGCAATTGCGATGACGGGGGATCAGATTTTAAGAGACGCTCGCAACAGAACGCTCGGTGCGGATATGATTTCAGCTTTTTTTATTGCTCCTGAGGATGAAGTGAATGAGATAGACAAAACCCAGTATTCAGGGCACCCCATAGTGGTAAACAACTTGAATGAAGATCTCGTTAGAAATGAGAGGTTCACAGGAAAAGAGGAGACAAAGACCTTGACTAATGACATACTTGCACCTATTCAAGCTGCGGTGTCGCTATCTCAGGGCGGTGAAGGTCCGGTAATTGAGAAACAAATTCTACATCAAGGACCTGTTTACAAAACCTTCATAGAAATACAAAAATCAATTCCTTACGAAATTAAGGAGTCCGTAGAACCAAAAGAGGCTGAATTGACTGCCAACAAAGAATTAGGAATTCATACGCAGCTTAATGACGATACCATTTATCCTCCCTCAAACGAGCTCCCGCATTCGCAAATCACTAACGAGCTTTCTATTTATACGAGGAATCCAGTAGGGCATCAACCGCCCGTCTATTACCGGTACCCGATGTATTATTTACCGCAAAAAAACGTTGGAAATTACATCACGCGTCACTCGCACGAAAGCCCCGGTTATTACCAAGCGCCCTCGGTGAGGCCAGTATGGCCCATTCAGTACTTGGTAGCCAGATATCAACCGCAACTGTACAACGGTTTCCTCTTAGCTCATCCATATTACATATCGCCTTCTGACACGCCCGACTCACCGTCGCACGACAGCAACGCATTCGAAAACGACCAAAGTACCCTTCAAGCAGCTCAATCGCCCAAGTACGTGGCTCAACTGCCGGGACAAAATCCTCCTTTCAGGCCCAGCCATCCGATGTACGCCTCACAATATCCGCCATATACTTATCACGTTATGACGACGATGAGAGGTCGCGCAGGGCGCGCGCGTACCGCTAGGAGCAAGAAACTTCGTATTGAGTACGGAGGTTTTAAACCCCCCATGGTTCCGTCGGTGCAGATAGACGATGAAGAGCTGATTAACCCAGCTGAAGAAAAGACTGACGAAAATATATAAAAAACTTTCAAAAATCATGTTTTTCTGCCCATTGGAAAACTACCAATTGCGCAGTACTTGTTTACGGCTTTAACGATGCAAGCCCCGCCATCGGCGGAGTAGATATTTTTCGCAAACACACATCATAATGGCAAACGCTACTCTTCAATTTTGACGCTTGAATTTTTTAAAATTTAGTAGTAAAAACATTATGGCATTGTTGAACTATCTCAAGTGACTATTCTGGTTTCTATCAACAGAAAATATAAGCGGAGCACATTCAAAATGTATATTTGAATAAATAAGTAATAAAACCACGTGATGCTGCTGTAGATATAAGATGGTGTATATAATATTATATAGGCATTAATTAAATAGGACTGATGATAACTTTTGTAAAGTTGTTTATGTATTGTACATAATCGTTGTAATACGACCTTGTTTAAGGCATGTTATTCGAATTTTGAATTTAAAAAATAAATGTAGATATGTGATGTTTACATTCGCACATTAAAATGTGTTATCAATTTCATCGCTTTGGCTCCTCCTTCCTGCATTAATGGCACCAATATCACCCTATTGTGTTATGGGTGGAATGATCGTTTCCATGTTGGTGGATCTTGAATCCATTTTCTGTAGTTGTTCATCAATAGCTCATAAGCTGGAAGCTGGTAAGACGAAATCTTATAACGTCTCTTGTAACGTACATTACCTGAATCAAATTTTCGTCATAAAACCAAAATCGTCTGATGTTTAAGTATCGTTATATGCTATTCTTTCCTTGCTTATGTACAAAAAGACAGGCAGTTATGTAATCCGTAGAAATTTTAGTATGGAATGTGTTTAGAATTCACTAACTGTCAAAAAGCTGGGAGGGAACGAATTCATGTACCTGCATAAGAAACTCGGACATTCGCCTTCCCACTGCTCTCTGTCCCAGGTGATGGACGATACGTAATTATGGAACTGTCGACCAGAGCTGAACGTAGTTAACTACAATTTTAGTTGAACTAAACCTTCAACTAACTTTTTCTCCAACTAAGTTCGTTGGAAGTTCAACAACTTTCCTTCAACTAAATCAACTTTAATAGTATGGCCAACTAACTTAGTTGATCCGTCAACTATAGTTGTTAATTGTAGCTGCGGATAGTAACTAACTTTTTTTTCGTCTCAAGAAAATGCTAACTTCAAACTGGATTTCCTCTCTTTAGCCCAACGACCGTTAATGCTTGTGCTTGAAAACGCGTGGTTGGGGGGGCGTGGATATGGATTGACTTCTCTTTGTTTGTTAGTTTGAATGAGGCGTCCAGAGTGAGAAGAACGAAAGTTTGACGCCAATCAGTGTTTGAAAACAAAACTTTTAAAAGAAGATTTATTTTTGGTTCGGCTGAAAGAGCAAATGTCCTCTAAAATAAAAGAAAACTGCTGTATTGAGCCAGAAGGCTAAACAGTGAGGAACGTGGAATACGTTTTTACGATTTTGTGGGTAGTTTCTTGCCAATTAGTTCTCCTACGAACGCATTACACGTTAAGATGAAAATAAAATATTTTATCATTTATATTCAAGGTAGGAGAACTCCATTAGGAAAGCACTCCTTGGTAACCACCCGCAATTATAACGTCTGCTAAATTGATGACAGTTTCGTGAGTCATTTCTTGGCAATTAGGTCCCCGCAAAAATGTATTCTACGTTAAAAAATTGTGCTTGGAGTAGAAACTTGATAGAAGACAACAAAAAGTCAGTTGTTATTCACATCTGAACGTTCAACTGACAATTATAGTTGTAGATGACTCACCAAAACTAATTTAGTCGCAGTTGTTAGTTATTAGTTGACCGATGTTTCGGACTTTCTCTGCTCTCTACACGATTCTCTCGTTTTATTTTTTTAATTTTCCTCACATTATTATGTTCTAAGGGCTACCGAGTTTGAAAAGAGACACACGGCTGGGCAAAATCGGCTTTTCGATCGATTGGATATATTTAGCCTGTACATCGTCACGAAACGCCAAAATAAAAGCGTTTCCGCCGTTTGAATCGATTGATGCCTCGATTTATCGCCTGTGCTCTCAATAGGAACCCCCGCCCCATATAATCTTTTTTACTCGCTCCTGCTTCGCTTGAGCTCTTGAAGATATTTTCGCTTTTTAAAACTGTGCGCTCTTCATTGCAGAAAAAAATGCTTTGCTTTTCTTTAATTTGTTTGTCGTAAACGACATTATTAGCACAGACTTTAGCTATCAGGCGAGACATTTGTGAAGTTGGGCGAAGCAAAATAGACAGTCACTGTGAACCTAGTGCCGGGTGACCTACGAGGAATTGCAAAACTAAGTGTTAACTCACTTCTACACATTCTTACATGTGCCTTCTTGAGCTGTGCTAAATTAATTATTACCACTTCCACGAGTAGATTTTCAGTTTCTTGAAATTTCAACCATGAGGTTATTCACCCACAAGGGGTAGGAGAAAAATTAGTGCAAAACTAACTTATAGTTATTTTGGTAATTAACAAATTTTTACATTCCGCTACCCTAAAGGGAAAGGAATGTATAGTCATCGTGTCACAAAAAAAATTTGGGCTTACGTTTTGAGACCTACTGAGTCAAAAAAACCTAATTTCGGTGTGAAAACCTGATATGTATGTGCGTATGTCTGTCTGTAGTTCGATTTGCGGGAGAACGACTGATCTGATTGACCTGGTTCTTTTTTTGTTTTGTTTGTTATTTTTTTGAGACACCAAAATAAGGTTATGGGCGATTTCGATAGATCGGAAGGGGGGGGGGACGAAAATGTACCCAAAACTAGGGTTTTTCGCATTTTGGTTTATTATTCATTCTGAATAATAACCCTATGTTTACGGTCACGAAAAATTTTTTACAACCCCCCCTCAAAATTTGATACTTTACGTTTCAAGACATGGAGATTCCAAATTTGCAATGTCTGTCCGGCGTCCGCCGTCCCCTGTCCGCCGTCCGGGCCGTTTTGTGCCTTTAACGTGGTCTAAAAAATTCGTTCTTTCGCCCAAAAATCCGATTTGGTATCTAGTTGTGCCCGCCATCTCGGCAATCCGATCGGACGAAGCCCGTGGTTGTAATGGGCAAAAAACGGTTAAAAAAATTAACGAAACGCAGTACAACGCGGGAGCTACAGCGTTTCGTCGTTTGAACTCCCTCCCGTCTCATTAAAAAACTCGAGGCGAGCGAGCAGCGTGCCTCCCGCTCACTTCCCTCCCAACACTCAACTCCCCCCGGGTTCGCTTCCGCTTCGAGCGCCCCCGTTCCTATTTCCCCGACGTTTTGGTTTTAATACGATTCAATTTTTTTAGATTCTTTCGTTTCATTCTCATTTTGTTTTTTTCTCATAGATTTTTGGTTAAATTTTGATATTAGTATTTAGCGTGCATGTTTTCATATTACAATTCAGTTTTTTCTAGATACTTTCGTTTTTTTTTTTTTGTTTATTTTAATATTACGATTCAGTTCTTTTCGACCTTTTTTCGGGTTTAATTATGATATTTTTCGATGCTGAATCGAACAGGATGGGTCTCGGAGCATTAATGCTCGGTCAAGCTGATTATCCGAATAATAAACCGTTGTGTAATAATTTGCAGGGTTTTCTCAAAAACGGCTTTAACGATTTTGATTTAACATTCAAACTATCTTCTACCAGTTAATACCTAACTTTTTTTCCTCATACATATCTCCCTAAAAATAAGGTGAACGGAGATATAGGCCTATGAATCAAAAATAGGGTTTTTTCACACTTTTTGGCAAAACGGCTTCAACGATTATCACCAAACTTTCACGATGTTTTCGAATAGTTAATACCTATATATTTTTCTCAATAAATGTTCCTCTGCCAGTTCATTGAACAGAGATAAAAATCAAAATGTGTCGAAAATCACGTTTTTCGAACATTTCCGTAAATTCCAGGGTAGCTGTTTCACCAGATGTGATAGATCTTACAGAGTGTCTTTTAGCCACCCATACCCACATTTCGTTCTCCATAATTATTTCTGTTATATGTTGAACGGAGATATAAGCCAAGTTAACTCAGAAAAGGAGATTTGTCGAACATTAATTTATCGGTATTTCAATTTTCTCAAAAACAGCTCTAACGATTTCGATCAAACTTACGGAGTACTCCCAGCTAACTAGTCCCAACATTTTGTTGTCGATAAATGTTTCTGTAGAAATGCGTGGAATGAAGATATAGCGCCCGCATTTGTAGCTGGTGTTCGAACTTAAAAGGATTGTGGAAAGTTGTGTGTTGCTACGCACTGCTCGTTACCGCAGAATCGGCTTAGGAGGGTTTTTAGAACAAAAAGTATTGCGTGTCACGTAAGTAGCGACCGGCAGCTAAGCAATTAAGAATGAGTTACACCAGATATTCTCATCGACCAATAACAATACTTTTGGTTGTGGGGTTACAATACCCTGTGGGAATGTAGAAATCGTCGTGATATGAATTGAATCGTGCAAACATATATAGTAATGTTGTTTCTCTCGTAAAAATTATTACTCGCTAACTCATCAATGTTTTCCACGTAAAACACGTATGTTTCCAGGACTTTCCAATTATTCATCGTGACATGAACAGCTGAGTATTGTTTGTGTTCAGTGGCGGGGCGTTTAATAATTCAACCGAACGATCGATGTTAAACGAAGAAAAAACCTCTGGACCATCAATACTGTACTTCTGTTTGAGGGGGACCCCGGAAGAATATTTATTGAGAACATGGTCATGCACTAACTTGGTCGACGGCTCTCAAGTGGTGAAAAGAGCGACCGACGTCCACTCGAGCAATTTGTCTCGGGCGGACACTACTCAACGTTTGACTTAGAGAAAGAAGCCGTTCTTCACGGAGGGACAAGTTGGCGAAGGAATTGCGATTTTCACGGTTTGTTGAACTATCACTTGAACGTGGTCACATCGTTTCCCTTCCATCTCCAACTTCCCGATGACGAAAAGGGACGGCCGGGCAGCGCCGTAGAGCCGGACCTCTTAATGCGGAGAGGGAAACTCAGTCAACCGTCAAAAGGCAAAATCAGTCCTGCCCGTCTTCAGAAATTACTAATTGTTGATCGCAAACTAAGTGGGTTGGCCGGCAAAGAGACTCGTTGTGAAAACGTTTCACGGAAACGCAATTAAACGGTTCTGCGAATGCCTCACTTAAACTAAAATGTATTTTTTCAGTTTTGAGCTATGGCGAACACGAATTCAAAAGATAAAAATGTATATCAGGCCCCATATACAACTCGTGTATCTAGTGAAAATATCTCACAACATCCTGATGAAGAACAGAAATGCCTTTCGAGGTTGAGAGGGGGAAAAAGTAAGAAATTGAGGAATTATTTATAAGAGGTTGTCTTACGTTCTTCTCGTTGTGTTGGGCAAATATTTGGTCTGACGCACCATATACTACAATCCCACGAACATCCAGCGTCTTTTCATAATTCAACGATCTTATTACCCCAATTTTTCCCACAGTACGAAATCCAACTGGATGGCAAACTGGAAGTGCTTAACGTTCCGAAATTCATTAGACTGCTCCAATTTATGCCACCGTCTTTGCTGAGCGATCCGGGTGTAGACAATTCCAGGGACTGTGAACTAGATTTTGCTGAAATTATAGGGAAAATATTGTGAAACCACATACCAGACAACTAATATTTCCTCAGTTTATGTGAATATTAGCGTCTAGGTTCCACATTGAAGGTCCCTTAAAGTTCCGAAAGTTAATGAGTTGCTCCTCCTAAGTGAGTCATGACTGATCATCATCATTTTGTAGAACTATAGTCCGATTATGTTTTTGCCCCTTGTTTTGAGGTCTCGTGGCGATGTGCAGGCTAACATTTTAGCCGATTTTAAATAAATTTCTTATAGTGATAGCTCCCAATATGGCAACTATACCATAAAATTCTCAATTGTGGGAAAATGTCGAGAGCAGCGCAATAAATTACCAAAACTTTCGACGAAATCGACTTTAGCGTGGTTTTTAGAGAAAACAACCGTACCAAATCAGCTGAAACTTGATGTCTAGCCTACAGGTTACCATGGAAAGCAAAAATGAGGGTATGGGCAAAATACACCGAAAGTTAACTATAGTTATCATAGTGATCAAAACACCACATTTTTTTCTCAAAAACGGCTGTAACGATTTTGATTACATTTTTTATTTTGATAGCTCGTAATAACACAATTATACCATAAAATTCCCATTTGCGGGAAAATGACGAGAGCAGCACAATAAATTATCAAAATTTTCGACGAAAAGCATTTTCAACGTGGTTTTTTCCTTATAAACTCCGCTGGAATTTTTGTAGAATGTTTAAAAAAATTGGTATTGTAGTCCAAACCAATACCTAAAGGGTGAGTGTTTAAAAACGCTCATGAGATACATGGGGGTCACTCCAGAAATTCCTGAATTTCAACTACCGCCGTTTCGCTTACTATCAGTTCTACACGTTTTTACCCAATAACTCTGCAAAAGCAATCAATATCCTTCTTCAAAAAATTCGTGTCTATAGCCTCATTAACTATCTGTGTACCGATTGCTCAATATTGGTCCTGGAATGAGTACGAGCAGCACAATAAAATCTGGAACTGTAAGCGCTACCGCTTCGTGCTGCCGTAAAGCGTTGTTTGACCAAGTTCAAATGAACTGAGTGATAAACAAATTGATTAAATAGATTTAACCATGTACAAAGTGAATTTACGTAGAGCTAAGGAAAGTTGTGTGTTGCAACGCACCAGATATTTTGGACTCGGGCGCCTTTAACACGATTTGATGACAACTAAAATACGTCTTGGAGGTGATAACATAATTTCTCTTCCTATTTCGTAGTGCCAAGAAAAATAAAAACTAACTAAAAGCTCAACACATAATATTGGGAAGCACATTTTGCTCTCTCGTGATTCTCTCACAAAGACAAAGTTCAAACCACCGTTCAAAATCACGACTGCCATCTTCGAGATATCAGGTCCGCCGCATCACACAACTTTCCTTACATAAATTCACGGGAGTTCGTGGCTTTTTAAACTTATCCAATACACTTTTCACTCAGTTCATATGTTATGTGGAATTGAGTTATGAACGTACAAGCATTTTCCTGGGAAGTGTCAGTTTGAAGTTCTGGAATTACTGGTAAAATACTAAAGTTAACCTACCTGTCGAAAGCGCTCGCCCACCAGCCCGAGGAGACGGACTCACGTAACAGGTAAGTTAACTTTAGTAATTTGCCTACTGGCGGATCTAACCCAATTGCTTTAATACAGGCAAAATACTGTGGGGAAACGTACGTAAGATAACGGTAATTCGAATTCCGAAATTCCAGGGGTTGTCATTACAGCGAGATTGATGAAAAACTGCACTAAAGTCGGCTGAGTCTATTATAACGTATTTTGCTGCTCTCGTGATTTTTCCACTCATAAGAATTCTGCGGTAGTGTCGGATCATTTGAAAGTTGTAATCAAATCGTAGGAGCCGTTTTTGGGAGAGAAGAAATTGGGAGTTTTATCATTGTTATTCTGTTTGTAGTAATTGATTAGGCTCTCATGGTAATTTATTCAGCGGTTCTCCCTCAATTGGGTTCATACATAGACCTTTTGGGTATTATTCGGGCTCAGTAGCTCATGAAGCAATTCAAGAAAACTCAAAATTTAGTTTTCAGCCGATTACGTAACTTTCCTACGCATTTCCAAGGCTCAAATGGTTGTATATTATCATGTCGACGGATGTATCTTTGTTATCTACCTACAAATCATCTATTGAAATAACCTGTAGAAAACGCAAAGCTCAACGTTGACCATTGCGTGCCTGTTCGTCGGTTAATCTCTTTATTAACGACATCGAAACACCCGTTAGAAATTATAGTTGTATCACAACCCCACGAAGTTACAATGTTTCGTCGCTGGTCGTAATAATGATCGCCGTTATTAGCGTATTATACTAAGGAGTCTCTCGCAAGCGGTACCAATTCGAACTGTGCTCAGAAATGATGGCATCAATCGACCCGTTATCCTGCATTATTTCACCCTCGAAACCGACCAGGGTCGGGGAATCGCCGCTTCGGAAGGCTACGAATAAGTTGACGAGGGCCGGTCTAACTTGCTGTTATCGATAACTTTCTCGCACAACTGGCCCTGCAACTACCGGATAATCTACTGCCGTTTCTTACGACGCTTTCTCCTTCGGACGACCCGCGCTTCGCATCGTGGCGTCATATGTTTCAAATCAAAAAACGGATTTTGAGAAAACCCGCATTTAAACGATTTAAACGTGAGGGATATTTTACAACGATTTTTGACCGTACGAAAATTGCAATAAAAAAAAGCAGCGAAAATTGGCAGCTATGAAAACCTGAATGACTAATTTCCTACTCCATGGCCACTTTCGTTCTCTGGAAGCTGGAATAGAGTATCATATCAAATAGCTAGTGCGGTGCACCTTACAATTTGCCACAGCTCGCCGTACATTCGGCAATATTTATCAATCTACCTATTAGTCCTTCAAGTATTTCACAATACGTTTACGCGCTTGCGTTCTTCACTGAGGAACCCATGGAGGTCAGCATTGCGGAATTTACGAGTGTCGTCGTGATTTTAGTTCACTTTCACCTTCATTCTGAAGGAAGTTGGTGTGAAAAAGGTTGGTAAATGAAACGGCAGTTCTTATGACTATTACTCAACTCCTTTCGTATAAGAAGCTCAATAGCGCGCTAGCCCCATAAGCGAAATTTATGAAAAATACCAGCAAATTGTTTGTCATGTACAAACAAACTGAGCAGAAAATCGTACTTGTCCCTCTATTCCTCAAGTTGCCTAAACTAAGTATCTAGGAGTAACTATTGATCAATGCATAAAATGGGACTCACACATTAATCATTTAAACAATAAGCTTCGGAGACCTGTCCCTATCTCCCGGGAAGTCAAAAATCTTATGTCGCAAAAATTAAAGAGACAATTTTATTTTGCTTTAATACAATCTTTGATCATTTATGGAACTGTGGGTTGGGGTACTGCACATAAAAATAAAATTCAACAGATTATGATCAGGTATTAAAGCTGATCAGGTATTACGTAACTAACAGATACGTAAACTTTAATAGATTATGATCACTCAAAAATTGTTGATTAAAATCCTCCTTAAAAGTACTACCAGATTGGCAGACAAAATGCAAGTGGAGATTCCTAGAAGGATGACAACAGCAGGTCTTCGAAGTTTCGACTATTGGGGCAAAACTATTTTTAATGATCAAAATTTTGTAGAGCAGGTACCGTTAATTAGCTTGGAGAAGTTCAAATTAGAATTAAAAAGAAAAATTAGATAATTTGAGGTAAAAACTAAAACCCTCATCCAAACATTTTGTCTTTTTTCTCAAAATGTCAAAATTTAAAATCACTAACACAAACGATGGGTACAGCTTTTGAACAAGTACGCAACCACGAGGGACATTTTATATCTTTTTCTTTTAATATAATTTTGTTTATTTTAAATAAAGAAATATAAAATTATAACACAAAAAATATTTATCATTTTTGTAACAGACGTGTTACCATGCACTTAACCCAACACAAATTTAGTGACGCTTCTCTGTTACATATCCCGCGTTACATTTTCGAGTTTATGTAGCAAGTTAAAGACATAAACTGTCAACTTAAAAAATTATCGTAACCCTAATGGGACTCGAACCCACAACCTCCAGTTTAGGAGACTGATGCCTTATGCATTATGCCACAGGGACTGCAGTTCCAACTAGTGTTAAAACGTTGGGTTGTGCATTCGGCCTCAAAGATTAATTTTCGTGACGCTTGGCCGTTACACTTTTCGAGTTAATGTAGCAAAGTAAAGACATAAAATGTCAAAATTAAGCGCCCCCCCCTCCACACACACAACATTTCTTCGTCCTACGTACATTAAGCGATTTTGCATGGGTTTAGCTGCTAATCTAATATTCAAACTTGGTAAAACATAACTGTTCGACGCAAAGCGTCAAAGTGGTTAGTTTTTGACCTCGGACTTCCCCACATCATTGTCTCCGACCGCCTAATTGTCTCCAACTATTTCAATACTTCCCCTCACCTGCGGGTCCCCCAGCCCTCTTTCTTAGGTTTTCCCCTTTCTTTATTTCTTTCTCCCAATTTCATTTTTTTATCAACGACAAGAGCTCTTACAAAATCATTCTGCTTCCAACTACCACCCCAGTAACTTCTCACTCTCTCATACGGTTGCCCGCGCCAGTTCGCGCGTTCCGAGTACTGCCCTTGTGTCGCCCATTTGTACTCCATCTCACCTCAATTTTAATTCAACTCAATTCCGCACGCACGTATAATACAGTCCTTTTCACGCTCACCGAGTTTCAGTTTTATTGCGATCCTCAGCTCCCCCTCTCAAGCACCCAACAATAACTACACGCTTAAAGTTCCGGAATTTGTTAAAGCGCTCATCCTTAAGCCACGGCCATTAAGGAGCAAATAGTGCACGGGTGATTGCCAACACGATTTTTTTTATAACAATAGTGCTTTTCGATTCGGAATTACCGGGTAAAAATTGTGAGGAATGGCAGACAATTTATGGGAAGGTAAAAGTACAGTAAAAATTCGAGCTCATTTGGTTCATCCGTTCTCTCGAAATTTCGTTCACAGGAACACGATGGGGTTCTCCGTTCTCAGTAACGTAATGATCCGAAAACATTTTTATACGTTGTAGCGTATAGATTAGCGAGATCTCTAAACTATCCGGATGAACACTCAATTGGTGGATTCGAAGTGGTTAAGATAAACACCTGTGTACTCTTCAGGATGTTACACCCTTTGAAAATAAATACGAACGTCTACGTGATGGCATAGAAGCGGTAATAAATGCGTAATAAATAGAAAAGATATCAGATGGAAATGAAAGATTAAATTAAGGTTAATTCAGATGCTCTGGCACAACACAGGAAAAATAGCTGATTTGAAATTTCGAAAAACCGAATGTTCCAACCAGTCTCTAATGACGTTGCTGTGCGAAGAAACCGGGATCGGGAATAAAATAACTAAGGAGCGCACGGAAAACACGAGGTCGGGAACGATCGCAAACACGAGACTAATAATAATAAGGTAACAACTATAAAGGTCAAAACGAAAGAGGATGGCAAATGATAACGAATGTAAGCAGTTTGATAGTGCTGCTCCTAGTTGTCCTTAGAGATGAACGCGGTTTTGAATGGGTTCCATTTAGTAAAATATTCGGCGGAAACATAGCTTCTCTACTTGGAGCGTAAGACTCGGAAAAATCAAATGTGATCAAAACGGAATTTTTCGTAGAAATTCATCTTAGTGTACATGAATGTCTTCCAACAATAATTTTGTCGATGGTTGAATAATGTGGTGGCTGTGTGTTTTAGCATTTTCTGCATTGAGGTGTTGGTTTGCTAGTTTTGGAGGTTAGACGACATTAAATCATTGCTTGGGATAAACTGTATTCGAAGCAGACAGCCATGCTGTTCTGGCCTCGCCCAACTCCGACGAATGAGTTGTTTGGTTTCGTGGTAAGTAGGGAGAGAAGACTGATCGTGCCGAAACAACAGTAACGTGTTGCTTAGTGGTTGCAGTGCTGGGCTCTACGAGGGTCGTATTGGTCATGTGCAGGAGGATCCTAAGAAGCGAATCTCATTAAAGTCGCGGGCCGCTGAGGACTGTTGAATAACGAGCGAATCGCATATCGTTTTCTGTTTGGAGACAGTTGAAGCGGTGAGAAGCACTAAATCACTATTACAGCAAAGTTATCGTAATGAGGGCACGAGAAAAGTAATGACAAAGATAAAATATTGGCAGTTGGAACACTATAACTGAATTGTCTGTGTGGAGAGTGGGGGTTGGGCTGAGGGGTTTTGGCGTTGCAAACTTAGTTGTTGAATGAAAGGCAATAAAACAAAATTGACGAACAGAGCTCAACGAATTCAAGTCAAGAGGAGAGACGCTGGGAAATATCGTTGGATAATTAGGAATTCTAGAACCACGAAAACCTTTGAACTGTTCTGAGACTAAGAGACAATTATCGTCGTTTCATCGACCATCGAGTAAATAAAATCAACAATGTATAAAATGACCTAACTAACCTTCGACGTTCGTAGGTCGTATTAAATTATATGCCGGTGGACAGCTAAGATGTCTGTCAAATTATCTTTTGTACTTGAGAAGGCAACTACTCTTGATTCCCTGACGGCTTTAATATTAAAGACGATTTCTGATTCAAATGGTAAGTCAAGAAGTGTTTTATTATACAGTTTCAAATTTGACATCTAGAAATGCAGTTGGTGTGTTTTGAGTTGAAATAACCCTGCGATGATCTTCCGTTCAGAATGTATTTCAGCTCCATCAGTATTGTTTGAAAAGTCGATATTTCCCCTAATCTGACTAACAGTTCAGCTACTTGAGTCTGTTGGAGTCGAAGAGACGCAGAACTTAGCATATCATTCAAGATTCACAGTCGCTCGAATAGAAGATAAAGGAAAAATGAAAAAGCTTACTGGAAGAAGAGGGTAAGGGTAGGTCGGTTCGAATGGATTTTTCTAGGCGATAGGACGATGGCGTGGGGCGAGGCGGAAGGATAATAGCACGAGGAAAGAGATAGGAAGGCAGACGGCCGGGGAAGAGGCTAAAGACAAAAATGAAATTCCCAGCTCTTTGGGGATCCTGTGAGGTTTTTCACCCTTCGCCTCTCGCAACCTCCGACAATTCCCCTCCAACTTTTACCAACACCCGGCCTTCTTTACCATCACATCTCTCCGACTACTTCCCCTCCTTTTTTCCCTTCTCCTCCCTCCAACAACCGACGTAATCCAGAAGGACTCCTCCCATCTTCCTTATCCCGACAGAACACCACAACACAAGGGGGGAAGCTTCCTCCGACTTTCATCCCAAGTGTGATATGAGACGCGGAGGAGAAGCACGTAGGAGAGGATCCAACCCGGGGGAAAATAACGCACCTTGATATCTACGGGGTCTAAGAGCTGTGCAGGTTTATTGCGACTGGAAAACGTGTTGAATTGCTCCATGGTCCGATCTTCCGACAGTAGAACTCTGAGGCTTATTAAACATTAGTCGTTTCTACGGAAGGGCCATGGTTTCACTGCGAATCGTCCTCCGGCCTCTCTCCTTAACTCATGCGGTTTGGGTAGGATATAAAATGAAAACGCTAGCTATATACGTATTTCACTGGAATACAGAAGCAGTTCACCGACCTCACCGGCCTCAATTGCGGAGACCCAATGAATATTATTCTGCAACCTTTTCAGTCCGTCTCAATTATCTTATACCTCAGCCGACACGAATAATTTCAAATGTGGATTTATGTATTCGCCATGTATTATGTATTCACCAAAAAAGGCTAATTTACAAAATCATCTTGTCAAAAAATGTCAGTCCACGCTCTACAAGAATAATCAATATAATTATGCGAGTATTTAGTGAAGCGCATCACTGAGCTAAGGCCAAATACACTGATTCCAATGAATTTTATGTTTACAGCAACTAATCCAACCTATTTAACATCTTATTGAACGAATATAACAACGTTACACGAGGATAGAAAACTACTAGGAACTTAAGTTTCCGGAATTTATTGGGCTTGAATTTTTTTAAAATTCGTATTTACTGTTCTGCATTTGCAGAAAGAGCTGCGTTAAAGTTAGTCGTGTAACGACAGTAGTAAAATTTTTCTGGGTTGCACTCAACCATCTTACGACGGTTATTCAACTCTCATTGTACAGGAGAACGCTAGTTTCGAATTGATGGGATTCCCACGGAAAATATTCGGTGCATTATTTGACGCAACCCTGGTCTGCTACACATACGAACCGTGGTCCAACGGATTTCTATGAAACCTGTGAGGGACAACAAAATGCGGCTAATACCTAGTCGGGTTCTGAAGTTAGGACTAAATCGTTAGGAGAAAATCAGAATACGATCGTACGATACTCGAAAAAACTATTTTCACAATACCTTGGCTTCTGACTCAGTTCAATGGGCACAGAAATGAATGTGAAGAGTACGAATTAATTTTTTTAAATGAAGAGACGAGAGAAATTATTTTTCCCACTAGTTTTTATTAAATGTAGACCGGTTTCGGCGAATAAACCATCGTCAGCGCAATTATCCACTGAACTCCAGCTCATTGTGAATATAATTATTGTGTATATGTCGTATTTTGCACATTAACATTCGGAATTTCTCCCTCTTCATAATCTGAAGACATGGGGAGACACTTAGAACGCGTATCCCGAACGAAACTAGTTTTTTATCATAGCTTTGGGGTACAACTGTCTTAGGAACTCAAACTAAGCCTCCCCCTGACCAAACTAAATAACAATAGGTTGAAATACTGAATGACTGCTGATATTGAAACTCTAAATACGAGAGCATAGACAATTACGCATGCAACAAACGAACGGAACGTTAAGAACTACTACCTAAAGGTAAGAAGCACTTCGCAAGGCACTCCCCTCTTCATTTCATTACTTTAAAAGAAGGCGACGAGGGGTTTACTGAGCAGCGAATGGCGACACGTAAGTGTTGTTCGAGTACGTGAAATAAAATGAACAATAAAATGTAGTTTCAGTAGATAGTGGAGCTAGTGATGACCCGAATCATCATTCCATTATATTTAATTACACTGATGATGGCTTAACCGCCAAAACCCGTCAGCATTTTATCAAACCCAGTGAAAAAGGTCTTCTCATTTAGATGTAAAGAGGTGAAAATCGGTTATAGGTTACTGAACGTCCCCCAGCCCCGCCACAGGTTAATCAAATTCAGGTACTGTGAAAGTTTTCAAAATGTTAGAAAACGCGATTCGTAGCAAATTTGGCACACTTTAAGCAGAAAATGTATGTGGACAATTTAAAGGGATTGGCATTGACTTGTTGAAGACTCCGTTTTTCCAAAAAGTAGTTAGTTCTTGGGAATATTTTTAAGGAGGAGTTATAAAATACGGTAGGAATTCCTCAGTAGAAGATAGATGTTAGCAGTTGTTCCTAGAAATATCTGGTGCGTAGCAACACACAACTTTCCTCCACCCCTTTAAGTTCGAACACCAGCTACATATGCGGGTGGTATATCTTCGTTCAACGCACTTCTACCGAAACATTTATAGAGAACAAAATGTAGGGACTAGTTGGTTGAGAGTACTCCGTAAGTTGGATCGAAATCGTTTGAGCCGTTTTTGAGAAAATTGGAATACCGATAAATTAATATTCGACAAATCTCCTTTTCTGAGTTAACTTGGCTTATATCTCCGTTCAACATATATATACAGAAATAATTATGGAGAACCAAATGTGGATATGGGTGACTAAAAGACACTCCGTAAGATTGACCACATCTGATGAAGTAATTACCATGGAATTTACGGAAATGTTCGAAAGGCCGTTATTTTCGACACATTTTGATTTTTATCTCTGTTCAATAGACTGTCAGAGGAACATTTATTGAGAACAATATGTAGGTATTAACTATTCGAATACATCTTGAAAGTTTGGTGATAATCGTTGGAGCCGTTTTGCCAAAAAGTGTAAAAAACCTATTTTTGCTTCAAAGGCCTATATATCCGTTCACCGTATTTTCATGGAGATATGTATGGAGAAGCATAGTTAGGTATTGATTAGTAGAAGATAATTCGAAAGTTTAATCAAAATCGTTACAGCCGTTTTCGAGAAAAATGCGAAAAACCCTAGTTTTTGGTACATTTTTGTCCCCCCCCCCTTTCCATCGACCGAAATCGTCCATAACCTTATTTTGGTGTCTACAAAAAATAACGAAAAAAAAGAACCAGCTCAATCGGATCAGCCGTTCTCCCGCAAAGCGAACTACACACACACACACATACATACGGACCACGCGCCGAAATTAGGTTTTTTAGACTCAGTAGGCCTCAAAACGTAATGATCTGAAGAAAACCCAATTTTTTTTTTTTACCCGATTACTATACTTTCCTTCCCTTTGGGTAGCGGAAAGTAATAAAAATGCGAAAAATCACGAGTTTGACTATTTTAATTTTTGAAGCAACACGAGCATTGGATTTTTCAACGGTGCTAGTTAAAACCTCCTCATTCCGTTTCGCATGTCAAAATCTTGATTTTAGTCGTATCTGTAACATTGTTCGATTGGATTGAAAAACGTAGAACGAAGTCGTGCACAAAAAATAGTGATTTTCGGAAAAGAGCGAAGTAGACGGCATTGTTTCAAAAATGCTGATTAGGAAGATATTTACTATGAGGTAAGATTGAAATATTCAGACAGTTGCTTCCATTCACCATCGTCAATTTGAACTACCGGCCACTTGCAATCATGTGAGGGAGGGAGGGGGGGGCTGGTTGGCTCCATCCAGTGTGACATCGCTCAACCTCTAAATGTAGCAGCTACTACCTAACAACCGTATCAATGATGTTACAGTTTCAAATTTTAATTTGAGATTCCAATTCGGTCATGAGCCCATAATTGATGTAACGTAGGGTCCGTGTGTTTTTCCTCCGCAAGTTTATTTCTGTCATTACAAAAATGTCGTTATTAAATCTATCGGGAATACTTTAAATAAGGTGAGCCGTGGCCAAAATTAAATATCTGGCGCGTTGCAACACACAACTTTCCTTAGCTCTACGTCAATTCACTTTCTATATGGCTTTGTTTACTTAATCAATTCATTTACCACTCAGTTCATTTGAACTTGGTCAAAGAACACTTCACAGCAGCAGAAAGCGCTTACAGTTCCGCAATTTATTGTGCTGCTCGTACTGATTCCAGAGCCGTCAATGAGCAACCGGTACACTCATAATTAATGAAGCTGTAAACACGAATTTTTTAAGGAGGATAGTAATCACTTTTGCAGAGTTATTAGGTAAAAACTTTTAGAACTGGTAGTGAGCGAAACAGCGGTAGTTGAAATTCAGGAATTTTTGGAGTGAGCCCCATGTATCTCATGAGCGTTTTTAAACACTCACCCTTTAGTCATTGGATTCGACTACAATACTAATTTTTTTTAACATTATAGCGGAGTTTATAAGGAAAATACCGTGCTAAAAACGAAAATTTTGATTTTTAGAAAAATAACGTGGTGTTTTGATCACTATGATAACTATAGTTAACTTTCGGTGGATTTCGTTCATACCCTCATTTTTGCGTCCCATGGTAACCTGTAGGCTGGACATCAAGTTTCAGCTGATTTGGTACGGTTGTTTTGTCTAAACATCGCGCTAAAATCGATTTCGTCGAAAGTTTTGGTAATTTATTGTGCTGCTCTCGTCATTTTCCCACAAATGAGAATTTTATGGTATAATTGCCATATTGTGAGCTACTAATACAAAAAATTTAACCAAAATCGTTGTAGCCGTTTTTGAGAAAAAAATATTTGGCGTTTTGATCACTACGATAACTATAGTTAACTTTCGATGGATTTTGTTCATACCCTCATTTTTGTGTCCCATGGTATTATGCGGGCTGGGTATTAAGTTTGAGCTGATTTTATACGGTCGTTTTCACTAAAAATCGTTCACAGATACACAAATTTTCTCAAATAGTGTTTTTTGGACTCAGGCGGGTCTGAAACGTTAAGATCTGAAGAAAACTCAAAATGTTTTTTTCAGCCGATTACATAACTTTCCTTGCTACTTTGTAGATCCAAGGAAAGTAATAATATACGAACATTCTTCCCCAAACTCTGGCGAACGACTGATTTGCGTACAATAGGGAAATCAATAGAGTCTATAAACAACTGGAGAAGACAATAATATTTTCGATTAAACCCGTTTTCGTGAGTTCAAGTAACGTGTAATTTTCTTCCCCGCCAAATGAAAGTTAAATTGAAACCAAGTTTTAGTTACCAAAGAGATCTGGTTCGGTGATGATGTACGTTGTTTCAACTAAGCGAGATGAGATAAATTACGTTTTCCATCAAAGCTCTTGATAAATTTGTTCGTTTTGAAACAGATAAGCGGGAAAGTGATGGATGATTCGCTACCTTCTCCGACATCCAGACTACCTATTCAAGCTGTTATGTTTCATTAAAAGGGCCAACTGCTGCCTGATGGAGAGATATCCAGAATTTCCCAGACGTTCGTTTTTATTGACGTTTCGGAAAGGAATGAAGGCTAAGAGAGCAGGAAGTCGTTACATCAGAAATTACTGCTTCTACGATCTCACCCTTCCAACCCCTCTTCTAGACTTCTGCGAAAGTGCGGCTCCAACAACTTTGATAACTTCTTACCGCCAAAGTTTGATAGGTTTCAACACATCAAGGCTTGTCTTTCAGCTGAAGGTAAAAGGAGGCGGTAAGGTGGTAGACGGAAGCTCAACCCCTCTCACTTTTTCCGCACAAGGTTTGAGCCTCAAGCTTTCTCGATTTAGTTAAGCAACATCTAAAATGTATACGTCTTATTTAGCATTGCTATCGTAATCACAACTTTGTTGACACTCCGTAATTAAATTTTGTTTCTCTTTAAAGTGCTAAGTTATAAATTCTAATTTAACAAAGAAACGAAAGCAAAGTACAGACAACATAGATGATTGAATAAAGTGTGTTCTTCTACGAATACTCCTACGCCTCTTTTATAGCGACTCGTAAGCGGTAATAGAAACAATCAGCCCTACAGATGGTGCATTCATTTCAATTTAATTCCAAAATCCCCAACGCACCATAAACAAATGGTCTAGTGTTTATTAAAGAGAACGAAGTGTTATACCACAAAAAATGTGATGAACGTATCGTGCACAAAGCACCACACTAATTTCCTCAACTACTATAAATTCTGTGTGTGATGCCCCCACACAACTTGATCAATTATCAATAAAAAGTACACTCAGTGCACAAAAGTAGGAAGCTCGAGGAACGGTGAGAGAACTTTCCCTCGCCCCTGAGGCCAAGGGCGGAGCGAAGGGCTCCCAAACCAGCCCTACCACCTTGAACTGGAGGGGGTCATTCCTTCATTCAGAGTCCCTATGCAGCTTGGAAGAAATAAGAGCTACTTACCTTTTTGCACCAGTGTACCTTAAAGTCCAGTTCTGATTTGTTCATATCCTCCCTACGTTAGTCCAGTTAGTGAGCCGTGGATTCTACTTCACCTGAGAAGCTGGGGGAAAACTCAAGAAGGCCTTTCGTGCCTCATTATCCTGGGGATTGAGGTTGGCCTTCTGTGTGCGAACACATACCACCATGCGACAGCACAGCGCGCAGTAAAAATGGTTGCCTTAACGAGGGGTAACATCTCGTGATGCGCGTGTCAAGTTACATCTCCGCGAGAATTCGTTGTGTACGAAGCGCGTCGTAATTGATGCCGGTACCTACGACGTTATACCTTATCTTGGCGTAGGGGCGGTGCATGTGGAACTAAGAATACATGCGCCATTCAGCGGGTGAGGACACCCAGCCGTACTTCGGGGATATTGTTATTGCACACGCATGGCTTGAGGAGGTGGAAGCTAACCACATACGCATGGAGTCGGAAAACTCTGATTGTTGTTCTCTTCCTTTATTTGACCTACTTTTTACTATTCGCTACCTAAAGTATTGCGATCATGTAAAAAACTTGAGTTTTGGTTTATTATTCATTATGAATAATAACCCTATGTTTTCAGTCACGAGACATTTTTTACAACCCCCCCTCAAAATTTGATACTTTACGTTTCAAGACATGGGAATTCCAAATCTGCAATGTCCGTCCACCGTCTCCCATCCGCCATCCCCCATCCCCTGCCCGCCGTCCGGGCCGTTTTATGCCTTCAATGTGGTCAAAAAAATTCGTTCTTTATCACAAGAATCCCATTTGGTATCTAGTTGTGCCCGCCATCTCGGCAATCCGATCGGACGAAGCCCATGGTTGTTATGGAAAAAAAATGGTTAAAAAAATTACCGAAACGCAGTATAATTGCAGATAAGCCGTGTTTCGTATCATTTTCAAGGTATTTTTACATCATGGGTCGGATGGAATGAGTATCAGACGTATACAACTGCGTATAGGGGAAATTACAGTAATTATTAGAGTCAACTAATTGCAAGAACTCGCAGGAACTACAGGAGAAGTCAATGTTTCGTTAGTACACCCTCCCTCCCGTCTCATCAAAACCACCTGCCCGCTTGACTCGCAACGTCCCCGTCCCAAAGTTCCCGACTCTTGTTGCCCGACGGGGCGGAGGAAGGTTAGGGCCACTTCTCCGCACACATCTACATCGGATCATAAATGCCTACAGACGTTTACGGGCGCCTGGTGCCGGGAGAATATTTAGTTTCCGTAGTTCCATTGTAGTCAGGTCATGTGTCGTATGGTTCACTAGTATTTTTTGATGCTGAATCGAATGGAATGGGTCTCGGAGCAGTAATACTAGGTCAAGCTGTTCATGAGAATAATAAACCATTGTGTAATAATTTGCAGGGTTTTTGAGATATTTATTATTTTTATTTGAATCCAAAAAACCTAATTTTGGCGCGCGGTCCACGTGTGTGTCTGTAGTTCAATTTGCGGTAGAACTGCTTTGTTTTTTCGTGATTTTTTAAAGGCGGAAAATTAAAGTTATGAAAGATTTCCAACGGTTGGAAGGGAGACCAAAATGTACCAAAGTGGAGGTTCATCGCATTTTTAAACGTTTTGTATTGTGTTTCATTTACTGGTACCTAACTTTTCTTCTGCACGAACATCTCAGTGAAAGCGTAGGGAACAGAGATGTAGGCCTACGTTTCGAAAATAGGTTTTTAAACTCTTTGGCTAAATGGCTCTAACGGTCTTCACCTAACCATAATGTCTTCAAATAGTCAACACTCAACACAGTCTCCGTAAATGCTCCTCAGACAGGCAAAGGTAACCAAAATGGGTCAAAAATCGTGTTTTTGAAATTTCCAAACTACAAAACTGTTTTTGGTAAATCTGGCGGGGTGTCCTCCAGCGACCTATACTTACTTTTCTTTATCTGTCCGTACGTGGTGCTTTTCATAAATTTTTCCAGACAACTGCGTTGAAAAGTCGTAGAAATAATTTGACGAAAAGGAGAATAATGACACTCTTCCGTTGGTAACTTAAATTTATAATTATTGTATCTTTTAGAATTAATTACTTTAAGCGGGAATGAGAGTGAATGGTAGCAAAACCAGGTGAATCAGAGGTATAGCGCTTTCATTTGTCTGTTGCCTTAGTTCTAACTGGGATGCATCCTCTGGAGCCTCCTTATTCTAGTGCCCAAAGGAAAAAAGGGGTTTTTGATGGTGAACATTTTCTAGAACTTGCATTCTAAATTGCGTTGTACTTGTCCCAACACTGTGCTTAAATAAATTGAAAACTCGTAATGTTATAAGAATAAGCTATGAAAGGTTCGGGGCACGAGCTCGCGCCCGGTAACGATTCAACGGGTCACAACTCGCGGCGATTTGACAGTTGATTCGATTATCCAAATGGCTTTCTGACCTCCCTCGACGCTTTACGACCTTTCTAACGAAGGGGAAATGTGATTTAAGACCTCCGTACTCTCAATTTAAATAACGTTATTATTGAAATCGTTCTGGTTAGGATTTAGGTAAAAAACCGCGAGCACGGTCCGTGATAAAAGGGTATAAAATGGGGAGCACCCTTTCGGTATTCCTCTTATTCATTTTACGTCGAACCGGTTAATGCTATTAAATGTAGGTCGCCGAGTCACTATTCACCAATTATAAACATACCACCCTCGATTACCGATGCGTTCCGCATAAAATGAACGAAAATGAGAGAAAGAGTTTTTTAGCGTCAAACGAAATATGAATGATGAAGTCTAGCGATGAATGATGAAACGAGCGCAAAACGGAGAACTCATACGTCATATTTGTAGCATATACATAAAAAATGTACAATTAGAACCTTTTCCAAATTCTAGCAATTTACAACCTACTTCGAGCAACCTGACGGATTGAACGGAGTTTAACACAAAACTATCTCAACCCCAGTAAATTCGACGATAAGTTACGCATACAGGGACTGCATCTTCGCTCAAAGGAGTACACGAAGAACTTGATGGAGAACTAAGATTAGGAAATCATTAGCTCAAAATACCCGGGGGTTTTGATCAAAATCGATGGAGAGAAACGGAAAAACGAACATTTAATTTTCGGAGGACCCGACTTTATTTCGACCTTTATCTGCGCATACATACAGAAATATTTGTGTAGGATCAATATGGCGCTTTCAGTTATATCCGTTGAACACAGAAAGTAAATATTGGTTAGTAGGAGATGAAAAATTGAAGTCCGGCGAATCTTACTATCAGATGTATATGCTTGTTAAGAAACGTATAATGTGTCTATAGAATGATAGAAGATAGTTATATCAAATTCTATTTGATATTAACCCCAAAGAATCGAAATATCCAAAAAAATGGAAAACGATAGAAACACCTAGACTTTTCGTACTGTCGCGATGTGCCCACATCACAAGGGGTGGTGAAGAGGGGATAGGAGCGAGAATGAAAACGTCTTTACGTATAATTCATTTACCTAACCAGACAGATGTAGATATTTTATAACAAATTAAACATAAAAATTATTTTTTTTAAATGTGAATGAATTCAATACTTCTAATCTTGACATTACCCGTATAATTCCACTTTTGTGTGATACTTGAAATTTGGAGCGATTCTGTAATTGTTTGATTTTTGTCTAATTTGTAGAATTAGACGCTAATTAGCATTAATATATATAAAATGCCATTAGTTCTACTACGCGTTCCTAGTCCCAGCTGATCAATTTAGGATAATCTATTGTACTTATGTGCCAGATATTTTGGTTAATTTGAGAAAATCATTTTGAACATTAAACCAAACTGATGGACCAACTCGGCTAAAATTTGATATTCAGCATTCAGATCAATGTCGAAATTAAAACCACAGCTGTTTCACTTGTTTCCATTTTCCAAAATTAAATGAAACTTTTTCGGAAATTGAATGATTTACATTCACGAGACAGTTGGTAACAAACACTAACACAAACGGTGGGTACAGCTTTCGTACAAGTACGCAACCACGAGGGACATTTTATGTCTTTCTCTTTTAATATAATTTTGTTTATTTTAAATAAAGAAATATAAAATTACAACACAAAAAATATTTTTCATTTTTGTACCATGCACTTAACCCAACACAAATTTAGTGACGCTTCTCCATTACATATCCCGCGTTACATTTTCGAGTTTATGTAGCAAAGTAAAGACATAAAATGTCAACAACAAAAATAATCGTAACCCTGGTGGGACTCGAACTCACAACCTCCGGTTTAGGAGACCGATGCCTTATGCATTAGGCCACACAGACTGCAGTTGCAACTGGGGTTAAAACGTTGGGTTGTCCAATCGGCCTCAAAGGTTAATTTTCGTGACGCTTTTGACCGTTACACTTGGCCGTTACATTTTCGAGTTTATGTAGCAAAGTAAAGACATAAAATGTCTAAAATCACGTTTTTGGCACATTGCGCTCATCTCCGGTCAACGGGGTGTGAAAGGAACATCCACTGGTTTAAAAAATCATATTTTCGCTTCATAGGCTAACATCTCTGTTTATTGGGCTGAAGTTAGCTACGTATTAACAATCGAAACTTTGACCATTTGTACAAACATAACATTGAAAATTTGCCCTGAAGTCTGGGATGGTTGCAGCGATATACACAAAACATATTTAGAATCAGGACAAGAATACCTACCTGGGTCTTTGTTCAGTTTTTCAAAATTTGGCCCAGTTCAAAAGTGGCCACCTATGATTTTGACCGTTTGCCCTTAAGACATGAATGGTCCTAAACATGAATATGAAACATATTTAGAATAAGGACAGGAATATCTAGGTGGGTGTTTTCCAGATATTCGATATTTAGCCTAGTTCAACATTGGCCTCCTATTGAAACCTTTGACCGTTTGCCCTGAAGTTATGAATGATACAAAACCTGAATATGAAACATATTTAGAATTAGGACAAGAATATCTAGATGAGTGTTCAACAGACTTTCGATATTTGGCCTAGTTCAAAATTGGCCACCTAATATAATCTTTGATCGTTGGCCCTGAAGTCATGGATGGACCAAAACATGAATACGAAACATATTTGCAATAAGGGCAGGAATATCTAAATGGGGTTTTCTCAGATCTCCGATATTTGACCTAGTTCAATGTTACATAAGGTAGCCAATTTTGAACTAGGCCTAATATCGAAAATCTTAAAAGTGCTCATATAGATATTCTTAGATTCTGATTCTAAATATATTTTATATTCATGTTTTGGACCGTCCATGACTTCAGGGCAAACGGTCAAAGATTGGCCAGTTTTGAACTAGGCCAAATATCGAAAATAAGAAAGACTCCCACCTAGATATTCCTGTCCTGATTTTAAATATGATTCTTATTCATGTTTTCGACCATCCATGATCTCAGGGCAAACAGTCAAAGATTATGTTAGGTGTCCACTTTTGAACTAGGCCAAATTTGGAAAACCCAACAAAGACCCAGGTAGGTATTACTCTCCTGATTCTAAATATGTTTTGTGTCAATCACTGCTACCATCCCTGACTTCAGGGCAAATGGTCAAAGTTTCGATTGTAAATATGTAGCTAACCTTCAGCCCAGTCTCTGTTTTTCGTATTTAGTAATATTTGCGATTAATTGACACCCACATAAATTCCGTTGGAAACCTCCCAGCATGAGCGCGAAAAATTCCAAATCTTTAGGCAGCGTCATTTTTGGCAAGTTCGTATGAACTGAGTGAAAACAGAGTGGATCACTAGCTAGAATGAGCGTGAGACAGAAGAAGGTTGCGTGATGAGTCGGCCCTGGTATTTTTTTACCGATCTTAATTGGTATTTACCCTTTGAGTTGGGTACAGTAGAAACTTGTAGTATACTTCCTAGTTTATATAATCGGTGGGCCTCTGTGCGCAATTGAAGGAACCTGTCTCGACTTCGCAAAGACCGTAAACGAGACTTGTCACATTCCCTTACTATAAATTTGGTTGTGGGCCGAATTCTCTCAGTATAAAGTAAAAATTGCGCTCTCGTGTTCGCTGAGCTAGTGACTAGACGTGTTCAATAACAGTTCGGTAGACTTTTTAATGCTGATAATTTATGTTTGCTTTCCCTCCTTCGCGAATTGCTTCCGAGTGAAGGAAAGTCAGCGTAGTTGCATTTAATTTGCCCTCGACTTCTAGCTCTAGCGAAAACGACCGGAGACCATGACTCGCCAGATGCAACAACTCGGTTCCTACCTATATGGACTCGTCCCGCTAGGTACGGTCGCTTCCTGAACATCCCCGTTTGCTAAAGGGTGAACCCCCGTCGGCTGATTATCTGAACTTGGTGCGAGATGAAGAGAAACCTTGACTAGGCAAGTGCCAAGGTTCTCTCTCCTCCGGCGGCCGCAGTCAGTATCCACAACGTTTCCCGTTATGAAGTGGCCTCCGCTCTTTGCGGTAAGTTGAATGAATATACTCGTACCACCTTTGATTGTAACCTTCAAAATCAAAGAATTGCCGCTGGGTTTAATTGTACCGTTTAAAGCCCGTATCTTCCTTCGCGTGCAATTGGCTAATGTGTGCTCTAACGAGACATGTTATACAGCGCGTAATTTGTTTAGCAAATGTTTAGGTGAAAGCTGTTCTACTTCAAAACGCTGCCAGGATGAATAGTAATGAATGTATTGGTCATTTTATAAAGTAAACGTGTGGTTGATGATGCAAACATGCAGCTTGTCTATGCAGGGAAGACAAAAGAGAGCGCGGTCGTAAATAATACATTGTTTTCCGAAAAAAAGTGATCACTCTTAAAGTATTTCTTCTGATTTTCATACTGTCGAGATTGCAAATCAAAAACACAACACATTTACTGTTTTATACCGCTATAGTGAAGGTTGTTTTTTTATAAACACGACATTGAAGTGGTATGTTTATTGATGTACTTTTATTTTTTTAAATTTATTTCATCTCAAACATGACAAAACATAAAACAATGAAATCCTAACTTCAAAACTTATCATAGCTTCATGGATTGTCAATAGTACTTTTTCGCATGCCCTCATCCTATAAAAACGGCTCTAACGACCTGGGTTAAATGTTTTTGTAATCAGCATCAAATAACAGAGCAGTTTGATCTATAAATTATCAAGTCCTCCGACGCAGTTTTTTCGTTATAAATCGTGCTAGATGCAAATGTTGTCAAAAAATCGTGTTGGTACCCTAATAAGTGAGCTAGACAATGGTAGTTCATGAGCCGTAATAACATAATTAGAGCCATCCCTCTCAATTCCGTAATTTTAACAGTTGTCATTTCTTTTCATGGAAATAGTTTTTAGTTCTATTCTTTCCTTATAAATTGCGCTCATACGACAATATACTCACATAAATCTGGTTGTTAGTTCAATAAGCTATACATACGGTGGTAGTTTATTGACTGTCATGAGATCAAGCGGACTAACCTCAGAAATTCCAATATCCAAATTAATTGACTAACTTTTTATCGAAGTAATTCGCCTAATTTTGAATTGTAGCTGTATACACGAGCCTTCCCAAAAGTTTTTCTGGCAGATTCATCTAATGACCCAACCGTCGATCAATCAAATGCTCGTCCGTAGAAAAATGAAGAGAGCAACAGAATAAATGATAAAAATAGATTTTAGTACAATTTTTTGGATATAAATTCCGCTCATATCGCACTAGACAATCAATCTTTAATAAACTTCCTGAGATAGTGAGGAGCAGTCCAATAAACTACGGAATTCAAATTACAATATTTTCCTTCGCTAACTTTTATTACAGTGTTCACGGTATAATCTCAAAAAATAAACTGAAAAAATTCTAAACAAATAGTGCTGACATTTCTATAAATACGCTCAATAATACAAATAGGAGCTACGAAACGTTGAGTTGAGTTCTGAAAAACAGAGTTCAGTTGCTATGGATTACTATCACTTAATGTACGTGGGGCTCAGGGTAATGTGCAATGCGTCGTTCTATTTTTTAATTTTATTTTGTCAAGTTTCCAACAAACATAGAACGTTCGAACTGTCGCAAAACACCTTGTTTCAAAAATTCTATTTTTACATAAAATGATGAATTCGTATGTAGAGTACCTCAAAACTTTGAAGGTCGGATTTAAATGAAAGAATGATTCCGATGCATAGCTGTGTCACAATTTTCTTTCAACTTAAGCTGGTGTGAAATATTCGAATTTGATGGTTCGACTTGACAAAGTTGGTTTCGGATTATAGCCATTATTTCCAGGAAAAGCTTTATTGATTAACCTCTCAGTGCAGTAATGGCTGACTAAAGTATCAGCCATTGTCAGTACCGTGAGTGTCTAGAAGTAGTTCTTCCATTTTAGTAATGCGTTCTTAACAAGAACTCTTAAATGAAGTACAATGCAATTCAGCTCTTAATTACGAGTATTATGCTTCGAGATTCTGATCTTAGTACTACCCATTAATTACTAATTAGGGAGAAGAACTTCAGCCGAAAGGAGTGGTACAACACTTCCTCGTACCGGTCGAGAGTTATTAAAATTGTAATACTCCGAAACGAGTTTCAATTTATTCCCATCATATCGTCCGCCGGCATAACGCTTTGAGTTTGGCTGCCCCTTCCCATGAAAGTCGCCACTTATTCGGCTGTGAACAGTTGGAAGTTCAGTACGTCAACAGTACAAACTCTGTAAAAGGACGCAAGTGAAGTATCACACTCAGGTGTACGAACTCTTGATGCTTTAGCGACAACTTTCCCTGACGCTGTTGTTCCAAGGTACGAACTGGAAAATTGGCTATTTTCTATGGATGTAAGCTGCTGTCTTGCAGAGATTCCTTCCAATTCCGCTAGGAAAAAAAGAGCAAGCGACCTTCATCGCCTGTATCGAATGTACGCGTTTGTAAAATTAGAAAATGAGTCCAGAAAGCTCGCCACTTGGCTTTTTCGGCGAGTCCCGAGTTATGAACGTTTGATGTACCCAAAATTAAATAGGAGCGTATACTCTTTTGGCGATTCTGGATGTCAATGTGTGTATTGGGGTTCACTCAATGATCACATATACTCAGTGGACATGTTTCGAGGTTTTAATTCTCTCTCATAATCACGCCAGTCAAATAACTCCGACAGTAAATAGCACTTAATGAGTTCGTCCCCTGTTTTGGCTCATACCCTTATTTTATACTTCCATAGTGACCGGCGAACTAAACGTAAAATCTGAGCCGATTCGATTGAGCCGTTTTCTCTCAATCGCGTTTGTAGATAGACACAAACACACACACACACACACTTTTTTAACTTTCCTTGGCTCTACAAAGTAGGAAGGAAAGGCTGATAAAAAGTTCAAGTTCTCTTCCGATCCAAGGGCTCCTGAGTTCGAAAAACATCATTTGAGAAAATGGTACGTGTGTGTGTGTGTGCTCCGCAGGTATCTTGCTGGGGTGCCATATGGCCTTGGATTTGATTGAGATCAGCTGGGGTGGTGTGACGCGTCTACTTAACAAGAGACTGGGGTCGGTGCATTTGGATGATTGTTGTCCCCCTTGAGCAACTAATGTGATTTTCTTAATCATGCGGTGCACATCGGTGTCGGTGCGTTGTTGGCGCATTCCTGATCCCCGATATCGTCGCCATGGTCTGCAGTTTGCAGTGATCCTGGATCCCCGGGATGTGATGCTCAGTTAGCAAGCCAAGAAGTGCTGAGATCGAGCTTAGTATGGCGGTGTTGGAAGCGGGGGGAATGGAGACAGGTCTCTTCAAGGTTGCTGCATTGGCCATGTCCTAGTGTGTTTGTCAACAACAGGGAGGAAATCCCGAGGGTGTTGAACTAAAGAAAAGGGAGGTCGTGAGTTGGGGAAAGGAAAGAAATTTTATTGGAAAATTTCCGTTTTGTGGGGATTCGTGATCAACCCGTAAGTGGAGAATAAAAGAAGTTCTTCCCAGTTTAGCTGTCCTCTACCAAACCGCCACTACACTAGCCCAGCATGGGGTGCAAGGAAAATACCGAAGAGATAGCTAACAGTGGTGCTAGGAAACGTTCTTCCTCACCACCCGCATGTTGTTCACTTCATACCTGAACTTGTGGGCGTGTTATTGTGGAACTTCCTCTGTCCCTAAAGCCAGCAAAGGGAGATCTGGGCTCCCTCAACAATTATTAATTTTTAGTTATTCAGTTTCTTTTTTGGGGTACCACGGTCACGTATGCGCTTCGGAAAAAAAAAGTATGCGCGTGTATACCAAACCAGGAGGTTGCGCTGCTGTCCAAACGGGCTAACCAATTTAAATGTCACTAGCTCCAGTAATTTCTTTCAGAAGTCCGTTCAATTGGTTCAAAGGCTCTCGTTTCGCCCTTACGTATTTCGTAACAACGTTTTCGCGTTAGTGAGTGATGCCGTGGGTCAAGTACCAAACTCGTGAATCACGAGTTTTCAGTTCTTCTGTTAACCAAATGTCTACTTTGATTTTTGCTTTTCGCTGAAACTGACATCTCCATCGCTACCACTGACCACCAATTATAATTCTGGGACAGTTTAAGGCCGCGAAATAACCAAACAAGCGCTTTACGAACGACCCTCTCAGTTTTTTTTTCTGTTCACTCAATTTGTATGGTAATGTAATATACGTACGTAATGTTATCAAAGTTGTCAATATAGGTAATTCGACGGCGCTATCAGCCAGGTGAGAGGAGGGAGGAGTAAGTATAGTACCTGAATCGCCATTCATGATTCATTCATTTTTTGTATAAGCTGAAGATCAATGGTGAGCGGCACAAAAGGGTTATTAACTCACACAAACTGAGTTACTCTGCTTCATGGCCTCTAGACGCTATGAATAGATTGGTGGGTCTTTCTCCTCTTCTTTCATTAATTTGTATCTTTTTAGTTTAACCTTTTACGTTGTGTGGAGCGTCGCACTAGATATTTTTAATCCCCTTCGAACGTGACCATGGCCGACAGCGAAACCGCAGAAATGTGTTGAATTGTACCTCAACGGTATATTCCACTCAGTGCTTCAACATCACGGTGCATGGATGTGGTTGATTCTGCGGTGAATAATGAGAAATCTGCTTATGAGAGAGGCTGCTTGGTTTGGACTTTTGTATTTTCTTAGATATTTATGCGGGATGCAGAGGTTTGATGGGGTTGTTTGTAAAAAATAAAATTAAAATAATAATAAATATCTGGTGCGTTGCAACACACAACTTCCCTCAGCTCTACGTCAATTCACTTTGTACATGGCTTTTTCCACTTAATCAATTCATTTATCACTCAGTTCAGTTGAACTTGGTCAAATAACACTTTAAGGCAGCAGGAAGCGGTAGCGCTTACAGTTCCGGAATTTATTGTGCTGCTCGTACTCATTCCAAGACCGTTGTTGAGCGATCGGTACACAGATAATTAATGAGGCTATAGACACGAATTTTTTGAAGAAGGATATTGATTGCTTTTGCAGAGTTATTGGGTAAAAACGTGTAGAACTGATAGTAAGCGAAACGGCGGTAGTTGAAATTCAGGAATTTCTGGAGTGACCCCCATGTATCTCATGAGCGTTTTCATACACTCACCCTATAGATATTGGATTGGACTACAACACCAATTTTGTTTTAACATCTTTTAATCTACTAACATTCCAGCGGAGTTTATAAGGAAAAAACCGCGCTAAAAATGCTTTTCGTCGAAAATTTAGATAATTTATTGTGCTGCTCTCGTCATTTTCCCACGAATAGGAATTTAATTGTGTAATTGCCTTATTGAGAGCTATCAATATAACAAATTTAATCAAAATCGATAGAGCCGTTTTTGAGAAAAAAATTTGGTGTTTTGATCACTTTGATAACTATGGTTAACTTTCGGTGGATTTTTCCCTTACCCTTATTTTTGCGTCCCATGGTAACCTGCGGGCTAGATATCAAGTTTGAGTGGAACGGTGGTTCTCTCTAAAAATCGTTCATAGACATATACACACACACACAGACCATTTTCCCAAATAGTGTTTTTCGGACTCAGGGGGTCTGAAACGTTAAGATCTGAAGAGAAAAATTTTGTTTTCAGCCGATTACATAACTTTCCTTTCTACTTTGTAGAGCCAAGGAAAGTAAAAAGAAAGCGTAAGTACCTAAAAGTGTTGGGGAACACGGCCTGCACATTGGCGACCCCTAAGGCAGGTATTTTAGTCTAGATCGCGGGAAGAAAGAAACTACTTCAGTTGCATCACAGTGCCTCTCACTGTGCACTAATTTCGGGCTTGAAACAGACGTATTCGTTTTATTAACTGAACAAATTACCTCCAAAAAGAGCAGATTTGATTGGCTTTTGCGATTGCAGTTGAGGAACCATTGCTTGTTCGCTGTCACCCCGCCTTCCATCAAACGCTCCTGACTGTGTGGCTGAGAAAGTAGGTTCCGCAGAACAATTCTGTTGAGGATCTCAAGCCGGGATATTAACTTCGTTTTGCAACATGGCCTTGGAGTTCAGATTCATTTTAACGGCGCACACATGCGAGTACTTTTTCAAAAACGAGTCCAGCGGTATTTTGATTGTGCGTTCTCCGGTCAGTTGCAATACAGAGCATAACGTAAGTTCGTGAATGGCGTCAAATTTATAAGTGTTTGTTGTGGATTTTGATGTTTTTGTTTGGAGTGTGCTTTATTGCCGACTATAAATTTATTGCGCTACGATTAATTGAAAAACTCTCAACTCAAGGCGCTGAAATAATTGCAGAAATGCGATTCCTTTCGTAGCAATTACATTTCAACGGAAAATGATCGCAAGTTATTTTATTTTTAGGGTCTGAACCGGATCTCTCCTTTTAGGAACAAAATATTTCGCTTCGCTGGTTTACCCATTGAATACTAAGACATTTAAAAAGAAACAAATCTGTTTCAGCGTTTCCAAGTCTTCAAACGTTGAAGTCAAGAAAACGGAAAGTACAACCAATATTCCACTTCTCCTCAAGAGTTTCCGAGTCATAAAAGTTAGCAACGTAATTTCGATTGCCGTTCCACCTCACGCGGTGATTGATTTTACGTTGAACCGAGCTTTTTACTTCAAAAGCTGTCCAAACGCGTTTCAAATGTCAACCACGATCGTAGCTGCTTTACAAATAACTTTGGATTGAAAACTTTCAAAACGATTCCAGAAATCAGCAAATCGCTATTTCAGGTTTGCCCTCCCTCTTCCGCCCCGTAACTGTAAAATCCTTTATTATTATCTTTTATCTCTCCTTCAAACTTCGTGAATCGAGGCCGATTTAAGCGGTTCGTTGAATTTCTTTAGAACCAAATGTTTTCAATCTTCCTTCTTCTTCGTGAATTCGCTTTTGACGTGTGCTACTTCGGGCGGCAAAAAGTTGTCCAAAACTAAATTTTAGCTCTTATTTTGCGTTTTGAGTAACCTGATATAATTCTACTCCGCGTCCGTATTTTAATATGTAGAAACATCCTTAACGTCCATGTTGTGTTAAAATGTTCACGAATGACGTATTTTCGTGTTATTAGGTCAGTTGACATTCATCATTTACGCTAATTTCATGTACGTTTTCAAAGCGTATGCCGTTTGGGTCATTGAATCACCACACGGACTGGGTGGGCGTGATGGAGAAATCTTCTGACACTATTTATAAATTAATGAAGTAAATTGTTGTTTGGAGATGAGTTGGTGAAATGATGACCTTTTTCAACCACGAATAACTCATGAGCTGGTCGGGTTTTTCCTAAGTCTGTGGATGAGTCTGATGCTGGAGAAACGGAAGTAGGAGAATGTTCATAAATAAATTTGGTAGATGATATAATCGGTGGTGGTGGAAAAGAAAAAGGTAGGTACAACTAGGAGTGGACGATATACATCGATGTTTTAAAAATACTCGAAGTATAATAACGATGCATCGAATGAAACTGATATATTGTTAAGTTTTAAACATCGAGTATACATCGATGTTTTTTGTCGAAGCATCGAAAAGGCAAACAATCAAAACCTACCCCCCTATCTCTCTACGGTTAATAACCTTTTTTTTCTTCTCTTTTTCAATTACATACATTAGTTGAAAAGGTCGCCAACATTATAGAAGTCAGTGCAACCAAACCTTAAAAAATATAAATGCAAATGGCTGACTGAATTGACCCGCCGTCTCTCTAATACTTACAGTTAGTTGCAGTGTAGATAACTACTCAGCTTGATTCAGAATTCATTTTAAAATTTGATGTGTCGTGTAAGCAATAATATTTATAAATCAATGTGTTAAACTGAACAACGCATTATTGGTACTATTAATATCATAATATATTTGGAAGGAAAATACAGTTTCCAACATTGCATAAAATTGCCTTTAAATATCTAACAATGGTGGGCACATCGGTGCCATCAGAGAGACTGTTTTCGCGAGCGGCGCAGGTAATACTTAACAAAGGAATACATTAAATGGTAAAAGACTGGGTAAAATTTGGTGTTTACTAAGTATAGATAAAAACTATCGGGATATATATTACGAATAAATGTGGAGGTTGTGAGTTATTTTAATAGATGCTTGCTTTTTATTTCTTAACCACGTACATATATAACTTATAGTAAAACAATCGATGTGTAGAAAACATCGATGTATTTTTTGATACATCGGTATTACATTAATGCAACAATCCGATGCATTTAATCGAAGAAAACATCGATGTTTTTTTAAATGTCCATCACTAAGTATAAAGAGATGTATGAAACGGAGATAAGTGATACGATGATAACCAAAAACAAAAAAGAAGGTTTCCATTCAGGCTGGTTTTCGTCGGTAGCGGGCTAGTCTAGGAGATTGATGGCACTACAAAACCACATCCCGTGAAACAATTGTTCGGCGATAATAATAAGTTTATTATTCTCACGAACAGCTTGACCTAGTATTACTGCTCTGAGACCCATCCCATTCAATTCAGCATCGAATACTAGTAAACTAAACGAAACATGACCTGGCTAAAATGGAACTACGGAAACTAAATATTCTCCCGGCGCCAGGCGCCCGTAAACGTCTGTAGGCGTTTATGATCCGATGGAGGGATGTGTGGAGGAAGTGGCTTTGGCGCCCCATCGGGCAAGAAGAGTCGAAAGGGCGTTGCGAGTTGAGCGGATGGGTGATTGAGGTTGATATGACGGGAGGGAGGAAGCGTGGGATGGATGGAGGGAGGGAGGGAGGGAGTACTGACGAAACGTTGACTTCCGCTGTAGTTCCCACGTTATACTGCGTTTCATTAATTTTTTTAACCATTTTTTGCCCATAACGACCATTAGGCCTCGTCCGATCCGATTGCCGAGATGGCGGGCCCAACTAGATACCAAATGGGATTTTTGTGTGAAAGAACGAATTTTTTAGACCTCGTTAAAGGTCGGACGGAGGACGGCGGACGGACATAGCAAATTTGGAATCTCCATGTCTTGAAACGTAATGAACGAATGAATGATAAACCAAAACGGATAAAACAAAACATTTTCCTTGATCTAAAAAAATAAAATAAAATACTTTGTTTTCTAATCCACCACCTTATGTGTGATCCCATCAAAAAGAAGAACAGGCACACCACGACCCTTCCAAATCCCCATCTGAGTTTGATCACATTTTCCTTGCAGCATTTTTTTTGTAATAATCTCTCTTCTTCTAATACTACTTCCATTGTTGTATACCTACACTTGTGAACGTATCAACCCTTCCGTCGTTAGAATGTCATATTATTTAAAATGTAACTAGGGTGGCTCGTAATAGGGCATGAATAAATCGAATAACGTGGTAACAACATAAATGGCGACGTATTCCACGTAGTGTAGGCTATCAACCCTTTTGATGGCGATAAATTCCAAGGATTAGCTAAAGGGAAGGTATAAATGGGAGTAATCTGACGTAAACGTAAACGCGGACTGCTACAAACTGGTAAACATAGTTAACGATGTACGATCAACGTCGTTGAAGTGACTGGCACACGATACACCTATTGGGAAGAGCGAAAATTGAATCGTAAAACGTTTAACATGCAAAGAAGGGGTCAATAACCGGTAGACGATTCAGGCGTGGATCGAGTTGGAGTTATAAACGTAGCATCTTCGCGGCATTGATATTCTCCAGGGTTGACGGAAACTTGTTGGACGCTGAACTACATTCGCATTTATCACGACGGGGAGTTGGCCGGAGGCAACCACACTAATTCAGCGGGTTACCCCCGCCCTTTTAGCTTCTGAATCAAGTTTGATTTACTGCGTCACTTACATACTACCACAGAACATACTGCAACACGTCAAGAGCTATTTCGTACTTTTTTTTCTTTCTTCCTTCTTTCACATCAAAGCTTTCGAAGAAGAAGTTGCAGGGGAGAACTACGTAAGACAAATTGTTTTTCATCTTTGTCCCCCCCCCCCCCCGAGCCACAACTGAAACTACTCCAGAGCAAGACCAAGTGAACAGTAATGAAAAAGGAAAATGTTCCCTTCTTTTGTCGCCAGTTGGAAAAGAAAACCAGCTAACCCTACGGGACCACTTTCTCAAGCACCAAATCCACCCCGGCGACTTTATTTCTTGCAATTTAACCTTTCACCTTAATTTTCCTCCCTCGTCTTACGCCAATTAATGTGCTTCGTTCCTATATAAAGTTATTTAATCTACTGAAAAAAACTCGCAGCTACAGTTTAACTGGATTGTGTAACTTCATAAATGAAATAAAAAATTGAAATTATGTGTTTACCCGCAAACTATAGGGAAACAAGATTTTCTTCTAGTTGCCTCGAAGAATATGAGCGTCTACGCATCACACACCTTCTCGTTCACTCAGCGACTTTTCTCGTTCTGGCTGGTAATCCAATACGCGTTTTATTCAGTTTGTATCAACTTGACAGTAACTTAACGGCCAGCATGGAAAGTGGAAACGCATACCGCAAGTAATTTTTATTGCTCTCACTATGCCCCTGCCTTTATTGAGCAACCAACTTGACTGCTCTGGGGTAAACACTAAGGAGTGGTAGTCAAAGGAACGACAGCAGTTTGAATCCTGGAATCTCTTGGTTTGTTCCTCAATGTCTTGTACACAAATTAAACTTTCATCAAATACGTGTTGCTCTTTGGAGAGCGCCTAATATTGCCATATTCTTGGAAATATACTAAAATCGTTTTTTCGTCGGTCATATGTTTACCTACTCCACTCCTGCGCATCAACAACAGCAGTGTGGCGTATCTCCTCAAAATCATACCAGTACTCGTTATTATCAACATGTATCTCTTTCGGAAAGAAGTCCCGTTCACGGTAGAACCAGTGGCAATGATTTGCCGTAGTGGAAACAAGAGGTAGCGTGTGACTATGAAGAGAAAACCCCCACAAACCACGAGTGCTCGTTGGCAGCACTCACGTTCCTCAAAGCGCACCTCACAGCACTTTAGGGACAAAACCAGGACCTCCAGGTTTAGCCTGGGATGTTACAACCAACTCCATGAGGAGGTTGGTAATGACTAGGGCTACCTGATCTGACGAAAATACGAATGCTTTCCTTTACACACACTCGCAGATGAAGATCATTTTCCCAAACGGTGTCCTTCAGACTCTTCAGAAGCTCTTGAGAAGTGAAGCTCAAGGTAACTCAACACAAAATAAATGCAGCCGAAGCTTCCTTTCTTCTACGTACGTCTAAGGAAAATAAAAACTGATTAGTATAAAATATCTGGTGCATTTCAACACACAACTTTCCTTAGCATTCCGTCAATTCACTTTGTACTTGGCTAATTCGATTTAATCAATTCATTTATCACTCAGTTCCTTTGAACTTGGTCAAACAGCAGCAGGAAGCGGTAGCGCCTACAGTTCTGGAATTTATTGTGCTGCTCGTACTCATTCCAGGACCATTATTGAGCAATTGGTACACAGAAACTTGATGAGGCTGTAAAAACGAATTTTTTGAAGAGGGCAGTAATCACTTTTGTAGAGTTATTGGGTAAAAACTTTTAGAACTGGTAGTAAGTGAAACGGCGGTAGTTGAAACTCAGGAATTTCTGGAGTGGGCCCCATGTATCTCATGAGCGTTTTTAAACATTCACCCTTTAGGTATTGAATTGGACTACAACACCAATTTTTTAACACTCTATTAACATTCCAGAAGTGTTTATAAGGAAAAAACTGCGCTAAAAACGCTTTTCGTAAAAAATTTTGATAATTTATTGTGATGCTCTCGTCATTTTCCCAGGAATGGGAATTTTATGGTATAATTGCCTCATACAGAGCTATCAATCTAAAAAATGTAATCAAAATCGTTAGAGCCATTTTTGAGAAACAAAATTTGGTGTTTTGGTCACTATGATAACTTTCTTACTTTTAAGTCACTGGTTAACTTTCGGTGGATTTTGTTCAAACCCTTATTTTGGCGTCCCATAGTAACCTGCGGGTGAAATATCAAGTTTGAGCTGATTTGGTATGATGGTTTTTTCTAAAAATCGTTCACAGACACACGCACACACACCATTTTCCCAAATAGTCTTTTTCGGACTCAGGGGGGTCTGAAACGTGAAGATCTGAAGAGAACTCAAAAAATGTTTTTAACCGATTACTTTCCTTTCTACTTTGTAGAGCCAAGGAAAGTAAAAACGCTTAATGTGCGTGGATTTTTCTGTTTTTTAGGAAAAGTGCTAATGATGATGCACATTATCAATATATTTGTTGATTCGCTATTTCTGATTGTTTCATTATCCGGATATCGAAATCCCTGAAAGTTGTTTATGAGTCTTCCTAGAGACTTCCACATGGCCCGTTATGAGATTAAGAGGTTCTTGAAGCGAGTATGAGTAAGCTGCTGAATGACTTTGGCAATGAAAAGACATCAAAACTGTGTTGGGTGCCAGGCCATACAAGAATAGGGGAATTAGGAGGCTGATAAATTGGTGGAGAAAGGATCTGTGCTTTACCTGATGGTACCTGAGCCCTTTCTACGGACCATCAAGAGCCACTTGATCACGGAGTGGATGGAGAAGTGCCTATTGGCGGGATATACCTGGCCTAAGGCAGTCAAAGGTGTTTATCAGTCTCTCCGGCGAGCGAACAACAGGGATCCTCAGTCTGGAGAGAAGTAGTATACGAATGGTATATGGCCTGTTTACAGGCCCTGTCCAAGATTGGTAGGTCAATGGTACATAATTCCAGATTCTGCGGGGTGAAGCTGAAGTCAGCGGAGCATGTATTGTGTGCGTGTGAGTAGCTGTCTGCAGTGCACCTCAGAGTGCTCAGCTGTGGCCGGAGGAGGTTGCAGGGATGAACGTCAATTTTCCCTTGCGTTTTGTGTGCGCGTTGTATAGTGGCTGGGGGTGGAACTGGGAGGACATGAGCCGCCCACACAATAGGCCCAGTAGCGGCTGCAGTGTGAGTTTTGCCAGTACCATCAAGAAAGAAGAACAAAAAAAGCTGCTGAACGTATTAATCCAAAGGGTTGCTTTTCTTGTCGTAAAGTTCGGGGATGGGTTAAGAGTGATAGTCATAAGCTTGATTGATTTACATCGAACAACTGGCAGTAGTTTTCAAATTCCGGGTGAGGAAGATGGCTCAACTTATTCGACAGTCCTTATAGCTATTCTCCGGATTGATTTCTCCAACCCAGCAATTACTTCAGAAAGGTTCAATGGAGACCATGAGCATTTATAGTTTAAATTTGTTAACCAGTCCTGTGAATTTAACAGACACTATGATTGTGTTTCAGGTGCAGGTGCTTGTGTGTTCAGGATTCGTTTTCACCGAAGGAAAAATTGACTATAGCGTTGCCGAGGGATTATTACAAATTCAACGAGTCCTTGAATTGTCGACCGAAATCGCGAATGCGGAAGACGTTTCTACATTGGACAGTTCGAATGGAGAAAGCCGTTATGCTGGAATTTACGTACTACCTGATAGCTTACAAATTCCAATCAATTACTACGATCACGCTTCGCATTTCAATTCAGATGAGAGAGGCCTGTCCTCAATGAACGAACTGACACATCAATCTCAACTCAAGAGCGAACCGTTGGCATATGCTTCTCTGAAGGACGAACCAACTCATGTGAGTAACCAACTGAATTGATAAAACCTCATTAAATGTTGAGTAATTTTCCTGCTCATGATTTACACGTAGAAGCATGTACTACACACTCCAGTGCCCTTCTTAGCCTGGGGCCACGATTCGTGTTTAACTGGAACAGTTATCACACCGTAAAACACAATGATTCCTTCTTCACTTCCCACGATACTGGCTAATTGAAAATCAGTGAATATCGCAACTTGATTAATTTCAATGCACAGTAAACCACGGGTTTTTGAAAAACCGTCTAGCCACGATCTCATTACTCTACCAATAATTAAAACATTCAGACGAAAAGCTCTTCTCTTCCTGGTACAAATTTACGATGTCATGTTGCGTCTTGAATATGTTCACACGTAATGGCTCAATCCCACCCAACTATATATAAGCCTACTGCGAATGGCTATGTTGAGACTCGAGGTGACCGCAGACAAACACCACATAAACGAACTAACTTTATTTCACTGAGTGAGACAATAAACTATACGAACTGAGACATAATACTGCTTCGACATGATGCTCAATGGAGACTAAATAACTGACTGACATTGAACGACTGGAAAAACAACTGTGACAACAATGAACGGTTACTACGATTCTCCCACACATGACTAAAAATTACTCAATCTTGTGTAGCAGATAGTCACGAAGATACTGCGGCTGTGTAACGTTGTCTGGATGATCGACGGGGGTCTGGTGTCACTGGATGGTTCGATGGTTGTACAGCAGGGTTTCCTCCATGAATTGAACTTGACTGGGCTGTCAAGCCATCATTGGAAGAATTGGAGAAGGGAACCCCAATATACTGTGGCTGAGGAGCAAAAGCCACCTGTTTCCTTGGCACCAAAGTGGATATCAGTTGATTTATGGATCGCCCCGAATCCAGCTGTCTTTGAGACCTCTTATGAATTGTGCTCGGAGAAAAGTATCAGCAATGGAAAATTTTTTTTGCATGCGCATGTGACATAAAAATCACAGTCAATTAACTTTCCCTTGAGTGATGCTACATAATCAGATATTGAATGGCGGGGTTGCTGGTTAACATTCAGAAAATAATGTTGAGAGACAATGGTAGATACAGGAGGTGACAACATGGCTTTGAAATGGGTAACAAGACTATCGAATGGAATATCCTTGATGGGCTTGTCAGGGCCTAACAGTGCTGCCAGATTATTATAATGTACCCTCCCGATTGATGAACTTAGTAATTGAGCTTTTTTCATCTTATCTGCGATGTTTTTAAGGTCACAATAATTTCCAAACCTTTCTAAATAGGAAATAAACTTTCCATTTTTGGAGTCATAATTTTCAAAAGGTGTTATTTGGGGGGATGATGTCACTTGACCTCCCAGAGCTGCCGTCAAAACATATATAAACTGTTCAAATTGTTTTTCATCCATGACTGATGTGGTGGTGACAAGATGAAAGAAATTATAACACTCGCAATGTGGCAGGAACTTGCAGCTGTGACAGAAAACGCTACGAAACCAACCAACAGTAGTTCAGGAACAGTGACTCAGGAACTGATAACGGCGGTTACAGGCTAAAAAGAACTTGGAATCAGCTCGAGGAACGGTGACTAGAAGCAGCAACTTGTTGAACTTGAAAAGGGTGTGCGAGTTCCTAGGTTAACTTGGTTCGCACCTATGTTGGCGATCTCGGTATTCCAAAATGCTGTCGAATTTAGCACTCTTAAGTGCAGAATAGCGGGAATCAGGAACCAATACTTAGGTAAACAGTCGTAACACACCTGGATATGATTACTGGTAGGTACTCATAACAAACTTTCGCAAGTCCGAGGCATGAGGTGAGCAGGTAGATAACGATTACATTCTTGATCTTCTTCATGAAACTTTATCCTCGTCGCCAAGGTGACTGCAGACAAACACTACATAAACGAACTAACTTTTATTTCATGGAATGAGACATCAAACTATACGAACTGAGACATAATACTGCTTCGACATGATGCTCAATGAAGACTAACTGAACAATTAACGGTTACTACAGGCTAAACATTAAATTATCGTTTATAACCATCCATTTTGTTACTCGTAATTACTTTTGTAGAAATACGTTTAGTGTTCGACACACGCCGAATTAGCTGGGTATTTGACCTCCAAAATGTCCGCAATTGCCCTTACGGCAAAGTCATTGTTTCCCCGAATACCTTTGTCCTCAAGCCCTTTTTGTTTACCTATGCTAAATCCACCTCTTCAGTGATTTCCAACGGGTTTCCTCCTTTCCAGGACTTTCCAATATCCGTTCCCCACCCCTCTTTTTACATTCCTCTCCACACCATGGAGTTCCTTCCAAACTCATTCACCTACAAGTTCTCGCGAAAGTCGGTCGTCTTCTAGTTCTCCCAATACACATTTATCTCTCGCGGAATATAGTTGTCTCCCAGCTCTCCCAACAGACACTTGTTCCATCTCTCATCGAAATCCAATTCTAATTTCTCCTTCCTTCCTCGTACAACCAGTTTCACGCTCCTTGTTCGCGCTTATATACTAAAATCATACCCCGTTCTAGTCACTTCTTCTTTGTACATCTAAGTCTTCACATCTTGTGATATCCCAACTTTTCAAATTACGAATTCGTGCTACACTAAAACCCGTCTCCGAGATTCATTCAAGTCCACCCTGGTCAATACATTTCGCGAAAATCAAACTTGAAAAATGTGGTGTGTTTTACACAAAGTTCTTGGACTATTTGAACTTTTTTTTTTAAATTAATGTTTCAGGGTGCAACAGCTGAAATGTCTTACGAAATACCCGTTCCCCTTAGTTACGTTTCCGCTTACATCAGCGGTTCCTCCAAAAAACCTCAACAAAAAGGCCAAGTTATTACGGACGGGCATAAATTTCTCAAACTAAATACGCACGATGTAAACGGGCAGTTACCTGCGACGAAGGTACCAGAAGGTGTGGCCAACCAGCGCTCGGATGTAGCTGCTGCAATGCTGCAGCCGATTCTTTTTGATAATGTAAGTACAATTATTTCCACTCGGTGAAGTTTTAAATAATATGTTTAACAAATACAAAAGCCCGGTGTAAAGCGCCTCACTGTTTCTACTTGCACGGTACTCGTATCTTGGTTGGGCGTACCCGCAGGGTAATAATATTAAAAAATGTTGACGCCAAGAGCCAGAGATTGTGAAGTTCGTTGAGTGAAAGCATTCGTAAAAAGCCAATGACAGACCATTCTACCAAGGTTTCCCACGACCTGCATAGTTTTTCTCAATATATTGCAGCCGCTTCGCAAAATGCGTCGTTGAATATATTACGACTTGTAGGAAACGGCCCAATGCTATGAACCGTTTATTGCTGTCTAAGCGGTTTGGATACCAACGACGGCTTTTAGAGTAAGCTCTATGAGTTCGTACGGAGTGAGAGGGCGACCTGCTTCACCATACCCTCACTTCCTCGCTGTACTAAGCTTTCAAAGGCTTCGAGAGAACCTTTTATCAAGAGGTTGCATTTCATGCGTGAAATGAGGACGACTCGAAATGATCGTCACAGGGTTTTCGTCCTCTTGTCAATCACATCAGGATTGGGAACGTGACTGTGGGGACCATCCAGGATGAGCAGAATGGGGTTTTCTTCGGACGGAAAAGTTGTCTCGATGAAGTGGGTGAACCGTTCGGTGAATAGGTAGGCTTTGAGCCCAACCTGAAGGGTGGGTCCTTCCAATTGACGCAGAGGAACAACTTTTCATCGGAGTTTGGGTTATGTTTGAGCCGCGTCATATCGCGTATGGAGAGGCATACTTGGAAAATAGTAGGTATTTCTGCAGACGTAAAAGTAGTATTTTGTATATTTCTTCCACTCGCCAGATTGAATGCCTGTGCTGAACAATATACTTCATAACGATGAAAAATTAGTTAGGCTTTTTGGTGAATAAAGTTCGTGGCGCACGCGCTCTCCTATGGTTCCATCGAATGGTTTCTGCATTGCACTAGATGAACAGCTCCTTCGATTGCGCTGTCAAGCGAGTTTTCAATGTAATCCCCCCCAAATCTGATTGTGAGGAAAATATCGTGGGTGTGTTATAAAAAATTCGAGTTTCCATCACACGAGTAAAGCAATAATGAGTGGAAAATATGAGAAAAGTGTAAAAGATTAGTGAAACAACTAGGGTCGGCTTTCATGAATCATTTGCATAAATCTCAACATAACTACGCTTCTCACTCAACTGATACTTTGAGAAACGTGTGGGAGATCTTCGCAAAAATTGTAATAATTGACAGTAATAGGAAAGTTAAATGGCTTAATAGGGTGCTCTTCAAAATGTTTAATTTTATTCAACTCGTTTCTACTATGTATACACTCGTCTTCTTTAGCGTGTTGGCTACATTCATGACAAAACCCTCGCTTCCTCTTTTCATTACATTGACCTGTGTCCTGTTCTCCCTTCTCGATCACCAAGCTCCGTCTGCTCCACATAAACTTATAGTTCGTATTTGTTATTTTCCTAACAACCCAAGTCGATTAGCGTCGTACGCAATTCAAATTCACAGAAATATAATTTTATCCCTTTTGTTGAAAGGGGTTAGCTCAACATATTAGTCCGGGAGCCGGAGGCTAAAAACGTTGACCGTTGAGATGAAGGTTGGTTACTATTTTTTCTGATAGTTCCCTCAATGTTTGGTAAAACCCCGCAAGTCTGCTCTCTCTGAAGTATGGACTAAGAAAATGGTGGCTCATCAAAATTTGACTTATTAGTTGATAGTTACAATATTTACCACAGTTGAGGAATTGGCTTGTACTTTCCCAATTCACACCTCTGCTACCTCCTATGCTTGGCCATTAAGTTGCAGAGTCAATCAAAATTGGTCGAATTTTGAACCAAATTTTGACTTATTAGTTGACATTGGAAATTTGTATGGTGGAGTCGCATCAAGTAACTGAGTCAAAAAACCCGACTCTGCCACAATAGTTTCGTCGACTTCGACTTGTAGACGACATCAAAATTTGGCAACATATAAACAGCGATAGATATTTTTTTAAATATCTTCTAAGGAAGGGGGAAGACAAGAATCGTTTGTATTCTCCATCTTCGCGAACAATGCGTTACACCACTTATCAAACGTGTGTAACCAATCGCTAGCCCAGGCCCATCTGAGATGATCGTATTATTCAAGCCCTATTGAAGAAACTCGGTCATTTGGCAAAATGGTTCCAACGATTTTCATCAAACTCACAGAATGTTTTTAAATAGTTAATACGTATGCATTGTTAAGGATAAATGTTCATTTGACAGTTCATTGAACAGAAATGAAAATGAGAATATGTCGAAAATAATGGTTTTTTGAACAGTTGTGTGCTTTCCCGAGTAATTGAGTCACTCAATCAAACGAACCAATCCAATTTAAAAAAATCTATCTTATGAAATTTTTTTAAACAACCTATAGCCATATTTTGTTCTCCGTGATAATGTCTGTACCTATCTGTTGAACGGAGATATAAGCCGCAATAGCTCGAAAAACGAGGTTTTTCGAATAATAATTTATCGGGTTTCCAATTATATCAAAAATGGCTATAACGATTAGAATCAAACTTACCAAATACCCTCAGCTAAGTAGTACCTACATCATAGACTACGATGTAGTACCTAGTTCGGTAGATTCAGTCGGACGAGTAGAGGAGTAGGATTTCTTCCCCTATTGGACGTATTGGATATTCTTTTGATATGTAAAGCAGTAGGAGAATGGCGGCAAATTGAGCGGCCTAACGTCCTACTTAAAATTATGTTGCTGGGAGCAAACATCAAATGCTAATCGTTAGTTTGTGGTCCACTTTGAACGATCTCATATTGAAAATGCAACTAGAAAGTGTGGACTGTCGGAGGAGTAGGATCTGAGATGATATTTAGTGGTTACTGCTATGTTACAGCCATTGAAAGTATTGGAATACCTGATGGGAGTGTTAACGTGCTGAAAGACCAAGAAGTCCGATGGGATATAAGATAAAATTATATAATTATGCTGGCTGATTTGGTACAAACAAATGAGGTGTGATGTACTGTGTGACGAGTTCAAAATCCCATGAGACTGATCACGTATCGTTAAGTAATATTAGTGGAACGCTACTACCAAACGTACAGGAAAGACATTATGAACTGCACTGTAGGTATCAGACAAAGCAAAGATGGGTAAGGACGGGGTTACTGGTGGTTACTTTTGAGAATAGAAATGGCCGCTTCACTTCTCGAAGGACCTCCGTCGGCAGTTAAGATACACGGAATAATCTGACAATTGAAGAGCCATTCGACAGGTAAGTTACCCGAGAGTTCAGGAAAAGTCATGAGCCACCGGAAGCCCCCCACCACCACTTTGATGGCCACAGGGTGGGCTTGTATTCACCAATACGCAATAACCCCGTAGCAGAACATAAATCATATTCCCAAACGGATTGGGATCTTGGAAACTGCCCAATCTCATCCTGAATTACACTGAGGAATTGAATTTTATTTTGAATATTTATACAATTACAAATTAATTGGTTCTCTGGTAATTTTTTTTTGATTTTAGGGTCAAACTTACACACAAGCGCTCATTCGCCCAAACCAGCCGGTATTGCCAGTTTTCACCGACAACTATGCAAACGTTATCAATCTCCCTGATCGAGGTCATCTTCGTACCCAAATACACGGAGCGATCACAGATCACAACAGTCTAGACCCTTTTCATCAGCACATACCGTTGCAGATATTGATAAACCAACTAGCTGAACGACCGGATTCAAGAACAGGTTAGCGTGAACCCTGTCAATATGTATCGCTTAACGCCACGTTACTCTTACGTGCGACAACATATTTACTTTGATGATCATCGCGTCCGTTCAATCCGACAAAAAGAGGGAACCGTGTTTGTTCTTTGTTGATTTAAGGAGGGGAGAAGCAATTTTAATGAAATTTTCCTTTATAAATTCCGCTCGTATGGATCTAGGGCTCGTAGAGATGCAGGTTGGTATTTTAATGAGCTACTTATACGCCGGAAGTTTAATAATGATCATTAAATCCGCTGGAGCAACCTCAGAAATTCCGGGAATAAATGCCGTTTATTTGATTAAATTTTTTTACAGTGTTCCTCCTAGTTTTCTGAAACTAAAAATATGTACGTTTCTAGCAAACGTACTACGCATCTGACGCTTTTCTAAAATAATAAGTACCGCCGACAAGCTTCAAGTTCTTTAATTATATCATAAATATTAATAATCGGCCGAAAAAAAAATTTTGAGTTTTCTTCAGATCTTTACGTTTCAGACCGAAAAACATTATTTGGGAAAATGGTCTGTGTGTGTGTGTGTCTGTGAACGATTTTTAGAAAAAACCATCATACCAAATCAGCTCAAACTTGATATCTCGCCCGCAGGTTACCATAGCACGCCAAAATAAGGGTTTGAACAAAATCCACTGAAGGTGAACTATAGTTATCATAGTGATCAAAACACCAAATATTTTTTTTCTCAAAAACGGCACTAACGATTTTGATTAAATTTTTTATGTTGATAGCTCTCAATAAGGCAATTATACAATATAATTCCCATTTGTGGGAAAAGGACGAGAGGAGCACAATAAATTATCACAATTTTCCGGTTTTACCGCGGTTTTTTTTCCTTTTAAACTCCGATGAAATGTTAGAAAGTGAATTGACGTAGAGCTAAGGAAAGTTGTGTGTTGCAACACACCAGATATTTTCGATATATTCGTGCCGGCAAAGTTTGGACTCAAATACGATATTACCTTACTTATTGATTTCCTGAACTTATGAGCAACTCCAGGTGAAGCTAATGGAACTAAACGGAAAAAATAAGAAATATATCACCCGAACGATGATATTTAAAAAAATAACCGTGTGACGGGAGCATTTTCTGATGAAACACATCGAGGTTCATAAAATTGAACTGCACGGAGAGGAACGAAGCATTCGATGCAAACTCCAGCTTGATATTTGGAGCACAACAATTCTAGTTTGAGGGAAACGTTTCTCCCAATAACCGTTCATAACCATAAGCCAATATTGTTATACCTTGACCCGTATTTGACGCGAGAATACATACGCGGACAGGTTTCGGGGCGAAACCTTGGCGTTGAATATGTGGCTGGTATCGATTTCTCGCAGGGATTCCGGTTGAAATATCAAGGAATGATTTCGTTTCGATACGCCGACACTGAGGGCTGGGGTGCCAATCTGCGCTTTCAAAACTTGTTGCTTCTCAATCAAGCACGGTAGAAATTTAGGTTGAATCCGCGTGTCGTTTGTTTTGCCACGAAAATCAGCGACGTTTCAAAGCGAATGGAGCTGCCGCAATCATGAAAAAAGTCGTTTTCAAAATAAATGTCTGTGTAATAAAATGAAAGACGTGCGGGGGGGGGGGGTGTAAAAATATGGGTAACACGCTCCCATGTTTTTCTATGCGCACCAATAGTATTTCTACAACGGTTTATCATCAAGAACTTCAAGTTGTCGTGTTCCTTCTTGTCTCTTTCACTTTCTCAAGTAAATTCAAACATTCGTATTTCAGGACTGACGCCTATTGGCAGAGAACAACCTAAAATTCCAGTGTACCACTACAGCCCCGTTCCGTTTGGCGTTATCAAGGTAAATATCATAAGACTCACTAAATAGATGTCTAGTAACGGGGTTTTGGAAGTTTTTCGCTTTTATCGTTCGCCGGCGTGAGAGGAGAATAATGACGAGATAATAACCATACATCTTCATCACAAACGTTATATGATAATCTTCAGTACGATTTTAGAAGGGTGGAGAGAAAACGAAAGTATTATGAAGGCTATACGCGCGCAATATTTGTCATAATCTAGTGAAACACCTCAACATACGCTCCGAGCGTTGAAATGTATAAGGTTCACTGATTTGCTCAAGTTCTCTCATTTTGAATGCGCATCTGCAGTATACCGTGACTTGAGGGAACTCAAAAGCCAGCGTGTAACAATTAGAAATGCGCTAAAACTACTGAAATAAGACCCGTCAAACATTAGGAGAAGAAGCTTAAGTAGATAGAAGTTTCTAAATATTGCAGTGTAGCATGATCAATTCGAGCACATATTACGAACAACGTCTTCATATTATTGGAGTTACCAGGGCGAAATATCGTTTCAAGTGGCAATCCAAAATCAGCGTCACTGCCTGAGATTATTAGAGCATGTGCACTTCAGGATGTATTTGCAAACTTTCTTCTATCATGAAGTTACTGCCAGCTTTGGACGTCTTTTGATTTGATTTCTATTTAATTTGGGACATGACGGGATTTCGCGTTAGACTTCTGCAAATACAATGCTATTGGGTGACGTTCTTGAAAACAACTCTCTTTGGAACGATCAGAACACTAATAGCGACTAACTCGCTAACTACCGCCTTTTGTTGCGGAACAATGTGTTTTTTATGGAATAACTTGGTTCTTTGATGAAAGACCTCTTCCCACACGAATTGGAAGAGTCTTTTATCAAAATCTCAAGGGTCCTAGTCATTGCCACAAAACCTTTCAACGATGACGTGTCTCGGCTTCAGCACGTAACTGGAAACCTACAAGCCATCCTAACCTTTCCCTTAACATTCCCGAGTCGATTTTAAGGCTTTTCGCTGATTACCTAAGCACCACCTTTAAGAAGGGAAACTAAATGGAGGCGAATGTCGTTTCTTTTTGTTTTGGAGATGCCCCAGCTCATGGCCCACCTGCTCAATCCCCAGACACCAAAGCACTGTGCTCAGTCAGTGCGACGTCCCCACCACCCCTGAACAAAGCGGAGGACACCCGCAAGTTCTGCAGTCACCACCTCTTCTGGCTGTAGAAATGGGTTCCCAAACATACGACAGTGCGAGGCCGCGAGTCCATCGCACTTACAAAACACGTGCTTTGTCGTCTGTAGCCCCGCCTCACATAACCTGCAGACCTGTACCTCACATTCGCCAATATTCGCAAGGTGGTACCTCAGCGGTAAACAGGCTACATATTATCCTGTCTAAGGCCAGGCACCCCCTACCAATAGTCTCAGGTCCGACTGGGATTTTTGTGATCTTTTCTTCACCAGCCCATCAGCCCGCTCGTCTCCCTATATTCCCTGTATTAGCGTTACACTTAGGGCCTTCAGCCCAGTAGGACAATCGCAGACCAGCTGTGACGTAAGGTACGAGGCTAAGGCCTTGAGAGTGGCCTGACTGTCCACCTCCCACTTCAGTTCCCCCTGCAGCAACCACTGCACACAGACTGTCACCGCATACACCTCTGCCTCGAACACTGTGGCCAGTGGCTTCAATGGGATCGCTGCTTCAATCCTCGGCCCGAAGATGCCCGCCCCGGCCAGTCCTCCCTGCACTGAGCCATCAGTGTAATTTACCAGGGCCCCTGCTTTAAATGTAGGCTCTACCCCGAACGTCGTATGATCAGGTTCTTAAACAAGAAGAACTGCTCGTTTTCTGACATTCGGTTTGCTTGCTTTATGGAGTAATGTTTACTCGACATCCAGGTATTTATAACCATCAGTAGTCTCAATTGCATCCAAACAAGCACACACAAACGAACCACAAATACGTGAGGACAGCAAGACCCTACAGTTATAGCATGAAACAGTTTGGCCAGCCTCCATTATTTCTTCTCGTGTGCTGTCCCTCCCTTTATGATCTCAGGACTATCCAATTATATGCGGAATGCGTTCCAGAATTCCTGATTCCTGTATTTGAGTGAATTACATTTGAGAACTAGGGTGTGAGTATGGCATTCGGTTTATGGCAATATTGGATTCCGAATGCGACAAGGAAATAAAGTTATATAAGGCTGTAAGGTGTCTGAAGGATGAACAAGGCGGCGGAAGCCCCATAATAACCCTCTCGTTAGCCGATTATTTCCACCAATGTACCACTGTGTCTTGTTATGTGTTTCAGAATGAGCACATCCCAGAGATGCGCATAAAAAGCGGAGTTACGATGCCGAACCCTCATTCTCACGTGGAGGAGCAGCCGTTTTCACCGGCGCCATCTACCGACTCTCCATTTGACGACTACGAGGATGACGAGCGCGACAAATACGATTTTGGTTATCGCGTCACCGACGAAGAGCATAACGTCGAATTCGGGAAAGTTGAAACGAAAAGGGACGGCGTAACGAAAGGAAGTTATCACGTCTTGTTGCCTGACGGCAGGCTTCAGGTGGTTGACTATTGGTCCGATCATACCGGGTATCATACAAATATTTCTTACTCCGTTCCTCACGTATACTCGTAGGAACTGACACGCACACAACTGGCGCAGCCCTCGCAGGCTAAATGGAAAGCATTACTGAACTTCATTCAACACCTCACTTCCCCCCATAATAAATCATCTGATGAAACTGAGTTAACAGAAATAGAAGAATAGGCCTCTTCACAAATATTTCTAACGCGCTGCGATTTCTTCATACGAAGATCGATAGTAACAAAAAATAGTCCCTACGTAGACTCCTTTCTAATTGAATCCTAATTTTGAATGAGTTATTCGCTTCAGAACTCAGGGGGGACGGTTGGATGGGGAACTCAGCCTGATGATCAATTGATACTTCAGAGGTAGTTGTTTCAAGTTTCTACACGTACAACTTTCCTGGTAATTTTTTGCCTCACTTTGGGCCAACGGATTGAGTTAGGATTAATAGGCGCTGGATGTTCAACCAGATTGTTGGTATCGTCAGGTGGTGGAACATGAAAATGTCAACTCGTCACTCCCCACTCTTATCCGACCTGTTCCCTCCAACCCTCCCTCTCACTCACTCTTTCACGACTAGTTAGATAGGGGGACAAGGAAATCGCCTTTCTGGTGGTTTGAACCGCATTAACTTCTCCAACGATTTCACATAGGACGCACGTTTGAATGCAAAGGTTACTCATTAACGTTAATGGTATCATTAAGTCTTTTGAGATGAGCGCGCACAAAAATGTGATCAAAATATTTTAGCAAAATTCTCTTAAAATACGCAGCTATTACAATCGTTTCAGAACAGTAGAAGCACGATATTTCGTAAATTTCTTTTCAAAATTTCCCTGAAAGTGCATGTAAATGAATAACTAAATACGTCGGCAAACACTGGAACCGATAAAGAAGCTGAAAACCCCTGCAAATTATTACACAATGGTTTATTATTCTCATGAACAGCTTGACCTAGTATTAGTGCTCCCTCATCTCATTCCATTCAGCATCGAATACTAGTAAACCATACGAAACATGTCCTGGCTACAATGGAACTACGGAAACAAAACGTCTGATGATTTTGCCCCGTCGTCGGGGAAATTGGAACCGGGGCGCTCGAAGCGAACCCGTTCGGAGGCGAAAGGGGAGTTGTGTGGCAGCGTCGTTGGGAGGCGAGCGAGCGAGCAGGTTTTTTAATGAGACGGGCAGGGAGGGAGGGAGTTCAAACGACGAAACGTTGACTTCCACCGCTGTAGTTCCCGCGTTGTACTGCGTTTCGTTAATTTTTTTAACCGTTTTTGCCCATTACAACCACGGGCTTCACCCGATCGGATTGCCGAGATGGGGGGCACAACTAGATACCAAATCGGATTTTTGTGCGAAAGAACGAAATTTTTAGACCACGTTAAAGGCACAAAACGGCACGGACGGGGGACGGCAGACGGACATTGCAAATTTGGAATCTCCAAGTCTTGAAACGTAAAGTATCAAATTTTGAGGGAGGGTAGTAAAAAATTTTTCGTGACTGAAAACATAAGGTTATTATTCAGAATGAATAATAAACCAAAAACGAAAGGAAGAAATGAACACTTCCAACTCAAAATACACAGCTCGATAAATGCGAAGTTTAAGAGACATACGAGTTTGAGAGACAAGTCAGTCATGCTGCTCGATAATACGCGATAAGAATGAGGTGAGTAGTTCAAAATTGTATTTCCATGTAACTTACAACGCTTTTGTTGTATATAATTCATAAAATCACATTGGTCATCATATTCAACATCATCGATAGCTTCAAAGTTGTTGTACTCTTCTAAATGTTCAAATTCCGCATTGTGAATGCCTAAGTTTATTTGTGTATTGTGCACGTTCTGAGACTGATGATGAGCTTCTAACTTGGGCTTTTGAATGTTCTACGTGGAAATGATGAGTTGTACACCTTACCACACGTTGATGACATGATAAATTATCTTGAATATCGCGATTATTAATCGAGTTGTGAATTATTCTATTTAGACCCGTTCCTGTACATATTTCAATACTGCTTACTTGGCAGAGTGCACGCGATAGGAGCAGGTGGATTGGCTGAAGGGGCAGGGAAGTGCAGTGGGCAGGCGATTGATCGTGGTCTAGTACGATACTGTGCAAACGAACAAGTTTTACGATGTCAATTAGTTAGATCGTTCCCAATTGTTTGTATACGCGTGTACTAATGCGGGTGGAGAAGTGGCAGAAACCAGATAACTGCATCAAGTTGGGATGTTCATCCGTTCGGGGCAGAACGAAATGATGACCTCAGTGAGTATTTTGGGTAGAAGCTACTACAGCAATGAGAACTATATTGAACATTCAGAACGTCATTTGACTGTTCATCGTGAGATGAACGCCATTCACGTTGAGCTATAATCAAATTCGACGCCTCAGGCTCAATATTTCAAGCCGTTTGGAACCGCAAATAATTGTGCAACCCACGTCTGTTCGCTTATCAAATTACTGTTCCCAAACCCTCGACAAGGGTTATATCAGTCCAATTGTGCGACTTCATTGATATTTTTTCAGACCTTAGGACAACAAAATCTTTTTGAACGCGTCACATGTGAACAGTTTGTACCAAAAACGTTGCAAGAAGTCGATTCGAATTACATTTATAATCATTTTGTCTTTGTTTTGAAAAAAACAAACTTTTAAAAATCAATTCAGGTGCATTTTGAAGTTGATCGAAATGATAATTTTGATGCAGGGTATCCTCAGACTCAGGGAAGAGTGAGCCTTTCGAATATATTTTGATTAAATATTTCGGTTCCTGATCAATGTTCTATTTAATGTTCGGTACAACGCAGCAACTGAGGAGGAATAAAAATATATTTTATAAATCAGATCTGGTTGCGCCGTGCAGAGCTTAAGTTACAGATGAATGACTACGGAACGTTGGTAGACTATGCGGTCTTGCATCGAAAATCTAGCAGGGGTAGCAGGACACAACGTCCTATTCCTGCCATTACGATGTAAAGAATCATATGATATCGTTCAACCTCCGAAAATAACACGCGTCGTGTATGGGGGTTGGTTGGCTCAATCTAAAGGGATGTCATCCAACCTCCACAAATATTTAATAATCAATATTTATCATTTAAGAGTGGAACGGCTATACACTCGGGTTGTTATTTTTGGACGTTGGACGATAACCCGCTAAATGGACCCAACTAACAACGAACATGGTAGTCAATTACCGAAAGTTCGAACGAATGAATCTTAAAACTGACCTTGTATGGTTGTAATGAAAATTACGCAGGCTGTGTATTAATTTTCCCAAAGCCCGGGTTTTAGTAAAACACGTATGCCATGACCTCAATTGAAATACCATCATATAAATAATTTGCGGGACAGTCAAAGATGTCTTTAGGAGCGCTTTTAAAACTACGGGCGAACAGTGCCGTCTGGAGGTTGTGGACGATTTAAAATCTTTTTTAAGCCTCCTCTCAACCCCTGAATTTAAATATAAATAAGCACTAGATAACAAACAGTTTTTGAGATGAACACAAATGTGAGGTAAGAACTGTTCTATTACGTCTTACTTTTGCCCTATCCTCAAAAAATAGGTAAATCGACCGGTTAAAACGATCAAATTATGCATTATCGTTAATTTATATTTTTCTCATATCGTTCGGTGTAATCAATACTATAATAGTGGGGTAAAAGCACCAATTGTTGACACTATTAGGAAGAAACATCATTCAATTCTGCGTTACACAAAAGTGTCCAGGAAAATAAAATTTCCAAGTAGTTATTATGAATTGTGAGTTCCTTGTGAACAGTTTGCACGTATTGGACTTACCAAAACATTTTTTTATGCTATCACAAACGACTTTTTTCAAACATGGTTTTTTACCCCCAATGTTGACTCATTTGTCCTCGAAAATTCTATTTGTTGACATCTGCAGTTCCTAATGTTGACACCAACTTAAATATTGTCCCATCGCTTTTCAGATGTTATTTCTCAAGGTAAAAACAAACAAAAGATATTCAAAATAGGTTAAAATATATTTCAAGGAGTTACTTAATTACCTTGGAACAGGAACCTACTTTGTTACAGAGGTACAGGAACAGAAACAGGGAACACAAATTTATTGGGATTGGCTCGGTTAGATTTGGGCTTGGGTAGTTTGTATTTGACGTTGATGACCTTTGGGAGATGATTCCCGTCGCTCGAAGGCTTAAAAACTGTCCTCAGTCTATTGCAGGGAATAAGTGGCGTTACTTCAGCAGCATCTTCAGAATTAATGTTGACAACCAGGCAAACGCATGCCGTCTCACGTTTTTCTTTAGGCAACACAGCCACAACCATGTCTCCTTCATTAATTCGTCCTACTTCTTCCTCGACACCACTCTTCCTCGACATGGCACAACGTTCTATTTCATCCACAGTGGTGGTTTTCTCAGCAACACAGCAGTTTGCCTGGTCGACTTCACCGTTTGAAGGTCCACTTTGTTTACTGCCATTTACTGAGTTGTATACTTCCACGTTCCATTTTTTTTTTTAGGAGGCGTGGTTGTAGTCAATCTATAATAAAAAGATGAGACACAGTGTAAGAATTCTAATTTAATTTGGAAATCTTGACAATTTAAAATTAAATTAAATTAAATATCTAATAATATTGAAAAGTTATAACAAATAGGTTTTTGTTCCTACAACAACAATGTATTTGATGAAATAAAGTTTTCTTTGCGAGTAGATAAAAAAGACGATGTCAACATTAAGAAGCAAATGCCAACATTGGGATCAGACGGTGTCAACTTTAGGTTCCACTACGCTAAATTAAAAACTTCAAACCTCGTGATATACTACAAAATTATTCAAACTAAGTATCACCTTAACAACCAAATCAACAGTTTCTCCTAACGTTGACACTGGTGTCAACATTAAGACCCAACACTATTTCATAGACCTTAATGATGGCACCTAATTTAACCTTGTTTTCCTATTAAAATGTGGGGTTTCAATGCTTACGCATTCTTCCTTATGTTATTCAAAGAGCCGGCCAAGTGAAATGGTAATTTTACGCAAAAAATTTGTTGACTTACCTCACTAACCTGCGACACAAGGATGGCGTCGACGGAGTAACTGGAACACCGGACAACGGCTTCAATTTCAGCCAGCAGAGTTATATGTTACAGAGTTATCACTAGCGGAGCTGGCCGCCCTCAATAACTACATTCTTATCTACAGAATGACGCCAATTTCAAGTACCTTCAGTGGCCCAATAGCTTATTTTTACGTTTTAAAATTGAAGTGTCAACATTAGGAATAGTGTCAACAATTGGTGCTTTTACCGTACATATACGAAGTTTTGATACGCCAGAGTTCATTCCCCGTTCATTCAAAAAACGGCTAAAAGCGATTGAAACCGTGTATCAGCCGACAATAAGGGTATTCAATTACATCTCTCTCCGAACAACTTATTGTATTGTACATTTTTGGGGACATCTTAATTGCGGTCTCCGGTCGATGAAGTCGTGACCCTAACCTAAAAATGTCGCAAACCGCAGGCTATTAAATCTGAATATGGATTTCAGTGGATCCCAGTTCATTCCTAAAACGGCCCAACCTAAAACATACCCGTTGCAAAACGGAAAGCAGGAATTTTTAATGGTCCTCAAATAACAAACTTGATGAAGGATCAGGCGTTTATTTCGGAAATGAACGATAGTTGACGCTTCGTCAGAAATTATGGTTTTGATGATTACTAATACCGAAAACGACCAATTAGGAGAGGAGTAAAAACACGACAGCTTGTCGGATTGATGTGATCACGGCAATACAGGTAAGCAGCACTTGAAATTATTATGAATTTACGAACTGCATTATCGTACTAATATTATACCGCGTCACTGTCTATTACCTGCCATATCACCAATCCCTACATTATAATATAAAACCCTTCGAGCTTGGCCGCAAGTATATTCCCGATCGTCCACTTAGCCCGTTAAAGTTGTGTGGTTTGTGAAATAAAGTGTTCATTAAACACCCAGTTCACGAGGTTGAACTCTTAACTTGAATATCGGAAATATGTGGGTTAACAGGCGAAGGTTAGGAAAGTGTAAGGGGAACGAGCCGGTGAAAGTATGGCAAAACAAGCAGATTTAAAATAAACTCATTTACAGTTGACGATTTGGGGTTTCCAAACTTACTTGGTACACAAGTAGCAATGGGACGGTTACGTCATTTGAACATTTGCAATGTTATGTGGTAAATTTGACGATAAATTTTTGTTGTATAACGAGAGGTACAATCCGATGTCATTCAAATAGAAAATAAGCAAACAGTTTGATTACTCGGAGATGAGGACTAATTGAAAGTAGGTAAGTTAGATAATATTTACCTTCCTCTTTTGAAAGCTGCGTAATGGAAACTTTGTGAAAAAAAAAGAAAAATTCAAGTCATTCACTATTCTACCACTTCTAAGAACCTCCAACTGTTTCCAAAGGAAAAATAAGGGAAATGATCTAAATAGATAACTAACTCTTGTAGGCGAGTGCTTTCAGAGATGAAACCGTAAATAGTTCCCGAACCAAAGAACTGAAAGGACTGTCACTTAAATATTCAGAGCGTTGAATCAACTTTGACAAGGAACAAAAATCGATGAAAAGAAGTGACTAAGATTTCGCAAATTATGTAGTTAATATTTATCGTTTCGAAAACGATTCATCACACTTTTTAGTCACCTTAGTTAAACTTAATTAAATTCCAACGAATGCCCAACAACTCTACCGTTGTACACGATCGTGAAGGAACTTACCGCATTCAAGGAGAAAATGAACCTTCAGTTTTTCTTCAATCTTCCGCTTCGATTTGATTATTTAGTGGGTTACTCCTAGTTATCTTTAGACCGCGGGAAAAAAAGAAAGTGATCGGTTAAAAAAAAATTACAGTTATGCTCGCGCTATTTTCTCACTAATAAACGTATTATAGAACAGTTCAGGTATTTAGAAGTGCTCATTGGAAAAATTTAACCAAATGTTGAAATATCTTAAGGTTCGAGTGAAGTTGGCAGAGTCAGGGGTCACATGCTCGCCCAAAAGGAAAAGGAGACTCACCAACAAATCCCCCCTTGCACTGTGTTGACCGAGGAACTTATTGGGCATCCTTATCGCCGATCTACCTGCTTCGAGGGTCTGTGATTGTGCTTGATCGCGTACAAACTTGTGACCAGTTGCGATTTACTGCCATTGGTTCGAACCTATTTGCTGTGCAAATTCAACTGCGCAGCTCTTGTTTCACAAAGAGGTCCTTCGTTTACAAGGTCCACATTCTGACATCGGTCTGGATTCCAGGTCAGTCCGATCCATTTTTTCCGCACGATCTGCTACAACTTCTCAGCAACCATCCCAAATAAACATTCCGTTCCGTGTTATAATTTTTATAAAGTAAATTATTTATTGTTAACCGTTTTCCCTTAATTTATTCGCATTTCCCCATCCTACGTATAGTCCACACATTTTTATAACTTGTGGGGTTAATATTCAGACGCTCAGATTTGGAGCCTTAGAGTCTACAATTTCCCCACATAACACCAAACTTGTCCCGTTTTTAAGACAAAATTGGTGTTTTAATCACCATTGTTACCACAAGTATAGTTCGTTATGCTCATAAGCGAATTGGAGCTTCTCACACAGACACGATTTTCCAAAATGGTGTTTTAAACTGGACTGGGTGGTATTAGCTAGCCTGATTATAATGAGGCTAGTGTGAGAGCTCTCAAGCCACGCAGTGAGTGGCGTCACTACGTGTTGGATGCTTTATCACGCCTTGTCAACAAATATAGCTTCCTAGTTAATTCAAATAAAAATTATTGAAAATGACTGATGTTGGTGTAGAACTAGATCATTGCATTATCATCAGATGCTGTGCATCCTCGGAAATAGGTCTGTCTGGTTAGCAAAACGTAGACCAGAAAGACGAAGATACGAAACTGTGGGAAATAAACAGGATTTCGTAAGTAACCCTGGAGTAAGGTGGAGTTCAGCTCGAAAGGTGCAATCGGAGAACTCCATAAGTTATTATTCATAAGAAAAGATCTCATTTTGTGCCCATGTTGTCTATACTCTCAAAATACTGAATAATGTATCTACCACAATCCTAATAAACAAACACCAATGGAGAGTTAGCGATGATTTTCTAGAGTAAACTCTTATGGCGTTCGGGACTGCAAGAGGTCAGCTTTCACAACGAAAAGTTCACAAAACCGATAGTAGAACGTGGCGACGCCTGGTGTTTTAATTTGTCCAAGCTCTTACATTAATGGCAGCACATATTCTTGCATTTGCGTGTAACTAAGTTCACTATTAGCGATACCGGCTCCTGCACACCCACATCAAAGCAGGTGTGTATTGCGGAATTTTCTCCCGTGGCATGGTGCGGCGCATGAGAAGTATGTATTGAGATGATATAGTGTGAATGATTTTAAAGAAGCATGTATCTAATATTAGGATGTGCTTGTGCCTACTTAATTATCGGAACGAACTCTGGGAAGCTATGACTGGAACGCACCCACCTCTGATATCAAAGAAAAATTACCCGCCAATTACTATCATTGTTATCGCAAACGCCGCATCGGTTTCCTTTCCTTTTTTCGTTCTATTTTCTGCTTATTTAAAGTTAGTTTTCATTTTTCTTCGTGTTCAGCTGTAAAACCAAGCTGACAGCTTGCCACGTAAAACCAGAGCAGCGCTACGTGAGCGTCAAAGGCATAAAATCGAGGTAAAATTCCCTTCCCATCAAATCCTTCAGATCCTCACATCATCCGCCCTTCCATCTCCGACAGCACCTACCTCGATAGATACGCTCCGACGGTGTAAGAACAGCCCTCAAGGTGAGTCCACTAACTAGCCACTTGTATAGAATCGCTGGTCGTTCACATTTTCGAATAGTAAACGCAAAACCAGGATGTTTTAGACGCTGTTGTAGTGAATGCCAGAGACACAAGGAGAAGGAGATCGTATGTACACGTGTCGTTGAAACTTTTATGCCGGTTTTGATCATGTTATGAGCATCATTCAGTATTGATTCATGTTCATGAAGTTTTGAAACTAGAGCTATAAACACTTACACGTAAGCGGCACTATGAAATACTCGGAATATGTTTCGAGGGATCTACCCTAACAATATCCGTTAACTTCATCGAAATTGGTGCCCGAAGCAAAAACGAGAATAGGATTTTGGTATCGCGTGTGAAATTTAACTGAAAGTGTTGCCCGGGAAATTAGTGCAATATAGGCTAGAGGGCATGGGAAATTAGAAGGAACTGGTTGAATGTGGAATATCGCGATGAGGTTTGTGTCAAGGCGAGAGAAGAGTGTCGTGTGATGATTGGGAATTCCGAAAATACCGTTACGGTCTGGAGATGTGAGAGTATCATTCACCCAATGATTTGCAAGCAAAGGGGTGACAGGAGGATGGGCTGCAAGCTAGTTGAGCTGCAAGGCCATGCAAAGGGAAGATCTTCAGGAGAAAACCTGAAATTAGACCAAAGTTTCTGGAATGGTTTCCCTCAAGGTCCAAAATATTTAAAATGTGAGCAGGAACGTGTCAATCAATCTGGATAATACATGAAATTCGATACAATTTCAGGAGAAGTGTGGCTGTGGCAACAGAACAAAGCTGGGACTGAAGCTAATTTCAGAACATAGTCATGCATGTAAACTTGCCCTCCGTCGAGGAGCGCGTCGGATCGAGCAGTAGTAAAGGCGGACTCGATGCGAACGCACGTTAATAACCGCGAATGTACCTACCTCTATTTCGTAAAAACAATAGTACCCGGATGTTGTGTAAAACACTTATTTTTCGGTTCTTTAGCCCAATATAATATAAAGCATCGATGTTGTGTTTTCATCACTAATTAATCCACGCTGCCGTCTTACAAATCTAAAAATTATTTCAACCATGTCACGTACACAAGTGAAGTTTACGATTGTCGTGGATGCAGCCCCGGGGACTGACGGAAAAACATCGGTATACCTCTTAACGCAAGTTCAGAAAGTGGGTGAAGCTGAAGTGTACAACTTTCCAAGGGATCTACAAGTTATGTCGACTAAACACGGATCGTTGGGAAAACACCCCGTCATCATGGGAGCCACCAAATCCATCAAAAAATGTGGACAATTCAGAAGACCAATGGTTACACTAAAAGACGAATTACAAAAACTCTACATGGACTCGGTAATTTCTGTTTCCAAGAGGAATACCTAGAGAAATCGGCTACTCGAACCCAAACCCAAACAGAAAAATCTCAACCATTACCAACTCAACAATCAACTCATTCACCCACGATAAAGCCATTGAAGTCACTGACAAAGAATATGATCGTGAGTAAATTTAATGGAAAAAATTGCAACGCACTCAATTGGATAACAACTCTACAATCGGAATGCGAGAGGATGGAAATCCCAGAGAATCGGATATGCGAAGTTATCAGGCTATTTATCGAGGGTTCCGTCGTGGACTGGTACTCAGCAACACGAACCCTTATTGGAACATCAGACTGGCAGACATGGAAAACGTCATTCACCGACACATTTGGTAATCGAGGTTGGTCTGAAGTAGCATATGCGTACAACTTTAGGTATTTAAATGAATCTATTGTCGAGTATGCTTTGAAAAACCTAAGTTTGAATGTAGACGCAGATCAGGATCTCACTGAAAACTCTCGAATAAAATTTATCGTAACGGGTCTCCCAACTTCTATTCAAAGCAGATTAGATAGGAACGAAATAGAAACAGTAAATATTTTGATGAGCAAACTAAATCAATTGGACTGTCCAAACGCCAAAAGATCTTCAACTTCGAAAAACCAAAAGACATCTAATTACGATAAGTCTCGGAACCCCGATAATTATAAAAGCCAAGATGTAAAATCATGCTACAACCCTTAAAATTGTTGTAATAGTAGTTCACTTTTAGATTTTAACATTTAGCAAATAAACAAAACATACACGCATAGACAAACACTAACACAACATCAAGTTATTAATAAAGACGGATAACGCTATACAGATATATTTTTATTACCATTGGAGTCCAAATGAAATCTTTTGAAAACTCGAAAAGGTACTATTAGTACTAAAACACGATTTCTCTTAAATCCGCTCCAATGCTGTCGCACAAAATGCATCAATACCTAATCACACTTCTCTACGTAGCAGTGAAGATGAAGACCAAACTAATACATAACCAAATCAATACCAACATTATCGTGAAGAACTTAACAAACTAATCAACGAACCTTTTACAGGGTGTTCGATTATGAACTGCGTTATTATAGTTATCCCTTTATCCTCAACTACTTGTCGTCTACTTCAACTTAAGCAATTCGAAAATGACCAATTACGTACAGAAGAAGTCCCAGTGGAGTTTGAAGAGTCCGGCTACGTAACAATAGGAAACTTCCAAACGGGTTGATGCGCTCGCAACGTCTTTAATTAGGGCTAAGCCCCTAATTGTTGTGACCAACTCCATGACTGATGTTTAAACAACTAAGCCCTCACTTTAATTGGATCAATCCCCTCGGACAAAAGGATGGGCCAAGAGAGCCTGTGTGACAAAGCCCGCGTTAGTCATGCTCTCCCGATTTTCCCTGAGATTTCAAACCGTCTGATTCAAAGGAATCATTCTCGTTGTCGAAACTGAATCGTTTTCGTAAATACTTCTTTCTCAATATGGCTTCTGCCATGTTCTGACTCCATAATTGTTAATTACAATTAAGAATGAAGGTCGGGATTGCTACGTAGAAACTGAAGACCATTTCTAAAAGTTATTCGTGAATTATTTGAGTCGAAACGTGAGTTATTAAACGCCGTTACTGGATGCTTATGGAAACCAAAAATATCATATTTTTAAAAGTTTCACGTAGTGGATACTTGGACTAACACTCTCTAATGGCAGCATTGCCGTAGGAGAATGACTGCTGTGCACATAGTGTAGCACTGGCCATCAGGTGCGTTTGTATCCAGAGCTCTGCTGTCATGCTCGTAATCAATGAAGCCCCAGACGTACCCATATCCAACCTAATAAGTGTAAAAAGGGCTACAGATGTCTCAGGGGTCTTCCAGCTGGGCTCCTTCCGAACCTCAGGGAAGACAAAAAGTTCAAACCGTCTTATCCTGGGAGGAGGAAAAGCCGTAAGTGTCGTGGACAGATGGGATGGGCCAGCAACCCAAACATGGTACCAGGGGAATGCACATCACACAGCCTCTTTGCACCGGTGCATTATAGGTAGGGCCTCAACGGGTAGCTGCCTCCTCAGGGCAAGGTAGGAAGAATGTAGAGCAATCCAACTCCTACTGAGGGCACGGCCTGAGATTGCTGGAAAATGCGCTGACCCTTCGGACATCTTGGTGGTGGTGGAGTCGCTGGAGGGTAGTTCTCCCATCCCGAATTTCGTTTTTAAACTGTGAGGTCAGAGGGAGGTAGGGGCTATCCAGTGGGTACTCCCCGAGACATCCCCAAATGCAGAACCGTGTCTGTCTCAGATACTCAGAACCTCAGAGAAGTCAGAAAGGCCAAACTGTCTTGATCTGGGATGAGGGAAAGCCATAAATCCCATCGAAACATGGGCGGGCCAAGGCCATTCTGGCCTTAAGGGTTGATTGACCCAACATGGCACCACGGGAATGCACAGCCCCCAGCCATGTGCCAATGCATTATGGGTTAGGGCCATTACAGGTGGCAGCCTACCCCAGGCAAGGCCTGAAAAAGCTGGAAAACCTGCCGGCCCTGCAGACATCTTAATGGTCGTGGGGTCGCTGGAAGGTAGCTCGCCCATCCCAATTTATTTCTAACCTGGGGGGGTCTGCAGGGTGTGAGGGCCAGTCGGTACTCCCCCAGACATCCCCAAAACAGGATCGTAACTGTCTCAGGTACTATTACAAGTATAGTACTACGAGGATGGAACTCAGACCTGTCTTCTTACAAATTACGATCGATAAAGCGATAGAAATCGCTTGGGCTGAAGAATGTTGTGCGGTGTGTCATACCAGATATGTACGGTTTGTTTTCTTTATTCGACCTTTAGCCAGCCAACCACCCAGAGAAATATAGAGTCGTAATGGCGACCCAAAAATGGGTAGATCTTTAATTTGGAATAAGTCACATTGCGAGTGAATCACCTCACATTAAAGAGGGTCATTACTGTAACATGGAGGGTCATTAGGCGTATGATGGGAATTAGATTGGTGAAGTCTCTGGTGCTCAGGGATCCGGGGGATTGTAACTACAGACAGCAAGAACACATGAGCTGACCTTAATAAACGTCCAACTACTCTCAACGTATGTGTAATTCATTGGCCTGCTTAGCATCGAGAATATGTGATTTTAATACTCCTAGGGAGCGTTAGGGTAGTTTCGATTATTCCCATTTAGACCTAGCCGTATTTCAAGCGACCTTAGCTACCCACACGTGTTTGTGTGTTTCCATCTAACTTCATATTATTTAAAATCCACTCTTCAGTTCAATTCGCACTACACAACTAGAAAATTAAGTTGTGTAATCGGCTGATGGTGATTTTTATTTTATTAGATGTATTCTGTCCTTCGATTTTCGAACTGTGCTGAGTCGAATGCAAAGAAAGTGACGTTTAAAAAAACTTGTGTCCGGTGCGACGTAGCAAACAACTTTCTTCAGCCCCTCTTGCACTCAGCAGTTTTAATTCAATAGGTTTTTGGCTCACGTAGAACGTCGCTAAGCTTTTGACGTAGAAGGTGCGTAGGGTTCCAGAATATATTGAGTTGCCACGGTCATTAGTAGTATTCAGTACAAATGAGGTTTATGAGAGTGAGTGAAACATGATAGCATAACTCTGCTGTCTATTTCGTAGGGCTAAGAGAAGTAAAACGTACGCAGTAGCTACTATGCTCTTCTAAAATATTCAAATTCCAAAAACCAGATTATTTATTTTCAATGTAACATTCATTACACCAACACTCGTCATATATCATCCGTACTACAAAAGTAATCAGCTAATCACACCTGTTTTATAACGATATTTACAATCGATTTCTGTTAAAAGCTTCCAAAGAACGAGGAACCTCTCGTAATCACAAAAAAGTTTCCATAAAACGTATGAAGAGTAAATTTTCTACCAGGGAGTGTCTGACTGGGCTGAAGACCCTGCCCAAGGACACAGTGAACACTGTGTTGGGTGCCAGGGCATCAGGGTATAGAGGGAAACGAACGGGCTGATAGGTTGGTAAAGAAGGGATCGGCGCAGATCCCTATTAGCCCTGAGCCCTTTGTTGGGACTACCAAGAGCCACCTACGTAGAGAGATTGACAAATGGGAGGATAGGTGCTGGGCTGCCCATTGGCAGGGCCTGCCGGGCCTTAGACAGTCAAAACTCTTCATCCGGCGGATATGAGGATCATATGTGGCCTGTTCACAGGTCACTGTCCGCTGAGGTACCGCCTTGCAAATATTGGCAACTGCGAGGAACAGCTATGCAGGTTCTGCGAGGTAGGGCTAGAGACGGCAGAGCATGTGCTGTGCGTATGTGATGGACTCGCGGCATCGCGTGTTGTGTGTTTGGGAGGTTCTTTCTTCAGCCAGAAGAGGGGGCGAATGCAGAGCTAGCAGATATCCTCCGCTTTGTGGGGGGCCCGGGCGCATAGGTGAAGTCACACCAAGTGAGACCAGTGCCGTGGGGCCTGTAGGTGGTGCAGGGGGGCCATGATCTGAGGATCATGGACGCCCTTACAATAGGCCCGTTTGTGGCTGCAGTGAGGGTATTGTTCCTTGCATCCACCGTTTCAAGGAACAAGAAAAAAATTTCTATTGACCATAATTTTATTTTTAGTTGTAAATGTTTAATTATATATTTTTATTTCCCTTGATTTTGTTTGGTCCAGCGTGAAAAAATATCAGGTGCGCAAATCACAAAACTTTTACTCGTGTTAATGGCTTATTCGACTAACTCATTTTTTACTCAATTCATTTTAAGTAGCGCTTACAGATCCGGAATTTATTGTGTTTCTCGTACTCATGCCCCGACCATTATGGAGCAATTATTAATGAGGGTGTAAACCCCATTCATTCGAAAAGGATAATAATCACTTTTCCAGAGTTATCGGATGAAAACATTAAGAAATAGCAGTAGGTAAAACAGCGGTGGTTGAAATTCCGGAATTTCTGGAATAACTCCTGTATATTTTATGAGCGTTATTACAGACTCATCGTATAGTTACTTAGTTGAAGAACTAAATAAATTTTTCTGAAGAACCTAGTGGGTGGCCAAATTATCAGTTACATGTACACAAATTACAATATGCTCAATTTGAGCGCTTATAACATTTTGAAATATTGAGAATTTATATTCCTAATGTTTTCTTAAGTTATTTAGGTATTTATACCGCAACTAAAAATACATTTCTGTACTTTAAAAAAATTATATTTTGAAAAAGAGAACGATACAAAATATTTATGTTTAGTGGAACCCGCTTTAGCATCAATTACAGCTTGCTCTGGATGCATTTTTTAACATTTTCTTTCAGTTCTTCATCATGATGCCAAACTTTAATTAGTACTGCTATAAGATTTTTTTGTGGTGTTTTCTTTGGAAACTTTTCGTTTCAGAAGCTTCCAGGCATTCTCAATTTGATTCAAGTCTGGTGAATTGCCAGGCCAAGGCAATAATGTTATTTGTTTCGTCTCTAAGAAAGCTGTTACTCATTTTGCTTTGTGGTAAGGGGCAGAATCATGCATAGAAATGCATTCAGAAATATCAGCAAACGACTCATTGATCTGAGGAATTAGTCGTTTTCCGAAAACTGTCTTGTATTAGTCTTGCTTCATCATACCTTCGACAATGTACGAACGTCCCGTGCCTATACCACTGATAACTGACCACACCATCACCTTTAGAGGATGTTTAACAATCAGAGTGATACTTTTCGTTCTGTCTTCGCCGAACAAACGAAGATTTATCCATCATCAATTCAATGTGAGACTCGTCTGAGAAGCAAACCTGGATTTGTGTTATTAATTAATTTAATGCAATAAAATCATATCAATTATTATTGAGACAAGCAATATTCACCTTTTTCCAATCTGCAACCGTCATGTATCGATGATTTTTAGCCCATTCTAAACGTTTACCTTCATGGCTGGAGTTAGTTTTGGTTCCCTTGCTGACCTACGACATTTGAACCCCATTTCTACAAGACCACGCCTAGTTATTTTAGCAGAAATAGTAATGCCTCTTTCATTTATCATTTTTGTCAGTTCTTTAGTACATTTTCTTCTGTCGTGCGGGCAAATGTCACGAGTTTTTTGGTCAGCTCGAGGTGTCCACATATATCCACATGTTTTCGTCCACATTATACCTCCCTCTTACTTCCCAACGGTACTTAAATGTCAAGTGTAGCTTTTATTCGGTTTACTGTCATCACATTAACATTCGTTAGTGAAGCAATCATTCTTTGTGAATAATTTGAGTGTCGCAGTAATGCCGAAATTTTACACATTTTTTTAGGGGAATATCTTTGGTTTTTCCCGTTTTTCAGAAGTGCTTAGGAAATATTTAAACTTTAGAACACTATTTTAACACAAACTATCACTAATTGTACTATATTAACGTTATTCCAAAAGTCCAACAGGCTCTTTTTAATCAATAATAATATCCAAACTAATTTAACTACAAAATAAGAGTTTGAGATTTGACAGTGGGACGACGAGTAATGACCAGTAGTGACAGTCACAGTGTTGCCAGTGAAAGAAATGTTGAACAGCATCGCCAGAGCGAAATATCAAAATATGTAACCCAACAAATAATTTAATATGTCAATTAAGAGCGGTTGAGTCTTACATAATAAGAAAATCTTTAGTGTAACTAATAATTTGACCACCCACTAGTAACATTTGAGCGTATTTCATATTGAAAAAATTGCGCTAAACTCGATTTTCGTCGAAATGTGTGATTATTTATTGTGCTACTCCTGTCATTTTCCCACGGATTACAATTTTATGGTGTATTTTCCTTATTAGAAGATCTGAAGAGAACGCACTTTGTTTTTTGAGCCGATCACATAACTTTTCTCTCTACCCCTTAAAGCCAAGGGAAGAAAAATGCATATATAATTAGGGCTCATCTAATGGAATCCCTAGAGCTATGGGTGCAATGCGTGCGGATATACAAGCGTACTTCAGTAATTTCGTTCATCTAGCAGAGTAATGATTCTTCAAGCGCATAGCTTTACATTCATAATTTGTTTGAAATGAGTGAAGTGAATTAATACTTGTTGTACTATCGTTGGGAGCAACTCACCATCAAGCAGTTGAACAAAGTTTGAAATTTGTTCGCATTATACTAATGTTTTAAGGTTTCTTGTAATCATTAGTCCTCGACGTAGCGCGGCTACAATCTGATTGAATTGCATTCTGAGAAGCCAATAGACCATACCCCCAGATGCTCAGACTTTCACTTACGAGACTTCAGATTGCTGATAAAGATTACACTCACTTTTCAATCTATCCCAGTCTCCAACGTCCTTTTCTTCGGTCTAATTACTGTATGGAACTTCTCCACCTGCACGATATCGCCCGACTACTCGTAAAACTCGACTGAAGGAAAACCTAAAATTCATTTTGGCTTCGAAGCTTTCGATGACATAATTCGTTTCAGGATTCAGTTAGTTCAAACTCAGACGATCGTATTGATCACCCATTCGCTCGATGATAAAATCAAACTATCACGTTTTCACGGTGTGTACACTGATGTAATTCATGTTTTCGCAGGTTGATTGCTACGGCAAAAGACATGCACGGACTGGTTGATGACGGTTTTGTATGCATTTTACTTTCTCGAATATATTCAAAAATTGCCAAAAAATGTACAAACCCTGTTGGTATAATCCTTCGAAACTGAAGATGGTCCAATTATATTGTTTTAGGTTTCAATGCATTTGATGGACACGAAGAGCTGCAATGGCAGGTTTCAGTTTGTAGTCGGGGAAAATTTGGTAATACGGCTATATCTCCCCTGCGGAGGTAACCCTCCAGTGACTGCTTGATGACATTCGACGGCCTTAGGACACATCTACTCCACACGACGCAGCAGCTTTGATTTCAAAGGTTACTGCAGTTAATGTCTCGAATTTTGAAGACGCAAACAATAGAAGATGGAACGATGCTCTTTTGTACGGACGCAGTATAACGCTCATTTCACCAGAAGAGTAATCAAGGTGTGCTCTCTTACTGAATTGCCTTTCATTTATGAACTCGGAAGGTTTCTCCTCTGTGCTGGGACTGATTGCGTTGTGATGTCAAACATACAACCACATTTTCAAAATTTCAGGTGCCTCACATCACACAACATTCTACAGTCTCGGGTACGTCATGCTATTCTAATCGCTCTAGTGACTAAATTACTCTGTACTTTATCCTTTCAACCTTAGTTGCTCCAATTTACACTATCTTTATTTCATAGGTGATTGATGGAAACGTCACCACGGTTATTTGTGAAGGTTCGTATTCTTTCTTTAGAAATTATTGGGTAGCAAGTGTTAGAAAAGCTGTTAAACGAAACAGCAGTTTCAATACCGGAACTTCTGGGTTTGCTTGGTTTAATTATCTTATTAACGTTATTGTATGTTTTTCGTATTAGTAGTTCATTGATCCACCACCTTGATGTTTTTGAGAACCCCGGTATAATAGGAGCGGAATTAATACATTAAAAAGCTGCGCTTAAATCACATTTCTCCCACAATTCATGTGCTGCTTTCGTCATTTTTCCACTTCCACATGAAAGTTTCATGGTACTGTGATATCGTGTTAACATGCAACCCAAAAAATTATAATCACTCAATGTACGTAGGGCTGAGGCAAGTTGTGTGATGCAACGCTATAGTTTTCTTTTTCATCCGATTGCATTACGTTCCTTCCTTCCGTTGGTCTATGATAACTAAAACGAACGGTGCGTAGCAACACACAACTTTCCGCCATTCCTTTAAGTTCGAACACCAGCTACAAATGCGGGCGCTATATCTTCGTTTAACCCATTTCTACAGAAACATTTACATAGAACAAAATGTGGGGATAAGTTTGTTGAGAATACTCCGTAAGTTTGATCTAAATCGTTAGGGCTTTTTTTGAGAAAATTGGAATATCGATAAATTAATATTCAACTAAACTCCTTTTTTGAGTTAACTTGGCTTATATCTCCGTTTAATCTACAGCATAGAACAAAATGTTGAGAATACTCCGTAATTTTGATCTAAATCGTTAGGGCTTTTTTTGAGAAAATTGGAATATCGATAAATTAATATTCAACTAAACTCCTTTTTTGAGTTAACTTGGCTTATATCTCCGTTTAACCCATTTCTACAGAAACATTTACATAGAACAAAATGTGGGGATAAGTTTGTTGAGAATACTCCGTAATTTTGATCTAAATCGTTAGGGCTTTTTTTGAGAAAATTGGAATATCGATAAATTAATATTCAACTAAACTCCTTTTTTGAGTTAACTTGGCTTATATCTCCGTTCAACAGATAGATACAGAGATACTTGTGGAGAACAAAATGTGGGTTTAGTATGCTAAAAGACACTCCATAAGATTTATCACATCTGGTGAAGCAGTTACCCTGGAATTAACGGAAATGTTCGAAAAAATGTTATTTTTGGCACATTTTCATTTTTATCTCCTTTCACTGGATTGCCAGAGGAACATTTATTGAGAACAATATATAGGTATTACCTATTCAAAAACATCCTGAGAGTTTGGTGAAAATCGTTGAAGCCGTTTTGTCAAAAAGCGTTAAAAAACCTATTTTTGCTTCATAGGCCTATATTTACGTTCACCGTATTTTCATGGAGATATGTATGGGAGAGAATAGTTTGGTATTGATTAGTAGAAGATAATTTGAAAGTTTAATCAAAATCGCTAGAGCTGTTTTCGAGAAAAATGCGAAAAACCCTAGTTTTAGGTACATTTCCGTCCCTCATCCCGCCTTCCCATCGGCCGAAATCGTCCATAACCTTATTTTGGTGTTTCTTGTGAACAAAACAAGAAAAGAACCAGCTCAATCGGATCAGCCGTTCTCCCGCAAATCGAACTACAGACACACGGACCACGCGCCGAAATTAGGTTTGTTGGACTCGGTAGGCCTCAAAACGTAAAGATCTGAAGAAAACCAAAAATTTTTTTTACACGATTACTATACTTTCCTTTCCCTTCGGGGTAGCGGAAAGTAAAAATACTGTAAAATCGAACCAAATGTTCGATAACGTATTTTTCTCTTCATTCTCCTCAGAATTAAAGTTTACTAGGTTTTATGGAATGATTCATTTCGATCACAGGCTTAAAATCAAATTCGAGCAAGGCTTGTGCGGCTCTCCCTCTCTCAATAGTGACACACGTACACACACAGGATTTTCGTAAATAAAATATTTGTGCACTCAGCAGTTTTAATCGCACTGATCTAACGAAAAAATGTCATTGTACTTCACGAAGGAAAATGAAAATTAATTTTGAGAATATAGTGAAAACGACATCCTGATGCCATCGGTAAAGTCAGAGCTAAATCGCCTTATTATTGCATGTTTTAAATACATAATATTAAAAGCAAGCGTGATATGTGCGCCACTTATTTAGCGTTTCTCTTCCATAATACAAGAATTATGGAGGCTCAGACACGAACTGCGCCTTACATCTCTATAGCTCTCGACAAAAGGAGACATTTCCGCAGAACCTTAAGGGTATTACGTCTGGAGCGCGTTCACTATTATATTCCTTGATTCTGAACTGGGTTCGGGAAGTTTAGCCGTTCTAGTGTTGAATACGAGGTCGCCATTCGGCCGTTCTAACAATAGGTCGGAATGTTGCTGGAAGTCATCAAATAGTTGGGGGCGGTCCGAAAGGCCAAGATGTGGGCTACTGAAGGTTTTACTACGAGCTTCGCGATAAACCAAGTTTTGAATTACTCTCTCTCTTTCTACTTCATTTTCTATGAGATATTGTGTGCAAGTTTCAACGTTGTTCCCAATGATCCTTCATGGCGGCGAGAATGACCTCGTCTTCTAAATGGCAAACTCGAGGCACTGAAACGTGTTGAGCATTTAAAGTATGTATCACAACTTTTTCCATCTTTTTCATGTGTAAACTAATTTCCTAAACCCAAAAGAAAAATGTGCCTTCAACTAATATTTACGGGTTAAGGTATGTAGAATTAGAAAAATCCTGATTTACTCGTAGGCACGTTGTCCCTGTGCGGCTGTATCAACCTTATTACAAGATGGCTGACACAAAATATATCCTTTTGGTTTATTATTTATTCTGAATAATACACCTATGTCTTCGGTCAGAAACATTTTTTTACATCCCCAAATTTGATTTTACGTTTCAAGGCATTGGGATTCCAAATCTGCAATATCCGTCCGCTATTCGGGCCATATCGTCGTGCCGTCGTCTAAAATTTGTTCTTTTGCACAAAAATCCAATGTGGCAATATAATCTGACGAAACCCATAGTTGTTATGGGGGAAAATGGTTCACAAATTAACAAAAATGAAATCTTTGAAATTTTATCGTTTTCTAGGGAGCTTTCGAGGCTGGGTCGAATGGAACGTGTCTCAGAGGTGTACGACTGGGTGTAGACCGAAAACAGTGAAATCATATTAATCATAATGAGTCAATGTCTACTACTCGAAAGAGTTCTAGGGGCAATACAGCAAAAGTAATCGTTTCATCTCCTTCTCGACGCGTTATGCCGTCCCAATTGCCCACAGGCGCCTAGAAAATATCAGTTTTCGTCGTTCCGTTGTAGTCAAACCGAAACATCTTTCGTGTCGTTCAATTTTACAGAGGTTGCATTCTCGAGTTTCCTCTTATGTTCGAACTTCGACCAACCAAGCTTTTGAGTGAGCCGTTGACGCAAAGTTTAACCTGACGGAGAATCAAACCGCATTCTGTTCTCGAAACGAGTTCGTTTGTCAGATTCGAAAACAGAACGGTGAGCAAGTCGAAGTTACACGGTTCAGCAGCATGAGTTTGGAGGCGAACGGAAATCAAATTTATACTGACATAAGGAGCTAAAAATCCTGTTGTACGTATCCGTCGTATGTGGCCAACAGAAGAAAAGTAAACCCCTGTGTTTGACCGGGGACAAATAACTCGGCTTGTATACACGGTCTATTCTGATTCGGTTGATACAAGAATATAGATGCAAGATTAATCAAGTTGGCGTACAGAAGCAGGAATAATATTCGACCATACGAACAGACGCGCGAGTTACCGGAAAGAATCCGCCATATTCCCCAAACAAAACACTTGGGCCAACATGACAGCACTTAAATTGCCCACGTAAAGCTAACAACACAACACCAAACTGGGTGGAAATTTTCCATTCGAAAACAAACCCTTCACTGTCAGGATAAAACAAGAGGGCTAGGGTGAGCCTGAATGGTTTAATTGAACTGAACTTGAAGAGTATAGATCAAAAAAAGGAAAGGGTTAGGATGGAGCAGGAGTGAGTCAGAGAAGATGGCGTCACAAAGAAAGTGACAGCATGGAATAGTCAGATACCTTCTGCGCGGCAGAACACCCTGCATTTCGTCCTTTTGACGAAGTCGATGTTTCCTCGACGGTTTTCAGCCTGGGCACTTTAGTCGTGTCAAGTTTGAGAGGCAGTCTAGGGTGTTCTTCATCTTCGTCGTTCGTCTGCATTAATCACCATGAAGACCGTCAGCATAAACCATATGGAGACGATGGTGGAGAGACGATGAGAGAGAGAATGCTAAGCTAACAACTTAAATGGTAAATACGACGAACAGATTGACAATCGCTCATTCTGCATCGGTATTCATGCGTAACTTCCTCTCTCCCTTTAACGACTGATTAGTTGCCGACTCTTCAAAATTTGCTGCCTCTATCATTACCTACGTCCTTCTTCTCAATGAACGAGATTGCAAGATTGGGTCAACCGGTTACCGCAACTACCGAAACCATCGTGAAATCATTGTATTGTTTCCGACCGCATCTACTCTTCAGGAGGAAAATTGGGTAGTAAGTTACTTGGGTTCTCAAAGGAAGAAAGAATTCCGCGGCTCACTACGAAGAGTTCACGCAACAGCTCGCCACAAAGCCTCTCCAACTGCCTGAATGAATTGCAAGCAATAGCAGTGATAAGTACGACCCGCAAGGCGTGAAATGATTCAGATTTCTCCATTGTTGGCCTTTTGATAGTTCTTCGAGAAATAAAAGGTCGCTGCTAAGAACTGTGAATGAGATTGTTAACGGTCTGCGTACTCTTACACGCATCGGGGCGAGTTTAGATCCTCACCGCAGAATTTCATCTCTAATACTATCAGAATAAATACGTGATTGACCGAACTAAATACCATCTCAGCTTCACTAACGACGTTAGTTACTTTGGATTTATATGGGCCACCCTTACGTCACACGTTAAAGAAAAAACGAAGATAATTCGAATTCCATAATTTCTCTGGATGTTCTCGAATATCGCATGACCATTATTCAAGTTACATCATATACGCATTGGAGCACCACTCTGAATGTTTTGAGAATAATTTGTGTTGGAAGAAGCGCACTACAATCCCTTTTCGTCGAAAAGGTTGATAGCTTATTGTGCTGAGCTAGTCGGATGAAAATGTTACGTTATAGTTCGCGTTAATGTTGTTGTTTCGGTAATTATTACTTTCCGCTACCCACAAGGAAAAGGGAAGTATAGTAATCGCGTCAAAAAAAATTTGGGTTTTCATCAGATCATTACGTTTTGAGGCCTACTGAGTCTATTTCGGCGCGTCGTCCGTGTGTGTGTAGTTCGATTTGCGGGAGAACGGCTGATCCGATTGAGCTGGTTCTTTTCTGTTTTGTATGAGATATTTTTAGACACCAAAATACGGTTGTGGGCGGTTACGGTTGATGAGAAGGGGGGTGGGTGACGAAAATGTACCAAAAACTAGGGTTTTTCGCATTTTTCTTGAAAACGGCTATCGCGATTTTGATTTAACTTTTAAATTATCTTCTACTGATCAATACCTAACATTTCTTCTCCATACATATCTCCATGAAAATACGGGGAACGGAGATTTAACAACCTATGAAGCAAAAATAGGTTTTTTACGCTTTTTGGCAAAACAGCATCAACGATTATCACCAAACTCTCAGGATGTTTTCGAATAGTTAATACCTAGATATTGGTCTCAATAAATGGTCCTCTGGAAATCCAGTGAACGGAGATAAAAATGAAAATGTCAGCCAAGTGTTCACCAGATGTGATCAATCTTACGGAGTGCCTTTTAGTCATCCATACCCACATCCATAGACACCAAAATAAGGTTATGGGCGATTTCGGCCGATGGGAAGAGGGGGTGGGGGACGAAAATGCACCAAAAACTAGGGTTTTTCGCTTTTTTCTCAAAAACGGTAATTACGATTTTGATTAAACTAAAAAATATCTTCTACTAATCAATACCTAACTTCTCTTTTTCATACATATCTCCATGAAAATACGGTGAACGGAGATTTGGGCATATGAAGCAAAAATAGGTATTTTTACGCTTTTTGACAAAATGGCTTCAGCGATTTTCACCAAACTCACAGGATGTTTTCAAATAGTTAATACCTACATACTGTTCTGGATAAATGTTCCTCTGACAGTCCATTGAACAGAGATAAAAATCAAAATGTGTCGAAAATAAAGTTTTTTCGAACATTTCCGTAAATTTCAGGGTAACTTCTTCACGAGATGTGATAAATTCTAATGGACTGTCTTTAAGTCACCCATACCCACATTTCGTTCTGTATATATATGTTGAACGGAGATATAAGCCAAGTTTGCTCAAAAAAGGAGATTAATCGAATGTTAATTTATCGATATTCCAATTTTCCCAAAAACAGCCCTGACGATTTCGATCAAACTTACGGAGTACTCCGAGCTAACTAGTCCCTACATTATGTTCTCCATAAATGTTTATGTAGAAATGCGTTAAATGAAGATATAGCACCCACATATTTAGCTTGCGTTCGAAGTTACCCCCCGTTGCGGAAAGTTGTGTGTTGCTACGCACCGCTCGGTTTCATTAATCGACTGTGCCGCTGGCCGTCTTCGCAAATGGGCCTGTGGACTCAGTAGCCTTAGAAACGTTTGCAACGTGAAGATTCGATGAAAACGACAATTTATTCAGCAGATTACACGACTTTTTGTAAAAGTCCGCTGGGCCAAGGAAAGCAAGAAGTGTGCGTATGTATATACTTCATGTGAAGCACAATTCACACATCGTTCCTCACCACTACGTACATCTTGTATTTTCTCGCTCTACTAACTCATTTTATTTGAAACAGACGGCGTTTAACGTGCTAAAAGTTTTTCAGTAACAAGCGAACAGGGTTTTTGTGGGACTGCCATTTCACAATTGTTTCTGGAAGGTTCGTGTGTTCTGGAAACATAGGGAACACTGTGAAAAATGATGGTCAAAGAGAAGACGATAACGTACGTTCTAGAATCACGTGAACAACATCATTTCGTGAATACGATTGATGAAAAACAAACCGAACTAAAACCGATTTCAGTCAACATTTTGGATGATTTATTGAGCTGCTGATGACAGTTCTGAATTAGCAACACTTCGCAGGCAAATTCAAAGCTTGGTTGATCCGGTTCAGCCACATTCTCTCAGTCCTTTGGACACTTACAGACACAGGCCCTTCCCTCAAATGGTGTTTTTCGGATTACGAAGCCATAAAAACGTAAAGATCAGAAGATAACTCTTCCGTGAAGTATTTATATGTTAGCTGATTACATAACTTTTCTTCCGCTTCATGGGCTAAGAATTAAAATTGTGTCTTTTGGCTCATGGCATCACTTAATTTTTCGATTTCAATTTCAATTTTTTCTTAAGCGTCTTAAGAAACCATTGAAAATAACTAAATACGAGTATTGTCACTACAGAGAAACTAAAATACTAACAATGTCGGCCCTGAACCGGCGCTTCACAAGAAGATCCCTCCTTCGCCGCTGAGATGTAAACTATTAGCAGGAAAGGTGCGTGGGAAAGGGAAATGATGTTTGTCCATTTGGAAGGAAGAGTTAGGCCATTACAGGGCCAAACAATCGCAATTAGACCGGGCTGAGATTGAGTAAACGGGTCTGCTGAGAAATAGAGAGAACATGTAATCTTGAAATTGGACGGTGCGGTAACCCTCAGTCCAAGTTTGCAATAGAGAGGGAACGCGGCTCCCATCTCCGGCTATTGAAATTGAAAACCGATCTAGTTCTGATCGAGTGAGCGTGCGTGACTTTGAGGTGAAGAAAAATTATTATTGTAAAGGGCAATTCGTTTGGTTAAAGGAGACTCGATGTCTTTAAAAGTATAAGGTTATACAACGACGATTCAATGGTGAATACTCAAGGATCTATCGACTCCGACAAGCTGTACTTGTGTGGCGAGTACCTAACTTTTAGGCCAACCGCGTCTACCAATATGGAAACTACTTTCGTACTTAACAAAACAAGACGTGAGCTACATCATTGGATATTTTTGAGGCTACACGTGTAACAACATATCGAGTGTATATCCTGAAGAAATCGTATTGAATTAGGTTTTGAAAGTTAGTCTCAGAAAAATCGAAAGTACGCGCAGTTTTGATTAAATTTTTCCAAACCAGTTCCACACTACTAAACGACAGCACCATTAAATTCTCAACCGTGGGAAAATCACGAGAGCAGCTTAATAAATTACCAAACATTTCGTAGAAAATCGATTTTAGTCCAGTTTTTTCTCACAAATCACGCTCAATTGGTACTAGAACTCTTCAAAACATCATGGTCAAAATTCAAAAATATCTGGTGCGTAGCAACACACAACTTTCCGCCACCCCCGTAATTTGAACACCACCTACATTTGCGGGCGCTATATCTTCGTTCAACGCATTTTTACAGGAACATTTATGGAGAACAAAATGTAGGTATTAGTTAGTTGAGAGTTCTTCTCAAGTTTGATCGAAATCGTTAGAGCCGTTTCTGAGAAAACTGGAATACCGATAAATTAATATTCGACAAATCTCATTTTCTGAGTTAACTTGGCTTATATCTCCGTTCAACAGATATATACAGAAATAATTATGGAAAACGAAATGTGGCTATGGGTAACTAAAAGACACTCCATTAGAATTTATTACATCTGGTGAAGGAATTACTCTGGAATTTACGGAAATGTTCGAAAAAACGTTATTTTCGACACATTTTGATTTTTATCTCTGTTCAATGGACTGTCAGAAGGAAATTTATTGAGAACAATATGTACTCAAAAACATCCTGAGAGTTTGGTGGAAATTGCTGAAGCCGTTTTGCCAAAAAGGGTTAAAAACCTATTTTTGCTTCATAGGCCTATATCTCCGTTCACCGTATTTTCATGGAGATATGTATGGAGAATAAAAGTTAGGTATTAACTAGTAGAAGATAATTTGAAAGTTTAATCAAAATCGTTAGAGTCGTTTTTGAGAAAAATGCGAAAAACCCTAGTTTTTGGTAAATTTTCGTCCCCCCCTCCCTTCCCATCGGCCGAATTCGTCCAAACCTTATTTTGGTGTCTTCAAAAAATAACGAACAAAACAAAAAAAGAACCAGCTCAATCGGATGAGCCGTTCTCCCGCAAATCTAACTACGGACCACGCGCCGAAATTAGGTTTTTTAGACTCAGTAGGCCTCAAAACGTAAAGATCTGAAGAAAACCCACTTTTTTTTTTACCCGATTACTATACTTTCCTTCCCTTCGGGTAGCGGAAAGTAAAAATACTGCCTTTACGAAGAGAGCTTAATAAGGGTCGTAAAATTAATTGTAGCAATCCCCAAAATTTCGGCCCCGCCATTTCACCATTTCTCAGTTTTTATCCGATAGTTCATGAACAGTGAACGCTTTCGTTCTCAGACAAAAAATGATTGTCTCCAAGAAAAGGTGTGTTATGCGTTGCACCAGATGTTTTAAATTTATGCTATTATTTTTACTGAGAATACTCAAAAAGTTTAACAACGTTGTCTTGTGCATTTGAACCAACGTCGCTAAAACCTTTTGATAAAAAGGAGTAAACCTGTAACGCACGGTACTCCGTCTCACCATTCGCGTCGATGGAAACTGCTCGTAACCTTATTTTCACTCTCCCACAAAAGCAAAGAACGATATAAAAAAAAGATCGGACCCAATCGTGATGTTCTCCCACAAATCTGACCTCAGATTCTGCACAAAGACCCCGAGCGGAAGGAACATTTTCGGATTCAGGCCTCAAAGCGTTATGAACCGGTGAAAACTTTTTTTCAACCGATTACGATAAGTTCCTTGTCCTTTAGGTCGAGTAAAGTAAAATTTGTCTTGTAGTGGTGTCAGTTGCGTCGACCATGAAACATTCCAGGGCATTGCCCACTATTGCCCACTTTCTCCTGATTCGCTCAGTAGATGGATGATGATGATGATGATTGCTTTATTAAAATGATCATTCTGAAGAAGAGAAAAATCTAAGGTTAACTTCTGATCCGCAGGAAGATGACTCTGATGTGAATATTTGATATTATTCAAGCACAACCACAAAGAAAACTAGTAGGCACGGAAAGAAAAATGCACAATCGCGAAAAGTTTAAAATTAGGCGAAATTAAAATAATAGATTAGTGACATTGAAAGGTTCGGTCGATGAATGATGGTAATAACAAATTTGATAGTAGTTGATATGATAACGGGATGCAAACGATTAGGTTGTCGATGGTGGTGCAGGGTAGTATTGTTGGAGGGATGAAATTTTAAAAAGGCACGAACCCAAGAACGGGGTTGAAAATGATAACAAGTTCAAACAGTGGTAGAGTCTGTCTGGAAGAGTTGATCCGGTCCGACGCCGATGGGTCTAACCGAGAACTTAGATATTGGTTTACTCAAATTAGAGCGTCGTAGTCGGAAACTGGAGCTGGTTATCTCGATGAGAACACGACCTACGATGGATTGAATAAGGAGCTTAACAGAGCAAAGCTACAGCAATCGCTGGAGGAGAGTCGATATTCAGAGGGTTTGCAATTGTTTTTTTAACGCGCTGCACTGGTGATTAGTACAGTTGCCAGTTGGTGCCATTAAATCTCAAGAACATTCAAGTAGACAGTCTTGTGGCTCTGTTGAACTTGCCTTTGCGAAACATGACTCCTCAATTGTTATTATATCATGTTATTATGTTATATTATCAACTTTCCAGCCTATATTTAAGTACTAAGTTGGGCTAAGTGATTCATGCTGCCCCAAGTAGTGATATTCACGTGGTCTATCATCATATAATACCTCCTATTGGGTGAATTAAAAAGGGAGAGGAAGAGACAGACTGAACGAGATAAAACTGTATTGATTCACTTGTTTCAACAGAGCTTTGATTACACAGTCACTTGGTTCTTTGAATACACAAACTGGTCAGTAGAGCTGAGAGTAGCACGATAGTGGATAGATGAGTGTCAATCGCAAGAGCTGATAGATGACTGAGTTTAGGAGTTTAGGAAGAGCTGTGTTGAGGAGAGGAACGTAAATTGAGGGGTGGGAAAAGGATATTTTGAAAAGTCCAGAAAAAGGGGAAATCCGTTGTCACTTGGAAATAACTAAAGAGTTGGACTTTCCCGGAGCTACATAACAAAAGGGCTTGAGATCAGAAAGGTAGACATGGTGTTAGGGGAAGAGCTGAAACAATGAGCCCGAATAGGGTCAAATCCTGACATTCCTAGCTCAAAAGCCCAACTAATTCGGCCTGCATTGAACACCTCCCTAAAAAGTGCCCCTGTTTGAACAAGTCAAAAATAAGTATATAGCAATAATTTAAAAGAAAGAGTAATTATTCCCACTTTTCTTAGCTGTACAAACTATGAAGGAAAGTTATTTATTCGGCTGATGAATAAAATATTCGGTTTCTTGCCAAATCTTCGCGTTTCAAGAACGTCTGTGTTCGAAAAACACCTTTTGGAATGAAAGTCCGAGTGCTTGTGTGTTTGAACACGCAATTAAGAGAAAGGAGTTGTACTAAATCAACTCATACTTCAAATTCAGCCCCCAGATCAACATGGGATGCTAAAATCAATTCGCTCATACAATTAAGGTGTTAGTCCAATATAAGTACTACGATCATTATTGAATAACGCTGGTAAGACAATTAGAACCTTCGAAACATTGGACATAGCTTTCATTAACTATAATTTCTCACGGGTTTCGCTCAATAATTCCAAAATGGTAGACACTTTCCTCCTCAAAAAAACCTTGTTACCAGACTCGTTAATCATTTACGTACTGGTTACTCAATAATGGCCATGGCTTAAGTAGGAGGCACTCAATATATTATTGAGATCAACGTGGAAAACTAAAACAAGATTAATTCGAGGTGATAAACTCCTTTTTTGTTCAAAAACGGCGTTAACAATTTTTTGTGTTGACAGTTCCAGATAACACAATAGCACGAAAAAGTCTCATTCTCGGAAAAATGATGAGGTAAGCATTATTGCGAAGAAAATAGATTTTAGTTACGGCCGACACGAATTTTTCGAAAAATACGTTGTTTCGTTAGAAAACGTACGGTGACGCGAGCGGACCTTCCCGTTTAAAGAACAGAGGGTCAGCGCCCTTAGTTATCAGACCCCTACCCTTCGAAATGAGAAAGTGTCGGGGGGAAAGTTAAATAAGGGTTGGGAGGGTTTTTTTTCTCTTGCACCTCAGTCCGACGTGAAAAGGGGATGCTGCAATCTTGAGTTCATGCGTTTTTACCCATCTAACTTCCTAGACGGTCTCAGATATTTCTTCTGCTGCAGGTATTTTAAAGTTAGAGCTCGAGCGTGGGCTTCCAAAGACAATATTGTTTGCTCGGCGTTTTCCAGACTGTGTATTCTTCAGTTTGGCTGAGGGCTATTCAGCCTAAATATTAAGGTAGCGGCGCTGAACTACTTCAGTGATACGTGACTGTTGATGACGGTCAACAGCGATTAACTTCTTTGATGGACACGCTAATTTCGATTCGGCGCAGGCTATAATATAGGGGTGGTTGTATTATACGGACATATCTCTTGCAAGGTACATCCACATCGTTCGCCACTACAATACTATACGACCATCTCGTGCTAACATACGAATTGAGTATGCGTGGCCCAATTAATTTATTTCTAAGTAGTAATTACACGAGGATAACGAGGAGTGAGTATTTAACACGATCGATAGATTAGATATTCCCTGTTTCAAACAAATAGTTGAATTGAACTTAACGGTTCAATCATCAGGTAGAAGCTGTGAACGAAACTAACGATGTGACATATTGCTTTGTATTTGGATAAGAAAATGTGTGCTACAGACAGAAAGTACACAATTGAAGGCAGTTGTTGTGACGAAGTGCACTCAGACAAGAGACCTTGCCTTCGTTTGCCTACTTGTTGGAATCGATAATGTCAATTTTCGAGTAGCAATCCGTAGAAACGTCGCCTTTAGTAACTCAAGTGAGCTTTCTTGACTACTTCAACAGAATTAACTTGTTTTCTGACTTCACAATGAATCGAGACATCCACAAATGAATTAGTCGACAGTATTTTCGACAATGACGGTGCCGCTCGAATCATGTTATCACTTTGCACGTCGTCCCTACGAATGAAAGCAGGACGGTGCGAGTTTTCTGAAAACGATTTTTCCGTTTCAGTTGAGCCTCCAGTTAATGAACGTACGCGAGGAACTGAGATAAGTGAGGTGTTCAGGAGAAATAATTGGAACAATACCGCTTTAATCACACTCTAGCAACCTGGGCGCTGTCCTACGACAAAAAATCGTATTCAATAGATGACGGATAGGTTTAGAGTTTCAAGATCACTATAATTTTTCCCGACGGCCGTTCTAATATTCGACTCGCTCATGACTTGATGGTGCCAGAAAGGAAGGAATTAAGGCAGCTAGTGGGAATCATCACAAGACACGGCGAAATGAACAAACGTCAATATGTTATGGGTATCAGCGACACCTCCTCGTCCTTGAGAAACTTGATAGATAGCGATTCCTGTTTTTAGGTGCAACTTCTCCGAAGGTGAACACAAAGAAGATTCTAGTAGGAGATGGCGTTCCTCAGGCGAGTGTGCTTCAGTGAGACGTCGGGAGTGGCACATCATGGACTCACGCTGCGGTACCTATAAATAAATAATAAAGCCATACAACTTTCCACAGCCTCACGTACATTCAGTGATTTTCACGGCTTTACCTACTAATCCAACCCATTTTTACCTCAATGAACGTTTAAACTGAGTGTAGCGGCTAAAGTTCGGCGGATTTTGGACCTTCCACGGTGGTGAGACACGTGGCCTCTAATTGCACACAATCTGAAACACTGTCATTGGGTGATAGATGTTCTGGATTTTCTGATTCTATCAAGAATCCCCGACAGATTGGAGTGGCAAGTAGAGTAGCAGTGGCAACGTTGGCGAAACAGCTAAGACTAATTTCAGTTGGAATTTTACCCCCCGAGATTTTTCGTGGATTATTAAAAAAAACTAATCATAACTATATTGTTGCAAAACGTTTCTAATTGGCGATACCGTACTTTCCCAGTCTTTTTATATAAATTGGAAGGTACATTTTATCCTTTTCACCGAGAAGACCGGAAATTACTTCGTCCATCCGATGAGCTCCGATTTTTTAAAGTTTTGAGATGTGCTCTGTGTCTTTCAGTTTAGCAAGTAATTGGTCGACCCAAACTATTTCACCATTTTAGTCGGGCCTTTGATTTCACAGCTTAGAGCCGCCGTTGCTATGACTTAACTGGAACAATCAAGCTAATTACACTCATTATATAAAGATCTGCAGACGTTTGAATATGGGAGTAGGTATTGGTGAAACTTTCGAAAATTCACACTTAATTGTCACGATTGCGATAGTTTCATTTTCTGTGGAAATTCACTAAAAACGAGGGACGTTGCGTGCTAATATTTAAAATCGGTCTGTAATTCCGCAGATTTCTGCAGTTACTCGGATGAAAAAAAAAAAAACGGAATCGCGGAGAGCAGTGTAGAGCATCTTAAGAGATGGGGGAAGAGCAGCGACCCCCGCTAAAACGGAGGACCGCCGCAGGAAACGCTCCCCCAAACCCCAACTCTTTCCAACTAGTATATAAGAAAAAACTGGAAGAGCTCACATAGCAAACGCATCGGCAACTCATCGAAGCAACATGTCCACCTTTAAGGTACGTTAGGGCTCTTCTATCAATCTTAATTTCTCGCCCGTCGTAGCGATTGACTCCACGGTTATCAGTTCGGTGTTCGCGAGTGTCTCATTTTCTTCCAAGTCTTCAGCTCCGAGCGCAACTAAGATTCATCGAGTGCTTTTTTGATAGTTGTTAACAAGTTTCGATATCGACTTAACGCGCCTCAACGTCTAGACTTCAAACGGGCAAATTCATGAATAGGCTCTGTGCCGGAAAACTATCCTAAGTACCATAAGAACCACACTTCTCTTCCAAGTTCCAACTCGTCATTTCCCATGCTTAATTTTCTTTGCTCATAACTCTTTTCCTGGAAACCAAGTTTTTATTTTCTTTATATCTTTTCGTCTTAGAACATCCTGATTGCATAACGAAAGATGTGAGAAATGGTCTGTGTGTATCAATACGATTGAGTGGGAAACATTAAAATTCAACCAAATAGCACAAGAAATTATCAACAGTTACGACTAAAACCATTCTAGCGCAGTGTTTACTTTCTTTAGCTCTACCAAATAGGTAGGAAAGTTATGCGACAGGCTGAAAAAAAGTTGTTGTTGTTTCCTTCAGGCCTTTACGTTTTAAGGGACGGCACATTAAGGGCAGGAGCGAAATTGGCCCGAAAGTAAATGAAATTATCATTGACATCAAAACTAAAATTTGTTTCTCAAAAAACAGCTCTAACCAATAATAACTAAACGTGTTATATCGACAGTACTGTAAATGTCTCGTTTGTGGGAGATGTGCGATGAACTATCGAAAATTTAGGTGATTTAGCCCAGTTTTCTTCGGTACGAACCTCTCCCTAACTTTCTATACCGTGAGAGTTCAATAACGCTCGTAAGATAATTGAGAGCAAGCCCAGAAATTCCAAAGTTCAAACCACCGTCGTTTCACTCACTACCACTGTTCACAGTTTTCACTCGATAATTCCAAAACACTCATCACAATGCTCATAAGAAAACTGTGTTGGCAGTTTGACGAATATCCTATGCACTGATTACTTAATAACGGTTGTAGACTAAGTAGTAGCAGCTCAATACATTCCGAAGCCTTTATCGTCGCCAATTTGAGTGTAGAGCGTTAAGCATTCTACCAAGTTCGTAACCTTCTCAAGTGTTTTCGTATAAATTCAGTTCATATCACGCTGCATCGCGTTAGTAGCCCAATTAACAACATAATGGTAGTTTGATGGCGTGTGTTAAATAATTTGGGGCATCCCACTAAACCCCAGTATTTAAACTAACTTCCCGACTAACCCACGATGACATTTAAGGGGGAGGGTGATGAAAACCGTTGAATATACGCGGCTCTGAATGATATGTGGTGCGCATCGTTCGTATAAAAATCCACAGACATTCATAATTTAACGTATTTCTCGAAATTTCCTTCGTCGTTTCTTCAATTATTTCACTTCCGGAGTTTACAACGCTTCGGTTTCATTGGGCTTTTTTGCACTCGTCAACTTCGATTACACCACACGTTTTTGATCATTCCGCAATCCAGACTTTATGTATGAAATTATTTTAAAAACTAAGTGATACATTAAACCACCCTATGATCTTGTTAAGGGTTATTGAATCGCTAACACGATTTTCGCACTACTAAGGGTTAATATGAGATCCCCCCCCCCCGCAGAGGCGACCAGCTATACAAATAATGTAGCCGAAATCATACAACACGACATCAAATATGAACTGTAGCCAGTTTTCGGTTCACTAATTAATCGTGGAAAATCAGCACAAATTTGGACTAAGGGAATTAAATTTGATTGATTGAATTGAAAAACTGTAACCTCTCCCAAATAAGAATAAATATCTGGTGCGTTGCAACACACAACTTTCCTTAGCTCTACGTCAAATCACTTTGTACATGGCTAATTCTATTTAATCTATTCATTTATCACTCAGTTCATTTGAACTTGGTCAAACAACACTGCACACACAGCAGCAGGAAGCGGTTGCGCCTACAGTTCTGGAATTTATTATGCTGCTCGTACTCATTGCAGAACCATTATTGAGCAATTGGTACACAGATCATTAATGAGGCTGTAAACACAATTTTTTTGAAGAAGGATAGTAATTACTTTTGCAGAGTTATTGGGTAAAAACGTTTAGAACTGGTAGTAAGCGAAAGAGCGGTAGTTGAAATTCAGGAATTTCTGGAGTAACCCCCATGTATCTCATGAGGGTTTTTAAACACTCACCCCTTAGGTATTAGATTGGACTACAATACCAATGTTTTTTAACATTCTACAAAAATTCCAGCGGAGTTTATAAGGAAAAAACTGCGCTAAAAACGCTTTTCGTCGAAAATTTTGATAATTTATTGTGCTGCTCTCGTCATTTTCCCATGATTGGGAATTTCATGGTATAGTTGCCTTATGTAGAGCTAGCAATATACAAAATTTAATCAAAATCGTTAGAGCTGTTTTTGAGAAAAAAAATATTTGGTGTTTTGATCACCATGATAACTATAGTTCACTTTCGGTGGATTTTGTTCATACCCGTATTTTGGCGTCCCATGGTGACTTGCTGGCGAGATATGAAGTTTCAGCTGATTTGGTACGATGGTTTTCTCTAAAAATCGTTCACAGGCACACAGACCATTTTCCCAAATAGTGTTTTTCGGACTCAGGAGGGTCTGAAACGTAAAGATCTGAAGAAAACTGAAAAAAAAAAATTTTTCAGCCGATTACATAACTTTCCTTTGTACTTTGTAGAGCCAAGGAAAGTAAAAATTAATCTGGAACGTTATCATTCTCCAAACAGTCAGTGGCTCTTTTCATTCCCGTTACGTACAAGCCGCGTTGAAGGGGTTTTTTTAATGGAAGGGTTTCGGCCATTGACGAAGGAACACGAAACAAGATTTAAATGAACTTCAAATAAAGAATTCACGTGGTGCATGCGGAAGCGGCCGACGCTTCGTTCTCCGAGAGGGTGGTTATAATTTTCTTTGTCCCTCCGACTTGTTAGAGCTAATTCATATTCAGCGTGTTGGGAAGTCTGACGAATGAGTTCTTGGCTGGGATTGAATCAAACCGCTGCATTACAAAAAAAAAAGTTTCGCTCGTAAATACGAAAAAAGAACGAAAACTAAAGGGGGTAAGTTCGTCCTGATGAGTATTGTGAGAATTGTACTTAGCACGTCACTCATGAATGTAGAGTTTTGTGACGTTACCAGGTTCCTTGCGGTCTATAACGCAGTACGGATTTCATTCCTGAATTCCGTCATCAGCTTCGAGCTATCGCCTGGATATAATTCACAGTACTTTCCAATAATACCTCTTAAGAGTTATGAACATTGTAACGCTTCCATGTAACATTTCACTTTTTTCTAGACGTCTTACAATTTTAATTTCCTGTTGATAGCTCAGCCATAATTTATTGTAAGCATCTTCCTGAATTGACTGGAGCGAATGAAGTCCTACAGTCCAACGCTTTCTAACCCGAAAGATCTAGACGACTTATTTGGCATTCACGCCCGTCCACTTAGCAATACTTTCCCTAGCCCTACGAAGTAAGAAGAAAAATGGTGTAATCTTCTAAAAAAACTGAAGTTGAATGTCCGAAAACTGAGCTTCCTGAGTTCGCAAAACACCATTTGGAAACATTGTCTGTGTATGTGTGTCTGTGAATGCAATTGAGAGCATACGGCTGAACCAAATCGAGAAAAATGTAACATTCTGCCTGCAGAACAAAACATTGGAGTATTGTAACCGGGGCTACACTGTAAATTTACCCAAGGAACGAGCAAAACTGTCACGATCGAAGAAAATAAATTAGCTACCTCGTCCGAGAATTTGGTATTTTGTAGGGCAAATGAAATCAAAATTATTGTGACATTTACACAATTAATTGCAGCTCTGAAGAGTCTTGAAGAAACCCATTCTGTCCCATCCAAATTTCAATGATAAAGAGCACAATAGCCATTGTACAAACGAACATATTTTCGGTGTGTCGTTCGAAATATCCGTCAGCTCCGCTTAGAGCGCTATTCGGTTCTATTTTCACTTGAAGCAATTGCTTAGGTAGTTTACCGTTGCTGTAGGTCAACGTCTTTTAATTCAGCACCAACCAGATCTCAATAACTTGACTCACCCATGGATTTTGTTCGTAGTACCAGCGTAAAAAAAAAGTCAAACGACAACTTTCTACATCCAGTTCATTTATATAAGTTAATTTTCAGTTCGTAGTATTTGGAGTTGTATTGGCGGCAGCCTTTGCTGAACCACCAGTCTTCTCTCCGAACGGTGTCAGCTCTTCGTACGGACCACCGCCGCAAGAAGACTTCGGCGGATATGGAGGCGGTTATGGCGGAGGGGACTCAGGAAGCTACGGAGGCAGCCAAGAGGGTTACGGCCAGAATCATTTGGTAACTGAAAAGGAATTATTTGTACAGAAACTTTAGGTTTTCGTTAAATCAATCTTTTTCTCGCTTAGCTAATAATATTAAATGATAAATATTTCATCGTGCGTACTGCTAGAAATGTGCAGGGAAACGAATTTAAAAGATGATTACAAAAACTATGCGTTTAAAAAATAATGTTTTGTGGCAACTTTCAATCAACTTTGGCGTAACGCTTGAATAGGTTACTTTCAACGGGCGCCCTAGAAACGAGATTGTACATATCTCACCTTGGATTTCGTTTCGTGATTCCTCTTTATTCGCCCTAGAACGTTCGTTCTCAATTAAAAGTAACATTAATCTTTATAGATGAATGCTTTCTCTTCAAGTCCAGTTCTAGGAATGAATCAATCACATTTTTCCTCTTTGATTCGAGGGTGCTATAATCGTCCAATAAAAGGTTTCATCAGGTCTGTACTGTCTGGTCTCTCCTACGTAAAAACGTAAAACATAAAACCGGTCTACAAAAGATGTAGCTGTTTTTGTGGACGGATCGATATCGTTCTCTCTTTGTTTTGTCCTTCGTAATCCTAAGAAAAGTTATAAGATTATGAGCGCCTCATTTGTAAGCGGTGGGAGATGGGAGAACCGTAAATGTAACGACTTTTTTGCATTTTTTCCTGAAAATACTGCAATGATGTTGAATAATTCGGATAGCTTTTACAATTCAATACCAATTTTTTGTCAATCGATATCTCGGTGGGAATACTGTGAACGAAAATTACCCTGGGGTGTCTAATTAGTCAATTTGTTCCTCATTAATGTTAATCCTCAGGGAATCCGCTAAATGGAAATACAAGCCAAATTATAAACAAATTTTATTTATTTAATTTGAAGAAAAATAATGGGGCCCATGTTCATCAATTTATACCTACAACTATTTTTGTAACATTTTAAAATATTTATTGAACATCTGTGCTTCATAAACCTCGAGAGTGAGCTCGTTCAACGAATTTTAGCTCTGAAAGCAGTAGTATTTGTACACCAGGAAGTTATGAAGTAGAACATGTCCCATATCGATTATATTTGTAGTTGAAAATGAGTTTAATGGCACGTACATAATTGTTCGGGTTTTACGATATCAAAATATGAAGTCAGACGGGCTCATAACAACATTTTGCAGGGTGGCTCAATTCATGGTTCCAGGGTGGCTACTTCCTTTAAGGCGACGTTATGAATAATACATAATTCGTTACGGGATCAAGTGAAACCAATTTGCTGGAAATTCTAAGACTTGTCCCCGCCAAAAACGGCCATTAATTGAAAAATATGAGTGCCCCCGAGGATTAATGTTTAGTTGCGTCTTCTTTACGGTCTCGAGAGAATGGTTTCTTCCTTGGGGGCTCCCCGATTGAGATTACTAGCCGGTTACATCAAGATACAACTTTGTGAAAGCGACTAAAAAGACCGAGAAAATGGAGCTCTCCCGTATGAAGGCGAAATCGACACTTATAAGTAGGTAACACATCACAACGTACCGTATTAACCCACATGCGTGGCGAGGTCGCGTTTAGATTTTGGAGACGTCGCGTGTTAAGATGGGAACCGGCAAGGAGGAAGGCTGAGGTATGTCTCAAATGTAATAGGGAGTTGTACGCATTCCTCCAAATACGGGTTGCGCAATTATATTCAGCTTGAATCTTACTAAGCCAATTAAGTTTCCGAGTCCCACAACAAGTTTCTCTAGCCCAGATCTGCTTCCTTCCTTGCTAATGATGCGTGCTGCCCCGGGCAACTCACGTAATTCTGTGAAAAAAAAAGCGGAGCTACTCAATTTAGCTATTAAGCTTTTCTGATCTTCAGTTATGAGTCTTGCGATTCGATACGATCGACCCAATTGACTCCCCGAGCGCAATCTCAGTATTTTCTCTCTTCCGCCTAAATTTTACGCAACCGTAATTTCACTACTTTATGTCATTTTATTAGTTAACCAACAGAAAACCGCTAAGTAGGCTTGAAAAATGTACCTGTTACTTCCTGAGTTATATATACCCTCTGCTAAATGATTTTATTATTTGTGACAGTATTTTATACGGTGAGAAGAGCGCATATTGCGTACGTTTCAGTACGCAATAAGAAGGAAGATCAGGATTTTCAGGAAAAATAATTTTGATTTTCTTCAGATCTTTCCGGTTTAAGGGCTAAGCCCTGAGTTCGTTAAACCGTTTGGAAAAATGATAATAGTTATCGTAGCAATCACTTTTTTTTTGTCAAATACGGCTTTAATAAAAACAAATTTTTGTATGGAAGGAATTTTCATTTGTTTGAAAATTACGAGGGCAGTGCAATGAATTATCAAACCTTTTGAAGAAAATCTATTTTAAGACAGTTTTTTTCCGTATAAAGCTCGCTTATGCCACGCTAACATTCTCAAAAAAATCAGGACATTAGTCCATTAAACTGAGAGTTTGATCACAAATCAACTATTTCCGCGTTTTAAATGTATGTGTCCAGCAAACCAATTTGTAAGCACAATTTTGTTTCTTAGGACTCAAATTTTGGACCTTTCCGGAAGGATCTTGGTACTTGCGGAAAAACCTTCACGTAATAATATACGTAAATACTACTCAAGGAATTAGTCGAGAGTTTTCGTTTTCTAGATCAATGTTAAACGGTAGACGCGGACGTTGTGCGACCGTGAGAGGAATTAGTCTCGTTGGATTCAACTAGTTACTCCTTCAAAGCAAAACCAATTACGCAAGCCAGAGCAAAGTTTGCTAACTCATCAGATAGAAATCGATTAACGCTTTCTAGTTTTGTACATCCAGTAGCTTATTAAAATGGAGACTTTAGATTCCGGGAGCGGTATCTCGAAGAAAACATCTCGATTGTAATTAGTTGATATCCGATTAGAAACAAAAGGTGAATAATTCATTTTCAGCGTCAACGGCTAATTCGTCTTGGACGGAAACTTCGCTTCTATCGCTCTCAAAGTTTAGTTAGTTTACTTATTCAACGCACTACGAACACATTTCACAATCTTAAGTATCACAACCCTTTCTTCTCAAATTGCACATGCCCGACAGAAGTATCAAAATAAACAGCGTTGATTTTTAATACTGGTGCACATTGAACGGAGATGTTTTTCATAATAAATTACCTTGAACTGGGGTATAAAATAGGAAAGGTTGAGAAAAATTTTAGAAGCTGTATTCACGGTAATCACACTAGACGACCTTGATGCAGGACATTATAAACTGAAGTGCATACAATCAATCCTAACGTAGTTAGCAATAAATTAATTTTATTGGAATTGCAGTGGATTGTGCAGTGGTCATCATTATTGCAACTTGATGAAGCGTTTTTGAGTGTATCGAAAAATCTATGTAGAGACAAGATTGCCAAGCAAGGGAGCGTCAACAACTCTGTTGGGACGATCTACGTTATAGGGACAACCTACTCGTCCAGATACAGGATGTTGGCCGACTCAGTGGAACACCCCTGTAATTAGCGATTACGACGGGGCATTCACAATAGCGGTTACTTATCATTACTGCGTGGTATTTGTATATAATACACCAAGCCTCGTCAAGTTTAGACAGAGGACTTGTCCAATGTTGGGCTCTCCCTTCTACTGATGCGCAAGTCCGTAAGAGATATTTCGGGTGCTGTATTACTTATGAATCATGATCAGTGCATACTATCAATTGATCGATTGCATCAAGGCACTAGCGCAATGCCCACACTGGCAAAACAGCTGTACTTCACAAATTCTGTTCCCACAGTGGCTCCGCAGAAGTATTAAAGCGGTTTCACACATCACCTGGATGAAGCAGACGGTGGGTATTTAATCTGCTCGCAGATTTGACATTTCAAACAGCGGCAGAAGTGTCAGTCGACGAAATGTGGGAGCAGTGATACCAACCTATTCCTCCAGTCTTCTTCTCGACAGGATGGAGCCAGTATCATGTTCTGATTCCGGGTTTGATAATTCGTACCATGGTTACTAGAAGAGGAGAGTTCAACTAGTGATGAAGAGCTCGTGTTAGACAACAGCCAGTAGACAACAAAAAACTTCAGATAAAAACTGCTAGCTAGGTTAGACAGAGATCCCTATCGTGTGAGCCTGGGTGGAGGTGAGCGTGGCTGTACTGCGGTACTACCCGTGAGCTCTCGCCTTCAGTTTTATGGGGGCCACCCACTCTTACCTACGCGGAAAGTGTCAAATGTGGTACGGACTCCTTGAAAGACAACCACAACCCAGCATAAAATGCAACTATAGGGAACTGCCTCGTCCAGATCTCATTCCAACTGATATCTCTGCTCTTTTCGAATATTAGGAAATGTGTCATACGTCTTTGACGTCAACTCCCATCTATCTAGACATTTACTCAATGCGCACTTCTCCGCTCTTGCTGATTGGCCTTTGAAGAAAAGGATCTCTTAGACGGGGATTTGACGAGGAGGGCCTTTTTGATTCACCGTTTTTCCAATATGCACTTGCGCGGGTTTTCGAAAATCTTAAGAAAAAGCCCCAAGTATGTAATAACTAGTATAAAATATTAAAATGCCCTTCCAGAAGGTGAAGTCGAATAAATAGCTAAACGACTGGTGTCACTAGTGAGTGGGAAATACCCCTTCCCACTCGAGGCCACTACAACCAGGCAATTTTCCAAAAAACAATTTTGACACTACTCGTGGTCCACTTGAGTTGCAAAGTTACGTAAAACTGGCATGAAAAGTGTGTACGATCGTTGGGGATATTGTATAAAAGTTGTAATAAAATGTAGATAAATCTGGAATAGTTCAATGGATCTAGTAATGCAGTCTACATGCCCATCTAATACCTATTTACTTGAGAAAGTAAAGTATAACATCATAATTGTCGTGTTTTCAGTCGAAACCTTACGAATTCGGCTACTCCGTCAAGGACCCTAACGGTTTGGATTATGGACGCGAAGAAACCGGCGACGGTCATAACGTACGAGGATCGTACCGCGTGTTGCTTCCTGACGGCCGAACTCAGATCGTCACTTATCACGCGGATTGGAAATCCGGATTCCACGCCGACGTCAGATACGAAGGAGAGGCTCAGTATCCTGAACAAGGGTCTCAAACCGATTCTGATGGTTATCAATATTCAGCGCCTTCCCAACCTTTCACTGACGGCGGTTCTGGCTACAACCAAGCAATCTTCAAGAGATGATGACGATGTCTACTTATAAAACTGCGATTGCCAATGATTAATTCGTATTATTCGTATTTGATTCCTATAAATTTGTTGTTGTTGTTTTTGTTACATTAGAATAACTTATGTTGTACATAGCTTTTGATAAACAAACAATTGAGTATACGGGATTTTATGTTTTCTACCTGGCAAATTCTGAATTTTTATTGAAAAAACGGTCCAACTTCACTAAGGCAGGAAGGTGACATCAATTTACACTGAGTTCATACAACTTCCAACCATGAGAACGAGCTGCTATCCATGTGCAGCACATAGTCCATCATTGGTCGCCAGCACGCTTGACAGCATCTCAACGTAAGTAGTTCAAAAAACATCCTGACGACAATCGGCGGATTCAGCACAACTCCATGAGATGTAGAGGAAATAATACCTTAAGTATATTCGTAAAGGCGACTTAGGAATGAACACTGGATCTCCTTCCGGGGCATTTGCAATCAAAGAACCGACTGTTGGAATTTTCCTTTGATGTGGGGAAGTGCATCATCATTTGCCAATTGGTCGGTACTTGTGCGTAGATAGGCATTACTCTCACCACCAGTTCACTACTAACCGTCGATGAAAACGGGCTTGCTCTCTAAGAAGTTGTTGGAGTACCCAAGGAAGCAGCAGCTCAGCTCTCGAGTGTTCAATAACAAATTCTTGAATTAATATGTCAGGACCACTATAATTTTCTTTCTGGCCATTTCATTGGTTATAAAATGATTTGTTTCATATCGAAAAATGTAAGTTCGCTACAAGCAGACAGGTTTACGATACGATGTCAATCGAGCTTATTCATCGGGATTTCATCAAAAATACGATAGCGCTCTGTTTGTTTAGTCGTAATTATACGAAACGTTTTCAATTCAGATAATTCCTTTGAAGTATTGAGCGCCCTTTCCCTCCCCCACCCCCACTGCCGGTAGAAAAATGTAGATTTTGAAGAGTACTTCGTGGGCTCGAGTTCACTGAGGCCTGCGATTATGCTTGATTGAAACAATTGCCTTGAGCAACAAACGGGGGCACTGAATTAAACTTTGAAACAACAAAGCCACCAAGCCCAGCGTAAAGGGCTTCACCTGATCAAAGGGCGGTAGTTTTGTTGCCGGTAGGAGGGCAAACGATACGAAATGACACAGAGACATCATTCGGTGAGTTAGTACAAGTAGAGGCAAAAGGGAGGGAAGCGGAATATGAAGCAATTATTGCAACTCCCGGCTCAAAAGAGACTACATCTTTCGTATCGCGCTTTTGAGTTGCTGCTTTCACATTGCATTCTTTCTATTTCGTGTTCGAACACGACTTCTCGAGATGACCACCATGCCCGTGTTGAATTATACCAAAAATGCTTATTCTTTTCTTGGTCCTTTGAAGTATGAATGAAAGTTCTTTAACCATCTGAGAAAAGCATTTTGAATTCACTTCAGATCTTGACGTATTAACGTTTTAACGTGTTCTGAGCCCCCCAAATCACCAACGAATGGCCTGTGTGTGTGTGTCTTTAGAGCACGATTGAGTTATAAACGGCTTTACCGGCCGTTTTGTCCGGTCCAAAGCAAACACTGAACTTTTTTTTTCAAAAACAGATCCGACAATTTTATTACATTCATATTGCGTGACGAACAATTGAACAGTTCTATAAACCCGTTCCGTCTTAACACATCCGATAAATTATCATACAGCGTAGCGCCGATATTTTTAACAGGGTCCCGTTCTTGTGACTGGAACGTTCTCACAAAAATCGAATTAGAAGGTTATGGTATGGTTAGTTAAGTAATAGTTTAAAATAATTTGGAACGACATACTGGCGGAAATACGGGGATAAATACTCTGGCAGATGAGCTGTTAGCGCTACGTGTTACCCACCCACACACACTGCCCACTATTTACAGTTTATAGTTATTGGGCTGAAGTTAGCTACATAATCGAATGTTTGACAGTTTGCACAGACGTCTTGGTGCACGTAATAGCTGTTATGCTATGCTGCTATCTCATAGAAACTTGTCTTTACCTCGTTGAGTTTACTTTAGCATAGAATTTAGCGTTGAGTTTGTACTTTAACGTTGATTTTGCGATTTGTCGAGGAAAGTTGTGATGCGTCGCACCACGTATGAGCTTAAGCATTGAGGGAAGCAATAGATTCATTGCAATCGAACCATTTAGCCGTTATTTAGAAAACACTGAGCTAATCTGTAGCCCGAACTACCATGCTATCCGCCATGACGATAGGCGTTTAACTCAACGCATGAGGCCGCGTGTTGAACAACTACGATACTTAGAATCTCAAGGGGGTAAGCTCGTTAGTCCAACCACCTCAAAGGAGCAATGGGGAAATTAGCGTGAAAGCATCAGCAACCAAAGGCTAAGTGGATCTTTTTCATCTCATCTCGAAGGGTCTTATCAGCGCTTGCTACCAGCTGACCGCTCCAAGGGGACAAGTTTCAAGAGGACCTTTCAAACATCCCTGAAATGACTAACTGCTATTATTACGTCGTCGTCACCACTTAGGCCCTTTGAGTTCCTTCACACGTCGAGTTATAACTAAGTTCGAAAATCCGGTGAAATGTATCGTACGACTTTCTTTTGCCTCGATTATTGATTTCCTTTGGTGATTTTTATTGCTCTGCCAACAAAACCAATCTGTCATTCACACAGTTTATACGAATTTCGTTGAGCTTCACTTAATGTTTTATAAAGAAATCTACCAATAAGGTCTCTCCTACCCAGGTTTTCTTCAGATCTTTACGTTTCAGACTCTCATGAGACCGAAAAACACTTTTTGGAAAAATGGTCTGTATGTGCGTGTCTGTGAGCGATTTTTAAAGAGAACCACGGTACTAAATCCACTCAAACTTGATATCTCGCCCGCAAATTACCATGGGACGCCAAAATAAGGGTATGAACAAAATCCAGCGAAAGTTACGTATAGTTATCATAGTGATCAAAACACCAAATATTTTTTTTCTCAAAAATGGCTCTAACGATTTTGATTAAATTTTTTATATTGATAGCTCCTAATATGGCAACTATACCATAAAATTCTAATTAGTGGAAAAATGACGAGAGCAGCACAATAAATTACCAAAACTTTCGACGAAGCGTTTTTCGCTCGGTTTTTTCCTTATAAACTCCTCTAAAAATGTTACTAGAATTTAAAAAAATTAGTATTGTAGTCCAATCCAATACCTATAGGGTGAGTGTTTAAAAACGCTCATGAAATACGAGGGGCTCACTCCAGAAATTCCTGAATTTCAAATACCGCCGTTTCGCTTACTACCAGTTCTAAAAGTTTTTACCCAATGACTCTGCCGAAGTGATTATTACCCTTCTTTAAAAAATTTGTGTTTACAGCCTCATTATTTATCTGTGTACTAATTGCTCAATAATGGTCCTGGAATGAGTATGAGCAGCACAATAAATTCCGGAACTGTAAGCGCTACCGCTTTTTGCTGCCGTGAAACGTTGTTTGACCAAGTTCAAATGAACTGAGAGATAAATGAATTGATTAGGTACAAAAAGCCATGTAAAAAGTGAATTGACGTGGAGCTTGGGTCAAACAACCTGTAAGGCCAGAATGGTCACAGTCCCGCCCAATAATTCGATGGCCCACACACACACACACCCACACATACATAGCAGGGAGGCAGCTGCGGGCCATAGGACTTCACCAGAGCTGCAGGGCTAGTGGCATTTCGCCATGGCCTCGTTGGGTCCATGTCCTAACTCCCCAACGAGCCCGTGCTCAGTGTCCCAGCTGCTGCTGGTACCCATTGCCTCATCCCCCTGGGTTTGGAGGAAAGGGGTCTGCTGGTTCTATCCCCGCCTGGCTTGGAAGGCCTCATGCCCCAACGGGCTTGGCCACTGCGCCCCCAATTCTATGGCGCTTACGGCTTTTCCTCATCCCAGGGTGGGACATTTTGGACTTGCCAACCTCCCAGACTCCTGTTCCAGACACATGTGGTACGTCCCCCAGGCATATTCTCTCACTGTCCTTGACTAGTGACAAAGAATGGGGAAGTGGCCTTATTCCGCCATTGGGCCCACCCTCACATACCCTCACATAGTTATCCCTTTATCCCCCAGTAGCATCCTGCACTCCCTCAGCAGTGTTGACGTTGTGCAGACGTTCTTCAGCGCCTTGCACGACGCTCGACTACCAATAATTGTGTTGATAGTTTTATCGTTATATCCTTTTTCAAGCATCATGACGGCTCCAAAGATGATAGCGTAAAGCTCTGCTTGAAAAACCGTTGCAGTGGAACCCAGGGGTTCGTATCACTCCTCTCAGATACACTTGTCCCCCGAGACTATACCCTTCTAGAATTTAGTTTCATCTGTGTAGATCTTTGCACCATTTGAAGACCGACAACTTTATTTGTTCCAGAAACTTAGTTCTAGTTGCAATTTGCATTTCCTGTCAAACTCTTACTGTTCGGGATCATACCGAGCTCTGCAAAGGTTTTCAAGTTCTTGAATATAGCCAGGTGCCCGTTACTTCTTCGTTTACTGTGAAACATTGAAAAAACATACAAGAAATCACGTTCAATGAATAAACATTGAAGGAGCGCGATGTAAAGATCTTGACAATAAAATAAACGACGTTTGTCGTAGATCGGTATAACCGCTTTGGAGAAACTTTAATAAGTTTTTTTGCTTATTAGCCCAAAATATTTACAATAACCTGTCATTGAAATACAACATCTAAGGAGTTATCATAATTGTTTCGGGGAAATGATAAAAAATGAAAACTTGGTCGGAAACATTTGGAAGGTATTTGTACAGTTTGCAACAATCTTCTTTTGTGTGTTCGTGATGTTGGGAAAGTGTGAGTCCCCTGTTCTCTGAGCATATGCCCAACTGCCTAATACACGAATCGACGTTCAGAACAAACAAAATTTCTGCCTGCTTGTGAGGTTTTATAAACCATATAAAACCTCACAAGCAGGCAGAAATTTTGTTTGTTCTATAATTTTGTTGTTATATGGTTTTATAAACCATATAAAACCTCTCCGACTAGGTCAAGAAGGATGGAGAAAATCGAGTAAAGCTAACTCATGTTTTATCGGCACAGCGGACACCCTCGTAAATGTCTGGACTCCCCTCAGTTCGCCTCTCCAGGGGTTTTCTCTATAAAATTGAAATAATACTCTCATCTGCTTTCCCTGGTCCCTCAACCGTCCGCTCGTCGGACAATTGTGAAGTGGTACGAGTCCTCCCTTTATTGTTGACGAAGCTGTACTTCCACTCCCCCAATGGCAGTTGACTAACAAAATATATTTGGTGCTACGCGTCACACAATATACTTCACTTTCGCGCTCATTATTTGACATTATATATACACGCTGTATCTAACTACAGCGGATTTCTAGAACAAAATGCAGTTGTTGGAATGATTCAAGTCTCAGTTGGGCCAATATATTCGAACCCATTTTTTGTGGCAATAAAAAAATGAAAATTTAATATTAGAAGAATCGTATTTTTTGTATTGTTTGGCTAGATCTCCATACAATGGTTCATTTCAGGAATGAATTCAGCTAATAATAAGATCATCATTCCGGCAGGTTGATCATATGTAGTTCAGCAGTTTGAAAATGTTAATTACAAACCAGGATTTAGAACATATTACTTTCACCTCAGAGGAAGATTTATGGACAACAGTTAATAGACATTGGCTACTTATAGAGGCTGGCATTCTGAAAAGAATTAGGGTTGTATCTCAGTAAACTACTTATCCGACAAGACGCTTATCAGTTTGTTAGGAGCAACCCTAGAAATTCGAAAATTCAAACTATCGCAAACTGCCATTTCTCATACCATTTATCCGATAATTCCGAAACTGTAAACACGATCTTCTCAAAATAGTCATCCTGACAGCCTCTTAAATCGCTTGAGCATTGTTTGCTTCATGAAGAACGTTGATTTGGCCGCTTATACAAACGTGAAACTCGAAGCGTCTTTAATTCTTGCTCTTTTTAATTTTCGATTTATTAACAATTTATAACAAATATGCGCAGTTTCGATAGCCTCAAATACGGTTTGGCCCACGAAGCTCAATTACCGATAGCTAGTGTTCCTTGGGTGAAAAGAGAATACGGCGTTAGCTGAAATGTCTTGTTGTATTTACTGCATTTGCCGAAGCAATCAAGAAACCCCCCTTACAAAAATCCCCTGCCGTATATCAATCTGAATTTAAGTGTCGTGAAAATGGGATCGTTTCCGCGTGCTGTAAGCAACAATACAGTGGCAGAAATTCGACCTACTTAGTTTGCCGGTTATGCAATACTTCGAAACGAAGTTGTTATTGAACTCGAACCCCTGTCTTCCATCGCATTAGGCTTTTGAAAAGCTCGGTTGTGTTAGTCGTGTTATCTAACCGACCCGAGTAAGGAACTGCTCCCATAGAGCTGCAATTCAACGCTCTTGGGGTAGCGTATTTTTACCGGATCACTACTGCACACTCAACTATAACTCGGCAAAACGAACGGACAATCGTTGCATTTGCAAAATCTCAAGGCTGCACACAAAAGTTTAGTTACCACTAGCTGCTCATATTTAACACCAGACAACCCGTTACGACAAAAAATAAAACGAATGTAATGAACGTGAAAACGATGTTAGTAGAAAAACCGTAATTTGTTCACATTATCTTTATTTCAGGTTATTTCATTAGCCCTTTGCATCCTTGGTATTCTGTCACCTCATTACCCCGACCAATTTAAAATAAACTCAAAATATTACGACAAAGAGGAAAACTTTATTTCGCAGCCCGTTCCTGCGAAACAGCCAACATGTGAGAATAACTGCGTGAGTAGGCCAAAAAAATCATACCACAGTGTGTAGCCCAAATTTTTAATTTGTAACACTACCCAGGGAAACATAACTATTCCCCAGCTGCCACCATTCTGTTATCTTGCGAACTATAGATATTTCAATTCCATCAAATCTGATTTCTCCCTCTTAGGCGGTGAGCAGTTGTACTGGGTCGTAAAAATGCGGCACTCCCGTTTAAATGTTCGTTCTTTAATATTATTTCACGCAAAAGAAGAAGCGTACTAGTTCTATTTATCGAATGGCCTACAAAATCTAGTCTTCATTAGCTGCGCTTTACTGTGGTAAATTGGTTCAATCTCTTTTATTGCGACAATTTCTCGCTGTGAAGGGGCTACTTGGTGGGAAGGAAAGTTAATAATTATAATTAAATATCTTGGCATCAGGCTGGATAAAACGATGGCCACTAGGTGAAAAGGTTGAGAAAGCTTATTAAATTTTTAAGACCACTAATAGGAACAATATCTCCGTTCACCTTGAGAGATTAATTTATATTGTAATGATTAGCTTCATTTGGCGGTATGGCTGCTCAATCTGGGTTTTCGCCTTTTCTCCCAAATCGAAAGAGTGCAAATCCCGCTAAGCAGTAGCAGATAGCATCAGGAAACGCTTATAATTTACGGGATTCAACAATTTATTAAACCACTTATTTGTAATTAAAGTTATTACCTTGATTGAGGTGCCATTGCACTTACGACGTACGCTTAAAAAATTTCTAGTTACGTTGTTACTACTGAAAAGTAACTTAGCTACCAAATTTTTCAATAAATTAAAACAAAACAAATTATTAAAACAAATTTTTCAATAAATTGAAACCAAAATCTTCAGTAATCCTTCGAAAAACAGATCGATTGCATGTCTTTGAACATTCTGTGTGAATGAGGGATTGAAGGAAGATATTGTGGGGTAACTAACCCCAGGTGTTTACCGTTGTTATGTTATGTTTTTATGGTTTGAAAAGCATAAATTATTAGATTATCATTGTCAATAAAAACTCGCATTGATTCCCATTGTTACATTTGGGGGCCGCTCCGGGATTGAAAAAAACAAAAAAAAAACAGTGATGCCTCCCCGTTGATTGCTAACCACTGAACGACCTCTACGAACGATATCGACTCGCCTGAGGGCAGCAGATGCTGAAGAAACTTCAACTAACTTACGAACGAACGTAAGAAATGAAGACACATCTTGTAGCACAGATGCACAGATGTGCAGAGCATAGCACCGGATTATATACGTCACCAACAAATAACCTAGACGCGTCCAGCCAAATCGTTAACGAGTCGCTTATCACCAGAATTGAGCCTCAAATGAAAGGTACCCTAATGAACTACGTGGTGTCATGATCTGGGAGGATTATCTCGGACATTTCGATATGGTAGGGAATGCCAGTGAGTGGTCCTTGAAGAGGAAAGGTCCAAAACTGGCAAACGCACTTCGAGGTGCTGCTTTACAAATTGTGCTGACAACAGTTCAGGCGCACGATCGAACAGATTTCAATTGCCTTTCGGCGGCTCTCAGTTCTCGTTTTGTCAGATGTGCTCGGCGCCGAGGTGGCAATAGGAACTGGAAGGTAGACGGCAAGAACACTATGAAACAATCTCACAATTTGCTTCCGAAATTGAGCGCTTGGTCCGTTTCTCGGCTCCGAATTGGCCTCAAGACTGTGAAGCGCATATGACACTGCAAGCTTTCTTACGTGGCCTACGATATCAGAATGCCAGCAAAATTGTGGCAGCTGCATACCCCACTAGGGCTCAGCTCATGAAATTTCAGGAATCTGCTGCCGCCGTTAATTCTACTGAGATAGTTCAAAGGAGAGGCTGTTGGATCTGTGGGATGGTAGGACAGAAGCAAACGAGATGTCCTAAATAGGGAACCCCATTGAAAGAAAACTGAATCAGGAAAACTGATTGGAGCCTCGGGAACTGGCCAGCCCCTGGCTCCTGGTAGGCGTGGCCGAAGGGGGATACATAATAGCTGCTCTGCTGGTGGTGATGCACTATTTGTAGAAGCTATAATCAGTTCCAAAACATACTTCCTATTAGTGGATACTGGGGCAACAGTTTCTCTCTTAAGATTTGATGTTGCAGCTCAGTGCCATCAAGTTAAAAATTGATAGGACAGATGGTAAAGAATTGAAAACAGCGTCCGGCGGTGTATTTAAAGTTATCGGGAAATGTAGGACTCGGGGTACACTAGCAGGGGTGTCACCTGAGTCCTTCAATACTACAAAAAAAACTCCCGTTCCCAGTGATGTCAACAGGACATCAGCCAGGTAACACTTTCAAACGTAAAAAATTTATCTACCACAGAGTTGGCTGAGCAAGTCGCTTGAGAGCACATTTTCGAAAATTTTTTCTGTAATTCAATGTCGAATGAAACCACCTAGACGTAACTTCAGAAGCTTAGTCACTTCAGTAACGTTTTGCGACTTTTACGCTACGCGTTTACTATTTTTATTGCTTTAATTTTTGAACCGAAAGATGCAGACGATAAAAGTTGTTTGTGTGTTAGTTTCAAGTCCTTTCGAAAAATAATACTGAAAACGGGAAATTTCAAAACTTTTGTAATACAGCTAGTGGCTACGTGATAGAAAAAGTAATTGGTCGTGGTTTTTTCTTTTTTTTTTTAACGCGGTTTTTGTCACATCGGAAATTGACAGAACTCGAGGCAGTTCTGATGTTGGCTTCAACGTGCTCATCATTTGCTTTATTCATTAACAGTCATTTGCTGTTAAGCTTGAATCTCTTTAGAACGTTCTCAACCCAGTTCTGATTCGAAAACAAAAAATACTACCGAAATAAACAAAATCTCATATTCTGTCAATTTGTTTTTTTAATTTGTTGGCGCGGTGAATGTTTCCCCTCGTTTCTCAAACTTCCTTGGGGCATTGGATATCAATATGAGAGCACAGCGCTGTGGAAATGATCGTATGGTTCAACGATTGTTGAAATATTTTTCTACCTCCGAAACCGCTCCCCAATATTCAGGTTTTTAAAAACAACGTAGGTACGCGGGAAGAGCTAAACGGATTAAATACGCCCGGTCTTCAACAAAACGTGGCATCGCTTATTTTCCATGTATTCCCTTAACGCTCTGCCTATGTTCTCCGTAACACGATTCATAATACGCAATCAAACCGCGCTATATATAAGGTAGAATTGATCCTACACACTAATTGTGGTGATTCGAAGTTGAATAAGCCTTCGTTGAACCTCGAACTCCTGCGCTCCATCGCATTAGGCTTTTGTAAAAGCTTCGCCGTGTTTCGTGCTACCTAACTATTCCGAGTAAGGTTTTTAACGGTTCTGCGTTGCGTTTTGTAATTTGTTCATCACTGGAACTCATTAAGCCACATCTCCTGTACATATTTTTCAAACCCGCGCTTACACGTGATTTTGCGATATAATATACAACAACTCGGCGATTTAATGTACAACTAACTGTTCGACCGAAAAGAACAAATCTCACAGTTTTCTATTTTTTCAAGTGGCCTGCAAAATACTGCCCGGGAGTGCCATTTGAAGGACCCAACACACAAAATTGGTGGTTAACGTTTGAAATAATCTTTTCATATTCATTGGCAAATTGTTCTTCCCTCGAGGAATATTAAAATTGGACAAACTACCGTGAAGTTGGTACTGACAGAATAAAGCAACTGATTTGCTTCGATCAACAGACTCTCTACTTATATTAACACATTTTTACATGAATTGTGGAAGTCAAATTTAGTTTAATATTTTTTAAAAGTAATTAACGTCATTTAAAGTAAGAGACAAGAACAAAAAAATTATCATGCACAACATGACACTAAATGTTTTTTTAGATATATATAATTTTTTTCTAGAGTTTCGCTGTATTTATCTTTTTAATGCAGAAGTGTAGGGTGAGAAGTAAGAACGCACACTACACAAATCATCCACGGTGACTGAGATGGCCGTCATCGTGGCATTAACGAACTATGTGGAAAATACGAAAAACATTCGACTCATGCTATCGAACTCGAGTTATTATAAAAACCCTACTACCGTAGTTGAAATTCTATCGGATAAATGCTCATTGTACTACCAACTTGATTTTGGTGGGAAGAGCACGCCATCATTATGGGAGCAGTATGATGATCATGCGATGATGTGAAGAAATGTTTTCTAAAACGTTTGCCCATTACATACAACTTCACTTCCACCTTCGTACGGCCGAAGAACTTGAAATGACGCCGATATAGAAAGGGAATTCATCGTTTATCGCCTCACCCACGACTTTACGCACTTACGAACTAAACTCATTATCCGATTTGTCTGGTTAACGAACTAAACATAACCTACCAAATTAATAGTATCCTCGAGATCTCTCCTACCGAATGGTACACGTATAACATAAAATTGTTAAAGTTCTCAATCTAACGTTTTTGACACGGATACAATAGTTTTATTTTCCTCGGAGACTCGTTATGGCGGTGAGAATTCGATATAGATCCTCGAATATATTCAACCGATCCAATTTGTTTAACTTTGGAATCTGCTGACCACCTGACACATTTTAAATGGCTTCAACTTCCAAGAAATGATATTTGCACAAAAAGTTGTAACCACACTGCCCCCACGCGCGGTGGCGTTCAGCTCTGAACACAACCGGTACGGATTATCCGATTTTTTTTGCTCAACTCAGTTTTCTCTTAACTCTCAGTGCAATGCAGTGTTACTTCACTCGTGACTTTCAAAAAAATTCATAAGCAAAAGAAAATTAAAACGAGCAGTGCGTAGCAACACCCAACTTTCAGCCACCCCTCTAAGCTCAAACGCCAGCTACAAATGCGGGCGCTACATCTTCGTTCAACGCTTTTCTTCAGAAACATTTATGAGGAACGAAATGTGGGGACTAGTTAGCTGAGAGTACTCCGTAAGCTTTATCGAAATCGTTAGAGCAGTTATTGAAAAAATTGGAATACCGATAAATTAATATTCGACAAATCTTCTTTTCCGAGCTAACTTGGCTTATATCTCCGTTCAACATATATATACAGAAATAATTATGGAGAACGAAATGTGGGAATGGGTGACTGAAAGACACTACATTAAGATTTATCACATCTGGTGAAGAAATTACCCTGGACTTTACGGAAATGTTCGAAAAAACGTTATTTTCGACACATTTTGGTTTTTATCTCTGTTCAATGGACTGTCAGAGGAACATTTATTGAGAACAAACAATATGTACTCAAAAACATCCTGAGAGTTTGGTGGAAATTGCTGAAGCCGTTTTGCCAAATAGGGTTAAAAACCTATTTTTGCTTCATAAGCCTATATCTCCGTTCACCGTATTTTCATGGAGATATGTATGGAGAATAAAAGTTAGGTATTAACTAGTAGAAGATAATGTGAAAGTTCAATCAAGATCGTTAGAGTCGTTTTCGAGAAAAATGCGAAAACCACTAGTTTTTGGTACATTTTCGTCCCGTCACCCCCCCTTCCCATCGGCCGAAATCGCCCATGACCTTATTTTGGTGTCTACAAAAAATAATAAACAAAACTAAAAAAGACCCAGCTCAATCGGATCAGCCGTTCACCCGCAAATCGAACTACAGACACACACACACACACACACACACACACACACACACACACACACATATTAGGTTTTTACACCGAAATTTGGTTTTCAAGACTCAGTAGATCTCAAAACGTAAAGATCTAAAGAAAACCCAAACTTTTTTTGATTACTGCACTTTCCTTTCCCTTTGGGGTAGGTGGAAGTAAAAACCTGAGGAGCTCACGAAACATCTTGAGCCGTTCGAGTGGCGGTTGGTTATATTCAAATTCGAGCCATTTTTACCTGACCGCCGTTCATAATAATCGATGGGGTATGATACGGCGTTTACATGTTGATTTAGCTTTATCATAAAGGTAATTGCCAGCCAAATAAAACATAGTTTTGAAGAAGGAATACTTACTACGAATAGCGCAGTTATTGATACCGACAATTACGATTATTCAGTGCATTTTAATACTTCTACTGCTACTCTCGCGAAGTACGAAGGATATGGCGTAATGAGCAGAATTGCATCTTTTGAATTATCTTCCTACCTTTCCATTTTAGAGACCAAACAATCCAAGTTTTCTCAATTTCTCGATCGACATCTCCCATCTTCAGAAACGTCGAGCAGTAGATTTCTTGCGTTTTGTGACTCTCGAGAGTATTAAGTAAATGTATGTTGATCGTATTCATTTGGGAAAATCTGTTTTCTTCCTAGTTGTGAAATAACAATCTTCCTTATGACGAGTCTTCAATATTCATGAGCTCAATACATTATACATTCATTAATATTTACTGAACGAGCAACGTCTTACGTGTTGCAATTTGAACGAACTCAGACCTCAGTAATTCACGACCCGCCATAAATCATTGAAAGACTTACAACGGCCAGTAAGAGCAGTGGTTGATCAATCTGTCGAAAAAAATTAGAAATTCGCTCTCTAACTTTTTAGCACGGTCGCAAAAGGCAACGTTCAAAAGTAGCAGCGCGTTGTCAAAATCTGCCTTCAGTCAATTTTGCACTTCGTAGGATCACTGCATATAAGACTTGTGAGTCTAGCAGCACGATTTTTTAAAAAGGGTCGTGTTCGTCGTTTTGAAATTATCGGAGCAAAAACTATGAGAAACGGTAGTGAGGTGGTTTTGGTTTATTATTCATTCTGAATAATAACCTTATGTTTTCGGTCACGAAAAATTTTTTACAACCCCCCCTCAAAATTTGATACTTTACGTTTCAAGACATGGAGATTCCAAATTTGCAATGTCCGTCCGCCATCCGCCGCCCCCCGTCCGCTGTCCGGGCCGTTTTGTGCCTTTAACGTGGTCCAAAAAATACGTTCTTTCGCACAAAAATCCAATTTGGTATCTAGTTGTGCCCGCCATCTCGGCAATCCGATCGGACGAAGCCCGTGGTTGTAATAGGCAAAAAACGGTTAAAAAAATTAACGAAACGCAGTACAACGCGGGAGCTACAGCGTTTCGTCGTTTGAACTCCCTCCCTCCCGCCTGTCTCATTAAAAAAGCAACCGCGCTCGAGGCTCGCTTGCCTCCCAACAACGCCGCCACTCAACTCTCCTTTCGCCTTTCGCTTCGAGCGCCCCTGTTCCAATTTCCCCGACGTTTTGGTTTTAATATGATTCAATTTTTTTAGATTCTTTCGTTTCATTCTCATTTTGGTTTTTTTCAAAAATGTTTGGTTAAATTTTGATATTAGTATTTAGTGTGCATGTTTTCATATTAAGATTCAGTTTTTTCTAGATACTTTCGTTTTTTTTTTGTTTATTTTAATATTACGATTCATTTCTTTTCGACCTTTCTTTAGGTTTCATTTTGAAATTTTTCGATGCTGAATCGAACGGGATGGGTCTCGGAGCATTAATGCTAGGTCAAGCTATTTATCCGAATAATAAACCGTTGTGTAATAATTTGCAGGGTTTTTTTTAACTCGGCAGTTTCTGGGTTGCTGTGCTGCTCTCGCCACTTTCCCTCAAATTGTGAGGGAATAAAGCCGTCTTTGGGAAAAACAAATTTGGTGTAATGATCACAGTGATAATTATAGATTCACGATTTCTCCGCAGAAAAAATTCTGCATGAGTTAGCAAGAGTGTTTCTCCCAACGTTAAGTTTTTTCGTACACAGCATTTGAGTTGTTATCAGCGATTCCGCACAAAAACGGGAAACAACTGGAACTTCGTTGAATTTCACTCTAATTTAGTTCCCAAAGAGATTGAACTGGTTCATTCGAATGTTCACTTATGGGAGTGGCCATCAAACTCGAAGTAATTACTTTTGTCAAAGAGCGCGCCGCGATGTAATTGGCGCCGTTAACATCATTTTCATGAACTTGCCACCAGTCGTTCTATTTCACTTTCGCTCCGGAAGTTCGCGAAAGAGAACTCGTCGATCTAATCCTGTTTTCAGAACGCAACGCGCGAAAATAAGAGCGCAGTTGTGAAAAAGTGATTGAACGTCGAGAAAAATCAACTGAGTCAAAATATGAGATTGGCGGCGTTAGGAAAATATTTTTTCGAGCTTAAAATTCTTTCCTGTTCGTGGCGCCGCGTGTAATTGCTGTTGTAACTTGAGTTGGGACAATTTGATTGAAACCTTTTTAGACCCAAAATAGCTCCCTTTACAATTTCTCATTTGGTGTTATAATGACTTTTCGCAACCCTGAGGGTTATGACACTGTAGTCAACTTTGTGAGAGAATGTGAGTCCTAACTAGTATAGGTCCTAGAAAGCAAAGAGTAGCGAAACCTGCAGCAGAGTGTGTGAAGAATTTACGTATCAAAGCGAAAATAGCTTCACGGGAAAGCAAGAAAAACCTCTTTTTGGTCATTGGTAGACTACTCAGCACAATCTGAATTTACTTGATTCTGGTCTCATATCTATAGCATACGTTTGGAAAGGTGCAAACCCAATTCATTAGTATAACTCATTCTTCAACAAATACTACAACACTAATCAATTTGAAACTGATCCTCACTAGTCCATGCCGTGGTCTTGGAGAGAGCCACGCACTTCCTTGCTTTATCGTCAAAATGAGTGACCGAAGATGTCCAAAGGTTTGTTTGAAAGAATTCAGCTGGACAAAGCTCTACAGTTGTTTCCTTGAATCAGTTGCAAGAGGTAACACATGCTTATGCCCAGAAGGAAGGGAGTAAATGAACACTTGATCGCATGACCCAAGGTAATGCTGGAAAGTGGAGTGGTCTACACTCTCCGTCAAACTGACGTGGGGTTGTCCTCAGGAGGTGCACTCTCCCCCTTGCTGTGGTTGCTTGTTGCAGATACCGCCCTAGAGTTGATGGAAAAGGAATGCTGTAATGCGATAGCGCTCGCGGACTACTTGATAATAATTAAGAGGAGAAAATTATAGAATGTGATTGGGGAGGGGGTGCAGTTCGTTATGTGCACTGTACAAAGATGATGCAATGAGCAGGGTTCTAGACAAAACCCCTGTCCAGAAGCCAAGAAACGCAATTTTGCAATTGCTTCATCCTCGATGTGAACAGCTTAGAAGATGGTAAGCAAGACATGGGGATTGTGGCTGAGAATAGTGCTGTGGGTGTACTGTGCTCTGTGCTGTGGATGATTAGGCCTGAGGTCACCAGGGCAGGAAAGAAGACTGTGCAGCTGCAGCTGAGTAGACCTCAGCAGAGGGCCAGCATAGCTGTGAGGGTGTACTGTAGGTCCTGTTGGGTCTTGCGCCTCTCCACATACATAGTAGAACGCCCCACACTATCTTATGTGGGACACGGTGTGTGTGCGGCGGCCTGCTCCGCATGTTAGGGCCTGAGTACAGATGAAGTAGAACTTCGAACTGCCCTCCAGAACATGGATTTATGAAATATCCAGAACGGGAAGGGGGTGGTCATGCTCTTGAGGCTGGGGCCAGGCCATCGTATATTAGACAGACGGATCGGTAAGAGGTGCCCTGGCAGGTCCAGAAGTATGCCGCCTGTTCATAGGGCATTGTTCACTAACGTACCACCTAGCCAAGATTGGTAAGTACGGAGTTGCAGGTTCTGCGAGGTGGAGCTCGAGTCAGCGTAGTGTGTGAGTGTGCGTGTACTTGTGAGAGGATGACTGCAGTGCGCCTCAGAGTACTTGGAGCTCCCCAGCTGCTGCCGGGTGAGGTTGCTGGGATGGACCTCAAGGTTGTCAAGCATTTTCTGCAAGAATGGTGTGGATGTCGCATCAGGGAACACTAGCTCCATGGTAGCTGGAGGTGGAACTGGGAAGACATGAGGCAGCTCATGTACACCCACACAATAGGCCCACTTGAGTCCTCAATGGGGGTTTTCTGGCGCCGTGGCCAAGCCCGTTGGGGCATGAAGCCTTCCGAGTCAGCGAACTCTAGTTTGATCCCTGACAAGGCACCCCCTCCTGCAAACCCAGGGGGGTGAGGGATTGGTTACTGGCAGTGGCTGGGACACTAAGCAGGCCCCCCAACAGGTTGGGGAGTCAGGACATGGGCCCAATGAGGCCACGGCGAAATGCCATTGGTCCTAAAGCTGGCAGAGTCGTATGGCCCACAGCTGCCTCCCTGCTATGTGTATGTGTGTGTGGGGGTTTCCTCAATTGCCTCAATTTTTTAAAACAAACAATAGCCCACATGCCGGAAGACATGGCCTGAAGCAAGCAATTAATAATAATTTCTGGAGAATAACGTTAACACTGGATTAAATTCTTCCTAATTTCTATAGAAAAATATTGCACTGCCAATAGTGACGCTCCTGTCTGCTGAAGATTGCCAAGTTTCCAATCTATTCTACACCCATACCAAAGTCACTGTTTGAGCGTGTACAGTTTCGGAGCAAACTGCACTAAACTACGTTATGTCGCGCCAGAAGAGTAGTGAGGTGTGTTTTTTAGCAACCTACATCCTTTTCACTTATTTTGCCCTCCACAACTGTTTCTGTGACCATCGTTCATGTACAGATTTAGCGTTCGTACAGCGAATTGACTTTGGGTGAGGTATGTTATGTGATACCTTGCACCAGACATTCTTTTGACTTTTTATGTCTTTACTTTGCTACTCGAAAAGTATAGCGGCCAAAAGTGTCACGAAAATTAACCTTTGAGGCCGATTGGACAAGCCAACATTTTAACCTGAGCTGCAACTGCAGTCCCTGTGGCGTAATGCATAAGGCATCGGTCTCCTAAACCAGAGGTTGTGGGCTCGAGATTATTTTTTTGTTGACATTTTATGTCTTTACTTAGCTACATAAACTCGAAAATGTAACGCGGGATATGTAACGGTGAAGCGTCACTAAATTTGTGTTGGGTTAAGTGCATGGTAACGTCTGTTACAAAAATGATAAATATTTTTTGTGTTGTAATTTTATATTTCTTTATTTAAAATAAACAAAATTATATTAAAAGAAAAAGACATAAAATCTCCCTCGTGGTTGTGTACTTGTACGTAAGCTGTACCCACCGTTTGTGTTTTTATATGCTTTAGAACTCTCTGGGATTGGGCCAATTACTGTTAGTTTGCTACCCCAGACAATCGAGCAGTAGCCAATCCTTAGGATAGATGGCGTTGTACATCAGGATCGCGTCAGACACTGGAGGTCTTGGCTGGGATTTTACGCCCAGGACTCTCTTAAAATTTTATGGAGATTGCTGAGTTGGAACTGGACTAGGGGACTAGGTACACTCCTCTTCAAACCACTAATGGTGAGGGGGGGGGAGATATGCATGCCATCAGGGCTTTCATTGGGCCATTGTGTTGCTGACTGATAATTCTTCTAGTTAACGATACATTTACTGCGACTGGCGTTTTAAAGGTTTCTCTACGTGCCAGCCGACTATTGTTAGGACTGCTCAAATCCACCTGTTAAGTCTGTTTACATAAATGTCGACAAAGTTAATACGTAACGGTGTCTACATACATAGCCACACGCTGCCTTCCGGTTCATCGCTGAGCAGATGCAAGCTGAACTGAAGTCCCGCCAAATCCCTTTTCAGTTGAGCGCTGTCCACACTGAGAACGCAGTTGGGAAGAACAATCAGATGATCAAGTCCCTCCTGAGGCCCACTCAAGCTTTAGGCTGCCAGCATAGCCACATTATCCGTAATTTGCAAAAAATTACAGTAAAACCTCTAGACATTCGGCGTATACTCACATACACGGTATTATCATACAAATTTTTATCATTCTCCAAAGTTTAGTATTGGGATAGGAAAATAAGTTTTAAAGTTCTAGTGAAAATGTTGAAAAACCTCGGTTTTGGTAATTATTGTAAACCTCCCCCTCCCCCCTCTGCATCTATGACTGCCCGCGACCTAATTTTTATGTCGCAGGAAAATAATGAAAACAACTTTAAAAAGAACTAGTTCAATGCGTTCAGTCGTTCTCGGAGCGTGTTAACTACAGACGTACACGCAGTCCTTTTGCTCTCCCTTCCTCTATCGTTGGGTTTTGAAAAATAATACGCACAGGGTATTTTCAGTATTGACGGAAGAGAAACTCGAATCGGTTTCTTCCAGAGGGCAAACCCCCGCTCAATCGGTATTTTTTTATAGTTGGGGTCACATTGCCGATAGTCCTTCAATGCGTTTCGATTCCTACATAACGCAGTTTCACCGATCATTTGAGGCAAGCCTTAAACGGTAAAACTGTCCGATGATTTACTTCTGCTATGAATAATATTTCAGATGAGCGTCGCGTCCAAATTATTCAGAAAGCTCGGCCGTCTCGTTATTTATGGAGATTATTTGGACCATAATGCTGGAGAGAATCGTAATAGCGAGAGACAGGAATAAAAACCCTGACAAGGTAGATTTGAGAAAATTTGACCTCGCCTGTGCCAATCTCCTAGAGCGAATTAAAATTCCAGTGAGGCCATGAAAGCTAAACGTGTAAATCGCCGGATGCAACAGTTCAGGTCACTAATTCCACCTTGATAGGTGCCCGAGCTTGACCCCTTCAGATTCGCCAAACCACAGTAAACAACTTTCAGTTGCCGATTAGGGGATCTCCAACCCATAATCGTCCATTTCATTCTACCCTATAATTTACGAGGCGCACAACGGGTAAACATAGGAGCGGACTTCATTTTTTTTTCTAACCGAATTCTACGCATGTTATTGAAACAAGTTTTCTCTCTTATTCTTCCTTTTAAAAGCCTGACCACTACTCATTTTCATACGTCATAATCAACGATAGTTGAATCTACCTCCTAATCTTGCTTTAATTTGTGAGAGTATATTGAAAACTGCATAATTTCGTAGACCGTGTGATGAAATATTTGAGTTTGTCTCGAACAAACTGCGATCACCCCTATTTTTAACTTTCCTAGGCTCTACAAAGTTACGTAATCGACTGAAAATAAGATGACTTCTCCAGATCTTTACGTTTCAGAGCGCACTAGTTCAAAAACAGTATTTGTCAGTGTGCGTCTGTGCAAACACGGTTCAACCAAATCAACTCAAACTAGTTATTTAGCCCGCAGATGGGACAGCAAAATAAAGGTATCAGCAAAATCATCTAAAAACTAACTATAGTTATAATGGTGATCAAAACACCAAATATTGTTTTTCTTCAAAGCGGCTTTAATGATTTTGATTGAATTTATTGTACAGACAACTTCAAACAACACGAAAATACCATAAAATTCTCATTTGTGGGAGTGTGGGAAAATTACGGCACAATAAATTACTGAACACTTCGAATTCACTCAAATGTTTGCTTATAAACTCCGTTCAAACGTTAATAGGATCTTCAGGAAGTGGAAGTGGTCAAGTATCAATACGATGATCGTTTGATAAGATATATATGAGCCACAACATAAATTCCAGAATTTCATACTCTACCGTTTCATCTACAGCTATGTCTCCCAGTGTTTACTCAACTACTCCAGAATGATGAACGCCGTCCATTCCAGCTGAGTTTGCAGGGGAAAAAAACGCGCTAAAAAGATTTTCGTCGAAAACTTTGATAATTTATTGTGCTGCTCTCGTCATTTTTGGTATAATTGCCTTATTGAGAGCTATCAATATAAGCAATTTAATCAAAATCGTTAGAGTCGTTTTTGAGAAAAAAATTTGGTGTTTTGATCATTATGATAGCTATAGTTAATTTTCGGTAGATTTGGCTCATTCCCTTATTTAGGCGTTCCATGGTAACCTATAGGCTGGACATCCAGTTTCAGCTGATTTAGTACGGACGTTTTCTCTAAAAACCGCACTAAAATCGAATTCGTCGAAAGTTTTGGTAATTTATTGTGCTGCTCTCGTCCTTTTCCCACAAATGAGAATTTTATGATATGGTTGCCATGTTAGGAGCTACCAATATAAAAAATGTAATCAGTATCGTTAGAGCCATTTTTGAGAAAAAAAATATTTGGTGTTTTGATCACAATGATAACTGTGATTAACGTTCGGTGGATTTTGCTCATACCCTTATTTTGGCGTTCCATGGTAACCTGCGAGCGAGATATCAAGTTTGAGCTTGATTTCACAGACACACACACACAGACCATGTTCCCAAATAGTGTTTTTCGGGCTCAGGAGGGTCTGAAACGTAAAGATCTGAAGATATCTCAAAAACAAATTTTCAGCAGATTACATAATTTTCCTTTCTACTTTGTAGAGCCAAGGAAAGTAAAAATCACGTAGACAGTCTCTCGTGGCACAAGTAGGAGCATCACAATAAATTCCAGAATCATAAGCGCCTCCGGTTGCCACGTAGAACGTTGTTATAAAAAGGTTTGATTTGTTGCTATATTCTGCAGAATCGCTAAATGTACCTGAGGTTTGTAAGGAAAGTTGTGTGATGCGTCGCACCAAATATTTTAACTTCTGTTTCTTCACGCAATCGTTTTATAAATAATAATGATAATAATGATTTGTCACATTTAAACACAAAATGACTGAGTTTTTATTTCCACAATGCAAATGGGAATTCAGATTCAAAAATAGTTTTTTCTCGCGTTGTTTTTATTGAGTTTTTCTAAAGAAAACACACCTGCTCTGGGCGCGTCTTTGCACGCGCGTCAGCCTCGTTCCCCAATAAGCTTTTTGATATCTACCCTACCCAGAGCTTCGCATTGAGTTGAGTCGTCCGAAATAGTTCACAGCTAAGAGAAAAGCCAATTTCATCTTTCTACATTATGTCTTTCCTCGACGCTTCCTATGAAAAGCCTGCGGTTCCAGTTGCACAATGACCTGCCACCTAGGCTCACGAACTAAAGGTCTATCCAGTTGGAATCGGGACGAAGAAGACGGTTCAAGAGCAATAACTGCCTATCCGCAAGCTTTGTTGCGTGAATAACGACCACCGCAAAAATCTCGACGCAAAAAAAAACAAAATGATATCTCCTTGTGCGGCTTTGATTTCTTTTCTCAATTTCACTCCCGAAATATGAATTCTAGTTTCGAGTAACTTCTCACGTTTGCCGTTGATATCCAATTATATTGATCCAAAGACGTTGTGTGCGTTGTAACTCAACTCAATTCAATGAAAAAGGGGTGTATTCTCATTAAACTACCTTAAAACAACATAGGTGAAATGTAACACCACAATTCAAACTCACAAAATATATAACAAGGTGGTAGATGTGTTTTTCATGCAGAAAATGGCAGTTGAGTCAACACTTTTTGAAAAATCGTTTCTCCAAAATCCGTTTTACGTGTCATCAAAACGGTTTCTCGTGCTTCCCCGTCTTGCATACAAAAATTTACATATTCCCATATTACTCGTATATGGCATGTATGCGCTTATTCGTATGTCGTTACTCATGTATGCGCCTATTTTTACATATTTGTCAGTCTTACTTATTTCGCTAAGATTCACAAAGTGTGACGAGACAACTTTCCTCAGTCTCACGTTGATCTTGAGACTCTAATCACTCGAGTAACTAGTATAATTACAGTCAGCGTACAAGAACCTTAACGTAAACTTCCGCGTGGAAGCTGTCAGCGCAAGAGGCCCCGGAATTTATCAATTTACTCCTGCTTACGCCACTACTTTTATGAAGCAATCGGTGCATCGATGATACACGAAACTGTCGACACGGTCATGTTGAGAATATCATTGTAAACCATTCTGAAGTTACTGGGTAAAAACTAAAAGGGACAGTGGTTTGAATTTCACAATTTCTACGGTTGCATTTAATTATCTTAAAGACGTTATTATACTCTCGCACTAAGGATACTTCATCGGACTACCATCATGTGAGCGTCATTTTTGAAAGAAAAAATTGCGCGAAAATCAACAAAATTTTGTATAATCTATTGTTTTTTTCGTGATTTTGCCACAAAGTAAAATGGTATAGTACAGTTGTAACAGTTGGAAATATCCTAACGATTTTATCAAAATCGTTGTAGCTGTTTTTAATTAAAAATATCTGGTGCGTTGCAACACACAACTTTCCTTAGCTCTACGTCAATTCACTCGGGTACATGGGTTATTCTGTTTATTCAGTTCATTTATCACTCAGTTAATTTGAACTTGGTCAAACAACGCTTTACGGCAGCAGGAAGCAGTAGCGCTTACAGTTCCGAAATTTATTTTGCTGCTCGTACTCATTCCACAACCATTACTGAGCAATTGGTACACAGATAATTAATGAGGCTGTAAACAGGAATTTTGTGACGAAGGATAGTAATCACTTTGGCAGAGTTATTGGGTAATAACTGTTAGAACTGGTAGTAAGCAAAATGGCGGTAGTTGATATTCAGGAGTTTTCGGAGTGAGCCCCACGTATCTCATGAGCGTTTTTGAACACTCACCACTCACTCTTTAGGTTTTGGATTGGATTACAATACCAATTTTTTTAAACATTCTAGTAACATTCCAGCAGAGTTTATAAGGAAAACCGCGCTAAAACGCTTTTCGTCGACAATTTTGATAATTTATTGGGCTGCTCTCGTCATTTTCCCACAAATGGGAATATTATGGTATAGTTGCCATATGTGTAGCTACCAATATTAAAAAATTAATCAAAATCGTTATAGCCGTTTTTGAGAAAAAAAAATTGGTGTTTTGATAACTATAGTTAACTTACGGTGGATTTTGCCCATACCTTTATTTTTGAGTCCCATGGTAACCTGTAGGCTAGACATCAATTTTTCCAAATTAGATTTGGTACGGTTGTTTTCTTTAAAAACCGCGCTAAAATCGATTTCGTCGAAACTTTGATAATTTATTGTGCTGCTCTCGTCATTTTCCCACGAATGGGAATTTTATCGTATTGTTGCCATATTAGGAGCTACCAACATAAAAAATTTAATTTGAGAAAAAAAAAATTTGGTGTTTTGATCACTATGATAACTATAGTTAGCTTTCGATGAATTTTGGTCGTACCCTTATTTTGGCGTCCTATAGTAACCTGCAGGCTAGATATGAAGTTTGAGCTGATTTGGTACGGTGGCTTTCTCTAAAAGTCGTTTACACACACACAGACCATTTTCCCAAATAGTGTTTTTCGGACGGGTTTGAAACGTAAAGAACGTAAAATTTTTTTTTCAGCCGATTACATAACTTTCCTTTCTACTTTGTAGAGCCAAGGAAAGTAAAAATTAGTGTTTTGATCTCTATGAATATAATGATATAATTAATTGTATACCGATTGTGCTAATACACTTATTGTGGCGTTCCATGTTGATTTGGAGAGTAAATGAGTTGATGTGGTTCAGCCGTTCTCCCTCATCACGTTCACTGGTATTGGAACACAAAAATATTTTGGCCAAATGGTGTTTATCGGTTTATGGCAATAATGTGAAGAAAACTCAACTTTTTTCATGGCCGTTTATCTTACTTCTTTTCTCCCGAGAGAAAGGCTAAGGAAAGTCAAAATTATTATATTGATGTTATTGATGATCGTCCCTGACGATAATTTTGATGTTCGACAATGGAGCATGATGGTCTTTACTTGAATGGTTGAGGTGCTGCAGTAATGAGTTCAACAGAAAGTAATTTTTCAATGAAAATATCAAATGATTGGGTAGTTCAGCGTAATAATATTCAGAAGTGACAGAAACATAGGTTCTTACGTACCAAGTGATGCACAGTGGCTTGTCTCTTATAGTGGTAATCGAGGCAAGTGAAAGGTTGGCGTATTAGTACTATTGATCTGTATATTTTTGTATTATTCTTCAATGTTTTCGCCCTGTACGCCCTAGTAGCTCTATTTACCAAGTTTTGCATTGTAGGTCGCGACACACCTGTTGAATTTTACTGAGCCCCGCTGGGACAAACTGATCGATCAAGGAGGTGCCTAAGGCCGTTGTAACAAAGCTGAACGAGTTGATGAGTTGCTGCTTGCGTTGTGAGGGCACCTACCTCTCACTTGACCCCTGGACGCTCGATGTTCTTCCCCTTCGTTCATCAGCTGGCGTTGCTCAATAGCAGAGGAGATGTACTCGTAACATCCTAGATCCAATTTCACCATTGTTCTGCGATGCACGAATTAATATATCTGGTGCGACGCAACACACAACTTTACTCGTTCCGTGATTCTCATCCCGGAACCAAATTCAACGTGTTTTCAATTCAGTTTATATTTCTAAATATTGATACACAGGAATAACAAATGTTACGGAATTTATTGCGTAATAACCACCGTGTTCATTGTTAGATTCCCATTCACTTTACAATTTCGTAGGATGTTCCCAGTTGTTTACGGCAGTTAATAAAGTTCCATCGGGTTTGATCATTTACTGTTCTGCTCTACCACTCTTGAGACATCTGTATTACCCTTAGTCTGTTTTGGACCTGTAAGCACAACAAATATATTCAAAATAGTTGTAGCGGGTTTGAAGAAAAAAAAATTGGACCAACGAATAACAATTCAGCATTACGTTACTTCATTCAGAACTGTCAACTCAAAAAACTTGATCGAATGGTTCGTGCCAATTTTGAGAAGAAATAAAATAAATTAGACATTCTGTCCAAATGTTTGGTTATACTATTTTGTTTCGATTTGATTAGATTTGTGTGCGCACAGTCCCACAATGTAAACTCTCCGCAATCTCTGGAAAAATGCCTAGTACTAACAATTATCAGCAATCGTTTTTAGGACAGTTTTCTCGTATAAATCACGCTAGTACGGCGCAAGGGTTGTTACGAAAACTGTCTGCTAAGCTACCTACACAATTAAAGTTTACATTTCGTCTATCGTTCCTTTTGACATTTTACGTCTTTACTTTGCTCCATAAACTCGAAAATGTAACGCGGGATATGTAACGGAGAAGCGTCACGAAATTTGTGTTGGGTTAAGTGCCTGGTAACGTCTGTTACAAATCTAACGCTTGGTAACATCACACGTTTTAATAATCTTAGTGACTAAGTGATGATGTCAATTGCAATTGACGCGGTCATTATATCGAAACCATCAACGAGCACAATCAAACTTAGTTATCATTGCATTAAAAAAAAAATAAAATAAAAGACCTAAAATGTTCCTAATGGTTGCGTTCTTGTACGAAAGCTGTACCCACCGTTTGTGTAAAGGTTTCTTTCGCGCCCGCCAGCCTCAACGTTTCCAATCACTCATAAAGCTCACTCGCATCGGAGGAAATTGAGGTTTAGACGACAATCAACATTATGCCACGGAAAAATTCACAAAAACGAACAGAAATATCTGATGCGTCACAACACACAACTTTCCTTAATTTCTAAATAACTGATGGTTCGTAAATGACAAACACTACTATGATAGTAGTAGCAACACCAGTAACTTTACTTTATGTTTTTAACACTAAACTTCACTACAATTAGAAATTTACGGAAAATCAAGATCAGGTAAGTAGGGGGTCTACTCAACACGGAAAAACATGGCAAGGGGAACTCTGCGCTAATTTTTTTAAATTCACTCGATAAAATGATTTACTTTGAGCAATTTTCTATTGAAAATTAGGCGATTTGATTACACTTTGTGGTCATGAGTTGCATCATTGTCGACCACGCTAGGCTAGGAAGTCCACAACAGAGTTCTAAGTCAACTGGAAATCTTACGTTCTCGGATGAGCCGATTTTAAAGCCCCCCCCCCCTCCACATTAATGTTGTAGACCTAAAAATGAGAAATGCGAGCAACAAATGATATCAACGAATTTGTATGAGCTTATTCTTATAAGTCACACATAGTGACATTTTCAGGACATTTTGTATAGATTGCATTATAACCGTTTCCCTTTTTCCTGGTGTTAAAAATAATACAAAAAATTCAAATTACACTCAACACGAGTTGTGACACTGCTTGTGAAATGATGCGAGAAAACTGAAAAGTCTTCTAAAAGTTATCAAAAATTCACGATTCCAATATTTCTGGATCCTGATCTCAGTAATCAGTTTTCCAGGCTGCTCAAAATCATTTGGTTCTTCGTGAATATACAAACGTGACGCGGAAGAATACTTTCGATGTTTTGAATGATGAAAACGCGACGAGAAGTGCATTAATTAATGTCTTTGCAGTATTTTTTTTCGGAACATCGTAGGCTGTCGAACGGTTTTGACGTTTTTTTACTTTCCTTGCTCTACGAAGTAGAAAGGAAAGTTATGTTATCGGCTGCAAAAAAATTTTCAGTTTTCTTCAGATCTTTACGTTTCAGACCCTCTTGAGTCCGAAAAACACTATTTGGGAAAATGGTCTGTGGGTCTGTGTGTATGTGTGTCTGTGAACGATTTTTAGAGAAAACCACCGTACCAAATCAGCTCAAACTTCATATATCGCCGGTAGGTTACCATGGGACGCCAAAATAAGGGTATGAACAAAATTCACTGAAATTTAACTATAGTTATCATAGTGATCAAAACACCAAATATTCTTTTTCTCAAAAACGGCTGTAACGATTTTGATTAAATTTTTTATATTAGTAGCTCCAAATATGGCAACTATACCATAAAATTCCCATTCGTGGGAAAATGACGAGAGCAGCACAATAAATTACCAAAACTTTAGACGGAATCGGTTTTAGCGCGGTTTTTAGAGAAAACAACAGTACCAAAATCAGCTGAAACATGATGTCTAGCCTACAGGTTACCATGGGACGCCAAAATAAGGGTATGGACAAAATCTACCGAAAGTTAACTATAGTTATCATTGTGATCAAAACACCAAATTTTTTTTCTCAGAAACGGCTGTAACGATTTTGATTAAATTTTTATATAGATAGCTCTTAATAAGACAATTATACCATAAAATTCCCATTTGTGGGAAAAAGATGGGAGCAGCACAATAAATTATCAAAATTTTCGACGAAAAGCGTTTTTAGCGCAGTTTTTTTTCTATAAACTCCGCTGGAATTTTTGTAGAATGTATGTAGAGTAAATTAGTATTGTGAATTTATGTAGAATAAATTAGTATTGTAGTCCAATCCAATACCTATAGGGTGAGTGTTTAAAAACCGCTTATAAGGTACATGGGGCTCACTCCAGAAATTCCTGAGTTTCAACTACCGCCGTTGCGCTTACTATCAGTTCTACACGTTTTTACCCAATAACTCTGCAAAAGTAATTACTATACTTCTTCAAAAAACTTGTGTTTACAGCCTCATTAATTATCTGTGTACTGATTGCTCAATAATGGTCCTGGAATGAGTACGAGCAGCACAATAAATTCCGGAGCTGTAAGCGCTACCGCTTCCTGTTGCCGTAAAGTGTTGTTTGACCAAGTTCAAATGAACTGAGTGGTAAATGAATTGATTAAGTAGACAAAGCCATATAGAAAGTGAATTGACGTAGAGCTAAGGAAAGTTGTGTGTTGCAACGCACCAGATATTTTGTTAATACTATTAAACTGTTGCAGGCATATGGTTATATACTCGAATACTTACATGTGGTACTCGTAAATGAATATCGATAGGTCTGCCTGTTCATTCGATAGTCGTGTGTTTTCAATTTAATAATTTCCCTGGGGTTTGCTTTTAATTCCAGAATGGAATCACGAACATTCTCAAGAAAACCATGTTGACTACCCAAAACGTTACCTACATTCTGGTTACTCAACGAACGTTGTGACTCAAGTAGGCCCGACTCAGTATGTTCCTGAAAGCTAATCTGAAGAGCGTTTAGTTCTATCTGGTTCATACAAACTAAATGACGGTCAGTTGGGATTGGGTGTTAGACCAAATAAATGTGCGTGGTGTTAAGGATAGTTAGTCATCTAGTATCTCACATATATTTATTGCGATCAGACAACTTTTATGCAGCAGAGAATGTGGAACCTTAGTTGGATTCTTAACGTACGATATTCTTCAGTGGTTTCTTAAATAAAATAAAACCCCTACTGATTTATTGTGACACAGTTTAATAACACACAGAGATCAATGGTACATACTTGTTAATAAATGCACAATTCTATAAATGCTGTCTGCTGCTGTTGCGGAGTAATAACAATCAATCGCTTACGAGTACAAGTAGTAAATGCAGATGCAGTATCATACACTGATTTCATTTCCCTCATTTCCCTCTAAAAACTAGTGTCAAAGAGTCTAAACATTACCTTTCAGCATACCTTTTTAGTTAAAAGGCGGTGCAATAATTTTGTATAACTTAACAGGTTATTGTAGTGTTGCGTTCTGGGATTAACTGAAGATCACACGAGGCAGTATCCCTGAAGCAAGTGTATAGAAGAAAACAATTCACTACGTTAAATTAACACAGAAATAACGTAAGGACGTTAGGTATGCAATTGTAAGGGATTTTTGCTGCTACGCTTCAGGTTTAAACACTTCCACGAGAACGGGAAATTCCTCTCAAGAGATGTACCTTTGGCTGAGAGAAAATACGGTTTAGTTCGACTTCTTTGAAGTCCCAGACGGAGGCCATAAATTACCATTGAACTGGCTTCAGTAACAAGAGAAGCTTGTTACAAAACGCCAAGAGTTACAATTCAAACCTCCGCGTCAACTAATCATGACCTTATTTTCTGCCTTATTACGATGCGTTGCTTGAATTGAATTCACTTAGTATCGAAGAAGTGTTACCGGTAGCGTACCAGCCGCGAGGATGTCGCCGGTGGCCGCAAAATTCAAAAAGGACGCGTTTCGTTCGTAAATGGAAGTCTGTATAATACGCTATTATTGAGCTCCGCGATCGTCAACGGTAATTTCTGTTATAAATGTCATGGATGGCGAGATATTTCCGTAATTGAGACTACATAATCTGTTCACACGGCGAAATGAGGAACTTAAATTCTCAACTCGAGTATTTCATGAAAGCCATTCCGCTCCAGATATACAATCTACTGAAGTTCTACCGATTAACACTTCGGAGGTTCGTTGTTTGATTCAATTTAATAACCTCTTTGGTTAATAGTTCGTTTCGTCACCGCTTAATAGAATAGCTGACGGCCTTCGCCCTGCTGACTATGTCCCATTCATTTTTATCCCGCTACCTACTGGTCCAATCTGCTTTTCACTCAGTTTATATGAATCTCGCGTATTTAGCTCAACGTTGTACTGAAGGTTCCCCTACTTACGCCACGACATATAATGAGTAAGCAGTATGATAATAAAGAATAAAAATTATCATCATTATTATTGCCCAACGGGCAGAAGATTTGTAAGACTGTCAACATGATATTATTTGAAAAAATTCTTGTTTGCTGTTTGGAAATATAAGGGACTCCCGTTTGAAACAAAGTTAGTCAAACAACATATCGAACTCGGAAAATTCGTGCAACTCCCCCAATAATTTTATAACCGCCATTAAACGTCTATCGGGTCGGGACTTATCGGAGTGTGAGCTCTATTTTTGTACAACGCCTCAGTGATTTGAGCGGGATTTATGCCAGAATCGCTCTGAAATCAATCGAAATGTTTGATAATGTATTGCACTGCTTTACTCACAGATGAAAATAATGTATTGTTGAGACAAAATATATTGTATTACTCAAAATCATCAGATAAACAAACGTAAACTATTGAGTGATAAAACTATCATAATTCGACTTAATTTCATAATTAATTTAATTTTATAACTGAATCCCACAGTTAACGACTTAATCGTTGTTACATTAAAGCTAATCACGTTTTACGTTTGTTTATCCTTAGGCTCTGATCACGATTGTGAATAATATGGAAAATTGGTCATAGAATCTAATCATTTATAACTGCATCTGGTACGATATAAAGAAAATCAGTAATCTATAAATAAATACTTGCTGACCTGGTTCTGGGTTATCTTCCCAGGAGCATGCCCATGCTACCAGGCGCGACCACGGGTTGTGGATAGTGGAACGGCCACGGCATTGTCCCCAGGGGCATGTCTGCGGCCAGCTGTGAATAAGGACAGCATGCTGACTGAATAAGCAGCCGCGAACAATGTGCAAAACCCAAGAGATCGCAGAAGAGATCCTGAACAAAGGACTCAAGGGCAAGCGGATCTACATTTTCTCAGACAGCCAGGCCGCCTTAAAGGCCATCGCAGCCTATAGTTTTAGGTCTAAGCTGGCATGGGAATGCCTCCATGCGCTCAAGCAGCTCGGCGCCCGTAGCAGGCTCTCCCTCATTTGGGTGCCGGCTCACAGGGGGCATGAGGACAATGAAAAGGCTGACCGCCTTGCGAAAAGGGGTACAGAATCCCTACCCATCGGGCCTGAACCACACGTAGGTATGACGAAAAGTCACCTGAACCGTCTGGTTGCTCGATGGGAGATACAGGTTGGCATCGCCAGCCACAACTAAGACAGGCGAAAAGGCTTGTTACGCCTTCCTGTCGAAGGGCGAAGGCAATGCTGACACTCTCTAGACAAGATCTGAGAGTACTGATAAGCTTCCTCACCGGGCACTGCCCACCCAGATATCACCTCAACAAGATGGGCATCTCAGAGGCGGTGGAATGCAGACTCTGCGGTGAGGAGGACGAGACAGCAGAGCATATCCTGTGTGAGTGCCCTGCCTTGGCAGCAAAACGCTTTGAATACTTCGGTCAGGGGGCCACTGAACCCCAAATCATGGCGGAATCTGCGGTGAAGGACATACTCGGCTTCCTAAGGGGGGTGGGTATGTACGACGCCTTCTACTAAGAAAGGGCCGTCACAATAGGCCCATATGCGGCCGCAGTGACAAAGGGACTTGTCCCACACGCCCTCGGGTCAAAAAAAAAAACTTGCTGAGTAAAATAGACAATGATGCTTAGCAATAATGGACGACGTACCTTTGGATCGAAATGAAAATAAAGAGCAACTCTCCTTGTTCTTGTTTTCATTGTTTTCAAATTTACAGATGGCCGATCTCTTACCAGGTGATTTTCTATTAAATTAACTTTTTGTTATTAATTAAATATTTTATGATAGTTTATACTTAACAAATTTTCAATTTTTTCAATATCGTGATACAATTTTGGTCGTCATTAGCAAAACAAATACTTTAGACTTTTGACATTTTATGTCTTTACTTTGCTACATAAACTCGAAAAGTGTTAAGGTCAAAAGCGTCACGAAAATTAACCTTTGAGTTCTTTCGTAGTTCTTAATCACGAGTTTGTTTTGATCACGATTATAAATCAAAGATAGGATTGAGTGGATTTTAAGTTTGCCCTTAATAATTTAACGTTGGAGGAAAGAATTCTTGACATTTATAACTTGCACGATTCACAAACAGAACTCTGTTGTCAACGATTTAGGAATGTGATGTAGGTTTAAAATTCATTTTAGTAAATCCGTATTGTATAAAAACATTGGACAAATTTAAATCTTCTATCGACGTATCCGGGGGGCACAGATGTACCGTAGTAAGCCCACATCCTTCGACAACCAAATATCATTCACGTTTTCGGTCAGGAAAAATTTTTTTTTTTCAATACCTCCCCTTGAAATTTTACTCTTGACAATTGGAGACATCGAAATTCGAAATCTGCTTGTTCCCGCCTGCTCGGCAATCCGATCGGACGAAACCCATGGTTGTTATGGGCATGTTTTTGGTATCGTTTTCAGGTATTTTTCAATGCTGGGTGTGTGCGACTGCGTCTAGCGAAAATGGTTAAATCACATTAAATATAGTGAGTCAAAGTCTACTTAATAAACCGTTTTGTAATGATTGGCAGGTTTTTTTATTTATTTTCGGGCAGGCTCATGAAAGTGTGTATGAGACATACCAAGGTGTCATCGTTACTGGAAGTTTAGCTTTTCTTGATATGAGTGTGTGTATCTAACCAATGGCTCCGTAATTGTTTCTGAAAAACCAGCAAAACTAGAGCTTGTCAAAATTCTTGATATTTTATTTTTATAATTAAGGATATTACGTCACTGGATATTTGTTTGGGCGTATCTGTACAAAAATGTAATCTAAATCATTACAGCAGTTTTTGACCAACGAAATTATTGGACTTTTGATCACAGTGATGTATATTGTCAGTTTAAAATTAAATTTGCAGCCGAAGTTAGTTGGTTTCGGTTAACATGAACGCCAAATATCCAATCTGAGCCGATTTAGCTTTTAGCTACGGTTGTCTTTTTCCTGCATAGGGCTAGTTTCGCTTTGTTGAACCGTTTTGAGGTAGCTCAAAAAAAAAATTCAGTCCACCGCATAACTTTCCGAAGAAAGATACGAGTGAGAAAACCTGATTTCTGTGTTGTATTTGTCGAGTTGAGTGGTATATATTGCATTGCTGAAAGTTGTTTGTGTTCGGCCGTGGACTCTTCTAATGTCAGCGACTTTTCTTTTGACGGTTTTACTTCCAGTGGTTTGGTTTATGCTCGGACATTTTTACGGTCGGATCTAGTAGTGATTCACGAAAGAGCCGATTATTGGTAAAATTACGAGTGCGTGCAAGGTTGGCGTAGAATAGGTGGATTAGCTTCTTATTTATCACAGATGGGAATTTTACGACATAAACCTTATCAACGACTTCGCAGCAGACCCTGGTAAAAGGACTAAGGTAAGAAAGAGGCGATTCTTAAGGCTATAGAAAAAATTATAATCCATCAGTCGGGAGTATAACATTTATAGGTATGCAGACAAAGATTCTGCAGTCAAGAGACACGGTAGATGCGTAAATACACGTATTGGTACGCAAAGAGGTTTTTTTAAACGTTATGGTTCCACAAGAGTTTGAAAAATAATTAACAATGTGTCGACAAGCCAACATGTAATGTGTAAAGAATGTGTAGTGACGATTAGCTCATCAGCTATTCACAGCCACGATATTCAACGTAATTTGGCAAACAACAGAGACATACATTTGTAACAATAATAATAATATCAATAGGAAAAATCTTTATTCGATTTATAAGGTATCTGGCAGCAGATCACCACAGACCATAGGAGTATAGCCAGATGGGCTTAATCGGAGTTAATTATTGGAGAACGCTTGGTCTTTAAGCTCAAATGGGAGGGCTTCTCTAAGAGTGGGTTCAATTGTTTAATTCGGTCGCTAGCTTCGCCCATGAAGTACTTGACGTGCAAGCAAAATTCTTTTTAACGTTGACTCCCAGGTGCGCCGTTACAGAGGTTGTCCGGCACAGGCAAGTAGTTGGAATCTTGAGCTTGGGCCTTTTCCAGGTGCGTTGAATCCAACTATTTCTGACCTAGAGCCATATTCATGTTAGTCTCCTCTCTATAATGGGATTGAGTTTAGTTTAACTTTCGAAGCGACAACAGATTTACCTTTTTTGGAGTTTCCTAAACATCCTCCTTTCCCCTCGATTTACCTCCTTCTCCAACACACACAGCTCTCTACAGACACGCGTCTCCCAGTGCTCACTATAGACACTCCTCTATCAACTCTCGGGCAAGTCACAGCTCTACTCACTCTCTCTTCCCTTTACGCTCCTGTGCAACCAGTTCATGTACATTCAGAGCCCCCTTGTGTCGCGCCTTGTATACTCACTCAGACTCAAATCGTGTTTTCATTTAAAGTGTAATACAGTCCTTCTCTGACGCTCACCGAGCTCTCTTTTATTTATCAACTCTGTTCTCAAGCTCCCCCTCTCGTGCACCCAACTGAGATGTTCCCAATAAGCCCACCATTAGCAACTTTACATTTCGCCTTAGTGGTTAACAACCGGCAACATAATAAAAGTCTGACTCAGGGAAATGAACGAATTTGAAGGTTTTTTTATGTGTGCAGTTATTAAATAACATAGTGAAAGTTGTCATGTACGGTTATGTTATGAAACTCACACGTTTCTGCAACTTACTAGACTCAAGACGAACGAACGACTCCCACGTTTGTACATCATCCAACGATGAAGTGTCTTTCGGTTATTTCACGTAGTCTTCTTTACGCAGCGGGGAATTTAATTTATCGAGTGGCCACATCAGAGAGAATGGGAAATTTTTTATTGGACCCGAGGTTGACTTTGCATGGGCTGCACGAGTGGATGTTGATTTCTTTAAAAATTGATACGCTATCAGAAACAGAACTACGCAGGTTAACGTTACAGCAGTCCGCGCATAACATCCCTTCAATTCCCTTGAAAACTCAATTTAACCAGCTGTTTACTAGAAGTTTATTTTGGATCAATGTTATTCCGCTCAGTCACTTCAGCACAAGATGCCGAAAAAGTTGTGATATAACAGAAGAGCCAAGTCGTTCCTGGCTGACTGGATTTTTGCTCTGGTTCGTCTGGATGAAACATTGCGACATACAGCTGCGTATTTTCTTCAAATTTCTCCAGTTCTTGACAACAAGCAGAAGAGGGTTGAGTTGTTTTCCACTCAGAAAGAACGTCCACCTGAAGAAATCAAACTGCTACTCGCGCCCTCTTGAATACACGTCGCCCATGTTTATATTTACAACTATACAGTAAATGAAGCTATCGATCCCTTCACACTCGAGGAAATTAGCATCTTTCCGAAACTCCGAGGAGAGAAGAATACCGTGACATCCTATGGCCGCGAATAGTTCAATGATTGACCCGGTTTTGCTCGGTGAGAGGAGGTTAGTCGTGAGAAAAATATGTTTAAGGGTAAAAATCTTCGTCTCTTCCAGAATTCATTATGCAGAAATTACACGCTCAACGGCCGACATATTGCTCGTATCACACACTCGTTATCCAAGGAGACGTTACTGAAGCGGGCTCTTTTATATAAGGCAACAATGGTTACTTCCTGTCAGACGGAGACATTTCAGTTGTCGAACTTTCCTTTGAATCGAGTTCATTATTTTTTGAATACTAGTCAGTCAACAGTTTTCAGTTGAGATCTCAACTCGCAACAATATTCATATAATGAGGTCGTCCGTTGTCACCCAGCATTTGTTGCCGCACTATTTACGACATCCTGCACATACCGTAATGAAAACATCACGTACACAATCAGCAGACAATAACGCTTCAATAAATTGAAGTACATTTGAAATATTGATTGAAGGCAGCTGACGGTGAAACTACCAAACATGAGTTATTAGCTCACTATGCGCAAAAGTTGTGTGTTCCAGTCTTTTCTTAGTTCCCGAACCAACGTATTTATTTCACTTTTCTCACAAAGGCTGCACCAAAGTTCAAATGCATAGCGTTAAAGCTGTTAATGAATTTATCTTTGCACCTATCATCGTTAGCGTGGCCATTTACTTAGCTAACATGAGCTATTTGGATCATGTTTAGCACTTTTATTTGGCTACTGAACGGCTCAGTTTGGTTTAATTGCATTAATTCGATCTTTTTATGCGTAATCTCAATAGGAATACATTGACAAGCAAAATGAATTTTGTCAATGGTGCGGTTTTACACGAAAAATTGTTCATTGAAGTGAGGCGAAGAGATGCATAACTGTCTGAGAAAGAGTTTCTGTAATTATTTCTTCGTTTAAAGTAAAACTAATATAATCAAGTGGACAGACAAATATAATAATTAAAAGAGTTTATTTTAGTAGGTGCGTATTTCTCGAGTTTTTGATTAATCACTGGTGAATGTTAGATCCACTGGCAAACCATAACGTAAATAATTTGGTTTTTATTTCATGAATCAGTTCAATCGTTTTTTCAGAAATCAACCACTCAAAAAGTAAATGGTTCAACTTCCGTGGATTCGGGAATACTTCGTTGGTTTTGGATTGGACAGTGTCTCTAATGAGATTCATAATAAAACTAACTCTCGGGGCACCTAGGGCGTAGTTTTAGACGTGGTGATCACGTTACGCCGCACAACTCCCTCACCGTAGGAAGGTGTTGAAGATGCAACTTTATCGTGAGACCGGGAACGAATGATCCCTCGTGAGTTTGGTTTGTTTTTAGGTTATTGTTCGCTTCCATGAACTTTTGCCATGTTCAGACAACCCGTGCAGGAAGCAGGGGGCCGTATTGAGCAACTACTGAAGGTTTCCGCTATGCGATAGGGTTTGCCTTTAAACCATGCTTTCGCTCAATATTACATCAACAGTTTAGATTACACAAATATTATGGAAAAAGGCAAGCAACATCATAAAACCACAAAATTATCATTCTTGGGAAAATACGAGGGGAAATATCAAAAATGTCGAATAAAAACTATTTTTGAGCGGTTTTTCTTTAAAAGGTTCGGTCAAATGATACTAGAGATTTCAGACAAATAAACCAATAATAAAGCTCATAAGATAATTAGCAGCAACTCAAGGAATTCCAGAATTCGGACCGCCGACGTTCCACTTACGACCGTTCTTCACAGTTTTTACCCGATAACTCCAAAATAGTAAACACGGCCCTTCTAAAACACTCGTGATGAGAGTCTCATAAACCTCTTGACCACCTCCTTCATCAAGAATGGTCGTAGCATGAGTAGAAGCAAATCAATAAATTCCGGAAAGCGCTACTCCATTCTATGTAAAACACGGTTTCATCCTTTATTTGGTTAAAATTAACCAAGTGGAAGTGGATTAGACTGTTTAGTAAAGCAATGAAAATCGCCGAACGTACGTGGGCTCGCGGAAAGTTGTATGATGTGTCACACCAAATATTTCTTCGAGTTTCACCAGACGAAAAGAGGTTTTCAAGAGCGTTGGCATAATTTTCTATGACGCCATTTACTACTTCATGAAAATCGTCACAACCGATTGAAGATGAAAAGCATCCTACGAAGAGCTATAATTGCGATTCAAGTCGAGTACATCCTTGAAGTAACTTGAGATTTACTACGTTATTTAGTAAAACGTTCAGGAAGTCACCCCCATTCTAATTCAATTAATAAAGCACCGATGACAGTTATTTACTTTACGGCCGAACGAGTCGCTAGGGTCATCGTAGTAACCGTCAACCTTGAAAGCAGCCTACTTTGCAACATTGACCAATTACTCGATTAGACCGGTGGCGGTACCAATCACGACAAATCTGGCGATACAGTTGTAAATATTAAACCTAAGGAATTCCTATCGGATTCTATTGAAGAGGATGCGCAAGGTAGACAACTTTCAAATGCGGATTGCGACGAATTCCTTCAGCACGACACGTCTCTAAGGAGAGACAAGAAGGAAGATTTATCGGTCGTTGGAATAATGCCGTTGTTGGTCCCCGTTGCGCGTCCTGGTGGGCCATTTGTAGGCAGAACGGGCTGCTAGATTACATTACATGATATATATATAAATATAATGCACCTGTTTATCGTATTAACTGAAGGTTCGTGTGCAGAAATGCGCTCAATTGAATACATTTTTCCGTACGAAACAACTAAGAAAGAATACGTGATATAATCACTTCCTGAAGAACTCAACGAAGGTGTTTTTCTCTATCATTTGATTTGTTTTGATCTAAATTCAAAATTTTATCTTATTAGTCTATGTCATTGTTGGTATCTGAAGTTACCTAAGCCGAAATGGCAAACATTTCAGAATATCCCGCTTTTATTCAATTCAGTTTCAGGTTTGGTAATGAGAAAAACCGCAGGAGGTTCCAAGTTCATGGATGGAAGGGTGTTGGGAAGAGAGGGGGAGACAGAAGGGGTAAAATCGCATTATTTTAATTGGTTTTAATTTTACTTTTGTTCGATTCAGCTTCCGATAAAATTCACCTGTGCTTCTCAGGAGTTTGAAAAGTTGTCAAAAGAAGAAGTAAGTAAAGGGGTAAGCACATTACTGATTACTGTGCAGAATAAATACAGTAAAATTACGATATTTTTGAATGTCGATAGATGTCTATTATTTCTTCATCGATTTAGTTCTCAATCTACCTCGGTTATGCTAAAAATCGTTTTAAGAGTGGGAGGGGGTAAACACCAATTATAATTTTTTAACGATTTTCAAAAGGTTTCAATTATTCATTTTTGCTTATCAGTGAAGTATGGCGATGAAATTGATAATATTAGGCAAGTCGATTATTGTAAAAAAACGGATAGTAAATTCCTCGGAACATGCGATTTGAACTAGAATTGCCCAAGTTACTGTTTTACGTTCCTTAATTCTCTTGTAATCGGCTACCTAGAAAAATATGAGCTTTCTGCGGACATCATTCTCGAAGTACTGAGTCTGGTTTCTGTTAAATAAGCCCATAATAACAGCATGCCCTACCGGTTTGAGGGATTGAACGATAGAGATGGGCAAGGAACTGCGGAAAAACGCTTACTGATACACCCATCTTGTTCTTAGCCCTTTCATGCACCTGTGCTCCAACCCTGGTTTTCTACTATAGTCCATCCAGCCATATTTTCTTCTTATCTTGTCACATGAATATAAGATAATAGCTTACAGATGCTACGCAAACGTCCAATATCATCGCAGGTAGCCCGTGTCAGACTTTTTTGCACTAGCTTCGCTAGAGAGTTGAATACATTCCGAAGACCTCTTCCAAGGTCCACAACAACGTGGCTGCCTGGAGAAAGTCGACCCCGATGTATAGCCACTCCTCTCGTGTCATAGATGACCATGTGAGTCTTCTGTCTCTTCTCCCTGTCACCACCACACACATTTTTCAGGCGCCTCAGAACGGAAACTTTGGGTTGTCGAATGTAAAAAACGAAAAAACAGAGCTCGGCCACATATTTTACGAAGGTTCACTTCTATACGGATAACCTCGTTGTCCTATACCGCTTCCGTTTCCAATTAACGGTGCAGTAGACCGACTAATTGACGGTGGTGACGAAATAAATAAAGCCAACGAAAATTTCATTTTGAGAAAAAAGTTGGCCCATGCCGCTTTCGTCCCATTATCCACACCAACGCAAAGCTACTCCATTCTAATTGCACCGAAGTGGGGACTTCCTGCTTCATGAAAACGATGGGACCTACGGTTTTTTTTTCTACATCCGCGCTCTCCTAACCGTACGCCAATATCAACAAAAACTTAATTATCGAAAATCGAACGTCTACCTAAAGTGACAGCGGTGGGCAAGTACTAAAAATAAAGTTCGTGCTGGGCAGACCCTCATTTGATGGGCGAGTATTCCAAGTGCTCCAATCTGAATAAGCGTAGCATTTTCAACCACGCGTCGTTATATACAAATTTCGAAATCGACCTCTTCCTATTTCGTCGGGAACGTTATACGTTGATTCCGCAGCCTGTGGATATTCGAGAGCATAAGGGCGCTGCATATACGACAAAATTTCTGGAGAACAAATCAGAGGACTTGGCTAGCTGAAAGTACACCGTAAGCGTGAATAAAATCGGAGTAGTTCCTGCGAACACTACCGGTTTGTTTTATGTTCGAATTGGTTAAATTGAGAGTTACGGAAATAATTGCTAGGAACAAAATATGGGTACAGGTTTCTGGAATGAACATAATGACACGTTGACATTTCGAAACGTAAAAAAACACGATTTTTAGCACATTTTGGTTATCTCCGTTGAACAAACTATCAGAGAAACCAATGTTTATGGTTAACAATTCATAGATATTCACTGGTTCAAGACCGACTGCGTTTTATGTAAATCAGCTGTCATTCTAAAAAAAAATCAAACAACCTCCTTTTTGCATACGTATGGACAATAAACAAAACGAAATTTCTTAAAATGGAATATTTATCCTGTAGGCAGGAGACATTTTTGATCGAAGCAATAGATTTGTCACTCCGCTTTGTTTGTTGTTTCATTCACGTTGTCAAAATGAAGAAATTCTTCTTGTGGTGTAGGAAAATGTTGAAACTTATAAAGAAAGTGGGAAACTACTTAAACATTCTAGAATTGCAATGCGCTTTAATACGTAATAGTCTACTCTCTTTCTTTTTAATTTCTTTGTTCAGTACAAATTTTGCAATTGATTTTCAACTAATTTTCAGATAAAGCAACTCAAAACATGAAGGCACTTTTTAGCCTTCAAACTAACGTATCTCTTTCAATTCAAAATATTATGTGGCAATTACGAACTGCAATAAGCCTGAAACCCGTCAAAAATTATGTCATCAAGACGTTAAAAACTGATTGCATAACTTCATTGTTGTTAACTGAAAGTAATATTTATATTAATTTGTTACATACTGTTGACAACGTTTTACGAAAATAATCGTTCATACTTTCGAAAAACTGGTAGTCTGGTACAAACCTCAGAAAATATTCATGTTTCTATAGTGATAGAACGATGAGTATTGTTTTTTTTCATAATTATTGATTGAGTTAAAAATATAAAAGCTCATAAAAAATCATGAAAACGTTATAAATACTTTTGAATGCGAATTTGTTTTAAAAATGCGTCTTACGTTTTACTACCACTTTCATTTCACAACTGAAATCTCCATTGGAATCGGTTTCGGGCCGTAAAACCGTATGGGGATATGAGAAACTATTTTATAGCGACGGAACTACATTCAGTACGGCAGGCCGAGTTGAGAGAATATATTAAACAATATTGCTACACATTTGACGTTTTTCAACATTTATGCGTGTTTGATGAATGGTCGTGTACTGAGGACGGTATCCTTTTTCGTGAGAGAATATGAAGATCCTACGTTCTTCAATAACACGATGCAAGAAAATATTTTCGGAGCAATTACAAAATTTACAGCTGTATTCAAAATAATTTAAGTGCCAATCCATTTGTAAAAGCTCACGAGAAAATATTGTGAATTAAGAACTTATCGTTTAGCTGATAGTTTAAGAAATGAGGTTGTAATAAAACTACTAAATGACTCAAAATATTGTGAACTTTTTAGATAGTATACGAGTATAATAATTTCGGCCTTGTCGGTCTCCTTCAGAAGTACTTTAAACAACCCCGAAATTGCCAGCGGACGAGCGAAATTTAGGCGTCCAGGCATTTAAAAAAATAATAATTCAGGTAGACATTTTCAGGTCAATTTGTTCTGGTTCGCAGAAAAAGATGTTTTTCGTTTTTCACCTTGCGGATCTTTATATTAAGAAAAAGCGTGAGTAAACTGTACGCTTTGTTAACTGTTCTGGAAAAATTTTTCGTACTCTGTCTATCCCCTGCGTAAGAAAACTCCTAGTTCTGCCAAGATAAACAAATTTCTGGCGCTGTCGATTGAACTAATTCGAGAAATCTCACAAGAGCTTTCGTAACCCTTCAATAACTACGTCAGAAAGCCCAAAGGATGTCATTACAAGGTCACACACTCGTATCAACACGTGTGTATACGTGTGACGAGAAATAGCCACGAGAAAAACAGTTTTTTTTAAATTCGCTTGATAAAAATTATTTAGTTCGAACGATTTTCTAGTAAAAATTAGGCGAGCTGATTACATTTTGTGGTAATGAGTTGCATCATTGTCGAGCACGCTGGGAAGTTAACTGGAAATCATACCTTCTCGGATGAGTCGATTTTAAAGCCCCCCCATAAATGTTGTTGACCGAAAAATGAGAAATACGAGCAACAGATAATATCAACGAATGTGTATGAGCTTATTCTTACAAGTCACACACAGTGACATTTTCAGGACATTTCGTATAGATTACATTATAACTGTTTCCCTTTTTCCTGGTGTTAAAAATAATACAAAAAATTCCAATTACACTCAACTCAAGTTGTGACACTGCTTGTGAAATGATGCGAGAAACCTGAAAAGTCGTCTAAAAGTTATCGAAAATTCACGATTCCAATATTTCTGGATCCTAATCTCAGTATCAGTTTTCCAACGGGCTGCTCAAAATTATTAAGTTCTTCGTGAATATACAAACGTGTACGAACTTTTGATGTTTCTAATGAGAAAAGCGCAACGAGAAGTGAATTAATTTTTGTAATTAATGTCTTCGCAATAGTTTTTTTCGGAAGTTCGTAGTCTGTCGAACGGTTGAGGCGTTTTTTTTTGTTAGTACTATTAAACTGTTGCAGGCATATGGTTATATACTCGAATACTTACATCCGGTACTCGTAAATGGATGTCGATAGGTCTGCCCACTCATTCGATAGTCGTGTCAGGACGAGGTGTTTTTCAATTTAAAAATTTCGTATACTCGTTTCAAATGTTGGTTATATGATAGAATTCATCAATATTAAATTATTATTTGGTTTCGAGTCAGTGAGTTGATTACCTTTGTTAGAGGTGGCTTTTGAGATTTAGTGTGTTATGGTGAGAGGTTGATCCGATGGAGTTGGTAGTCATAACAAGAATCTTTAAAAAGACTTGCTTCCGTTGCATTTGTCTGGGATTGTATTTGACCAAAATGGGAAATGAACGGTATTTACCGACGCAAATAGTTGAAGAGCGATCTGCTAAATGAAAGATAGCTATTTTGTATAGATTTACTAATTTAAAAAAATCTTCTGCGTCGAAAATGGTTTTTCAAAGCGGCCTAGTTGTTCCCAACAACGAACCGAATGATCCCGGATTAAACGGCGAAAGAGTGAAGCGTGCCCTATTAGCGACCGATCGAACTCAAGTTTTTCAACATGCGAGGTTGGAAAAGAAGAGCATCTTCAACCGGCTACCGTTGTGAAAGCCGCAGACTGTGGTCGTGGTGTCACGATGCTCCCCCTCGTTGGAAGGGTTCGCATCGTCCTTGCGCCGTCTTTACCACAGGGTTACCTTACCAGCACTCGTTCCTTAACCCTTCCACTGGATCACTATATATATTGTGGGGTAGCTTCTTCAATTCTACACAGTACTGTCCTACCTCTTCTACAGCTATGTTCCCAAAGGTAAGCGAACGAAACTGAAAAAAGTCAAAAGGATCTTAAAGGTATCAAATTGTTCTGTTCAAAGGAATTTCACTCGCCCTCCCACGGTTCAGTTATTATTCGCGTACTAATTTTCCATCGATCTCTAGCAGTTTTAACGGCATTCAGTCCTTTAGTTTGAATGATTTCACGAAATTTCCACATTTTATTGTTTCCTTTACGAAGACGCTCAGTTATAATTAAGATATTTCAAACTTCTTCACAGATTTTGGTATGTTGATAATTCATTAAATTGCTATCTTTGAAAGGAACTGAGGATTCACTCACAATTCACTTCCCTGGGAATTTACTTAATTTTAAAGTTCAACGTTTTTAACACAAAATCGAGAAAACTAGTGTAAAAATAATTTGAATTTATCGTTACTCCATTAAATCAATATTTTCAAGAGACGATAGCATTTTATCAAAATTGAATCTTACAACGAATCGCTGACTGACTGAAAGTTGAAATTCGAGATTTCCCGCTGATATTTTATAGCTGATCTTCGAATTGAAAAAATATTCATCGATTTCAACCGCTTTTCCTCGAACCCAACTACCGGATACCGCTGGCGTCCATCATATCAGCCGTTACTCAGCAGACCGGTGACCACAGCGATTTCGCATTACGGATTTCACGATAACTGAATGCGGTCGGAGGCGAAACTGTGGAAACAGAGCTCATCCATTATGCGTTCACAGCCCTTCAGAACGCTTTGGAGCTTGGTCTTCTCCCTCCGACCAGTTTATTGCCCGATTCGGTCTCTTGTCTTTGGAAGGACGTGCGCGGATGATTTGATTGGACCCAGCTCGCTAACTGCGAGATCCCTTGGAAATACAGGGGTGTGAAACTGTGAACTAACCCGTTCCAGTAATGTTAACGGCAGTAATCCGTTTCATTTCCAGAAACCTGTCACCCGGCTCGTTGGGCTCGATGAGACGCTCTATTTCCGTTACCCTGTTCAAGATTCAGAATTTCAAATAATCGGAGCTTAGTTTTAATTGAGCTAGGCCCCCTTAAACGTGGGCTCGTGAATCGTGAATACTGAGTTCGCGTTTTCGGAGTTACATGTCTTCGCGCTTCTTGAATCTAAAGACCAAAATGAGGAAAAATAATAATTAAAAAGATGTTATTGTCATTATAATTTTCGTTATTTGGAAGTTTTGTCAGTTCTACTTCTATGGACATCTTTCAGACGCTTTGTCTGTAAGTGGAACTCCCTCATAGAACTGATCCAAACCGACAGACCACAACCTCAGTCCAAAATTAAAGTACACCGACCGTTCTAGAAACGGATTCATGAAAAAACACGAGAGCATTCATGTTTGTGTGACAGCAAACAAGAACACAAAAACGCCCAGACCACATTTCTCTACTGATTTTGATGATCGTTTCTTCATTCAATTTATTTTTCAGTATAGTTACGTGAGGGAAAACATTCAACCAAAGTCCCTGCAATGTTACTTGTCAATATTTCAAACTACCTTACTCGTAACTCAAATTATTTTCTTCCGTTCGTCACCACAGGTGCTCATTCTCGTGTCGTTGGTGTGGGGAGCGGTTCACGCTGATGCGCCGACTGCTCAGTACCTGCCTCCTGGTGGAAACGGAGGTTCCAACGGGTACGCCGCCAGCCGCAGTGGAAGCAGCTACCCTGGAAGCAGTGGAGGCGACAACGGTTACGGAGCAACCGGTGGAACTTACAGGGAAGCTGAAGAGGGAGGACAAGTAAGTTTCGTCGTGAATTTAGGAAAATATTGCCCGAATGAAGCCGTTTTCGGATTAAGAGGATAATTGCCGTCATGAGATATATTTAAAATTATTTTAATTCTCTGTGGAACATATTACTTAATTTTTTCGTGAGCCCCAACACACTTCAGTTTCCTTACGAAATGAACTTTTTTCCCCCTTGTTTTTGTCTGTTATTTCGTTCTGACCCAAACATTAAAAAAATCAAAATAAAGTCAACGTGAGATCTCTTTTGTATATGCCATAAAGTAAGGGACACGCATAATCTCTCAAAGCAACAAGAACTCATGGCTGCCATGTGCAGGTATTTGCTATGGGAAGTCACTAACATATATAAACAAAATGTTGCCTTTGTGGGTGAACGCTTCAAACCAATTTCTTCACAAAATTATGATTCCTGACGAAATCACAGAGAGCGCTACAATAGTAATAACTTACTGCACAAAAAAAGCTTCGTAGAGCGATTTCAAGAGTGGCTCCCGATTTCTACTGCCTACTTTTGAAAAGTTGTACTGAATGCTTACACTATCAAAATCGCGCATTTCACTATTTGCACCATTCTTCACTAATAACTTGAATCAATGCGTTCATTTTGTGACTACAGCCGGAACCCTTCAGCTTTGCTTACGAAGTTAAGGATGCCGACAGCGGGAACGACTACTCTCACAAAGCCGACAGCGACGGAAACACCGTCAAAGGAGAATACAAAGTCCTCCTTCCCGATGGCAGGCGTCAAACCGTCACATACACCGCTGATGAACAGGGATACAACGCTGATGTTCAGTACGAAGGCGAGGCTACCGTCACTGGTGGAGGAGACGCTACCCGCAATGAAGGTAACTTTTGTCACTATAACTGAAATTTACAACCAGTTGCAGTTCTTGTAAATTTGCTTTACTATTTCGTAATGTAAAGCGCGAATGCTGTTCAAGAAGTCAACGATTAGAGTTGATGGGAACCGCTAAAATCCTTCAAATATCGATATAAAAATATTTTAAAGCAGTGACGGACTTGAATTTTTATATCACAAGTCAACAACTTTTTATTGCACGCTGGTTTGATACAGGAAAAATTTTTAATATAATAACTACTCAGTTTCAAAACTCAAAGACCGTCATTGGTCACAGCTTTCATTTCTATAACCGACCAAATTTCATGTGGCACATAATACCGTGCCATGTGCTCAAACATAATGAAGATTGAATTGGACCTTGGTTGTCCCTCACGAGTCCGGCCCTAACCCATCAAATCAGAAACCATATTCAATCATTTTGAACAGCGAAGCGGAAAATTGGAACGGAAAATGAATGTTTCTCCAACGAGCTTTTTAAAAATAGTCAGACGCAAGGGTGGTCCCCGCTTTTGATATTAGCTCTCTCTTTCTCTCTGTTAGGGCTATTATCTCAACGCCTCTGGGCTCATTCGTTCCCGCGACCAGTGTGGTGTTTTCAAACGTGCCTTATCGCTTTCGCCCATTGAAAGCGACACATCGCGTTTTCAAGCCGCCCTTAAATCTGCATTTATCTCACCGCAGAAATCGCTGTTACTTCTTTTTTCAAAAAAAAAAACTGCAGTGCAAAACTGTTGGACAGTTATTATTTTGAAAGCCGTCGCCTGACAGTAAATCATAGATGTTGAAATTATTGTGTGACTATTTTGCACACACCTCGCGGTAATACGACTGACTTCGTACGCCAGTGCTGTCTTCAAAACTGTGTACTAAACCTCACAATTTTACTCACTGTGCGTTGTATTCTCGTATCATTTTCAGGTTCAGCTCCTGGCTACCCATCAGGAGGCCCAACTGGCTCTGGGGCATTCCTTCCCACAGCTGGAGCTCCTGGAACTGGATTCGGCGCCTCTGGAAACGGAGCTGGATACCCAAGCGGCGGTCCAGCAGCAGCTCGCCAAGGCTCTACCAACGGTAATAGATACCTCAGATTTCAGTTCCGCTGAAATTCCCATTTTTGCATTTATAGTTTTTCATGGTCTGCTAGTTGAAAGAAATCAATCACGTTCTCGTCGTCTAAGCTTTTTATGTCGCACTTTCAAATATCTACATTTACTCTTTTCCCGTTTCAGGATTCCCCAGGCCAACTTCGAACTACCTCCCACCTGGAAAGTGATGAGACAGCCAACAGGAGGTCGCTTCAAGAAACGAATTTGAACTGACCCAACCTTCCTAGACAAATTGAAACCCCTTAGAGATCAAATTACGTATTATTTTTTATTATGTTTGCGTTACGCGTAGCTCCGATTTTTTATTTATTCAACGTGCAAATCAGATCAATGGATTGGTGTCATGACTTTTTCAAAGTTGCCAATTGGAAACTGGCCAATGTGAGTGATATGTCTATTGATTAAAACAATGAAGCAATAATTATACTTGGTTCTTTTTCTTGATCCCTCTTCGAAATTCTCAATAGGATTACTTCAAACCTTGGAAAAACACAACCAAATACACCGTAATAGCAGGAAGTCCCACAGCCCTTGGAGAAATGGTGGTGGTCTGATAGTGAAGTGTTTCAATTGCCAACGTGAGAATTACTTTTCACACCCGATGCGGTGAAAATGTTTCCCTATTGTGGGCAATCGCATTCGCCGGTTTTTATCAAATTTATGGTACAACAGAAATGTGTTTGGGAGGCCCTTTCTTCAGCCCGAAGAGGTGGCAAATGCAGTAGTTGCGGATATCCTCCGCTTTGTGCAGGAGTGGTGGGGGCGCATAGGTGACGTCACACCAAGTGAGACCAGTGCCGTGGGGCCTGGGGGTGGTGCAGGTGGGCCATGATCCGAGTATCATGGACGCCCTTACAATAGGCCCGTTTGTGGCTGCAGTGAGGGTATTGCCTGCATCCACCGTTTCAGGAAAAAAAAAGGCACAACAGACGCATATACAGATGACAAAGCTGCGTTCATTACACGGAAAGATGAACACATGACTCGGTGGAAAGTCGACCTGGCCATCTTGACCGCCACAATTTACAACTCTCAATATATGCAGTGCATCTGAAGAAGTGATTTGACGTCTCTTTTTACTTTCCTTGGCTCTACAAAGTAGAAAGGGAAGTTATGTAATCGGCTGATAAAAAAATTTTGAGTTTTCTTCAGATCTTCACGTTTCAGAACCTCCTGAGTCCGAAAAACACTATTTGGGAAAATGGTCTGTGTGTGTGTGTGTGTGTGTGAACGATTTTTAGAGAAAACCACCGTACCAAATCAGCTCAAACTTCAAATCTCGCCCGCAGGTTACCATGGGACTCCAAAATAAGGGTATGAACAAAATCCACCGAAATTTAACTATAGTTATCATAGTGATCAAAACACCAAATTTTTTTCTCAAAAACAGCTCTAACGATTTTGATTAATTTTTTTATATTGATAGCTCTCAATAAGGCAACTATACCATAAAATTCCCATTCGTAGGAAAATGACGAGAGCAGCACAATAAATAATCAAAATTTTCGACGAAAAGCGTTGTTAGCGCAGTTTTTTCCTTATAAACTCCGCTGGGATGTTAGTAGAAAGTTAAAGAAAATTGATATTGTAGTCCAATCCAATACCTAAAGTGTGAGTGTTTAAAAACGCTCATGAGGTACATGGGGCTCACTTCAGAAATTCCTGAATTTAAACTACCGCCGTTTCGCTTTCTGCCAGTTCTAACAGTTATTACCTACTAACTCTGCAAAAGTGATTACTATCCTTCTTCAAAAAATTCGTGTTTACAGTCTCATTAATTATCTATGTACCAATTGCTCAATAATGGTCCTGGAATGAGTACGAGCAGCACAATAAATTCCGGAACTGTAAGCGCTACCGCTTCCTGCTGCTGTGACGTGTTGTTTGACCATGTTCAAAGGAACTGAGTGATAAATGAATTGAGTAAGTAGAATTAGCCATGTACAAAGTGAATTGTTGTAGAGCTAAGGAAAGTTATGTGTTGCAACGCACCAGATGTTTAATAGAACATTGACTTTGATATTAATTCAAGAATGTCGTAGTTGAGATCAACTCAATAAATTGATTTACGCGAAACACGAGAGAGCTACAATCTAATGATTGTCGTATAATATTAATATTTTCCTAAGAAAATCTTCTTCGTCCGGAAGTCTTATTTTTTACTTTCCTTGGCCCTATGGAGTAGGGATGAAAGTTAAGTAATCGGCTGAGCCCTTGATTTTTAGTTTATTTTTTATATTTGCAAGTTCAAGGGAGTCCTAAAAATATCGCCCATGTGCGAATGCGTTCATGTGCAGATGTGAGTCTGTGTGAGAGATCCGTAGATCCAAAACAGCTCAAATGTGATATTTACCCTCAACAATCATCAATCAACACCGGACGAGAAAATGAGGAAATCAACCAAGTCGGTCCAAAATTAACTATAATTATCCCAGCGATCAAAAATCTCCATATTTTTCTCAAAAATGGCTGTATTGATTTTGATTACACGTTTCGTACAAACAGTAGACAGTAATGTAACCTTTCTGTAAATTGTTCAGTGGTAGGGGTATGGGACTACCAAAACAAATCATAAATAATTTCGACGACAAGCAATTTTAATCATGTGTTTTCATTATTTACTTTCGCGGTGTTTTCCCTGCGATTCCAACCTCCAGAAAAAATCTTGTTGACAGTCTCATAAATTATTTCCAAAAATTATGTTTACGTTTACGAAGCATTCTATCTAGGAAAAAATGAGTATGTTGTGAGTTTAAACAACATACTGTGGGTGTTTATGTCGTTTTTGGGAAGAGTATAAAAACGTTTTTGATTCAGCTGTGGTGTAACAGAGGCTCGCACCCGGTTTTGTTACCGTTTCGGTTTTGCTAGACTTCAACACTGCTTTCGGCTGTATCGATTTGCACGTTCCGCTGCGTAGATGTCGACAAGAGTTTGCTCCTGATGGACAAATGGCAAGCCCGGTGTGAAAATGCAGGAACGGGCAGACGCATTTTTGAGATATCCCCTGAAGTGAGGTGGAGGTTAAAGTGTGCTGAAGTCAGTCCAAGCCATAGATCGTCCAAGCTGTACACTGGACACGGGTGTTTCAATGGAAAGCTGCTGCTATTCAGGAGGAGGAGCTCGAGAATATGCCCCTGCGGACACGGGAGTGAAACTGCCAGCCATATCTTAAGGGAATGCAGTTTCTATCTAACAAAGAGGGTGTTGCTCATAGGAAGCGCCCGCTATGAAGGGCCGCTGAACGTATTAGTGGTGCAACCAAACGGTGGTAGCAAGATGGAGACATTGCTGAAAAATGGCACAAACGGCGAAGGCCAGGCCCCAATATGGGTGGTAGATAGGCAGTTTACGGGTACGGCTTGGTGTTTAGGCTAGGTATCAACCTGTGATAGTAGGATAGGCATAGCATAGGATTGGTGGGTTGGAGGGGAGGAATGAAGAGTACTTGCCCTCCTCCCATCACTTAGTCTGTTAAGATGTAAGCAGGGGGCAGATTCTGCCCGGCAGAATATCCAGTACTCCTCCTGCGTTATGGATGTAATTTTAGTGTATGAATGTAAGTTATTCGGAGTGTATGTATATGTGTTATGAGTAGTGTAAATGTCTAGATGTTAGAGGCGGGCAGTGCCGGGGGATGGGCTAGAGGGGCATTAATCCCTGATTGTCCGCCAGGATCAGGCAATGATGGGAAAACTCCAAGACACAAGAAGAGGGAGCAGAGTGCCTAGCCCGACGATCCAATCAGTCTAGGCAATAATGGGAAAACTCCAAGATACACGAAGAGGGGGAAGAGTACCTAGCCCGAGGGATTGTGTGCCGATATCTCCACCCCTACCTGGAGAAACAAAAATAAATAAGAAAAGACCAAATAATCTCCGTCCCAGCCATCCAAAATCCTGACGCCGCCACGAGGTCCAGCCTGGACATGCCAAGAGGTATAACGAAAGTCAGGAGGGCAGGGGGACCTGCTGTTTCCCAGGTGTGCCGGGAGGGCAAGGGTTTCTTTACAGTCAATGGGGTGACCAGAAAACCTAAATGAGGCAAGGATGAAAAAACACGGATGAGGCCACTGAGGTGCTGATGAGTTGTTATGGGCCACGTACGAAGCCTAGATGCAACCGCCTCCCCCCGGTCTGGAACAGCAGGTCCGTCGCTTGTCAGCTCATCAATTCCTACGCGTCTGTGCGCTCTCAATCAGCCATATTCGCAAATGAGTTTGACCTGAGGCCTCTGGCAGACCACAGGGCTTTCTTTTCTCTTAGGCTTTTTATTCTTCGTGCGTAAAGGATATCTCGTGTTCTGTCATTGCTTGAAATATTGTTGATCGCATTAGTTGGCTGATGACGAGCAAACTTAATAACTTGATAACCGATGAAGACCTCCGAAATGATGGTGGTGGGTTATTTAGACTTAACTTTCTCTTAATCCTCGCTAAACGCAAATTATGGCATGTTCTCAAAAATCGATCAACTCAGTTAGTGCTCCTGCAGTGTCACTCAACGCACCTTCCATTCTTTAGTTCAGTCAAGCATCTCGGCATTGTGGTATCATCGGACCTTCATTGGTAGATACATACTAATTGTAGGGCATCAGGGCGGCATTTATTCCGTCGTTGTGTACATTTTATTGCTCATCACTAGGTGCAACCGAAGCTAGAATGCGGAATGGCCTTCCTTATTCCATTAATTCCCTTCGCTTCGTCTGATCATTTACTCATGCTCTCAAGAAACACGACAACATACTGCTATTACTTCCATTTTATTCTCTTCCACTAGGACGTGATTCCTTCTGAGCTCATATTCTTGCAATTACAAGGTTGTAAACTGTTAGAACTTCGTCGTCTTCAAACGCATTATTTTCCATTCAATTTATTTACTGGTAACCGAAATAGTGTACTTCCCCTAGCCCTACCGAGGTTTCTAAAAAATCTATTTTGGTAGTCCAACCTACACGATGTCATTTTAATAACGTTTTGCGATAACTAGGAGCGAACCCTCAAATTCTGGACGAACCACTGCCGTTACACTTCAAACCATTTCTCGCAGTTTTTAACCGATAATTCCAAAACAGTAACCACAATTCATTTTAGATAAGTCTTGGGGGGTCGAATGAATCACCAATGAACGTGGTATAAATAAACGCAGTTCAATGCATGAACCTTTCGCGCCCGCAGTTTCCATGTGGAACGTAGAAAATTAAAGTACCAAGTTAATATAAGCTAAGTAAAAATATCTGGTGCGTTGCAACACAAAGCTTTCCTTAGCGCTACGTCAATTCACTTTTTACATGGCGTTTTCTACTTAATCAATTCATTTACCACTCAGTTGAAAGGAAACTTGATCAAACAACACTTCACAGCAGCAGGAAGCGGTAGCGCTTACAGTTCCGGAATTTATTGTGCTGCTCGTACTCATTCGAGGACCATTATTGAGAAATTGGTACACAGATAATTAATGAGGCTGTAAACATGAATTTTTTTTAAGAAGGATAGTAATTACTTTTGCAGAGTTATTGGGTAAAAACTTATGGGACTGGTAGTAAGCGAAACGACGGTAGTTGAAATTCAGGAATTTCTGGTGTGAACCCCATGTATCTCATGAGCGTTTTTAAACACTTGCCCTATAGGTATTGAATTGGACTACAATACCAATTTTTTTAAACATTCTACCAACATTACAGCGGAGTTTATAAGGAAAAAACCGCGCTAAAAACGCTTTTCGTAGAAAATTGTGATAATTTAATCTAGTCATTTTTCCACAAATGGGAGTTTTATGGTATGATTGCCATATTGAGAGCTACCAGTATGAAAAATTTAATCAAAATCGTTACAGCCGTTTTTGAGAAAAAAAAATTTGGTGTTTTGATCACTATGATAACTATAGTTAGCTTTCGGTGGATTTTGCTCATACCCTTATTTTGGCGTCCCATGGTAACTTTCGGGCTAGATATCAAGTTTGAGCTGATTTGGTACGGTGGTTTTCTCTAAAAATCGTTCATAGATGCACACTCAGACTGTTTCCCCAAATAGTGTTTTCGGACTCAGCAGGGTCTGAAAGGTAAAGATCTGAAGAAAACTCAAGGAAAATTTTACAGCCGATTACATAACTTTCCTTTCTACTTTGTAGAGCCAAGGAAAGTAAAAACTGATTTCATTAGTTGCTGGAGCGATAAAATCACTGAATGCATGTGGACCTGGGACTGTTGTGTGATTAGCCGCACCATATATGTAAACAATTATATGAGTAAACAGTTTTTTATTTCGAAGACTAACAATATGTGTTTATTTGTTTTTTTTCTGTCCTCATCGACCCCAGTGGATCAGTTACTTTTATTTCAGTCACTATACGCTTCCAAAGCAAGGTGGGTTCATTGTTCTTTTTTTTTAAAGTTTTTCAATGTCGTCACAAGCACCAGTTGATTCAACTGACATAAACTACAAAGAACTCTACTGTGTCACTGCCTCACGGGAATGATCCATTTTAAAGAACCTTTCGAAGACAATTTTCACCAACTGACTGTTGGTTTTATCAATTTTACACATTAAAAAACGATAACCCTGGTATATTTTACGATGAAATGTTCGCGTATCCGTCATGTGGCAACTGATTCACAATTGAAGTATTCAATACTTTGATCCCAGACATAAAGACTTAGACTTAAATGCATTCATCGCCAAACTCATTCGAGCTAATAACTTGAATATTCAAAAAAAACAAATGTCATTGCAACGACACAGAGATTCTGGCAAAGAAAAAACACTTAACTAACTGGAAGCCAACGTCGTGATTTACTTTGAAAATTTCCAATTGCAAGCGACTCAGTAAAATACGTATTTCCTCTGCAGTGACGTATCACACAACCTTTCCCCGTATCACACGATGTTTACCGCTCTACCAGCCAGTCAAATCCGTTCATTCAGTTAGTATGAACTTGGTAGAACTTAGCTCTAAGGTTTACATTGAAACTGGTACTGTTTAAGGTCTTGGAATGTATTGCGTGTTCCCTATTTCTGGCATTACTTTCATTGAGTGGCCATTTCGTGGGGAATTTATCGAACTTGTCAAGATGACTTATGTTGGTAACGTTAATGTTTTAGCTCTGGAATCACTGATAAAACACTTTGAAAAAAGTTAGTCTAAGAAACGACAATAGCTGGAATTCCTGAACTTCGTGGGGCACCCCTAGTTATTTACGATCGTTACAAACTCCCATTGTGAACGTAATTTATTGTTCGTTTTGAAGAATAAACTGCTCTTATATTGTGGTATTTTGGTTATTTTCTCGAAGATGGAAATTTTTTGTAATCGTGATGTATGTCATTTGGAAATTTCCGCTTAACAATTATAACCAACGTTTTTTGAGCCGTTCTTGTAGGGAAATATTTGATATTCTGATCCCCTAACAATAGTTAGTTTCACACCGATTTTACCCGAACCCTAATTTTGTCTGGCTGAACTGTTACCACCACAGGCCCATATGCAACGCACAGACCATTTTCCCAAATAGCGTTTAATGGCATATGGTGTTATCTTCCAGAGATGTGGTTTTCGCAAATTGTTAATACCAAACGTGCAAGGTAACAAGAGTAGGTTTACTTCGTAAATTCTCTTTTGAATTTCAACGTTAATTGATAAAATTATCACAAAGTGAAATAAGGAGCTCCTTCTAAAATACTTGAACTTAATCGTAGAAATTGCGTCGCTTAAAAGTCCTTCTATGGTTAAATTAAATTAAATTTCTGACCGTTTCGACGTGACGGGGGAGCACGCGTGTGTGCTCTTATGACGATTTACCGGACGAAGCTAAAACTTGGTCTGAAGCCGGAAGAGATAAAGCGGTATGAAACGGTGCTGCCAGATACGCCACTTGGAGATGCAAAAGAAAATCATTTTCACCGCGGATCCATTTCAGATGAATGGGGGCTTTACTCGTGCTCGTACAGTGAAATTTAGAAGAATGATGTAGACGGAGATCCAGTTGAGTCGTGGATTTGGGATGCTGATGACCCGTACACGATGATGACTGCGCTGAAAACAAGTGTCTGGTGGGGGAGACAGCGAGCCTCAGCAGGATCCTAGTTGAGGTGGACTGCAGATCGGTAGCTTATCGCGCCAAAGCACATACAACAACGTCGACCGACGCTTATTACGTAAACAAGACAGGTTTGATAAAGATAAAATTAACGAAACGCTGTGGCGTTGACATATGGATCTCAAGAGAACTTTGCTTCTTACTTTACAGGACTAAGAAAAATGAAAAGGTGCATGAACACTTTTTAACGCCAATTCGTCATGAAGCACTGCATCACGGAATTATTCTTATTTTATATTATTGCTTTTTACGTAGATAGTAGTACATAACATGCTTAGCTGAATATAAAGTGCAAAAGCTGCTAGGTGTAAGTACCTACCCGTTTATGTGTAAATGTAATTCCCAGCTATTCTATTCGCAATATGAATTTAAATCTCACCATATCGAATTACACCTTTCGCAGTTACAATAAAACCACTCGCAAAATGAATTAGACCTTTCATCACAATGAACGTTTACGGTAAACAAAATCGATAGAATAACCGAGTTTTCTTCGAGAAAATACTTGAGAAGATACTGGTTCATCCAAGCGACCGTAACTCGTCTGACGTTGTTACAAACAACGGGTCTACTGTAACTGTTCATGACTTTTCAAACAACGTCACGGACATGTACCGTTCCTCTAACTCGTCTCTTTCTTTTAAAACAAATTTGGACGAATGAGACAATAACATTTCATACGTATATCTTTTTGTAGAACATTGAGTTGAGTTATGGCTGTATATATATAATTTGTGTTCTACTCTCACCTTTAGCGGGTTTCCATGAAATGGTTACTTAGTTTTTCATATTATTAATTCAGCACGTATCCTGATAAGAGTAATGATGATATCGCGTAGCAAAAGCAGTGATTTGAGTGCGTAAAAACGGTTTAATTCACGAAAAGTTTAATTGTAATTGTGGAAGGTTGAACTCAACTCGCGAAAAGGTTAACGCAGTTTGTGAAACGTTCAACTCAATTGGCGAATTACGTATTTTTATTAAAGGATCAGTGACAGGTGGTCTAGCGGGTGCAGGGGTGAATGGGCCAGTAGCCCGGGCAGTGCTACCATTAGGTGCACTGGCGACAGTTTTCCAAACGGAGCTCTTCGCAGTGCCGGTGTGCGTGCGGGGAGCTGAAACATCTGTATAATGTGAGACAGTCAGGTTGCACTTAAGGCCCTGGCTTCTGATACTATATCATCGGGGCTGGTTTGAGAATGTCTCGCTGGTCTGAAGAGCTCACTTCAACACTGTGTTGGGTACCAGGTAGATGAATAGTAGGGAATGAGCAGAAGGCCAATCTTAGTCCTGTGAGTGGACCACGTACCATCCGTATATTTTCCCTCTCCTGACATCAGAGGGACCTCTCTTGATCGCTCCCAGAAAAGTCTGATAAATAATCGAGACAGCCTTTGGCTTATAGACAGCTCTTGGTTGTCCTTACGAAGGACTCCGATCCCACCGGGTGCTGTGCAAATCCGTTTCTCATCAGTTTGTCGGCCTTTTTATTCCCGATGAGCTTTATGAGCCTGGCATTAACTACATGAGCCTACTCGTAGTTAGTTTTGAGATGACACGTAGTTATTTTGGCGTCCCGTGGTAACCTGGGGCGAGGTATTAAGTTTGAGCTGGTTCGTTTCAGCCATTTTTGCTCAATCGCGTTCTAAGACGCACAGACTATTTTTCCAAATGTTTTTCTGACTCAGTAGGGTTGAGGAGAAATCTAAATTTTTTTACAGGAAAAGGAGGAAAGTGATAAGTTGAGTTTTCTTCAGGTCTGAAGTGACTCCAAAGATCATCAAGCTCACAGGATGTCTCCAGTTCGTCAAAACATGAAGATTGTTCTACATAAACGTTTATCACCAAGTTCATTGAATGAAGATAACAGCCAAAACGCACCAAAGTCGTGGTTTTTGGCGAAGTAAATCATAACTGAATTTTTTTAACTAAAGAAGTGTTTTCTGACAACTTCAGCCTACACCTCGTTTGTTTGTCTTCCATCCGGGAGATGGAATGGCCAGATAGAATGTAAAAACATCTCATACGACGATCATCAGCCTTACTGTGTACACTCACTAACTAGGTCCTGTATTTTTCCCACACACGCCGACGTAGAACTGCGTTTAATGAAGATACAGAGCAAACGATGTATCGTGTCGAATTGAAAAACGGAAAATTGTGCGATGTGACGCTATTCGTCAGATATTTTGAGCCAAAATAACCAACCTGATCGAGCAATTACAACGTTGTTTAGAGCGAACAGGTTTCACGACATAATCGGAGATTAAGGCCTTATCATAAAATGCTCGTTTAACAAAAAGGAGAAAAAAACGTTGATTTAAAGATGTGAGTTCCCATCAAATAAAGATGAGTTCTAATGACGACGGTGTTATTCATTTCTTGACAATTTTGTTTCTGCAGGGGATTTTGTTTTCATAAATTTTCTCATTTTTCGTGTATTAGCGCACAATGACGGGTAGAAGTTCGAGGTTCAAGGATGCGAGAGAGCTCTCTAATTTTATTTGGTAAGTTTGTATTAAGTTTTACGCTCCAGTAACTATCTCTTAAATGTTTGAGCGTGTGCATGATATTTTTGAGGACTCATGAACCGATTACTTTTAAAAAAACCTCGTCACAAAATAGCTTGAAACCTCCGCTTTTCATCAGATCGTCATGTTCGCCAATCATTCGCCAATAATTGGTTAATTATTCACCTTCCAGCTCATTTGCTTGTAGGAGTACACATAAATAACTGGTAATGCAGCAAAGAATAGACTAAAACAAATAAGTATTCACAAAAGCAAACAAACAGCAGAAAACGTCGTGCCGGTTAATTTAATTAATGATTTGAAGCGCTTGATGATCAATTTATTTTGAGCGACGGCGGTAAAAGAGGGCGAGGAAGGACATTGTTGTTTATCGACGAAAATCCCTGGTTAAACGGCCACAAATAAAAAAGTTTGGTGAAACCGACACAAAGAGAAGATTCACCAAACTTTAAAGGTTACCTTACCTGCTCTAGTTCCTCGACTCTCCCACTTTACCTCAGTGGATGACTATATATACTGTGGGGTAGCTTCTATTAATCCACTCACTACCGCCTCAGCTCTTCAACAACCATGTTCCCAAAGGTGAGCTTCCGAAGTTGAAATCAGCATTACGGTGAAAATGTTAAATAGTTCAACACCTAAGAAATACCATCATATCGATAATCGTTCTTTTTATTTAACAATAATCAGCTCTTTTATGGCAGTCGAGAACAGAATTCGTGTAGTTTAGTGAAAGAGCTCTCATTTGCCCATTTGCTTTACTAAAAAAAGATAAATTGATACTTTAATCCGTGACATTGCATTGCCAGCTTGAAATGATTTATTATGAGTGATAATTATGTAACACCAATGAGAGAAACCCCCTCCCAGTTGGTTTTTACTATTTAAAAATAATTAGAAACTCGAATTGTTGTCTCCAAGAAAATATTCGCCCAACTTAAAAGGTTAGTTCAACTCCCCACAGTACCTACCTTACCCCTCAGAATCACTATATATATCCTGAGGTAGCTTCAATTCCACACAGTACATTCCCATCTCTTGTACAGCTATGTTCCCTAAGGTAAGAGTCTAAAACCAAAATCTGAAGGATGTAGGGGGCATCTGATCTTGTAACTTCACAATATTAAGTCCCTTCTGAGGTTATTGGGAGTAAAATTTGTGTCGTTTATGTGAAACAGTTTCAATTTCCTACTTTCAACGCCAAAGAAAGAAAAAAATATGATACTGTATTCTTTGACATTTGATGGCATATCTGAAATGATTTATGATAATTCAGTAACATTCGGGGAAAATAATTAGTTCTTTTGGTTCTCTGACGAATTGTTATCTCTAAGAGAAGAGCCACTCCGAGCTTTAGTTCAACTCTCCCACTGAACCTATCTCAGCCCGCAGGATCGTTATATATATCGTGAGGTAGCCTCTTCAATTCCACACATTACGGGCCCACCTCTTTAACAGTTATGGTCACGAAGGTTAGCAAACTAAAGCCGAATTCTGAAGTGTGATACGGGCATTAGATTGCTTAATTCGAGGAGAACAGAAACCTAGGATTAAAAACTGTTTTCATTTGTCGTTAGATGGATCAATTATAATTCATTTAATTCTACAATATTCGCTCCTTCTATGGATACTTGATGTACTATTTTTTTCTCTAAAACGTGCAGATCAAATAATATTTTAAACACGTTCCACATAGGCACTTTATCAAAAATTTAAAAGTTTCATTTCGGGAGGTTATTAATTAGTGCTGAAGCAGAAAACATCGGGTTCGAATCATGTGAAATAATTGGAACTTGTCGGTTCTCTGTCGTATTGTTATCCTCAAGAGAAGATTCACCAAACATAAAAGGTTATTTCTCCCGCAATAGTTCCTCAACTCTCAAACATTCCCCCTCCCCGGGATCACTATATATATCGAGAGGTCGCTACTTCGATTCCACACAGAACTAGCTCACCTTTTTCATAAAGATGTTCCCAAAGGTAAGCGTTTAAGAACAGAATTTGAACGAATCAGTGAGTCTCATTATTTCATCACAAATATGAAACATTCTATTTAGGGAGATGGGTAAGCATGAAATATTATTTACTGTTGATTAATATGATAATTCTTCAAATAGTGTATGCGTTACTTATCAATGTGTTTTAAACTATGCCACTTGTAATCCGAGTTATTTCCTTCTATTTGTCACTACAGGTGCTCATCCTCGTGACGTTGGTGTGGGGCGCGGCTCAAGCTGAAGCACCAACTGCTCAGTACCTTCCTCCTGCTGCAAACGGAGGCTCCAACGGGTACCCCGCCAGCCGTGGTGAAAGCACCTATGCCGGAAACGAAGGCGAAGGCGGTTACGGAGCAACTGGGGTTTACAGGGAAGTTGAAGAGGGAGGACAGGTAGGTTTCAATACAGTTTAGTAGCGAAAAATGTGTAATTATATGGTTAACCGCGATTTTCGTTAGACGTTGAGACATTTTCAAAGCTTCGAAATTTCCTCAAGAACGTTTTACATTTCAGTTATCTGTAGGGCAAACACACTCATCATAGTTTTCAAACGGATTTTTCATTCAAAAATATAACTCACCTGTTTACAAACAAAGCAAATTGTACGACGTATTCCTTCAAGAGTTGACTACTTCTATAACGTTGGAACTCACCAACTATATTGAATGCCATCCGTACGCTCAATTCATAAAAGAGAGGCTTCATTGCAGCTTCAGATTTCATTAAAGCGTGCATGGCTTGAAAAGTACGAAACCTCTTTATGAACCCGGTCACAAGCTTTACTGAGAACACCGAAATCTCTCGGCCGTATAACAACGTGGCTACAAAATACGTGAAAAACTTAATGTTTTATCTGTCGTATTCCAATGAACATTAACTAACCACTGTACCACTGTATCTGTTTTGTGACAACAGCCAGAACCCTTCAACTTTGCTTACGAAGTTAAGGATGCTGACAGCGGAAACGACTACTCTCACAAAGCCGACAGCGACGGAAACACCGTCAAAGGAGAATACAAAGTCCTCCTCCCTGACGGCAGGCGTCAAACCGTCACATACACCGCTGATGAACAGGGATACAACGCCGATGTTCAGTACGAAGGCGAAGCCGTAATCACTGCTGAAGCAGACGCTACCCGCAATGAAGGTAAGTTTTGTCGCCATACCTAGTTTGTATGATCCAATAGTGTAGTTGAAATTTTAGTACATAAACATAAATTGCAACGAAACCATTGTAAAAAAGGAAATGTTTAAAAAAAAGCCTTCACAGTCAACGATTTCAGTCGATAGAACAACGTTTAGGTGTACAGTTCATTTAATAATTAAATATTTATAAAAAAGTTGAATAGATGATTGATCCTAACTGTTTATATCAAAAGTTAAGAACTCGTAACAATACGTTACTGAAGCAAACTACTTTTATTCCAATTTTATCGGTAATGTTAAAAGCAGTTTTTGTAATTGTGCTTGGTTTAGTAGAACATTTAAAGGATATCTTGCTGTTATACTATAGCTATTCTGTGCCAAAACTCAAAGGCTCTCATTGATAGCTTCACAGCTCCTAGTGAAAGTATGCAAAATTTTCTGTTATCGTAATGTAATATTTAACTTGGCACACAGTCCCCTGTGCACAAATATTAAGTCAGTTGAATTTTTAAAAACTGCAGGGCAAGCCTGTCGGTCAGTTAATATTTGGAAATCCATCGTCTGATAGTAAATTATCGTATAACTATTACACTCAGTTAGCAGTAAAGATTGTCTTTTATGTATTATGTACTGAAACTCGTGATTTTTCTCACTGTGCGTTATATGCTCGTATCATTTGCAGGTACAGCTCCTGGCTACCCATCAGCAGGCCCAACTGGCTCTGCCGTGTTCAGTCCGACTGCTGGAGCTCCTGGAACCGCGTTCGGCACCTCAGGAAATGGAGCTGGATACCCAAGCGGTGGCCCAGCAGCAGCTCGCCAAGGCTCTACCAACGGTAATAAATACCTCAGATTTTAGTTATTCGCGATTATCGATTAACAAATTCGCTTTAACCCCTTCTCTGGGTTTAGCTTCTTGTTTTGCGAACACAACTTTCATTCGTGAATAACTTAGTGTCTTGCGATAAAATTACTGTTCAATGCTGATTACCTTCAACCACGCTTTTCATGTTTCAGGGTTCCCCAGGCCAACTGCGAACTACCTCCCACCTGGAAAGTAATGACACAGCCAACAGGAGGTCGCTTCGACGAATTTGAACTGACCCAACCTTCCTAGAAAAATTGAAACATTTAGAGATCAAATTATGTATTATTTTCATTACGCTTGCGTTACGCAGAGCTCCGACTGTTCGTTTTATTCAACGTGCAAATCAATTCAATGGATATCTTGGGTTTTTCGAAGTTGCCAAATGGAAATCGGTCAATGTGAGTGATATGTCTACTGAATAAAATACTGAAGCAATAATTATGTCTCATCCTCTTTCTTTTTCCTTCTCTGGGCCTTTCCGTTTACATTACAGCGAACTGCAAAAAACACACAATCACTGACACCTCGACAAAAAAAAAGTGGCAACATAATCTTGAAGAGACCATGGACGATAAGATCACCGAGATTTTGCTAACGATGACGAGCAGTACTGTTCACAGCTTTCGGCTCAATTTTAGAGTGTTTTTAACGTGGAAGGAGCGATTTTATCGTAATTGATTCTTATTTCATCAGAACAGCCATTATTCTCGTGCAAGAATTTGTGAAAATAACTCATTTCTCGCAGGACTTCGAGAACTAGTGTTGCCAGTTTTCTATTTCAAAGTAGCCAAAAGTTTATTATTGAATTTAAAAAGGTTTATTATCGTTTTTCAATTCCATTCCACTGTACAGCACGATTATAGGAAGACTCACTGGCACCATGACGGTTTACGAAGGCACTATTGGCGACGTTCCTTTGAACATTTTGTTCAATTCCAAAATATTCAAACTTCATTCAGTGTGTTGCCCGGTATTTGGTTACTTTGTTGAGTTCAAGTAATGTCGTCCATGGATGCCAGACGAAAAGCATGGGGTTTCAAGACAGATTGATTGAGATTTTTATTTAACAATTAGGGATGAGTTAGGGCCATGAGACCCTCTCTTCCACTCTCCCTGAAAACATATTTACCATATTAAAAGTTTTCTTGTAACATAGGATAAACTATTGCTTTAACTAGATATCGCTAAGTAAATAACTAAAACAGACAAAAACAGTTCAACTGAAAACAAATAAATCAAAATCTATTTCACTTCAAAGTTTATCTTGTACGAAAACACCTCCATCGTTCATGTTAAACCACTCAACATTGTCATTATATAGCTCGCACCCCTGACCCTCGAAAGAACGTGCAAACATTTCGGTTCGATGCTGAGACATCTGAAGCACTCTATTGCGGTTCAGTGTGTCTCTTGACGCTAGGAACTCAAATTTGCAGCGAAGAGTCTCTTTCTCTTTCTTTGGCTCATTTTCAACCAACCAATCCGACGATAGTGAGGGGTGACGTGATCGTCCATTTTTGTTTATTATTCATTCTGAATAATAACCCTATGTTTTCGGTCACAAAAAATGTTTTACAACCCCCCCTCAAAATTTGATTCTTTACGTTTCAAGACATGGGGATTCCAAATCTGCAATGTCCATCCCCCGTCCCCCGTCCGCTGTCACCCTTCTACTGTCCCCCGTCCACTGTCCGCCGTCCGGGCCGTTTTGTGCCTTTCACATGGTCTAAAAAATTCGTTCTTTCGCACGAAAATCCCATTTGGTATCTAGTTGTGCCCACCTTCTCTGCAATCCGATCGGACGAAGCCCATGGTTGTTATGGACGAAAATGGTTACAAAAATTAACAAAACGCAGTATAATCGCAAATAAGCCGTGTTTCGTATCGTTTTCAATGTATTTTTACATCCTGGGTCGAATTGAATGAGTATCAGACGTGTACAACTGCGTATAGGGAAATTACAGTAATTATAAGATTCAACTGATTGAAAGAACTTGCGGGAACTACAGCAGAAGTCAACGTTTCGTCGTTTGTACTCCCTCTTTTTGCCCGATGGTGCGGAGGTAACGTTAGGGCCACTTTCTCCACACAACCCTACATCGGATCATAAATGCCTACAGACGTTTACGGGCGCCTGACGCCGGGGGAATATTTAGTTTCCGTAGTTAAATTGTAGTCAGGTCATGTTTCGTATGGTTTACTAGTAATTTTCGATGCTGAATCGAATGGAATGGGTCTCGGAGCAGTAATACCAGGTCAAGCTGTTCATGAGAATAATAAACCGTTGTGTAATAATATAGAGGGTTTTTAGCCTCAACGCAAAACGGAGTGCTGCCTTCTGTAACCGACTCAGTTCCTTGATCTTCAAATCACACAATGCAGCAGCAGCATTATTACCTCTAATCGCTAGCTGTCTTCCAGTCAGATAACACTCAAACCAAGCCAGAACACTGTCCATGACACCGACTGACTGAAGAATCGCCAACAATGTCTTTTCTAACCAAATCGAATGCTGCTGAAAAATCGACCATAATCATAACAGTCTGCGATCCATTGCTTCTCTTATGTCATCGAGGAGTCTGATGAGAGCCGTCTCGGTGCTGAAGGAGGAGCGGTAGGCAGACTGCTTGGCATCAAAAATGTTATGCCTATCGACGTAATCTCGCAGCTCATTGCGGACGATTTCATCTAAGACCTTTCCCATTGCGCACAACAGGGAAATGGCGTGGAAATCTCTGGGTGAAGTGGGCGTTTTAGATTTTGGGAGTGGGTTCACAACTGCCTTCTTTCATATCTGTGGGTATTCTCCAGTTTGTAACGACACATTAAAGATGTGAGTCAACACAGGCAGAATTGCGTCGGCTAGTAGTTGAAGTATCTCAATTGATATCTCGTCTACTCCTATTGATTTGGACTTTACGCTGAACAGGGACTCCTCACTTTTTCTTCACATAGCGGAGGTATGAAGAAAGGTACATACAAAAGTCTAGACTTGCGGTACCTTCCTATTACCTCTGGAAAAGACGGAGCTGCTTACTAGAATTTCAAGCAGTTGACGTTACCATGTCACAGTACTGCAGCTCGTTCTGAACAAATTAAGGCTACAACACCGGGCGTGCAAGATCCCATCCAGAAGCACAATGAGGATCTTGGCTACTCTTACCTTACATGCACACAGACCGTTTATCGTTGAGCGTTAGAACATTTGCTTCAGTTAGCTGTCTCTGAAACGTTAGCACCAAAGATCAGGAGCACGATAATAAGAAGAGGATCCCCTCGTAGAAATTTCAATCAACGTCCTAAACAAATATTTTCATCAAAACTGATAAAGTAAGGTTTGTATTTCATGCGCTGAGCTGAATGATTTGTTCACGGCGAACTTATTTGATTAGAAAAACAGGCGTAGCGCCAATACAATTTATTTCTTCTCGATAATTTATCTTCAAACGGATCCCTCTTATCTTCGCGAAGGTCCCCAAGATGCCAGGTCCATTATCTCAAGAGAGAATTCAGTCGATATCTTCTTAAGAGACAACTGCCTTTGAGTTGTTTTTAGTACACTTGAAGTCTTCCTGTCTTATTTAAGATTTAACAAGTCGTTTCTCCTTTAAGTCATTTTCGAGGTTTAATACTTTTAACGGTGATTGTGCAGTAAACGTGATAGTACAGATGTACTTCTTTCTTTCCTTAGTACTTTGAAGTAGGAAGGAAAGTTACGGAATCAACTAATACATTTTTTTTCTTCTGTGTGTCTTTCCTTTTCCACTCCGGCCTTCCGAGTTAAATAAAAAAATCGTTTGAAAACCCGATCTGCGTGCGATTGTGTGTCTGTGAACAAATTGAGGAAGAACGGCCGGAACCAATAACCTCCAATTTCATATTTAATCTGCATATTAACATGCGATGCTAAAGTGAGAATAAGCAGAATAGTTCCAAACTGATTGTAGTTCCAACACAACTATATCAAACAACAGTAATATAAACCATTCAACACTGAATATATGACGAAAGCAGCATAAAAAAATAATCAAAAAGTCGGAAAAAATCTATTTAGTTTAGGGTTTTTTTACAAATTTTGCTCATACAGCATTAGGTGTTTTATAAAAATAGCAATCAGTTCAATGAACTTGTACCACGATGCTAGTTTAATAAGAGATATCAAATAGTTCGGAACAACCATGGAATTCCGGAATTAGTACTGTCTCTTTGCGTTTTTTTTCAATGTTTTCCCTACACTTTCAGAACAGTGTGTACGAACGTGCGTATAGCTGAGAAAACGTGTGTCATGTATCGCAAATATTTTTCGTTCAATTGTTATTCCTTTTGAAACGACGATTACCCCTAGGTGGAGAAATAGCGAGGCTGAGAACCTTCGAGGAGGAACTCTTTGTGCTATCAAACCTTTTGACGAACGCTTTCGTACTTAATTCTAACTGGTTAGAACTAACTACTAGACTTACTCGCTCGTCTAAATATTAACGAATCTAGGCCAACCGTCCTTTCGACAGCGGTAGTTACTGGTACATACAGCCCTCAGCTTCTATCTCTCTAACCTACGCATTTGAAGTGAAATCAATATGATCAGACTATTCAGAACGCTTCTCGCTTCCTTCTCAACCTTGAGTATCTTGCCCTGCCTCAATTCACTCAGCTGTATTGCTTCCGAGAATAGCGAAGGTATTGGAAGTCTTGTTTTCAACTTGAGGGCATGAAATATTTGTTGGCTCCGAACCCAACATTTATTTTCGTGTTTTGCGATTGACATGTTCCAGGGCAACCTTGTCTCTTCGTATGTTTGTTTATGTGTGCGCATCTAGATATCTTACAATACCCCTCGAGTTTCATCTAATTTTAAATCAACTTCCCACGGGTATAACGATAAAGTTGTTACGAATGGAAAAATTCCTAATAAAGTTCACATCGAAAGAATATAGTCCTGTCTACTATAAAATACCTATCACAACGTTTGCACTTTTTCTGTATTTCGACAGAATTATTTCAATTTAATTATCTCAATATTTAAATTCCAATTTTTTCGTTAGCAGTGTGAATGTGCGCACGGCCTGAGGTTCCATCTGTGAAACGAACCATGCAGTGTAGTAGGGATCTCAGAACATTGTTGGGTTTCAGGTCCCACTCTGACGGCTGGTTCTGTGCAATCCCAAGATCAGCTAGACCCCAGTGGCAACATCCCTGCTAAATGTCTGTAAAGCAAGCACTCTCTTATGGCGCAGGAAAAAATAATGACAAAGAAGTAAAGAGAGCGGGCGAGAGCGGGAGAGAGCATAACCTACTTCTGCGTTGAACTGCATGGAAGTTCAAACTATTTCCCAAGTTTACCAACTGCAAATGGAATTTGTTGATCAAGACATGGAAGGAAGCAAGCCACTGTTCTCAATCGAGGATAATTCTTTTTACTAGGCTAGATCCTGAGATGCTTGCCAATTTGTAGTTCCTCGCAATCACACGATTCGCTTGACATCAAATCGAAATGCCTAAAATGTGCGAGCGTAAGAGACAGTCTAGTACGCGTAGTTACTGGGTGTGGTTTCCGCGGAGATGTCATAACTGTTTTTACATTTCTCTATCCAAACTGTTGAGTTTACGTTTTGAGGCCTACTGACTTGTAAAAAAAAATATAATTTTGACGTGTGGTCTCTCAAATGAGATTTGCCGAACTGTAACGAGGAAAAAGCAGATTGCCGAATCGGTGGAGGTTGCGGAAAGTTGTGATTAGCAAACAAATCAGATATCTTCAAATGACACAGAAACATGCGCGTTGTATCTTGTAAAAATCTAACGCCCAGTAGTTGATATTGTAACGGGACGAACCAAACCGTCGGTGGAGGCTCGTTCAGGGCATTTATGCTGACTGGGCACCTCAAATTCCCCAATCCGCTCGAAACTTCGCTGCCGTCAGTTGTAACTGAGCCAGTTCCCTCGTCGCCCGCGCTCACGTTTGCTCAGTGCACTGTCTGTGGTGGTAAAACTCGAATGTAATTGAGAATAAAACTCTGCTCCAATTGCATTCAGCTTCTATCGTACTACTTCCCGAGTCACCTAGTACGATACCGCTTTCAATACTAATCTCCTCCGTAACATTGGCGCCCAACTAGTGGTCGAACCCCCCCTACATTGGTTCGAGATGCCGGTCCACGCAGAAAAACTTGAAGGTTCTTCTAATGCGATGGAAATGTTGGATCCCCCGCGTTCTACTTATCTGCCCTACTGCTGTGACCTACTCTCTCGCCCGTCATTATGTTCGAACGTTGTCCGTTCTTGACTAACAGTTGAACACAGCTTTGTGTTCAATCGACGACTGCAGCTTCGAGCAAAGCAGGACAGATGTAAAGGAGCTTCTGATCTACCAGCATCTCACGCACGTCTTACCTAGCATGGCATCAGCCTACGGACTGTACACCTCACAACCACTCAATCCTCCATCCTGCATCAACATCGACATCTTCCCGCATGTCTGTCCCCGAACAACCTCTCAAACAACGAGTCTGGGGAAACCACGCTCCTTCAAAATGGCCTGGTGAAGACAAAACTCCGTCAACAGAGCCACATCGCTGCCCTATCTGAGGCAAACATCATGGGGTAAAAAAGTGCCCATGTTTCTTCAACCCTGGCCAGGAGGCTCGAAGAATCTACGTGGAAGTTCACAATCTGGGTACGAATTGTATGGCAGCCTCACACACGCTCAAGAGCTGCCACTCACTGTACACGTGTGAATGCTATCAACACAGGCATCACACCCTGCCCCACCCCATGAGCCAGGACGCTGCACTTGTTCCAAAAGTGCAACTAACCACTGCACGGTAGATGTAGCATCTTCACTCAGCACTAGCCCTCCTGGAACACCTGAGGGCAGGTGTCCTCTGAGGAGGAGGGAAACTCTGACTCCCCTTACTCAGAGAATCGTCTTTCGCCAAGAGATGGACCGATTCTCTGAACCATGGATGTCGCAGCTGCGTGGGACAAAGACCTACGATCCACACATCCCAAGGTGTGTACGTCAGAGACATTGTGAGGTAACTGTTTATTTTCATTAATTCCATACTCCCACCACAAACATGGGCACCCTTTTGGAACTTTAATCGAAATTCTCTCTCTTTGCTCAAGATTCGGTTCCCCTTTGTTGGGTGGACCGCATCGCCCTGATTTCAGTACATGGCAAGAAACTGCAGTGCTCATGAGTACCTGAGGACAGTGATTCATCAAGGGTGGAGTGGTGTAACGGGACGAACCAAACCCTTCGATTCAGCGCGGGCATTTATGCTGACTGGGCACCTCAAATGCCCCGATTCGCTCAAGACTTCGCTGCCGTCAGTCGCAACTGAGCCGGTTCCCTCGTCGCCGTGTCGTCCACGCTCGCGTTCGCTCCCACTCAGTTCCCTGTCTGCGATGGTAAAACTTCCCCGAATGTAATTGAGAATAAAACTCCTTGTTCGAATCGCATTTGGCTTGATATTGTACTAACTCCCCAACCCTCTTCGTGCGATACCACTTTCAGTATTTATTCTAATGAGAGAGGGTGCCTCTCATTTCATGAACCTTTAGATGTTTCATCTGATTGCAGTAATTTATCCTCGTTATTGACGCATGATTAAAAAAACAGCCCGGAGATATTTCAATAACACGATTCGTGTGATAACATCATATTCAAGAAGATTGTGGTTAATTGTCAACTTTATACCACCCCAATTCACTTTTAAATCGACTATGTTCTTTTCATTAAATTGGTAAGAAGCAAGTAAGGGTACTCTGATGAGGGTTATATTCAAGTGCTGAGAGGTATTGGTTACTACTTTGGGATTGGACGTGGTAACCACGTTTTTTTTTCGTTGTAGACAATCAGCCGTTCCAGCAGGGCTTTCACGGGCCCTAGTCGCCCGTACCAACACCGGCCTTCGACTTCGAATTAATACAGGAACGGTTTAAAACTTCCAACGCCCCACTCAACAGTAATACGTGGGCAGGTCTTTATTTTTGCGGCGAAGAGCTTTATTTTAATGTATTTCAAGTAAATATCGACTACAGCCCCAACTCCCTGGAGCAGCTGGCCGCTGGAAGCGGGGAAGCGATCGTTAAATTCTTCATAGTAGTGTATCCCGAACGAATGGAATTCTTTTATTCTTTCGTTAAACACAACTTGGTTATTCGAATGATTTTAGTCACGAGTTCTTGACATTTCAAATCATTATGTCTACTCTTTCCGCCAGTTAGCTCGTATTGAACGGCCTTTAAGACCATCCGCAGCCAGGCAAAGAGACATTTTAATTTTTTTCTTAGCCTCACGACGTAAGGAAAAAAAGTATGTGATCAGCAGAATGTTTATCGTTTTTCCACATTTTTGTGTGCAAAGAACACTGTTCAAAAAATCATTCAAATCTTCTATGTGTGCTTGCCTATGTTAACTATATCGTTGTATGCATTTATTATAGTCAATATTCAGTTATAATATGTATTACATCAACGTATCATAACAATATGTTCACTTTCTAGGTGGCTGTGAAACTTGAACGAACCAAGGGCAGAATTCACTCGCCTGCAATTCTCACGTCTTCTTCCTTATCGGGCAAGACAATCAACTAATCAATCTCCGTCTCTCATTTAAGAGCCGAAATAACGACACTACTAAATCAGCTCAAATTTAATATTCAGCCCGCAGGTCACTATGAGGCGTTATAATTAGGGTGTGGGTAAAATCGGTTCAAAACTAACATTAGTTAACATAGTGGATCGACATAATAGCCATGAGCGAAACAGTTTTGGAGGTAGTTTGTTATCACAGTCAACGAAAAGCCAATTTTTACTTTCCTTAGCGTCACGTAGTAGGGAAAAACGTTATGTGGCTGAAGAAGTTTTGAGTTTCAACGGCTACTAGTCCAAAAAACATCATTGTGGACGTAACAGTCTGTAAATGAAATGAAAAGTAAGTTTATTCCTCTCAAGGGCTAAATGATGTACGATTGGCTGAACAACAGGAACTACCCCACTAAAAAAAAACACAGTTCTGTGCTGAGTGGGGAAGTCTACTCCCAAGTCCGTTAGATATATCTATCTAATCAGTAACAACGTCACTGACTCTAAATCGGCATCGCTCGCTTTTTTTAAATATTATAATTTTATTTATTTATTTTAGCACGTTTGAATTAGTAAATAAATTATCGGACACTGCATATCCTAATGAAATTAACCAACTAAAAACATACTACGTATAAGCTGCTCTAGGGACAATTGTGGGGTCTTTCAAGTCACTTGATGTATTTCTTGCATTGTACTTTGGAACAGGTACAACGGCCTGGGTGGTGAGGCGAGACATATAGGCTCTGTTTTGTGTACTAACACAATCAAATTTACTGGGGCGCTTATGCAAAAGCATAAGGGCTGATTTTACGTATATTTGCCTGACAGAAAAGTTTTTTACACTTTACACCTTGATATTAAACAGATCATGCGAAGGATATCATTTTGGCATAATCTTCAGGATAATTTTTTTGGCTATTGTTAATAGGTTTAATATTGATGAAAAAGTCCACCCCCCCCCCCCACTCGAATACGGAAACTTATCAAATGCAATAAGTGTCTGCTTGTCTGTGAACGTGACTGAGTGAAAATGGCTCGACGAAATCGTGTCGAATTTGGTATTTAGCCTGCAGATCACTATGACGGTATGAGTAAATTCAGTTCAAAATTAACGATAGCCGTGATACAAAACATCTGTCGCTTATTTCTCTAACGCACCATAAATATTTTGTGCGTTGGTCATGCAATAAAGGCAGACAAGAGGACAACTTAGGAATTTCAGAAGCTCAAGTTACCTGTTTCTACGTGAAACATATCGTTTAGTTCTTCTAAGTGCGCACAAACTAAGTAAAAAACAAGTTGTATTAGATGCTGAAGCGATAAAAGTCGCTGAGTTCACATGGGACTTAGAGTGATGGATATATTTTATGGAAGCTGAGCAAAGCTTAGGGGACAATTTTGGATTCGCCGATTGAAGAGCCGGAGCACTGGACTCGCTAAACAGGTAAACGCGCTTTACTGTCAATGTCTTATTTCCCTACGCTTCGGTTAATCGAAACCGGCGAGCATATCACACAGTCAACCGGGGCAGCTTGACAACATGTATTAATTAAAGACGGGATTCTGGATTATTCTCCCATTACTCCGCGCAGGATCCTTGAAAGCAGCGGAGGGAAGTTAATCCCCTTAAGGACTCGGGTAAATATCTTGATCAAACAAGCGTGTACGTAAACCTTGTTTGTCATGTGAATTTGTGATGACCCTCATTGAAAATGTACCCTTTCATTCTGATAGTAAGCTTCATCCCCACCATATTCTACAAAATTAAACGAGTTAATTTGATCAGGCTAAGCCACTAGCTTCGTCGTGAGGAATTCATCTGGTTAGTTCTTCATCGTTAAAGTGCATCAATAATTTTGTGGCCGTGACGCTGTTTTCCCACCTTCAATATCCTCTCCCAACGGCGGCCCCTCGTGTGACATTTATTTTTGCGTAGCCTAGCGAAAAACTTCTTTTCACATGGAAAATTACTATGGCGTTTCTCTTCCCAGCAGGATTGTTTGGTTTATATAAATACGGTGCACGGAGCATTTGAAAAATTGTCGGTTACCCGCAAAAAAGTTCTGAGTTTCATTTACAAACAGCTACCTATTAATTATCTCAGTATGTCAATGAAGTTGTTATGATATGTTCATACATCTCTCTCGTACGTCACGAAGATTGTAACATTGACTTTATACTTCTAATTCGTATCATGAAGTGGTGAAAATAATTCATTTCTCAGATGACTTCGAGACTCGACGTTGACAATTTTCACTTTCCGCTAGCCCAAAGGGAACACACCAAAATGAGGTTATGGGTGATTAGGGCCGATGGTAAAGGGGGGTGGGGGACGAAAATGTACCAAAAACTAGCGTTCTTCGAATTTTCTCGGCAACGGCTCTAACGATTTTGATTGAACTTTCAAATTATCTTCCTCTAATCAATACCTAACTTTTCTTCTCTATATATATCTCCATGAAAGTACGGTGAACGGAGGAATAGGCCTATGAAGCAAAAATAGTTTTTTTACGCTTTTTGGCAAAACGGCTTCAACGATTATCACCAAACTTTCAAGATGTTTTCAAATAGTTAATACCTACGTATTGTTCTCAATAAATGTTCCTCTGACCGTCCATTGAACAGAGATAAAAATCAAAATGTGTCGAAAATAACGTTTTATCGAACATTTCAGTAAATTCCAGGGTAACTGCTTCACCAGATGCGATAAATCTTATGGAGTGTCTTCTAGCATTCTAAACCCACATTTTATTCTTCGCAATTATCCCTGTATCCATCTGTTGAACGGAGATATAAGCCAAGTTATGTCAGAAATGGAGATTTGTCAATATTAATTTATCGGTATTCCAATTTTCTCAAAAACGGCTCAGACGATTTCGGTCAAACTTACGGAGTACTCTCAGCTAACTAGTCCCTACATTCTGTTCTCCATAAATGTTCCTGTAAAAATGGGTTGAACGAAGATATAGCGCCCGCATACGTAGCTGGTGTTCGAACTTACGAAGGGGGCGGATAGTTGTGTGTTGCTGCGCACTATTCGTTTTTTCATAGCCTTAAGTTTATTATCAAATTTATTAAAGTTCAGAGAAGTTACTGTCCCAAGGGGGTTCAGAGAAATTGAAAAGCAATACTTAGTTTATAGCGAAGTAATTATTTAATTTTGTAGGATGTAAAAGGAGCTCTTGACGGTTAACCCGAATTGTCTTAAATTTAACCTTCGACCTGAGTAATTGCTTTCTCTCGATATGGCGTCGAGAAAGCGGTCATGCGCCCGACGCACCATCCCAGAATCAGACGGATGGCCCCGTCGTACGGTCCGATTTAACAGTAGTGCGCTATACCCGTCCATCTTCGGCGTGACCGGTGACCTCCTAATGCTCCTCGCCTCACCTACTGCCTAGTGAGGTCGATCGAGGCCGCTCGCCTTCCTTGCGCCGTGGGAGATGAGCGCGATTACCTCATACTTCGTAGGATCCATTAGAAGGATGTCAAGTTCACTAGATCATACCCTCCGCTTCGCTGGGAAACGGAGACTTTAGTTCCCGATGTACCCCATAGATGCCGATCGTAGTGCGTTTTGAAAAGCTTCCACGCTTCCTGAAGACAACAGTAAAGACGGCTAGCGTCTCTACTTCAACGCTTCTGAACGAACTGAGCCCTGTTAGCTAAATTTAATGAAAAAGGAGCGACTGGTTCGACGTATCACTCAATTTTCCTTAGTCCCACATAGCAATTTTAGCCCCTCCTTCAACACAGTGAAAGCGAACCCAGTACAACTATTAAGAAACTGGAAGTGCTTAACGTTTTGAAATTTATTGGGCTGCCCCTACTTATGTGTTTATATTAAGTGAATAAACGACGTATATGACTTTCAACGTTGTCGGGAATATTTAGGTTTACTTTTCTGAAGTTAGAGGGTCATGTGTGCTGGGCACTGGGGATTTTCTTTTCTTTTGGGAGATACGCGTTTACATGCGAGAAGTTGTACAGAAACTACACTCAAAGTTAGCTTTGAAACACGAATTCACGGATGGCTCCTGAATAATTTATAATCGTCATTCTATCGTACGAATAACAATTGTTATCTAACAAACTGTACTAAAATTGATCTGTTGTATTGAAATATTCAATAGCTTATTGTGCTACTCTCGTCATAGTTAGAGTAGTCGTTCAATAAGCTACCTACACGATAGACGCTACCTAGAAGATTGTTAGGTCATCAGATATTCAGGAGCTACCTCAGAGGTTCCGTAATTCGAACTAACGTTCTTTCAACTAATTTTTATTTGCGTGTTTCCCCTATAACTTCTGAATTGCGGACATGAATCATTCCAAGAACTCATTTTGACTGTTCCGTCAATGACCTAAACGTTGGTTTTTTAATTCGAGGCGTAAGTAGCAGAGCCCAATAAATCCGGAACTGTTACCGTTTTCTTTGTAAAACGTGAAGTTCAGTGAAATTGAGTGAAAAATTTATTGAGGTTTTCAATGTGCTGCACCAGTTTTTGTTTTTATGTGCACCTTCGAGCCCAGTTTAGCTTTCAGAGTGACACCTAGATATTTGGCCTCGCTCGCATTATTATTCGTGCGTACTGGTATATAGTCAACTCGCGGATTGGTGAATACTCATTCACTTCGATTATCCACATGCCCGTCCTAATTTTGAAGGTTGGGGATTGATTGACGTAGTTTGGAGACCATTCTTCATCCAACGACTAGGATGACAGTGTCGCCGGCGAACGTCCCTGTCATACTCTCTTATTGCTCAGGGAGATCATTGGTTTTCATGACTTATTAAGCAACGCCGTGAAATGGATTTCGGTGACGAAGTTTCAACACACAACGCGACAGCAATAATTTCGACTTTAACAAGTGTTTATTCCAGCTGCTCTGTTCAATTGAAGAATTGCCTTGCTGCTTGCTTCAAAACGTCAATGTCGATGGAAAAAACGCATAGTTTTGTTTAATTGTTAGAGAGCTTCATTTTTAAACAAATAATTTCAAGTCAATCGTTCTGGGAATGCCCTACTTTAATCGCCCCTTCAAACATTACACAAAAAATGTCATTTAAAAAGAAAATTAAACTATATTTATGGCGTTGTTTCAAGACGTGCATAAGCCAATTCACTTTCTTTAGCTAAGGTTACGCAACATAGTGGTGTGTTTGGGCATTGGTTTGACAGGGACACGATTGAAAACCCCCTCCCGGTTTTGTTGAGGCGGTAGAAGGGGAATTCACAACTTGTGCAGTGTTAATTATGTTAGGAGGAAACGTAATTAACCAGGGCGCCCTATCAATTCGCTTTGACTAAAATGGAAGCCGCGGCCGATATAATGCAAAACACAAACGGCTCCAATCCGTCGGGGGTGTTGCGGCTGAAGTTGAAGTAAAGGGGAAATACCGCTTCGCCGCTACTCCGAGACGTTTTGCTCCAGGAAACGTCCAAAATGATGGACGCCTCAACTCGAAAAGACTTTGAAGATTTGATAGAAGAATAGCTTGAGTGGGCACGGGGAATCCTTTTTATAGTCGCTGAGTTAGCCTCTCCCTCCAGTCGGCCGTGGTTTTCTCCCGACCCGGGAGGGTTTTCTCTTCGATTCTCTTTACCACAAAAATACTTCTTAATCTTCCATCGCCAATAGAATAGACGTGAAAAGGCAGGGGGATTTCAGTCGTGCAGCCTACCTGAATTATCAAGGGTCGTGTCAAAAGTAGCATTTTGAACTCAATTAAAAATGTACATGGCAACGCCCCTACTGAAATTAGTGTACAAAATAAATTAAACATAACTTATCTGTACCGATCAAGCAAATGTCGCCACGATTTTGTGTTGGTGTGAGCACCATACTCTTTCCAAATTAAAGTTTTGTAATTACACTCTTTTAAAATGTATTCAATCATATTCAAAAAGGTGTCATATCAGATTCGACCTTTAGAAAAATACAATACCTTCATTGGATACTAGTGACCATGCGTCCAAATAACGAGCGGTGCGTAGCAACACACAACTTTCCGCCACCCCTATAAGTTCGAACACCACCTACATATGCGGGTGCTATATCTTCGTTCAACGCATTTCTACAGAAACATTTATGGAGAACAGAATGTACATACTAGTTGGCTGAGAGTACTCCGTAAGTTTGATCGAAATCGTCTGATCCGTTTTTGAGAACATTGGAATACCGATAAATTAATATTCGACAAATCTCCTTTTCTGAGTTAACTTGGCTTATATCTCCGTTCAACATATATACACAGAAATAACTACGAAGAACGAAATGTGGGTATGGGTGGCTAAAAGACACTCTGTAAGATCTATCACACCTGGTGAAGCAGCTACCCTGGAATTTACGGAAATGTTCGAAAAAAGTTATTTTCGACACATTTTGATTTTTATCTCTGTTCAATGGACTGTCAGAGGAACATTTATTGAGAACAATACGTAGGTATTAACTATTTGAAAACATCTTGAAAGTTTGGTGATAATCGTTGAAGCCATTTTGCCAAAAAGCGTAAAAAAACCTAGTTTTGCTTCATAGGCCTATTTCTCCGTTCACCGTACGTTCATGGAGATATATATAGAGAAGAAAAGTTAGATATTGATCAGTAAAAAATAATTTGAAAGTTTAATCAAAATCGTTAGAGACGTTTTCGAGAAAAATGCGAAAAACCTTAGTTTTTGGTACATTTTCGTCCCCCACCCCCCTTTACCATCGGCCCTAATCACCCATAACCTCATTTTGGTGTCTACCAAAAATAACAAACAAAACAAGAAAAGAACCAGCTCAGTCGGATGAGTCGTTCTCCCGCAAATCGAACTACAGACACATACACACGGACCACCCGCCGAAATTAGGTTTTTTAGTCTCAGTTGGCCTTAAAACGTAAAGATCTGAAGAAAACCCAATTTTTTTTTTAACACGATTACTATACTTTCCTTTCCCATTGGGGTAGCGGAAAGTAAAAACTGCGTAACTTGCTTTTAAAAATGCTGCAAATTATTACACGGTGGTTCATGATTCTCTGGCCTTGGGATCTATCATATTCAATCTAAAGCCTAAAAACATTAAGATGAGTGTTCGGCTCAGATCTGGATGAACAAGGTTGAGACCCTTACCCCACACTGGAAAGCCCACAGTTCAGATATCTATAGAACCACCGTGTCACCTGAACTAGCTCAATCTGAACATTATCAAATGGCCTTTCAATCAGAACCCTATCGAGCTATACAAGTGGCCTTTCTAACAGAACTTAATTGTGGTAATCATGTAACATTTTCATCACAAATCTATCGTGGCATTCAAGTGACCGTTTAAAACAGGGTGTTTCAACAGTCATCTATCTTATAAAAGACGAGTTAAGACGAAGTAGTCTATTTCCACGGGTAAAATAAAGACAATGATAACTTGTAGACGCGTTTCGGTTTACTAGACCATCATCAGTACAATACTATTATCAGACCTTCATGTATTGTACTGATGATGGTCTAGTAAACCGGAACGCGTCTACAAGTTATCATTGTCTTTATTTTACCCGTGGAAATAGACTACTTCGTCTTAACTCGTCTTTTATAAGATGGATTTCCACTATCTCGCCGCACCCACCTTACATTAAGTCATCTATCTCGTTTATCTTATGCGTCCATCAATTCTAGTCTTTCTTGCTCCTCCGACCTCTTGCACACAACAATGGGCGTATCCACGATACGGGAAATAAAAACTCATGTGCAAACGACGATGTTTGTGGAGAACTTCTGAGACCTATCCTATTAAATTCAGCATCGAAAATATTCGTAAGCGATACGAAACATGACCTTACTACAACGGAACAACGAATTTTGTAAGCAATTGGTGCGCGTGTCGAAATGGCGGGCTGTTGTAGTGAGGCAGGAGGCATAGCTATTCTTCAATTAGTGGAATTAACCTCACTATATTTCCTTTGATTTCACTGTTGCCCATCTAGACGCAGTTTATTATCCAGAATGAACAACGAACCAAAATTGATATGGATGAAAAATTTGCAGTATAAGTTACTGGAGTTATATAATTCGCTGACTTCATTTACGAGTATGTGGGACTGAGACAAGTTATAGATTGTTTTTAACTTTAGCCTTGGATTGTCCCAAACTCTCGAATCCTTGCTGTAAAAATTTCTTTCCAACTTACAGGTTCGAATCCTAGCTGAGGATAATTGTGATCTCAAATATTGAGATTCGAGAGAGTGGTCGAACACCTTTTGCATACTTACGAGGAAGGAACAACATGTCTCGGACTCTTTCTGGACACAGAAAACGCATTTGATAGAGTATGGCATGAGGGTCTACTGTCCAAGCTAAGAGACAGACTATGTGACTCACACTACAGGCTCGTCCAGTCCTACCTCAGCAGAACGTTCTCCGTCAAGTGTGACAATGCACTGTCAGCTATCAAATGTATAAGCGCAGGGATTCCTCAGGGAGGAGTGTGGAGTGCGTTTCTTTACGCTTATTACACCTCTGACTACCCTGCCCCAGCAACGGTCAAACAAGCGCATTTCGCCGACGACGTGGCGGCCCTCGTGAAAGGTCCCGATGATACAACCAGCATCACCCTTCAATCTTATGCTGACTCAGTGGATGACTGGTGTGACAAATAGTCTCGATTCAGGGTGTACCGGTACCGGAGGAATCCTCGGTAAAATACCTGGGCCTCAACCTTGACAGGAAGCTGGTATGGAACACACACATTTCAAATCTGTTGCAGCGATTGAGGTACCGTCTGAAGCAGCTGAAGTTCCTCATCCAAGGGTCCTCTCGTCTACCTCTTCACCTGAAACGGCTTGTCTACCTCACCATATTGAGACCAATGTGGCTACACGGAGGCGAATTCTGGGGTGCGGCCAGTAAGTCACAGTTAAAAAGAATTCAGAGCTTCCAGAACAGAGTGCTTCGAATTATAACCGGAGCCCCCTGGTTCGTTCGCAACTCAACCCTCCACAACGACTTGAACATTCTTCCCGTCCTGGAGGACCTACAGAAGAAGTTCATCAAGCTACACGATAGGTTAACATCCCACACCAACCCTCTCCTCATTCAACTGACCCAGAACCTTCCCCAAAGTCGACCCAATCGCCGGCTGAAGAGGAAACGGCCTACCGACTTCCTAGAAGACATTGAGGACTACTAGTGAGTAGCACCCTCACCCAAGTTCCAAGTTGCTGTTCATAAATCGTGTTAAATTATTCCCAACCAAAATGTATTATATACAATAAAGTTTTCTTCAGTTTAAAAAAAAAAAAAATTGAGATTCGTGGAACTCTTGCGTGGCGAATTTGCAGTCATTAACAACAACTCGGCTCTAGGTTACCGCCTGGCACTACAACGAGGGCCTATCATTGACGTCCAAGGGCTTAATGCTACTCTTGACTAAATACCGTTCAGCGAGAGAGCGAAGCCATGAGAAATTACTAAGTAAAATTGCCACTATTTCATTGATCTCAATACCAGCTTACGTTTATTAAATAATGACAATAATTGAATCGCGACAGGCAGTTATAGTTCAATTTTGAATAACATAACATACCACTATCCGATGTATGAAGGCATCCACTTTGACTTCTAAAGGTACAAAGCGTAGAAGAAACTGTGTGCTGTGGATGCGTCATGCAACTTCCCTCAACTACCTATAAACTCCACAGGGAAATCTACATTTTTGGTGTATTATTCATTCTACACCGATGTTTTCGGTCAGGAAATTTTTTTTACAACCCCTTAACATTTGACGCTTTCAAGGCATAAGGATTCCAAATCTGCGATGTCCGTCAGCCGTCCACGCCGTATTTTGTCTTAAACGGGGTTTAAAAAATTAGTTCTTTCACAAAAAAGCTGCTCGGCGATCCAATCGGGTTGTTATGAGCAAAAAATGGTTTGAAAAAAATTATCCGATAACGAAATTTTGGCAATTTTATTGCAATTACGTCGCGTTTGGTAGCGTTTCCCAGGTATTTTTCGATTCTGAATCGATATTCCGGATCTCATAGATTAAGGACTCCGTCCAGATGGAAAACAATGAAATCATAGTAACTCTAGCAAATACTATTTCTTGGAGGATCTTACGGGGCCATGTTGCGAAAAGTTATAGTTTATTCCTGGCCTGCAGTAATTTCTCACTTCAACTGCCCGTCAGTCCAACTCGCCCGCTAATTGCCTAGAAAAAGTCATGTTTAGTGTCATTTGCTGGTATTTTTCAACGCAGAATCGGATGGGCCTGCGTCAAGCTGAGCAACTATGCTGCGCAGGAATGTATTAAACTGTTTGTGACGGTTTTTTTTTTCAACGCATTGCAACAGGAACGATTACGGAGATCAAAACGCGGTGAAGTTAACTGAAAGTCGTGCGTTTTTTGTGGAAAATTAGAAAGACTAACTTCTAATGCGTGGAGTTCCATTTTCTGATGTATTTGGAGTTTTATCTACATTCAAAAAACTACCAGAGAAACCATTGTGTCTCCATGAATAGCTGATGGTACCCTGTGGTTTGATCCGAGCCGATGGAGCGTTTACACAGAAAGTTGGAAGGCCTCTCATTTGACGTGTTTTCACAGACATTTTTATTGAGAACAAACGTTAGACATTAATTCGTAGGGTACACGTAGAATAAGTGTCGATAATACGAGTGGACAAATAACAACGTTTGTCATTTATTCTAAAATGATAAAAAAAATAGGTTGTATTAAGATATTTCATATTCTGAAATTTCAATATTAACTCAAATTCAAACGACACCTTGTTCCCCGTATGATGAGCAGAAATATCTATGTGGGTACCATTAGGTGTGGTTAAACTCCCATATCTATTCGTTCATTTACCCTCTTGCCTCCCTCTTGTATTACAGTAACCGATCGTTCAGCGTGGCAACGAAGTCACTTATTGGAATTTTAGAGCGTACCAACCAATACTTTCTAAAGTCATCCAATATCGGAAATTTCAGTGTGAGGTGACGCTCGTCTTTACTTCCCATTCCACTACCACACCTCAATATCAATATCTACACCATTTCTCACAGTCCGGCTCTTGTTACGTGTCGCCACTTTTCGCTGTGCGGTCAGGACGACAGTAAAGTTGCTTGTATTAACCATTACTGTAGTAGTATTACTTTCCACAGCCCTGCGATTTACGAAGAGCGTTACGTAATCATCTGAATGTTTTATGGAGTATTCTTCACGTGTCTTTTCCAGCCTTCGAATTTTGCCCTGGTTGTATCCACTTGAATGAAGTTGTTACATTTTTCAGCGTGAGAAAACGCAAACGCATTCTAAATGTTGAGCCCGGTCCGTAAGTAGCGGTTTTAGAAAGACTATCAATCTAACGTATTATTTGTAATGCCAATCGCTCTTCGGTCGTTGATTGTACTAAAAACCCCGCTTATGCCTAAAGAAACTGGTTCTTCTGCACACAATCATGCGATTTACATGATGAATTCGCCGGCAGTTTTTCATAATTTGCTTTCGAATGAATCACTAAGAAACCTGTACGAATCGCCGCTTACAATTTAGTACTCACCATCGCTAATATGCTCCTCACATTTTGAACGTTCTAATTGTTACTTTTCTTTACCCGTAGAGCACGAAAAGTATTGCATCGAAACTAAATCGAAAAAAACCTAATTTTGAAGCGTGGTCTGCCTGTAGTTCGATCGATATTCAGACGAACGACTTGACCGATTGAGCTTTTTTTTATGTTTCGTTCGTGACTTTTTAGAGATGCGGATTTGAGGTCGTGAACTGTTTCCACCGGCGGCGTGGGTAAGCCGTTGGCTAAAATGTACTAAAAATTGCACATTATCTTCTACTAATCGGTATTTGCGTGAAAATTCGACGTTGGGATGTGTAGAAATGTGAAGCGAAAACAAACCGCAGGTTTTTCACCAAAGTTGTTCCTGCGACAGTCCGTTGAGGAGAAGCGAAGATGTTATTTTTTAAAATGTTGGAAATTCCCGCTAAATGCACCATCGAAATTTATCAACCCGACTGCCTTTCAGCAACCTTACCCACATTTTGCTCCTCTCAACTATTCCTCTGACAGAAATATAAGTAAAGATACATAAGCAAGTGAGTGTTTGCTCAAATTACGAGGTTCATTTCTCTAATTTTCTCGGAAAGGGCAAACGAACAATTTAAACGAAAACTTGCTATGTAATTTCAGCTAGCTAGTACGTACGAGTACATAGTTTTCTTCATAAATAGTTCCGTAGTCGTCGAATTTACAGGGGGTTGCTGGATGTTGTGTTTTGCTACGCACATCAGATATTTTCGTGATGTAAATTGGCTTTTTCTTGTAATATGTAAGTACTGCAAAAAATACTTTCACGGTGCGTTCTAAGTTGTTACTTTTCATTACTTGACTCAATTATCAAATATTGCTGTTTAAATATGGCGCATTGCTGGCAATTCGTTCTCCTCTCGATTGAGAATATTACTGTACAGAGAGATTCACTCCATTCATCCTTTCCTGACGTTGGTTGCATAATTGAGCGAGTAGAGGAAGAAGTGAAACGCACAATGATGCCTGGGCATCGCGTACAGGATTTTATCACACACAGACTTCGGTTTTTAGCCGTATTCGGTTTTAGAGCGGTTGAAACAGATTTCTAAGGGGTTTTTCTACTCTCGGCCTTGGAAAGTCCCCCACCCCTTTAGGTGAATTCTGTATAAACGCATTGCCAATAAGGTATGGCTTCGGAGGTGCGTTCTGAAAAGAAAAAATAAATATATAAATCGGTATTGTGAAATAGAGCGCAAATTCGAAAGGCGCGGGCTTTTTCACTCTCTCAGTTGAGCTCCGGCTGAGCCGTTGTCTTTATTTTTCTACAGGTTGATAGAGTTTAAAAAGGCTAGTTGGAGCATTCATGGGTTTTTGTCGTAATATTCGTTGAACGTCACTCCTCTCTTCTTTTGCCGGCGCTGAGTCACGTTTCTCTCGCAGAAAATTATTCTTTTTCGTGCCTTTATCACGGGTGACGGTGACCCCTATTCAAGCACAATCTCACTTCGGCTTACTCCGAATTCTTTAACCTTTGCCACTCTTCTTCGAGGACGGAAAGGTACGGCAAGCCGGATGAGAACTTGTCATTTCTTACCTCACCCGTTTCGTTAACAATGGAGAATTGCGTATGAGAAGCGGCTAAAAAAAAAAAGTCAAGTCGTTTTGCGAGCTAAAACTACGGCTTGCCATTCTCAGGGAATTTCGAGGCTGAGAGAGAGAGACTGTTCCATTAATTAGTGAATTTCGAGATGATTGACAGACACGCCCTATGTAAATAATCTTATCATTGACGAAAATAAATTATGTCACGGAAGTTACTAAAAACCGTTTCTTTTGTAGTTGAGAGTTGTTACATTATCGTTAAACATGAAAAATGTGTACGTGAGCTACTGGTGAGGTTCACCAAAACAGTTATCGCAATTCACTTGGAAATGTCTCGTGGGATTCTTCACACAACATTCCTCAACCACACGTACTCTGTTCCCTATCCCTGTTATTAATTCCTCATATATGATCCCGTTCGAAAATAAGCTGGAGTGCTTAGGGCTCCGAAATAAATTGGGGTATCCTTGCTTATACCACGATGTTTAATCACTAAATGCCATATTGTTGTTTATGGAATTGTCAACATTTGCAGGCTTGAGCGGGTTTAGTGTGTAGGTACAGAGGAGACCGCCTTAAAAGGAGTTATTCGAAGAAATATCTGGTGCGTTGAACACACATCTTTCCTTACCTCTACGTCAATTCAGTTTCTATATGGCTTTGTCTACTTAATCAATTCATTTACCACTCAGTTCAATTGAACTTGGTCAAACAACACTTTACAGCAGCATGAAGCGGCAGCCCTTACAGTTCCAGAATTTATTGTGCTGCTCGTACTCATTCCAGGACCATTATTGAGCAACTGGTACAAAGATAATTAATGAGGCTGTAAATCCAAATTTTTTGAAGAGGATACTAATGACTTTTGCAGAGTTATTGGGCAAAAACGTTTAGAACTGGTAGTAAGCAAAACGGCAGTAGTTGTAATTCAGGAATTTCTGGAGTGACCCCCTTGTATGTCATGAGCGTTTTTAAACACTCACTCACTTAGGTATTGGATTGGACTACAATACCAATTTTGTTTGAAATTCTACCAACATTCCAGTGGAGTTTATAAGGAAAAAACTGTGCTAAAAACGCTTTTCGTCGAAAATTTTGATATCTCTTCTCGTCATTTCACAAATTCCACAAATGGGAATTTTATGGTATAATTGCCTTATTTAGAGCTATCAATATAAAAAATTTAATCAAAATCGTTAGAGCCGTTTTTGAGAAAAAAATATTTGGTGTTTTGATCACTATGATAACTATAGTTAAATTTCAATGGATTTTGTTTATACCCATATTTTGGCGTCGCACAATAACTTACGAGCGAGGTATGAAGTTTGAGCTGATTTGGTACGGTGGTTTTTTCTAAAAACCGTTCACAGACACATTAGATAACTTTCCTTTCTACTTCGTAGAGCCAAGGAAAGTAAAAACGGCAGTAGCTCGAATTTCAAAATCTCGTGGATTGTTATTATCATAAGACCGTTATGAAACTTGCGTAGCTCACTGGGCTTCACTAAAAATTAGTATACTATTATATACTCGTATTATTAAATTATTTTCACCCCTGCGTAGTAAGAAGGAAAGTTATATAATCGTCTGGAATTCGTTGAGTTTTGATCGGATCTGTACGTTTAAAGGGCTACTGAGACCAAAAACATAATTTGGAAAAACGGTTTATGTGTAAATGTGTGTCAAACAACGGCTGAAGCAACTCGGCTCAAATTAGATATTTATCCTGCAGATCACCATAGGGCGCCAAGATGAGCGTAGGAGGAATATTGTCGGAGAACGAACTATAGTTGTCACGGTAATCAAAACGATGTAGACGAAATATTTTGTACGAACAGTAGTCCATCTGCGGTTTTACAAACGAAAACATGAACGGTTGGTCTTCCCTACCCTTTTCGACGTAGAAAATAAGAATTGACGACACGGATTTGTTTTATAGAACTCATTTTATCGATTTAATTAGTTTTAGCTCAAGTGAAACTTCCATTAGCAAACCTAACTGAGGGCGCGAACTTCCAATAAACTTCGTCTCGTACCAGGATAGTGTTAACAGTTTCGATGATTAAGCAATAGAACAAGAATTGACGACCTCATTCATACAACGTAATCGGTAATGAAAATTATTTGATGGCGGAGTAATTCGGCTTGGTTGAAAGCTGATTAAGACTTTCCGTTATGAGATCAACAGTTCCGCGTTAAGAGGTACGAATTACGATTATTTCACGATCATTACATAACAAGCAATCAAAGTAGCGTAGATTTTTGTCAGGCCTGCTCATCCAAGAACGACGAGTTGATGTCTGCACTCCATCGCTGGTCACTAAGACTGTTTCTTTTTTTGTATTTCCGTGTTTATAAATATCGTTAAAAAATGACAGCTAACTTACGACAAATTCAACATGTATTTTGTGATAACAATCTTCAACTCAATTTGAAAACTGAACTTGACAACAAAATTGTCTAATAACAACGCCCAATGAACACCTGTGGTCTACAAAGCCACCGAAATATATTTATTAATTAGGGAATAAATATCCCGATATCCTAACTTTGCCCACTGCAAACGGATCGAAACCTCAGATGAAAGCGTGCGTAGAGGAGGAGTCTGAAAAAATGCCTCAAATATATCTGGTGAGCCACACACAACTTTCCGCAACCCCCGTAAATTCGACGACCTGCTACTAGATACAGGCGCTATATCTTCGTTCAACGCTTTTCTACAAAAACGTTTAAAAAGAACAAAATGTAGACAATATTTAGCGGAGAGTGCTGGAAATTGCTACCGCCGTTTTTCAGAAAATTCGAAAAACCTCCTTTTCTGAGGTAACTGGACTTATATCTTCGAGCAACAAATAGATACAGAAATACTTTCGAGGAACAAAATGTAGGTAAAGGTTGCTCAAAGACACTCCGTAATATTGATGAAATCCAGTGACGTAGTTACTTGGAAAATTACAAAAAACGCTATTTTCGACAGATTCTCATTTTTGACTGGAATGTAAGAAGAACGTTTATTGAGAACAATATATAGGTATTAAGTATCTAAAAACACCCGGTGAGTTTGATGAAAATCGTTGAAGCCGTTTTACCAAAAAGCGTAAAAAACCTATTTTTGCTTCATAAGCCTATATCTCTTTCGCCATATTTTCATGTAAATATTATTCGAGAAAAAATGGATAATCTGAAAGGTTAATCAAAATCGTTATAGCCGTTTTCGAGAAAAATGCGAAAAACCCTAGTTTTTGGTACATTTTCGTCCCCCTCCCCTTTCCCATCGATGGATTTCGCCCGTAACCTTATTATGTACAAAAAATAACAAACAAAACCAAAGAAAAACCAGCTGTATCGGTTCAGCCGTTTTCCCCCAAATCGAACTACAGTACCTCCCCCCCCCCTCCCGCAAAAAAAGAAGAAACTTAACAAATAAAAATGAAAATTTTATGGTATAATAGGTATTGGATTGGACTACAATACCAATTTTTTTTACCATTCTACTAACATTCCAGCGGAGTTTATAAGAAAAAAACTGCGCTAAAAACGCTTTTCGTCGAAAATTTTGATAATTTATTGTGCTGCTCTCGTCATTTTTTCACAAATGAGAATTTCATGGTATGGTTGATATATTGAGAGCTATCAATATAAGAAATTTAATCAAAATCGTTAGAGCCATTTTTGAGAAAAACAATATTTGGTGTTTTGATCACTATGATAACTATAGTTAACTTTCGATGGATTTTGTTCAAAACCTTATTTTGGCGTTCCGTGGTAATCTGCAGGCGAGATGTCAAGTTTGAGTGGATTTGGTACGGTGGTTCTTTCTAAAAATCGTTCACAGACACACATACACTCAGACACACAGACCATTTTCCCAAATAGTGTTTTTCGGACTCAGGGGGGTCTGAAACGTGAAGATCTGAAGAGAACTCAACTTTTTTTTTTTCAGCCGATTACATAACTTTCCTTTCTACTTTGTAGAGCCAAGGAAAGTAAAAAGTAAACTCACATACACTCACATGCCAATCAAGAATTTTTATTTGTGGTGGCCTAAGAGTAGACAATACAAACGTCGGGAAACGGGCAATAATTACACTACATTGGCAAGTAATATGAACAGATGGTGGACACACGGCACCAAAAAGAGAAACACATCACACAATGAAACCGCGACACTACACATCCCACACAATCCCAAAAAACTCGCCAAGCGAGTACAGTTCTGCCCTAATGAGATGAACTTTTATGACCTTAGTGAAAGACTTAATAGGCAGCTGCTGAATATGATGGGGTAGGGCGTTATACAGACGAGAGCCTACTTGGATTGGGTCATTTTTCTGAGCTATACTTCGGCGAGTAAAAGGAATCACTAGGTTTCCACGGGATCGGGTGTCATGCCAGTGCACATCGGAAGCCACGGCCAATGTTTACTTTAATCAGATTCAAAACTGCCTAGACATATGCACTAGGCAATGTAAGCACGCCAAGGCGAGCAAACGAACCCCTACAACTCTCATTCCATGAGGGATTAGCCAAAATTCTGAAGGCACGTTTTTGTTGTTTAAATATGTCAATTGCATGATTACTGTTTCCCCATGCAACAATACAATAAATTGCTCTGCTGGCAAAGCAAGCATGGTAAACAGAACGCAGGACTTCATTAGAAACGACGCTCTTCAACCTCCTAAGTATGAAAATAAAATATGATAATTTAGGGGACAACGCCACAACATGGGCTTTCCAGAAAAGTCGGTTATCCACCGTCAAACCCAGGAAATTAACTGCCTGGTCTGAACTTCTGTTGAGACCCACTACGAGAGTCTGGGTTTTTGATTTCTTCAAAACCAAAGCATTTGCTGACACCACCTTTCCACTATCTCAGACTTATATTGGAGATTGTACTGCATTTCTTCACTGGAACAGCCTGATGCTAGGCAATTGAAGTCGTCAGCAAACAGGAAAATGTCGTTTGAATCCTCGAACTGGCTAGGTAGGTTATTGATATACAAGAGGAAGAGGTAAGGACCGAGGATACTCCCCTGTTTGACGCCACAGGGGATTGCAACCTCACTCCATTGAAAGAAACAATCTGGGACCAACCCTCAAGATAGCTCTGTAGAAACAGAACCATGAGAGGGCCGAAGCCATAGTGTTCCAATTTCCTGAGGAGCGGGTTGTGTGGCACAAAGTCGAACGCCTTTGAGTGGTAAAAAAGACTATGATAGGTGCTCTGGCCATTCTCCAGAACTGAAAAGAGCCGAGAAATAAGAGAGCATGCTGCAGAACCCCCCTCCTTAAACCAAACTGCTGGGGGTGGAGTAAACTGAGACCCTCCAGATGGCAGTTTATCCTTTGTAGCACTGCTTGCTCAATTACCTTAACAAAAACGGGCAGTTTGGAGACAGGACGAAAACCCACGGACCACGCGCCGAAGTCAGGTTTAGGGCACAATAGGTCTCGAAACGTAAAGAAAAGCCAACTTCGTTTTTTGACACGATCACTATACGATTATACAAAACAAAGAAAGGACTGAAGATTGAATCCTGAACGAACCCAAACCTCGTCACAGCGACAAATACCTGCAAAGCATCTATACTGCAGGAAAATTGAATTAAAAATGGTAGGAAATATGGTAGTAGTAGGGACATTGGTAGGTAATAGAGCTAGGTCGCAATAGTTGTTGCGAAATAGAGTTAATAAGGATGGGACACCGACGGAAATTGAAGAATTCAAACACCTGTCGACTCTGACAACTTTTGTCACGTTGTTTTACCTATACACGAATGCCCAAAAAATAATATGATCTAGTCATAGTCTCATAAAATAAGTTGGGTGCCCCAAAGGTCGTGACACAAGTAGGAAGAAACCCAATAAATGCTGGAACGTGAAGCACTACGAGTTTAGGTCGGTCGCGCTCACATAAACTGAGTGAATAATAGATTGAATCAGTTGGAATGGCGATTAAAATCGCTGAATGCACTCCGGGCCTGAGAAAAGTTGTTTGATGCGTCGCACCAAATATTTCAGACAGACTCTAGTCAATATTTTATCACACAGTACCAACGCACGAGTCTGAACAAGAGTCATTCGCCTTTATGACTAGATGACCTAGAGAGTTCAGAGGTTTTATTGGCCCATTAGAAACGCCTGGACTCCTGGAATGCATTCTTCCACGCATGAAAATCCTGTTTTCGGGTCTTAGTGAGGGTGGCGCCTTAGTTCGAAGACAGAGATGATTGCGCCTGGCAGGTTGCGACACAAATGAACGCTCCACAGCCTTCCGTCTGACAGCTGCATCGTAAACCATCACGCCCGATAGAAAACCGCGGAGAACCTCTTAAATTAGATGAACGTTTTTTGACCGAAAGGTGACCATCTAGCGGGAACTCTTAACTTCATACCCGTTTAACCGCTCATAAATATGTAGATGAGAGATGGAAAGAGAGAGCAGGTTTTTGTTTTATCTGGTGAGTTCAATGCCACTTCTTTTCCTGCTATTCCTGTGAACACTCTCCTATTCTTAACTTGCGGTGTAATAAGAATTGTTCAATAATCTGCATTGAAGTAACGGGTAACGTTACCAATGATGACATTAACTACACAGACTACCCAGGCCTGCAAAAATATTGTTTTATTGGGTATAATTGTTTTGGAGGCCCTTAATGCCCTCACCGCTCTTCCGCAACTTGACAAAAATGGGATATTATAGAAAATATGTAATGAATTACAAATGTTTGAAACGTTTTAATAATTTAAACTCCTCGTAAATACTTATGAAATCAATGTTGACGAATTCTGAAATAAATTTAATCCATATTTATGGCGCATCACTTTATTTCCCGTTTCTCCAGAAACTACCAAACGCTGATATTCCTCTAGAGAAACGTCTCCTTGAAGAAACGACCAGCTGTAAGGTCCGATCATGCTGATCCCATCTACCCTGATATCTGTTCACGATGACCTTCATGCCCCGGTGGAAATTTTCTTACTCTGCATTGGTAGTCCCCAAGTTTTCCGGAAAAATTCTACACGAGAATACAAAAACCGAACTTTCATGCTCACGGGGCAACCAGGTTTTTCCATGTTGTTCAAAAGTTCATCGACAATGCCGATCTTTTTTCTTTTCCAGGAATCTCGTCGTCCCTTTTTTTTTTTGATCAAGTATCTCTTTCAGTTCATGATATTTTAGGTGGAAGTTTTTCATCAAATACTAGTTTTATTATATCACGGCAAACGAACATCCCTTCTTTCAATTTTGCACCTGATGGCTGTGGATATTTTGAACTGAGGTACGTAAAACACTCGCTGTTCTTCATTTTTATTTTTGACATTTTATGTCTTTACTTTGCTACATAAACTCGAAAATGTAACGGCCAAGCGTCACGAAATTTAACCTTGAGGCCGAGTGGACAAGGCAACGTTTTAACCCGAGTTGCAACCACAGCCCCTGTGGTGTGATGCATAAGGCATTGGTCTCCTAAACCGGAAGTTGTGGGTTCGAGTCCCACCAGGGTTACGATTATTTTTTTGACATTTTACGTCTTTACTTTGCTACATAAATTCGAAAATGTAACAGAGAAGCGTCACTAAATTTGTGTTGGGTTAAGTGCATGGTAACGTCTGTTACAAAATCTAACGCTTGGTAACATCACACATTTTAATAACCTTAGTGACTAAGTTCAATTGCAATTGGTGCGGCTATTATATCGAAACCATCTACGAGCAAAATCAAACGTAGTTATGATTGTATAAAAAAATAAAATACATAAAATGTCCCTCGTGGTTGCGTACTTGTACGAATGCTGTACCCACCGTTTGTGTTAGTTTCTTTCCTTCTACTGCTAACTTTATAAATTTCGTAATGCGTTAATAGTCGAAAAAAAGCTCCAGACGCAGCCCTCAGGAAGAGAAAATGCATCCTCTGGGAAACCTCCTAAGAACTTGAGAGGAATACTCAGTCAGGAATTCTTTTTTGTTTTAATTTTTACGCCTGTCGGACATTTAATTTTAACTGCGCGGATTCTGTTTTTTTTCTTTTTTGTGTATTCATCTTCAATTTTCACACTTTAAGGGGGGTTTGTACTGGACTTTGGTAAAGAGATCGCCTAACCTTCATATAAAATAAAGTTTAGTTGTGCTATGGTGATTGATCGTGTCTCATCGCCCCTTTCCCAACATTCACCGGATCACCACATCCATGAATGTTCCTGATACTAGTAGAACAGAATTAGCGTAACATTGAATTCAGAGCGGAGGCAGACAGTTGAGCTATGTTTGGCTTAGTATCACTCAGGTAGCATCTGAACATCTGAAGAGCATATATAGATTAACTCGTGTCAGCGATCAAAGCTCTCGTAAATTTCTTAACCGAGATATTAGTAATCTGTCTCATCTACAAATTTCAGGTGATTAATCACTAATGGCACGAACCAAGGGAATTTGACGAATACTAAGATTTCGTATAAATTTTCTCCTTTCCTCCTTTATCTTTATAACCAAAGTGGTGACCTCGACGTGATGTAAACAGCCCAGTTTGGCGTTCTCCACCGTATTTCCACTGATCGAGGCAGACAGTTCGAATGTGAGCTTTTCAAATGGCTAACAGTACTGCTGGGGACCGATCACCTGTGGACTACTGCACCGAGAGAGATGGCACGGGCGAAATCAGCACTGAAAGCACAACTCTCAGATGAATGGTTTTCAGCCCTGCCGCTCGAGCTGCTGGGATTGCGCTCTACTGTGATGCCAAGCTGTAGAGTGACTCCATCTGAACTCCTCTATGGCGAAACCATCCGCTTGCCTGCAGAATTCTTTGATCAGACTCCTGGTCCCTCCAATGTGCCAGCACTCATCATTAAGTTACGTGAGCGCTTGGAAAAGCTTCGGCCTGTACCATTCGAGCATCACGCCTCCAAAAAGTTGTTTGTTCGTCGTCACACGTTTTTGTCCGCCACGACGCTACTCGGAAGCCACTCCAACCTACCTACGACGGTCCTTATCGATGTCTGCCGCGATCGGAAAAGGTTTTCAAGGTAGCAACTCCACGCGGGAAGAAATCGCTGTCAATAGACCGACTGAAGCCAGCGTTTTTAGAACATGCCTCTCCACTGCCCGATTCCATGTCGCGTCCAGCTGACCCACCACCAGGCAACACTGCCATACTGCGTCAACTAAAACCGCAAATAGTCAACCCACCAACGGTGACTCGTGCTGGGCGTCGTGTTCATTTCCCGGATCGGTATCGTTGACACGGTGGAGAGTGCTGTGGAGACCCAACCACACAACAGCTGACGATGTGGTCTGGTTGCTATGCTTGACGTGTCCTTCTTTTAATTTCATTCTCGTTTTTCCTGTCTTTACTTCTCGTTAATAAAACTACTTCTTCATAACAAAATAGGAAAAATTCTTATGCTATGAATTTAGCGGAAAAAAAATTAAATATTTGAAAAAATAATTTTACCTCTAGAAAAAAGTGAGCCTCGTGTCAAACCACACTAAAAATACCCAGGTCTTTGTAACATGCATCTATTTCTTCATTGACCGTAAATTGAGTATTTTGAAGCTTAGCTATAGAACAAATATTAAACGCGTGAAACTACAAGTACATTGGTTAAAGATGTATAAATCTAGTGTTGCTAAGCTGAAATTATAAGATAAAGACAACTAGTTAGTGATAGACTAGATGTTCTGGAACTTTAGGGTTGCTAATAAATATTTTTACTTTCCTTGGCTCTACAAAGTAGAAAGGAAAGTTATGTAATCGGCTGAAAAAAAATTTTGAGTTCTCTTCAGATCTTTACGTTTCAGACCCCCCTGAGTCCGAAACACACTATTTGGGAAAATGGTGTGTGTGTGTGTGTGTTTGTGAACGATTTTTAGAGAAAACCACAGTACCAAAACAGCTCAAACTTGATACCTCTTCCGCAGGTTACCATCGGACGCCAAAATAAGGGTATGAACAAAATCCTCCGAAATTTAACTATAGTTATCATAGTGATCAAAACACCAAATATTTTTTTTCTCAAAAACGGCTATAACGATTTTGATTAAATTTTTATATTGGTAGCTCTTAATAAGATAATCATACCATAAAATACCCATTTGTGGGAAAATGACGAGAGCAGCACAATAAATTATCAAAAGTTTCGACGAAATCGATTTTAGCGCGGCTTTTAGGGAAAACAACCGTACCAAATCAGCTGAAACTTGATGTGTAGCCTACAGGTTACCATGGGACGCAAGAATAAGGGTATGGGGAAAATCCACCGAAATTTAACTATAGTTATCATAGTGATCAAAACACCAATTTTTTTTCTCAAAAACGGCTCCAACGATTTTGATTAAATTTTTTATATAGATAGCTCTCAACAAGGCAATTATACCATAAAATTTTCATTCGTGGAAAATTACGAGAGCAGCACACTAAATTATCAAAATTTTCGGAGAAAAGCGTTTTTAGCGCAGTTTTTTCCATGTAAACTCCGCTGGAATGTTAGTAGAATGTTTAAAAAAATTGGTATTGTATTGGAATTAAATCCTATAGGGTATTGGATTGGAATTAAAAACGCTCATGAGATAGATGGGGCTCACTCCAGAAATTCCTGAATTTCAACTACCGCCGTTTCGCTTAATACTAGTTCTAACAGGTATTACCCAATAACTCTGCAAAAGTGATTACTATCCTCCTTCAAAAAATTTGTGTTTACAGCCCCATTAATTCTCTGTATATCAATTGCTCAATAATGATGCTGCAATGAGTACGAGCAGCACAATAAATTCCATAACTGTAGGCGCTACCGCCTCCTGCTGCTGTGACGTGTTGTTTGACCAAGTTCAAGGGAACTGAGTCATAAATGAATCGATTGAATAGAATTAGCCATTCACAAAGCGAATTGACGTAGTGCTAAGGAAAGTTGTGTGTTGCAACGCACCAGATATTTTTATCTTCCATTGAACTCAGAGCAACTTACATTTTAAACGCTTGCAGGGGTTGAAAACCCCCCTCCAGGCTACTAATTGTTTAAAAGGAAGATCGTATGTTACAGTAAATGCCCAACATAATACATTTTGCGGGCAAACATGATTTGCGCAGGTTACCCTTACTACTTCTGTTCATGATCATTCAGTTAACATCCAAGGCCGTTCACGCAATCTCATTCCCAACTTCTACGCCGTTATTATATTCGATATTCGGCCTTTCCCATGAGCTCCTGCTCACCCTTTCCCATAGAAAGTGCAATCCAGTAAAAAAAAACTTTCAGGACGGAAACAATTCCTTCAAGGTCGTCCTCTCTCACACAAAAGGGATGTCAAGGACGAATACTTTCACGGTTTAACAAAGCCCTTCTTATTTACATGCTTCCCTTTCGATGAAACCCTCCACCTGAAATGAGTTCTAAGACTAGAAACGTAGAACAAATTATACGTTGGACCTAGGAGAGTCCCATAATTAAGGAGAAGCTAAGAACAATGAGTTCGCCGTAAATCTTCAAGAGGAGAATAGCGAGCGAGGTACAATTAACCACTGTACGAGTCGTCTCGGAATTATCAACTTCGGTAGAAGTGCCGTTGGCGGACCGCAATTGAGGGCTTATTGCGTCTGACTCGGTAAAATAGCGTTGGAGCTTCTAGTGAAGTAATTCGCAAATAAATAGCCTGCGACTTCAACAATGTCTGTTAGTCGGTGCTGTCTATCAAACGGTTTACATAGTTAAACAGTGGATTTTCCACGACGCCTTGTTGCGTATCGGTAGTAATAAATTCTGCCTGTGAGTCAGTGGCTTCAAATTCAATCTAGTAAACGCTTGCTGGAATCAAATCGCGGTCCGTGAATCATTGATTTTCCTTATAAATGCTTCAATGAAAGTATAAAAACGTTTATAAGATAATAACAGACCACCCCAGATATTCCAGAGTTCGTAACGTTTCACTCGCTGCACCATTGCAGTTTTCTACCCCATAACACCAAAGTTGTGATGAGGAAAGTTGTGTGATTCGATGTGCCAGGTATTTTCTGTCTTAAGGACTACTAATTTAAGTACTTTTCGTGTCATAACACATTTCCGATTTTTGTTGCTTAATTTCGCTGTAGTCGATTTAAATATCTGGTGCGTTGCAACACACAACTTTCCCTAGCTCTACGTCAATTCACTTTTTACATGGCTAATTCTATTTAATCAATTCATTTATCACTCAGTTCCTTTGAACTTGGTCAACAACACTTCACAGCAGCAGGAAGCTGTAGCACCTACAGTTATGGAATTTATTGTGCTGCTCGTACATAACTCGTACGTAATATTGGCCTTATTAAGAGCTATCAATATAAAAAATGTAATCAAAATCGTTAGAGCCGTTTTTGAGAAAAAAAATATTTGGTGTTTTGATCACTATACTAACTATAGTTAACTTTCGATGGATTTTGTCCAAACCCTTATTTTGGCGTCCCATAGAGGCCTGCGGGCGAGATATCAAGTTTGAGCTGATTTGGTACAGTGGTTTTCTCTAAAATTCGTTCACAGACACACATACACACACACAGACTGACTGACACACACACACACAGACCATTTTCCCAAATAGTGTTTTTCGGACTCGGGAGGGTCTGAAACGTAAAGATCTGAAGAAAACTCAAAAAAAAAATTTCAGCCGATTAGATAACTTTCCTTTCTACTTCGTAGAGCCAAGGAAAGTAAAAAGAGAGAACTCTGTGGTCAGTCGTTTTAACTGTACACAATTACGGCGTCAAGAGTGTTTTTCGAATGTAAAAAAATTATTTTGCGAGCCCGAAAATATCTGCAGTTGTCCGCTTTGTGCCGTGTTCAAGACAAACTGTTATGGAGGTGCAGCTGGCTAAAAAAAACAAACAAATTTGATTAATTAAATGAATGGACAGCAACGTGGATAATGAACGCCTCACTTATGTAACTCTTTGCTAATCGTTCGGCGGACAGCCGCAACCATCTAACGGCAAATTTCAATTACTTGACAAGTGCGGCAAAGGTTTGTGCGATGTGAAGGCCGTTTTGACAAGGACGTCGTCAAAACCCAAAAATGTGGGGCGCACAAATTGTATTGCCTGTCTGAAGTAAATTGATTCTGCCGGGGAATATGATTAAAAAGATGTGCAGTCTCCCGGCATTCCTTGGAACGCCAAGATGGGGAAAAGTAATTGACCGCGCTGTCACAGAGCTGTCCTCTGAACAACGAGACGCCTGGAGAGCTAGTGGCTAATCAAAAAGTAAACGAAAACTCCTTCGGAATTTGTACTGAAGGGAGTCGAGTGGGTGTTAAAGGTTCAAAGCGAGGGAGTCGAAGCTCAAACGCTACAGAAGGGAGAGGAGAAGAACCTTGGCATTTGGTCAATACAGAGCTGTCTTCCACCGCGGGTCATCACGAACGCGGGACATTCCTAGAGATGAGATATCATCTGCATTTCTGAATTACCACGAGAACAAACTGCGCGTGAACGAGGTCAAATTTTGATACAACTGACCATCTTGCAAGATACGCTTGTCACTCGTTGTGCAGTAAAATGTCTGAAACGCGTCATAAACACTCAACTAGCTCACAGAGTGATAATCAAAACATCTAGCTTCGTTCCTCCGCATCCTGTAGTTTACTTCTAGAAAGCCGACTCACCACATGAAACGTTATGAAGGCCAATTACACGTGCCATGTGTGTAATCGTGTTGTCTTTCAAATATAAGATACGTGATTGCAACTGCGAGTTTCGACGCATCGCTCAAACACTTTTGTTTAGAAGGTTCGTGCTCATTGTTCTAGAATTCAAGACGAACACAGTGGAAAAAATTAAATGAAAAGTAAAGTAAATCAAGGAATTTCGTAGAATATCCACAACTCATTGGAGTTGGTAACTGTCATTAAACTACCATTGTAAGTACTTAAATTACTTTCCTTCCCCCTGTTCACTACAGGTTATAAAACGGGCTGATGAACTCAAGTTTGGGGTTTTAAGAAATTATTTTCGTTTTAAAGGCTTTCAAAAGAAATATCGTACGTGAACGATTGTGAGAAAACGACTGAATCAAATCAGCCCAATTCCGACACTTGGCTAGGATATCAATATGACACGACGAAACGAAGAAGAGTAAAATCGGCCATAGTTAGTATAGTAATCAAGACACCAGGTGTTTTTTCCCTCCTTAACGGCTCTAACGATTTTGGCTAAATTTTGTGTGTGGGCGTACATGTATAATATAACAATAGTGTACATTTTTTCCCCTTGAGGAAACCTGGAGAGCAGCGCAATAAATAATTGACAAGCGGTTTGAGCTCAGCTTTTCTTTATAAATCCCGCTCGTATGATAAAACAGGTTGGTAGTGCATTGAGCCAACGACACTACGAATGTAATAACAGTCGTAAGATAATCAAGAGCAGCCTAAGAAGTTCCGAAATTCAGGTTCATTGACTAACTTTATTCAACGCGTTTCCGTAGCTATTACTACAACAGTAAACCCGAACCTTCAGAACAAACTGATGTTCGCGGCATAAATAAACGCAGCTCAGTATGTTCTGGAATGTAGTCACACCAGTCTCATCGGGTTAATTTTAAACTGCTCCCTTATAAACTGAATGAAAAACGAATACACAGTAAGGTTATCAGGGAAGGAAACGAATACGGTGAATGACATGAAGAGATAGTGAGATGAGTAGAGTTGATTTGGCAAAATGCCTTACCAAACGTGAACGTGGAATGCGGTCATGAATGGCGAGTCATTTCCTTCTCAAAATCCATATAGCCATCATATTTAGATTGTTCTTTTTGAATTCAGTAGCTTCACAATACTTCAAGCTCAATAGCATTAGTGTAAACTATCGCCGAAATGTAGCATACACTCACTCAACAACGATCCCTACTGAATTCGAGCAAATAGTAATTCGACGCAATGCTTAGAGGTGAAAGTACTTGAATTAGTGTCGCATCGAGAGAGGATTATGATTAAATTTTGAGAAAATACGAGAGCACCACAATAAATTATCAAAATTTAGAAAAACACGATTTTTGGCGACTTTTTTACTTTCCTTGGCTCTACGAAGTAGAAAGGAAAGTTATGTAATCGGCTGAAACAATTTTTTTGAGTTCTCTTCAGATCTTTACGTTTCAGACCCCCCTGAGTCCGAAAAACACTATTTGGGAAAATGGTCTGTGTGTATGTGTGTCTGTGAACGGTTTTTAGAGAAAACGACCGTATTAAATCCACTCAAACTTGATATCTAGTCTGCAGGTTACCATGGAACGCCAAGATAAGGGTTTGAACAAAATCCACCGAAAGTTAACTATAGTTATCATAGTGATCAAAACACCAAATTTTTTTTCTCAAAAACGGCTCTAACGATTTTGATTACATTTTTTATATTGGTAGCTCTTGATAAGATAATTATACCATAAAATTCCCATTTGTGGGAAAATGACGAGAGCAGCACAATAAGTTATCAAAATTTTCGACAAAAAGCGTTTTTAGCGCGGTTTTTTCCTTATAAACTCCGTAGGAATGTTAGTAGAAAGTTAAAGAAAATTAGTATTCTAGTCCAATCCAATACCTAATGGGTGTTTGTTTAAAAACTACTACTTTTCAACTACTGCCGTTTCGCTTACTACCAGTTCTAAACGTTTTTACCCAATAACTCTGCAAAAGTAATTACTACCCTTCTTCAAAAAATTTATGTTTACAGCCTCATTAATTATCTGTGTACCAATTGCTCAATATTGGTCGTGGAATGAGTACGAGCAGCCCAATAAAATCTGGAACTGTAAGCGCTACTGCTTCCTGCTGCCGCGAAGCGTTATTTGACAAAGTTCAAATTAACTGAGTGATAAATGAATTGATTAAATTGAATTAGCCATGTAAAAAGTGAATTGTTGTAGAACTAAGGAAAGATGTGTGTTGCAACGCACCAGATATTTCTTTATAAGTTCCGCTCAAATAATACTATAATTCTAAACAAAAAAAATTGAGGCAGTAGTTCAATAAATTTTCTATGTGACGAGCGTTTAATAACATTCATAGAATCATTAGGAGGATCTCTGGAAATTCCACGTTGTGATAAATTAAATGAAAACAAATTTGATTAGCTGCTGCAGTTCTGCAAATCACTGAAAGTGCGTAGGGCTAGAGAAAGTTGTGTGCTGCGTCGCGCTAGATTTCTTTCCAAAAATTAGTTTGTTCCTTTTGACAAAAAAAATGGACGACGGCCGTTCAATAAGTGACTTATACGATGGATGTTTCTTCAAATTGTTAGAAACAAACCACAACATTATTGAATTCAAACTACCATCGTTTATCAACTCCCCATGGCTCCAGGAAAGGATACTCTAACTTTCCTAGTATAATCATGCTAACAGTCTATAAATGAAACAGTGTCACCAATCAAAATGAATAAGCAATAAAAATCGCCGAACTTCTGTCGGACTGATATAAGTTGCGTGGTGCATCGCACTAGAGATATTGAAGCAGCATCCGCAGTAAGCCCCCTGGCTTCGTTGTAGATGATCCTTCCTTCGTCTCCATTCCAAAGATGAATCCTTCCATAGCTCTCGCGAGAATATTAGCCAGAATGCACTCCGGGAGCTTCGATAACAATTCCCCTCCACTCTGACAGCTCCTCGTGGTCAGGTCACGTTCATCTTCACTCGTAAATGCAAATTCCCTCCAACCCAAATGATGACGTTGTGCATCCTAACTGGCGTGTATGTGTGTCTACACAATAATATCGATTAACGAAAAATGCTGTTGTTTGCGTGTTTTTTTTTTAATTCCAGGACGTTTTCGAAAATTAAAGCTGTTCCTCGAGAAACTTTACTACCACCGGCTGGCAACGAGCTGTAACCAGGCCAACGAACTGCATTCGATTACCGTGATGTCGCTCGAAATTCTAAGTACATTTTTACACGATCACATGCAGTCATTAGTGCGCGTTTCAACGCGTGGCACAAACGGATTCCTCATTTGTTCATTTCAACAGGGTACTTGCTCTTGTGCACACTTTAAAATTGATTCGCGTCATTCCACAACCCCCACTGTCTTCACCACTGATTGAGTAAACATTATGTCAGAACGTAGCTTGTTTCATGAACATCTACAAGTCCCTGCTGAATACAAAATCAATGTTTGCAAGAGCTGGAAGGATGAGTGGAGTGAAATCTTCAACATTGGTAAGGTAGATTCGCATTTCAGGCTGTCAACTAAGCACTCGAAGCATCAGTAACTTACAACTTCCTTCGAGGCTTTGGGTCTACTTGGATACTTCCTCAATTAATGAGTGGCCCTGCACCGACAAAATGCTGTTGAGACGAGTGAAAATACCGTTTACTAGGCTAGTTATCACGTTCTATATGTCACTATCCCTGTGTTCAACATGCCACCGAAGTCGGTTGGCAACATAAATTTGCCTTTGGTGTAATGAAAATCAATGCTTTAGAAGTTTGAAGTACAATCTGACCTACATCTATGTTGAACAGAAGAACAATTATGAACTTCGGTTGAGAATTGAGGGACTAGTATAATTTGTCGCGGTGATAGTTTCTTTAATTTCTCAAGTCTTGAAACCAAGTCTAAACTGAAAACTGGGTCGAACGATGAAATAATCAAATGCAGTTGAGAAATTCGGCTGAGCGTCTCTTACGTTATTTTGTAACCACACAAACACACTTACGGAGTTTGTCACTGGTCTGAAACGGATGGGTTTGATTTTTGGGATGAAAGACGAATTTATATTTTGTTTATAATCTCAGCTTTTGATTGTCTCCCCCTCCCCTTTCCCTTCGATGTGTTTGTAGGATCGAGATTGGATTGAAGAATAAAAAAGAAACCTTAAGGCCTGATTTGCTCCTAACTATATATACGGAAGTTCAAATTGATGGAAAAAACGCTGCAAATTATTACGCCACGGTTTATTATTTTCTTTTGGCACGTATTATTCTCACTCCTTTCGAGACTTACCTTTTTGATTCAGCATCGAAAAAAGGACAGTAAACGATACGAAACAAGACCTGACTACAACGAGGCGATCTGGCGTTGAGTGAGACCTGAGGGTGTGCAAACGACGAAACGAACCCTTTCTCTGTATTGTGCCGCGAGTTCTCTCAATTACTCGTAGTAGACTTTGGCTCACTATAATTACGGTGATTTTACTATTTGCGGTATAGACCTAGGCGTCTTTGAGACTTGTTCCATTCGACTCAGCATCGAAAAATTCCTAGAAAAAGATAAAAAATACAGCGTAATCGCGATAAAACTGCCAAAATTGCCTTTTTATTTCAATTGTTTAATCATTTTTCGCCCTTATCAACCATAGGCTACGTCCGATCTGGGTGCCGAGCAGGTGGGCACAACTAGATACCAAAGAACGGATTTTTTGGACCACATTAACGGCATAAAATGATTACGGACGGCTGAAGTTTTACTGGAATGCACCTTCTATAGGAAAGGACGAGCTGGAGTTCATGGCTTTGAGGTGAAGGGGGGGGGGACATTGTCCTAACGTCTCCTACGTGTATTATTCGGAATGAATTATAAACCAATAAATTCTCGCATTACAATCGTTGAAAAAACGAAAATAAATGAAGTTGTCAGACTTTCTGTACGCGTTATAACTCCTCCAGTTGAAACAAATTATTTGCGGTTTCACTGACGCTGTATATTTTAGAGCACGCCTGACGTTACGAATTGAAAATGAACTGCTATGGTTGTTCCAAGTCGATAGACGATCGACCTTCTGTATTGCGTTTCAATAGTGGTTCTCCAAGATTTTGGAAGAGAAGATAGTTGGAGGCTCCGGCAAGGAATGCACGAACAACCGAACAACTTGCCAGGAAACAATTAGAAGCCATAAAAAATTTGGTAAATAGAAGAATGGGGGAAATAAAACACGAATTTTGGGTGTGATGGTGTTTTGAGATGAATACTTCTTATATTGAAACAAATAAGTTGTAAAAAAAATAATTTAAATAAAAAAATCTAAAATTATCTACTCATACGTAACTGTAAGAGTGGAGTCGTTTATCTTTCGACTGAAACTAATCATGGAGACCTTGTCCTACCATGAACTTTCGTAGAACCGATGAACGACTTTTTATTTAATATCTGGGGAATAGTGGCTGCTTCCTCGTGAACATCGATGACTTCAGATTAAAATCAACTCCCACGGTTCACGTTGTTTTTTTCCACAATCTCGCATATTTCTTCTAAAGGCGTTATCACAAATGGACGGCCCTGTTAGTCGATAATCTGAACAAGTTAATGCATAATGACAAGAAAAAACGTGAGTTGATTATCACGTCGGAACGAGATTGTTAGAGGAGCATCGAACTCGGAAGAAGCTAACAGTTAAAAAAAAAACTACCTTAATCTAGACAATTCCCGAGATTATAGCCTATAGTTGAACCGGTGGAAGTTGCCTACCTTCCGCTCTTTAGTGGAAGGTGAAACGAGATTAACAGTCTTCAATAAGTGTGTAGTCGAATCGATAATACAAAGTTATTGGCTACTGGGTTGTTGATCACTGACCGTTTAATCGATTATAGCGCCTCCTGTTGAAATAGGTTCCCCTCTCAGGCGTGGGGTAGGGGGGACCTCTTTTTAATTGGTCGTGAAATACGTTTTGGCAGGGAAAGCCTGAAACTAATACCGATACCATGATTTGGACGTTGACAAATTTTGAAACTTAGCTGAAAACAGTGCGGAGTTCACGAGGACGGTAAAAGGCATTAGCGAAGCTCTTACGAAAAATGCCCCCGTGAGTTACATTATTACTGTATTTATCACTAAGTACTGGAATTTTATGTGATTGTGTGAAAATGTTTCAACGTTTCAAGGACTACTGTCTGAAAAACACAATTTTATAAAATGGGCTGAGTATTTTTCCAAGAACGCTAGTGAGAGAAAACGACTGAATTCGATATGTAGTTTGCAGATCAATACAGTACGTCAAAACAAGGGCGGTTCAAACATACTTATATATCGTTATCATAAACAACAAAACAATTTTTTTTCTAAGACATTTATGATCCGATATAGGGGTGTGCGGAGAAAGTACTGGCCTCATCGACCCTGACCTTCCTCCGCCCCATCGGGCAAAAAGAATAGGGGAAATTGGGACAGGGACTACTTCCAGCAAACCCACGACCACTGCGATATCTGCAGGAACCCATTGCTGGACCCTGGCAGAGGCATCCGGCTGGCTTGCGCCGCAGTCTGTGCACCCCTCAGTGCCATTTTGGGAAAAATAACCCTTAAGGCTAGAATGGTTGCTAGCCCGCCCGGAATGCCAGTTTTCCGTCCACTGGGGGGAGAGGGGGGGTTGTTGGATTCCCCCCCTATCCCCTACTCCCACACTTCCCACCACCCCCCTCATACTCTAACCTACAATCATTCACTCAATAAATTACATACTTACACCATCCATACATTCCACATTCATACCTTCCGGCTGAGGGAGAGCAAAACCCCCAGCTGGCCTCGAGCCCTCCCACGCATAAGTGGACACCCCGGGACCCGTTCCTCAGGGTGTTCTTAATGCCCGGGGGTCCAGGCGGTCCCTAGAAATTAACAGAATGGCAATAAAACTAATCAATATCCAAACCAAATAACTAATCACAAATGGAAACCAAATGAACAAATTAAACTGGGCACCCCAAGGGGAATTTACCTCTCTCCAAGGCCAGCCAGGGCGCCACCCACCCATGCACGACACCCAAACACACACTCTACCACCCAAACCCACATCCCCTGCGATGGGGGAGTACTGCATATTCCTCCCCTGCCTCCCTCTTAACTCAACAATCCCAACCTACACACTGTCACAACACCAAACACACAACCCCAACCCATTCCTACCCACCTTCCCGCACAACCCAACCCCTGCTGGAACACTCAGGGGCTGGCTGCCGATTTTGACACCAATTTTTTACATGAACCGTTCCAAACAACCTGACAGTATTATTTGTGGGAAAATAACGAGAAAAGCGCTGTAAAAAATTATCAAAACGTTCGAAAATTTTAGCGCAGTTTTACATGAAGTATTATAATAAAACCACATTTTAAAAAAATATGCAAAATTTATGCGCAACAATAAAGAGCTTACTAAATGATGCCTTTCGACGTCTCATTTCTGTGGAGAGGCAGCCAATTTGAGAGACAAGTGCTAGGCAAAAATACCAAACTAAGTAACCAAGATGACATCAACAAATGTTAATGAAGAAGGAACAACAGCCAGTAAGAATTGGAAGTTTCAGTTAACTGTTACTTTATATGTTTCAGATCATGGTACATGGTAGTGAAAACAGATTGGATTAGTTAGTAGATCGATAAAAATCATTGACGAGTCATGTGACTTTAAAACGTGAGAATTAGAAGGAAACGTCTTTTTTTGTCAACCGCCTATTACGTCGGCCTATATAATAAATAATGTAGAACTCAGGATATTCAATGAAACATCCAGTCGTAGGTTGTATTCCACCTCGATAAGATACGAGTTTTTCTCAATGTCGTCTAATAGGAGCTCCGTTCGTCGCTACATAAATGAAGTAAGAAAAGCTCGCAATATTCCTACTTAGCGGAATCGACATGCATTCGATAGAGGAATGACGGGTTGTTGATTTATGATCGTTTGCGCGATGCTTCATGAGGCCGCTGGCCATTGTTTACGGATCGGAAAGGGAAGCGCTAAACGTCGGCGCTAGGGGAATATTCCGGAAGGTTTTACTCCCTTCAGTGGATCTAACCTGGGTCTTATCTTTTACGACGGAAATCGACCGTGATGAACGGCTCGGATGAGGTTCTTAACGGAATCATTAGATCTCTTATCCAACTGATATCGTGACGGTAGTTGTAGATCAAACTAAGAGAATTTTACATTTGTGATTTCAAACTCCTGATCCCAAGATGCATTTTTGGAGTGATGGACACATTATTCTGACTTTAGGCTTACGCACGATTGAGATTGCTCTCTTTAGCCCCACGAAATAAAAAAGAAAGTTATGCGATGGACTGAATAAGTTTTCTTCTGAATCTAATTACGGGAAAAAACATTTAAGAAAAAGGGTGTGTGTTGTGTGACACGTTGGCGTCTGCGAAACGGTTGGCGTTAGATAAATGGCGAGCGAGATGGGAATCCTAGTCAAAAGGACGTGACATTTACTGGTTTTCCCCCAAATCCGTATCTTGAGAGAAAGTGGGTTGAGACCACTGGATGAGCTTATTCCTTACGGTACATAGCGTCTTCATTGCGTGGCTCCACTTCTTACCTCTCTAAGACTCTCCGTTTTGCACGTCTTGCGCCACCAGCGCGTAGGAAACAAGAATCCACGCGCTGCTCCACTGCAGTTCGTACAACACTGAGCGACGGTTGTTGGAGGAGCAGCCAAACCTACCAGCATTGACTGCTACTAAGAAAGCCGATAACCGTTTAGCTCAGTTAGCGAAGAAATTCATAGCAAAGAAACATGGTCACGTTTGATCTATCCCTTTGAAACTTGCAACCCTAGAAAATAGTTAGATTGGATGAGAAACCAGATTAAGAACTTCTCCCAGATGGTACGGATTCCCCAGGTCTCTCTGTAGTGACACATGGGCAACAGCTCTCCCCCGGGAGACTGGCTAAATGACAATATGCCGTTCCTCCTAGGGCTGGATTGGGCGCATGCTGAGCGAGTGCCCCGGCTCTAGCATGATAGCGAAACCACAACCTCCATGGCCCGAGGGTTTAGGAACAGTAATATTAATAATGAAACAGACCTATGAACTCAATTGGGAGAGAACTCAAATTTGATATTCAGCCGAAACCAGATTAAGAGCTGCATGGGACGTAAACTAAGGTTAGGGCACCAGTAGTTGACCTGCTAACATTCTTTATCACTCGACTGCGCTGCGGTTGGGAACGGCGAACAGCTGTAGAGATGTTCAGCGCTGTACTGCACGAGTATGTGTAATTTTTTTCATAAGTTTGAACAAGAAGAAGAGCAGAGCATCTTAATGATTCTGTTCCAGCTTATCAACAAACTCATCGGGTGAGTTTTACATTCAAATTGTTGTTTCTAATAATATGACCTATCTCGACTAGTGATGGTAGAGGGTGGTCGTCTACGTAACGTTCAAACCACTGATGCGACGCTTCACACAACTTTCCCTACTTCCACTAGCATTATCCGATTTTTTTCAGTGTTGCAATTAAGTATATTTTTCATTCAGTTTATTACAACATTCGACACAAAAATTAGTGGCCAGGCTCCATCACTTAATGTGCTACTCCTACTCATGCCACGACCGTTATTACAATCAGCGCGCAGGAAATTTATTTATACGAGCGGGAGAATTTTCCGAGGATTGAGAACTTCATGGTACTGATCGTCCTCAGAAAATATCTGGTGCGTAGCAACACACAACTTTCCGCCACCCCCTTAAGTTCGAACACCAGCTACATAGGCGGGCGCTATATCTTCGTTCTACGCATTTCTACAGAAACATCTATACAGAACAAAATGTAGGGACTAGTTAGCTGAGAGTACTCCGAAAGTTTGATCGAAATCGTTAGAGCCGTTTTTGAGAAAATTCGAATACCGATAAATTAATATTCGACAAATCTCCTTTTCTGAGTTAACTTGGCTTATATCTCCGTTCAAACTATATATACAGAAATAATTATACGGAGCGAAATGTTGCTGTGGGTGACTAAAAGACACTCCATTAAAATTTATCACATCTGGTGAAGAAGTTACCCTGGAATTTACGGAAATGTTCGAAAAAACGTTATTTTCGACACATTTTGATTTTTATCTCTGCTCAATGGACTGTCAGAGGAACATTTATCAAGAACATTATGTAGGTATTGACTATTCAAAAACATCTTGGAAGTTTGATTATAGCTTCATAGGTTGTTATATCTCCGTTCCCCGTATTTTCATGGAGATATGTATGGAGAAGCATAGTTAGGTATTGATTAGTAGAAGATAATTTGAAAGTTTAATCAAAATCGTTAAAGCCGTTTTTGAGAAAAATGCGAAAAACCCTAGTTTTTGGTACATTTTCGTCCCCTCCCCCCTTTCCATCGGCCGAAATCGTCCATAACCTTATTTTGGTGTCTACAAAAAATAACGAACAAAACAAAAAAAAGAACCAGCTCAATCGGATCAGCCATTCTCCCGCAAACCGAACTACAGACACACACACGGATCACGCGCCGAAATTAGGTTTTTTAGACTCAGTAGGCCTCAAAACGTAAAGATCTGAAGAAAACCCAAATTTTTTTTTTGACTCGAATACTATACTTTCCTTTCCTTCGGGTAGCGGAAAGTAAAAATCAAATCAAATCGTCGGAAGCGGAATTAGTGTTTTGATAACTATGATAATTACGGTTAACTTTTGGTCGATTTTATTCATAACTTTATTTCGACGTCCCACGAATAAATATTTTGATGCTTAGTAGTAAGTTACAAATAATTGATGCAATTGGGTTCAGCCGTTTTGTTTCAAACTTCACTCACACACACGGACCGTTTCCCCACAAGATGATTTTTGAACTCAGTAGCCCTTGAAACGTGAAGATCTGAAGAAAACAAAAACAAATGTCAGCCGATTACACATCTTCCCTTTTTGCTAAGTAGAGCCAAGGACAGTAAAAGTGTGTTGAAGCACTCGTTTCTGATGACTAGGGGGGACATAAGTTGTCCAAAACGGTTTGGATCCAAAGGGTAAAGGTCAATCTGATTAGCTACGAAGCAGTTCAGTTCTCCTAAATGATGAAGGAGTTGGTTGAAAATCGTTAGCATCGCTATTATCAGAATCGGAATACGTCTAATCAAATCGATCACTCAGTTATAATAACGTGCGTGGGTCTGATATTTAATTTCCTGAAGTTCACGATTTACTTCCCATTAGTTGCCGTCAAACGGACAATTAGGCTATTTCGCGAAGCCCTTTCACTTAAAACACTTGAACTTGGATCCTCGCCTTAATGTTGCCATCACGATGCAACTTTACGTAAGAAATCTATTAAGAAGGGGGAAGATTCGAAAGTGAAAAGTGAGTATTGAGGTCACTGTATCGTTTTTGTGTTGCACAAGATACCTACAGAGTTGAGGAATATTAAATAGAAAGTGATGGGATATTTGACTAAAAGCGAGTCGTGATGGGAGATGACGTGTCAATACTAAGTGAATGGGCTTTGCTCCGGTTTATTAAAGGCGTTGTTGCCAAGTAAGCGAACTCGCCTCATATATCAAACTCTCGCTATTGTTGAATGGAGAATAGGTACCAGGAAATGGTCAATTCATCTCGTATCACGACGATGTTTTAAGAATTGTCACATCCAAATGAACGAGATACGATTTTCCAAAATGGCCCTAACGATTCTTGGATATTAGTTACGCGTGAGGTGGTGGAGTGGGGTTCAGAAGGCATCAATGGAAGAAATTACTGCCGTTGGATTGGCATCACTGACTACTGCAATGAATTGTACAAAAGGTCAGGTTCGTAAAGTTGTGGATGGCAGGCTGTTGGGCCCGCGGTACCTCATGGGGCGTACACGTCCCGTATTATCGTATGTAAAAAAGAGCAAGAAAGTTGTTTGAGGTTTCTTGACGAATATGCCCCGATGTTCAAATATCTTTCTTCCCGTATATTTCTATACATTTTTAAATAGCGTGATGAGCCTTACAGCCCTTCTTCCGGAGTTATTTGTGTATTCTGTATGTACCGACGCTGACGCCGCGATGATTTATGAAAATTGTCTCATCAGGACTGCTCCGCGCTTGGAACTTTTATTTCGTTTGAGGTACGGCCTCAATTACGTGGTGAAAGATGAGGTACAAAACCTTCCCTTTTCAAGATTTAATGTGAGAACATTTGTGGGACTGGAAACGATCATGAAGCGAACAGTCACCGACCTATAAATTAACTATCGCCGCAGAACTTGGGTCTAGTGAACTGTGAATAGCCCTAAATACCACTGACAATCATGAGTTCGCAGCGCCTTTAAATCATCTCAGAGGTCAACCTTTTTCTAGGCTCCGAATACGGGATATAAATATCTTCTTCGGACTTCACTCTTAGTCAATGATCCTGTCAATGAACTAGACACGAGATACCTTCGGGGTTCGTTCCTAATGAGTTGCTTCCTCGTTAAAGAGAAATCATGTTCTCTAGCTACTACAACGTCCAGCTGTTCTAGTGCTAATCGTAATTAATTATTCTGTACCATTATCTCCTAATATTAATTCCAACTTAACGTAATTAATCGAATTTCTTTGGTGACGTGCCTGGCAGCAAATGAGTAGTGTGACAAGAAAAGAAAAATAAAGGAAAAAGGGAAAATAAGAAAATTAATACATAGTGGGAATGAGTCCGTGAATTTTGGGAAAGAAAAAGCAACAAAACAAACTTATTCAAAGGGAACACCGACGCTGACGCCGCGATGATTTAAACAAAGTGGAGCCTGTAGGCTAGACATCATGTTGTTGTGTGTTTCCGATATATAAAAAAGAAATGGAGCTTCATATATAACCAACAAAAAATATCCAGTGCGTTGCAACACACAACTTTCCTTAGCTCTACAACAATTCACTTTGTACACGACTAATTCTATTTAATCAATTCATTTATCACTCAGTTAATTTGAACTTTGTCAAACAACGCTTTACGGCAGCAGGAAGCGGTAGCGCTTACAGTTACGGATTTTATTGTGCTGCTCGTACTCATTACACGACCATTAGGGAGCAATTGGTACACAGATAATTAATGAGGCTGTAAACACAAATTTTTTTAAGAAGGATAGTAATTACTTTTGCAGAGTTATTGGGTAAAAATGTTTAGAACTGGTAGTAAGCGAAACGGCCGTAGTTGAAATTCAGGAATTTCTGGAGTGAGCCTCATGTATCTCATGAGCATTTTTAAACACTCACCCTTTAGGTATTGGATTGGACTACCAATACCAATTTTTTTGAACATTCTATAAAAATTCCAGCAGAGTTTATAGGGAAAATATCTGGTGCGTAGCAACACACAACTTTCCGCCACCCCTTCAAGTTCGAACACCACCTACATAGACGGGCGCTATATCTTCGTTCAACGCATTTTTACAGGAACATTTATAGAGAACAAAATGTAGGGACTAGTTAGCTGAGAGTACTCCGAAAGTTTGATCGAAATCGTTAGAGCCGTTTTTGAGAAAATTGAAATACCGATCAATTAATGTTCGACGAATCTCCTTTTCTCAGTTAACTTGGCTTATATCTCCGTTCAACATATATATACAGAAATAATTATGGGGAACGAAATGTTGGTATGGGTAACCAAAAGACATTCCATTAGGATTTATCACATCTGGTGAAAAAGTTACCCTGGAATTTACGAAAATGTTCGAAAAAACGTTATTTTTGACACATTTTAATTTTTATCTCTGTTCAATGAACCGTCACAAGAACATTTATTGAGAACAATATGTAGCTATTAACTATTTGAAAACATCCTGTGAGTTTGGTGGAAATCGCTGAAGCCGTTTTGCCAAAAAGCGTGAAAAACCTATTTTTGCTTCAGGGGCCCTTATCTCCGTTCACCGTATTTTCATGAAGATATGTATAGAGAAGAAAAGTTAGGTATTGATTAGGAGAAGATAATTTGAAAGTTTAATCAAAATCGTTAGAGCCGTTTTCGAGAAAAATGCGAAAAACCCTAGTTTTTGGTACATTTTCGTCTCCCTACCCCCCTTCCCATCGGCCGAAATCGTCCATAACCTTATTTTGGTGTCTACAAAAAATAACGAACAAAACAAAAAAAGAACCAGCTCAATCGGATCAGCCGTTCTCCCGCAAATCGAACTACAGACACACACACATACACACACACACACATACACACGGACCACGCGCCGAAATTAGGTTTTTTAGACTCAGTAGGGTCTGAAACGTAAAGATCTGAAGAAAACCCAAATTTTTTTTTGGGCCGATTACTATACTTTCCTTCCCTTCGGGTAGCGGAAAGTAAAAAACTGCGCTAAAAATGCTTTTCGTCGAAAATTTGATAATTTATTGTGCTGCTCTCGTCATTTTCCCACGAATGGGAATTTTATGGTATAATTGCCTTATTGAGAGCTATCTATATAAGAAATTTAATAAAATCGTTAGAGCCGTTTTTGAGAAAAAAAATTTGGTGTTTTGATCACTGTGATAACTATAGTTAACTTTCGGTAGATTTTGTCCATACCCTTATTTTGGCGTCCCATGGTAACCTGTAGGCTAGACATCATGTTTCAGCTGATTTGGTACGGGGTTTTCTCTAAAAACCGCGCTAAAACCGATTTCGTCGAAAGGTTTGGTAATTTATTGTGCTGCTCTCGTCATTTTTCCATAAATGAGAATTTCATCGTATGGTTGCCATGTTGGGAGCTACCAATATGAAACATTTAATCAAAATCGTTAGAGCTGTTTTTGAGAAAAAAAATATTTGGTGTTTTGATCACTATGATAACTATAGTTAACTTTCGGTGGATTTTGTTCATACCCTCATTTTGGCGTCCCATGGTAACCTGCTGGCGAGATATGAAGTTTCAGCTGATTTGATACGGTGGTTTTCTCTAAATATCGTTCACAGACACATATACACACACAGACCATTTTCCCAAATAGTGTTTTTCGGACTCAGGAGGGTCTGAAACGTAAATATCTAAAGAAAACTCAAAATTTTTTTTTCAGCCGATTACATAACTTTCCTTTCTACTTTGTAGAGCCAAGGAAAGTAAAAAGGAATTGGAAATAAAAATTAACTGTCGCCTCCTACCTTTGGCATGCCAACAGAAAAATGAAAATAAAGAGCCACAGACTTCGAAGCGACGGTCGAGTTTTCTTCCTCTTAGTTCGAACACATCCAGAGAACCGTTTTTGCGCGGGAAGGGAGCAGGGAAGAGGAGATAAAATCGATAAATCAACGGGAACATGCGCCAGGACAAAAAGGCAGAGAAGAGATAGTACAGCATAACCTTCTTTCAGAAACCGTCCATGGGCCTTCGTTTCTGGCCAGGTTTGTTCCTGGCAGCTAGTACGGTTCAAGAGGTTTTTGAAGCCCAAAGCCCGAAACTGCTTCATTCAGATGTTCCACTTCCTTGAGGGTTCAGAAGGGGTTGGCCAAACCAGCGCAGGTGTGCTCCTGTCGCACTCGTGGATAGTTGACCACACATCGTGCCCAGTTTCCAACGTCAGGCTGCGTTTGGTTTCCAGTATGTTCACCGGAACTTCACTGTTCTAGCACCCGGGTATTGGAGGTGGTATGATATGAGTGGGAATAACTGTAATAAGAAGATTAAATCTCGTAAATGCAGAAGTGTAAATCCTAAATTTAACGATCGATATTTTGAATTAATAATTCAATAAAGTAAAATTACTTCATATTCAATCATTTTCTCGTTCAACAACTGCTCTTACGATTTGTGTTAAAGTTTATTCCCTGTTTCCCAATTTATTGCTATTGGTACGAAAAACCAACCAATGCCTACCTAACTTACGTTCAGCATAATTATCTCTGTTGACATTCGGAGAGCAGGGGTATACTGGTTGGCCTAAAAAGAAAAACGAGGCCTCCTCTAACTTTTTGCAAAAAATGATTTAACTGTCAAAATCAAACTCACTGCGCCTCTTCAACTAGTTTAAGCCAACATGTTGTTCGCTATAAATCTTTCTTCTGAACGTCCGATGAACGGAGACAACCAAAACGTGCCATAAACCTGTTACGAACGTTTTCAGATTTTTCAAAGCAGAAGTCAATCTGAATTGACCTGAAAGTGTGTTTTGTAGCAACCTATGCGCACATTTTGATTGGTCCTTCGTTGAATAATAGCATAAATGTGCCAGAGAATGAGATTCGCTGGACAGTCTATTTGAAGCCGATTTGGATGAAACTTATTGTGTATATTTAGCTGCATACTACATATTACATAGCTACTACCTACAATTAGTTATCTATAACCGTCCCGCAGAAAGGCATTCGAGGAGTATAGTATGTTTATAGCATACTGTCGAATTTACCAACAAGTTGTTTGATGCTTCGCACCAGGTATTTTTTATTTCAGTTACTTATTTGTGAAGCATTCACAACTCAAATGACGCAATTAGGAAACAAGGGAAGTTTGTAAAAAATGCTAGGAGCCGAGGAATTCCAGGAAAGAAAAATCGTGGTTACTTTTACGAAATTGAAACTCATTCAAGTAATATTTACTGCTTACAATTACTAATATTGTCTTACTTCCTGTCCTATCACCCACACCGTCTGCATTTATAGTTTAGTTTTACGTTGTGAAAGACAAACTATCCGTGAGGAGTAATTAACGAAGCATTTTCTGAAGTCCCCCTTCGGCGGTCATTATCTTCAAAATTGGGAATATGTTTACGGCGCATCTTCGTGAGTGGCGATAAACGATCATATACCGGATCACGCTATGCCCTTAGGACAGAGGAAGGTATTCGAAAATTAAAGTTACTTCGCATGTTCGATTGAACTAGTCATTTCACATGCCAGGAGATGAGAAATTGACACTCATCCACGCCCACTTGCTGGATGTGAAACTATAATATAAACGCATTACAACGAACGGTAGCAACTTTTGCTCCGTTAAATGATAATGTAGGTCTCAATTTATGCTCAAAGTCAGAAATGTCGTATAACGCTATCCAGTTGATAGTTTTGATGGGTGGAATCGGCTCTGCAACGTTGTCGATCCTTTAAAAATGGTTAGTAGAGTGAATAAACTGGTTCTGGCAATGGCTTGTGGAGATAACCTGCCATGGGGGTGACCTCGATGTAACCGCTTCTGTTAGTTTGACACCTGTCGCCAAAGAGGTAACCTTGTGTTCTGAAAAAGTGAACCGCATTAAGATGAGCGTGGAATGAAGAGTGAAAGGTGCCGTTTTACTCGATGACAGAGTGTGTGACGAATTAGAAGATGATAATACAAGCGTCCTCAATAAATTATACTATGGGAAGAGTGGTTCCCACTGGGGTGATAAACAATCTGAGCTCCCTGTACACTAAATTTACCCATTTGTGAAGAATATTTCACCAAATGAGCGATTTCATTTCACTCATTTTTATGACTTGAGTGTTTTTCCGAAATTTATTGAGTATTCAAAAGTTCCTTTCACATTATTAGTGGTGGAGGGGGGGGGGGACGAAAATAAATAAGCGCCACTAACGTTTTCAAAATATGTGGCAAAGTTGCAGTTTTCTTATTCGACGGACACAATTTTGAGCTCCATCTCCGAACCAAAATTAATAAAAACGATTTCGTCCGCTCTTGTAGAATAAGAAATTAACATTCATAACGGGAGGTGAGTTTATATAGCAGTCAGCAAATCGACCCTTCCGCTCTTTGAATGATAGATCATCTCTTGAGGTAGAAAAATAGGATTGAACGATATTGACAAATCTACGAGTATCTTTCGTGGTGCTGCTAACGAGAGAACGGGGTTATCATTACAATGTCTTCGGAATTCAACGCCCGAATTAAGAATGACACCCTACAATTTCCGGCGTGTAAAACACTCAGGGGTTACGAACTACCTGTTATTTTTATTCAACTTAATGACTAACCGCGGGACCAAAGTTTCCACAGAACTTTTAATTTTACTTAGCCCTACGGAGTACAATACAATCGTTCGGGAAAACGGTTTGAATTTGTTTATGAACGCGATAGAGAGACAATATCTGGAACAAATCGTCTCAAACATCATACGTAGCCTGTAACGTACCATCGGACGGCAAAGTAAGCATAATCGGTTCAAAACTAACTATATTTATCATAATGATCAAAACGCAAACAATTTTTTTTCTCACATACTGCTTTAACAATTTTAATTAAATTTTTTTTTTAAGGCAGCTCTACACAAAACAACAATACCATAAAATTTGTTGGAAAATCACGAGAGAAGCGCAATAAATTATAAATCTTTTTTAAAAACTTAACTTTTTTTAAAAGGACTTTTTTAAAAAGATTAAAGATTTTAGGACAGTTTTTTGTTCATATATTTCAATTATATGAAATTAGCGTACTCAGAAAAATCAGGGCTACACGTAAAACGGTGTTTGTACAAGTAAAATGAAAAATCGATTTATTAACGAGTTTCTATAGATATAAAAATGGCTGAGTTAGGCTGAGGAAGATCGAGTACCGGTGGTAATTGCACCCCAGCGATTGTAGTCTAGTGGTTATAGACGAAGATTCATAATTTGACGAAAGTTAGGCATTGCATCGGAGCTCCAATTTTGTCAGAAGTGGGATATTCCAGGAGCAGTGGCTAACAGTGATTAGAGATGGATCGCCTGACTCCCATCGCAGGCACCCTAGCAATTGTAGTCTAGTGGTCATAGGTGAAGATTCATAATCCGACGAAAGATGGTCATTGGATCGAAGCTTTTGATCACTGTAATTTTGGCCTGAGTTAGCGGCTGTCCAAGCATTTCTAAACCCCTCGTAACAAATCGTGTCAGGAGTGGGATATTCCAGGAGCAGCGGCTAACAGTGACGGAGGAGATGTATCGCCTGACTCCTAGCGATTGTAGTCTAGTGGTCATAGGCGAAGATTCATAATTTGACGAAAGTTAGACATTGTATCGAAGCTTGTGATCACTCTAATTTTTGCCTGACTCAGCGGCTCTCCAAACATTTCTAACCCCTCGTAACGAATTGTGTCAGAAGTGGGATATTCCAGGAGCAGCGGCTAACAGTGATTAGAGATGTATCGCCTGACTCCCATTGCAGGCACCCTAGCGATTGTAGTCTAGTGGTCATAGGCAAAGATTCATAATTTGACGAAAGTTAGACATTGTATCGGAGCTCGTGATTGCTGTAAATTTTAACTGAGTCAGCGGCTCTCCAAACATTTCTAAGCTCCTCATAACAAATTTTGTCAGAAGTGGGATATTCCAGGAGCAGCGGTTAATGGTGAGGGGAGAGGTGTACCGCCTGATTCCCATTGCTGGCTCCCAAGCGATTGTAGTCTAGTGGTCATAGGCGAAGATTCATAATTTCACGAAAGTTAGGCATTGTATCGGAGCTAGTGATCGCTGTAAATTTTAACTGAGTCAGCGGCTCTCCAAACATTTCTAAACCCCTCGTAACAATTGTACCAGATTTTTATTAGAATAGTGGCTCCGATAGTTATGAAGCTGTAAACACGATTTTTTTTAAAAGGATCACTTTTTCAGAGTTATCGGATAGAAACCTTAAGAAATGGTAGTAGTGAAATGGCTGTGGTTGCAATCGCTCCCTATATATCTTATGAACGTTACCAAACCACCTCAACTTTTCTGAAGATTCAATAACCTTTTGAGCGGAGTTAGTAACGAAAAAACAAAAAAATCGTCGTAATGTTTAGTAATTTGTTGTGCTGCTTTGACAATTCCTCAGAAGAGAATTTTATTGATTTCTCGTGCAATTCAAGAAATTTAATCAAAGTCGTTGGGGCTGTTTTTGTTTAAAAAAAGGAAATATTTCCTGTAATCCTTGTGTTGACGTTCCAGGGTGACCTGCTGGTTAGATATCTAGTTTGAGCTGATTTGGTCCAGCCGTTTTCTTCCAATCGTCTTTACGACACACATGCACACTCACATACAAACCATTTTTCCAAGTAGTGTTATTCGACTTAGCAGACACGACAAGATCTGAAGAAATTCTTTTTCAGCCGATTACATAACATTCATTTTTACTTCGTACGGCCAAGAACTTGAGGAAATCGAGCAATAATACTAAGGAAATTTGTGGTTGAAACGAATCACAAATTAGTTTTCTGAAGTCATAGGAATCACTAGAAGGCAAATAAAACTCTATCTCACACGGTAATATGGCATAATATTTATCATTTCCCGCTATACTAATTTGAACTTCGTTATTGATGATATAAGTTTTCAGTTGTCACCTTCTTCAATCATTTTGTGGACAGACTGCGGCCTGAGCCCTCCACAGAATTATCCATAAACACGTATGAGTGCAAAACTGTTCGTCAACGGACCGAAAGGTATTGCAGTCGTAGCAAAAGTATTTGCAACTCGCTATTCACCGTGGATGAGAAAACTATTTGCGTTCTCCATTCGAATACTTCACAACTCTCCTCAGACGCATGTTGGTCTGACTTACTGGGAGGATGAATCATCATCTTCGGTCTGCATCTCAGAGGTTCAAGAGCCATTTCTAAGAACGGCTCTGCATTAAATTGCTTTTGTTAGAGTTTCAACATTTACATGTCGGGACTGACGAGCGAGGTCGAAACGAGGGAGGGGCGTCGAAAGACGTTGATGACGGCATGCTCGACGGCTTTGAAGAGTCCTGCAGTGTTCGCCTTTTTTGAGCTTTAGTAGAGCTCTAAACGGCTTCGATTAATACGTAATTTGGAATTTTTCAACGTGAAACGCTACACAGTCTTCCTACTACCGTGAAAACAAACCTTACGTCCGTGTGACTCACTATATTGAGCTATCGGCCGGAACGAGCGACTGCCAAAATAATCTCCCGTCTTAAGAGCATATAATTGACGGTTCGCTTCATCTTTTATTCAACGGCCAGAGCCCTGAGCTGAGGATGCGTTCCCCTTTGCACGCGGAACTTCAGAGAGTCACAAGTTGTCCACGAGAAGGGGGTAATGTGAAGGCCAGTCTGTTATAGGCCGGTCATTATTCTGATCATAAGAGTAGGTGGTAGGACCTTGGCCCTTCGTGACAGCTCGAAAGTGAAGCAACATGTCATCACTTCCATTCTTTCAAATCATCTCGTTCGTAAACGATTGTTTGGGATGACGGAGGAATTTCGAATGAAATCTCTCATCTTTTAAAACTGGAGTTCACATTTTCAGTGTGTGAACTCCAGTTTTAAAAGATGAGAGATTTCATTGGAAGTCTAGCTGTGTATAGTGTGTCGGTCCGCCGTTTTATTCCCTGAGCAATACCATCAAATCTTCTACCGTTGAGCCTGATCCGTCGATTAAAACATTTTATAACAGCTGCTGACTGTAATTGTACATATATGAGCGTGTGAGGTGTGAAAACAATGTGTTCTTCCATGCTTTCAGGAGGTTCCTTTTAGAAGAATCAAATGAGATCAGTAGATTATTACTAGATTTCATTAGTAACCAGTAGATTCAGAAATTGAAAACCGTTTTTATCCTGTTAGCATCTCTATCATTGTCAAGGGAACACCCGAGTTCCCGCAGTGTCAGTACTTGTAAATATATTTGGTGCTCCTCAACTCCAGAGCATTCTATAAACGTTGAATACAATGGACTGTGCTTTCGTTCAATGTATTTCTATAGAAGTACTTGAAGTTAACGAAATGAGGGTGCAGATTGCTACGAAGACCAAATTCGGTTTTGGCTTTGACTGAAAAATCATCTTGGTTTGGCGACTTGACTCCGTCCAAAGACTGCTAAAAGACTATTAATTGTATTTAAAAATATCGTTTTGGCGAAAAGCGATTTTAGTGCAGTTTGTTCCCAATAAATTCTCAGAAAAAATGGGGTGGTCGCTGAATAACGTACCTACACGATAAAAGTACCATTTCTCAGAGTTCTGACCCGATTATTACAGAACAGTGGACACGGAATCATGTGTCCATTTGTAGGTCAGTAAAGGTCGTGGCGTAAATATGAGCACCTCAATAAACTCCGGAACCTTTACGCTTCTAGTTTCCACGTAAAAGTTTTACAATTTTCCAATGAACTGAGGAAAAATAATTAGTTGTGAAAGCCATGAAAATTGTTGTATTTACGCAGAATTAAGGAAAGTTGTGTGATGCTTCCTTCTACCCCGCTCGATCAAGAGAAGTAAAACACTGCAAATTGTTACACAGTGGTTCATTATTTTATTTTCTCACAGCATGTTGGGGCCTAACATGTTCAATTCGAGAAATGACAACTTTTTTGGTAACGACAATGTTTATAGAATAGTCCCAGGACCCATACCATTTGATTCAGCATCGAACAATACTGTTAAGCGGTACGAAACATGGCCGCTGCACTGGAACCACGAAAATTAACGTTTTCTAGGCGACGCTAGGCAATTTCGAAGACGCGACGCGTTTGAGTGAGGCGGGAGGTTGTGAAAGGAAGTGAGCGCAGGCCGGGGAGAAAAGATAACGTTCGCTACGTCGTCCCTCGTGTTATTTTAACTAATAGAATTCGCCTCACCATACTTGCTAAGATTTCACTGTTGCCACTTTATTTCAGACCAGCCTATTCGACACAGTTCCAAACTTCGGAAATTTTTGAGAAACACAAACGGTGGGTACAGCTTTCGTACAAGTGCGCAACCACTAGGGACATTTTATGTCTTTTATTTTTGTTTTTATGCAATGATAACTACGTTTGATTGTGCTCGTTGATGGTTTCGATATAATGGCCGCGTCAATTGCAATTGACATCATCACTTGGTCACTGAGGTTATTAAAACGTGTGATGTTACCAAGCCTTACATTGGTAACATCACACACAATATATTTCGTGACGCTTCTCCGTTACATATCCCACGTTACATCTCCCGCGTAACGTTTTTCGAGTTTACGTAGCAGAGTAAAGACATAAAATGTCACAAAGACCTAGGAAACGATACCATACACGACGAAAATGCTATAATACTCCTTAAATTTGGTTTTAGGCTGATGTTTTTGCCCATAAAAATATATCAGCATAATAATCGGATTGCCGATCAGGCAGGCACAACAAATGGAATTTTTATGCGAAAGAACGGGCGTTTTTAGATGACCTGAACGAAAACATAGGGTGTATTATTCAGAATGGATTATAAATCAAAATGGCAAGAAATGCGATTAGATAGTTTCGAGGGATAACTTGGGGTTTCCCTTACTTTATTGAAGTATTGAATATGACAAGGTGGCAATAAATGGAGTTAGTAAATAACTAATTTCCAATAACCCTCCTGAAACACCTTCTCGTACCGACACTGATAATGCCGGCGAATTGGCATAAAAGCGCCTGATGTTGGTTTATTAAATTTTAGCAGGAAAGTATTCACTACTGAGCACACAAAGACCTTTATGAAACTTGAGGAGGATGTGACAGTTACAAACTGGGCCCGGCTTGTCCACATTATTGAAACAGAAGCCGAGCGGAAATAACAATATTCTTCACCTGCGTCACAAACATGACGGAACCCAAGTGACAATTACTTTCGGTATAAGACTTGGCAGACGTAGACGCTTCAAACTTTCTATGGCCCCGTACTCGATGGCCCTAATGAAGCCTTTTTGAATACGTAATGACCCGAAGTATTCGTCCTTTCAAAAACTCCGCAAGAAGTAGCAGCGTTATTTTCTGTTTTATGTGGCGCGTTATTCCTCGTGGAAATAGGGTATTTTTTACCCTTTCAGTCGGGAAACAAGCTTACACCCTGCGCTCAATCAACCCCGATTTAAAACGAGACGTCAGAAACATTCCCTTGTCCTTGACGCCAAACCAATTTGGAGATTTTCTCTCTCCCACGCAAGTTAAAAAGGTATCCGACTTTTTCCCAGTATAATATGTTTCCTAGCGAGACATCACACGACTTACTCAAACCATTGTCAGCTTGGAATATTTTCAAAATGGCTGTCACATCAAAGCGGGTAATCAAAAAGTGAGTTTCGAACGCCATATGGGCAGCAGGAAAGCCTGCAATGATGTTATGCAAATAGTAGATTCCTACAATACGGGATTTCAGTTGTTCCACGGTTTTACCAATTTTTAATAACTTCTTACAAGCTTCTTGCCTTCTTCTCCTTCTCTACACGTAATTGTGAACACGACAAAGTCTTAATGGCGGTGACCAAATCAACTCAGACTTGAGACTGAGCCTGCAAAGTAGGAAACTGAAGTTCCAGGCTGAGGTGGATGCGGAAGAGATCCTGGCAAAAGGACTCAATGGTAGGCGGATCTATTTATTCTCGGACAATTTTAAGCCTTGATGGCCGTTGCACCCTACACCTTCAGATCCAGGATGACGTGGTAGTGTCTTCAGGCGCTCAAACGACTCATGATGGGCTTTCCCTTATCTGGGTGTCGACTCATACCACTCTCCAGGCAGGATTTAAAAGCCCTTATTAGCCTTCCGAACGCTGCGCACTTAGTTATCACCCTCAACAAGAAGAGCATTACAGCTTTAGGGACCTTAATATGCGAAAAGAAAAAGCGGCACATTTTGTATGACTTATTAAAATACGTCTCTTGGTGTCCCAGCTATTTAAATCTTCGATAATTAACACGTTGCGTTGTTCTTTGTACATTTCGTTCGCCCATTATCGCTAGTGGTAACCCTACCCCTAGCCTTGACCGCTTTTTACATTCTTTAACCCTTCGCAACAGGAAGGAATGATGTATAAAATATCTGGTGCGTTGCAACACACAACTTTCCGTAGCTCTACAACAATTCACTTTGTACATGGCTAATTATATTTAATCAATTCATTTATCATTCAGTTAATTTGAACTCGGTCAAACAACGCTTTACGGCAGCAGCAAGAGGTAGCGCTTAAAGTTCCAGATTTTATTGTGCTGCTCGTACTCATTGCAGAACCATTATTGAGCAATTGGTACACAGATAACTAATGAGGCTGTAAACACAAATTTTTTGAAGAAGGATAGTAATTACTTTTGCAGAGTTATTGGGTAAACACTTTTAGAACTGGTAATAAGCGAAACGGCAGTAGTTGAAATTCAGGAATTTCTGGAGTGACCCCCATGTGTCTCATGAGCGTTTTTAAACACTCACCTTCATGTATGGGATTGGACTACAATACCAATTTTTTTTAACATTCTACACAAATTCCAGCGGAGTTTATAAGGAAAAACCCGCGCTAAAAACGCTTTTCGTCGAAAATTTTGATAGTTTATTGTGCTGCTCTCGTCATTTTCTCCCAAATGGGAATTTTATGGTATATTTTTCTTATTGAGAGCTATCTATATAAGAAATTTAATCAAAATCGTTAGCGCCGTTTTTGAGAAAAAAAATTTGGTGTTTCGATCACTATGATAACTATGGTTAACTTTCGGTAGGTTTTGTCCATACCCTTATTTTGACGTCCCAAGGTAACCTGTAGGCTAGACATCATGTTTCCGCTGATTTGGTACGGTTGTTTTCTCTATAAACCGCGCTAAAATCGATTTCGTCGAAGGTTTTGGTAATTTATTGTGCTGCTCTCGTCATTTTCCCACAAATGGGAATTTTACGGTATAGTTGCCATATTGGGAGCTACCAATATAAAAAAAAATCAAAATTGTTACTGTCGTTTTGGAGAAAAAAAATATTTGGTGTTTTCATCACTATGATAACTATAGTTAAATTTCGGTGGATTTTGTTCATACCCTTATTTTGGCGTCCCATGGTAATCTGCGGGCGAGATATGAAGTTTGAGCTGATTTGGTGGGTGGTTTTCTGTAAAAATCGTTCACAGACACACAGACCATTTTCCGAAATAGTGTTTTTCGGACACAGGAGGGTCTGAAACGTGAAGATCTGAAGAAAACTCAAAATTTTTTTTTCAGCCGATTACATAATTTTCCTTTCTACTTTGTAGAGCCAAGGAAAGTAAAAATGTTTTTGATTTGTCTTCAGATCATTACATTTTAAATATATGAGTCCGATAAACATCGTTTTGGAAAGATTAACTAAAATTGTACAGTTACTCTGCAGGCCACAATGAAACGTCAAAATAACGGTATGAGCGAACTCGGCCCAAAACTAACTATAATGAACATAGTAATTAAAACTTTTTTTGTCTCAAAAACACCTGTAACGATTTCGATTACGTTTTTTGTATGAACAGTTCCAAATAACATAACAATACCGTGAAATTCTCATCTGTGTAAAAATGAAGAAAAATCAAAAATGTTTAAGAAAATCGAATTTAGCGTAGGGATTTCTTTATATATCCTCGCTCATGTGAGATCAGCGATCTCAGGAAGATTAGTGCATTTCAATAATATACTTATACGACAAAACTCTAGGAGTTCCAAAATCCAAACCTCAATAAATTCTGGAACTTTCTATGTAACGTTGAGTTATGTTTTACCAAGTTATAATGAGCTGAGTAGAGATGTATTATTCGTTATTGAGTTACGTATTGCATCGCACAAGATATTATTATGTATAAATCTGTTCATTTATGAGTCGTTTGTGTATGTTACGAAACCAGTTCCGCAATGACCCGTGAACTCTCACTCGTCACTTGGCTTGAAGAATGGGATCCGTGCGTCCCGAAAGTTTATCAGTATTCGCGTGACAATGTTGTAAGATAAACGAGTAGAGATATCGGTGCGACGACAACGAAAGTCGTTACACCGAGTTTGCGCTGGTTCTGGTGGCGCACGTTACACTTCTTGAACTACCGACCCGCGTTAAAAAATCGTCCTTACGGTTCCTCAAGTACTGAAAATAGTGCGTCGCTCTTTTATCGCTTCGATATTTTCGGTTTTGAGTTCTGCTGCGGCTTCGAAGAATGAAAGATGGTTAAAGACTAATCTAGACGTTTGGAGACCAAGCGTGAAAGTTGTTCTTTCATTTCGATTCTCATGGACGGAAGGTTAGTACCGGACATTAAACCGCAGTCCCCGACCTTCCAATACATTTTCCTCCTCATCGTGACCTAAAAGTCTGTGGTCTAACTATAAGTCTTTCAGAATATCCTACCTGAATGAGACGCGTACCGCTAAAAATCGTGACCAATGCACAGCCAATGCACAAAGGGCAGGTCACAAAGAGAAGAAAATTTCTCTTTATCGCGCGACTTCAGCGCGCGTATTAATCTTCTTCCCCATAACTTCTGAATGCGGCCAGTACCTTTTAGCCAATTTTAGTGGCAGACGAGCCAAAAAAGTTGCATAGAAAAATACGAACCTAAGCGATTTAAACAATTTTTGATTTTCGGTCAAATAAATAAATCAAACGGCTGTGGTACGGAAAGGCGGGGGGGGGGGACTTCTACGTATATCAGATAATTTCATTGACTAGGAAAGGTAAGAAGTCGCTAAAGTTACAAGAATACCGGGTTTGTGCTTGATGTAGCTTCTTGTCAAGTTCGACTAAGAATGCTATTGAAATGATTGGCATGCACTGCAAAGGAGGCCACACGTATAAAAATTCAAATATTTGTATATCAAATATAAATAATATTTGAATAATACATTTTGTGTGCGATTTTCCGGGTGCAGTCATAAATAGTTCTTATCTACGCCACATTTTCAGTGAATTACACAATTCACAATAACTGTCTGGCGTACATATAAACAAACGTAAAACGGGGTTTAGTATTAACTAAAAAACGATTGAGCCCATTATGTTAGTTTAAACTACGTTGGCGAGGTAAATGCTAATTGTGAGCAATGCCACTGGTCAGATCATGATGTGTTTGACACTATCCGGTACATACTGACTGAATTTAGATGATTTCGATCTCAACAGTTAGGAAGAAAAAGCGGGGGTTCGGATTTGTTTTTGTCTTGCGATTTTTTTTTTTGAAAAAGTGATACGAACGTTGGAGGACAGCACGTGTTATGAAAGACGTAAATGTGTCTGTGAACGTGATAGGGGTGAACAAACTAAAACTGAGGGCTCAAACTTGATACTTAGCCCGCAGATTACGATGGAACGCCAAATCAAAACACTAAATATTTTTTCTCACAAACGGCTATAACGATTGATTAAACTGTTTGTTTGGACAGTACCAAATGACACGACAGTACCATAAAATTCTCATGTGTGGGAAAATGACGAGAGCAGCACAATGCATTACCTAAAATTTCGTCGAAAAAGAGTTAAAAATCAAAATGTGTTGAACATTTTTTTAGACATATTTGAAGTTTCCAGAGTAACTACACTGGATTTGATCAATCTTACGGAGTCTATCAATCTATACCCACCTTTTGTTCCCCGTAGTTATTTCTGTGTTTATCTGTTGAGCGGAGGTATACGCCATATCACGGAACACTTGAGTTATTTGTAGAACATTATTTTATTTGTTTTTCCAATTCTCTCGAAAACGCCTGTAACGATTTCGATGAAACATACGTGTTACCCTCAACTGACTAGTACCTACATATTGCTCTCCATAGATGTTTCCGTAAAAACGCGTTGAACAGAAATACAACAGTCCGTCGAATTTATGGGGGTTGCGAAAAGTTGTGTGTTGCTACGCACCAGATATTTATACTAACAACACGCGTTCACTGTGTTTTTCCTTCCTGATTGATTCCTATCGATCAAGAAGTTCTTGTTTTTGTCACTTCCAAAACAAGCCACGAACATTGTATATATTTCGGAAATATTAGTGTTTCAGTTTCAATATTTCTGGTGCGTTGGAACACTCAACTTTCCTTAGCTTTACGTCAATTCCCTCGGGTACATGGCTTTTTGTCTACTTAATCAATTCATTTACCAAGTTCAAATGGGTCAAACAACACTTCATAGCAGCAGGAAGCGGTAGCGTTTACAGTTCCGGAATTTATTGTGCTCCTCGCACTCATTCCAGGATCATTATTGAGCAATTGGTACACAGATAATTAATGAGGCTGTAAACACGAATTCTTTGGAGAAAGATAGTACTTACTTTTGCAGAGTTATAGGGTAAACACTTTTGATAATTTATTGAGCTGCTCACGTCATTTTTCCACTAATGCGAATTTTATGGTATAATTGCTTTACTGAGAGCTATCAATATAAAAAAATGTATTAAAATCGTTAGAGCCATTTTTGAGAAAACAAATATTTGGTGTTTTGATCACTATGATAACTAGAGTTAACATTCGGTGGATTTTGCTCATACCATTATTTTGGCGTCCTATAGTAACCTGCGGGCTAGATATCAAGTTTGCGTGGATTTGTCACGGAGGTTCTCTCTAAAAACCGTTAAAGACACACACACACAGACCAATTTCCCAAATACTGTTTTTCGTACTCAGGAGGGTCTGAAACGTAAAGATGTGAAGAAAACTCTGAATTTTTGTTTCAGCCGATTACATAACTTTCCTTTCTACTTTGTAGAGCCAAGGAAAGTAAAAATGAAGCGGTTCATTAACAGTCGTCATGAAATTTAGTATGTGAGGTATCCACTTTTTCTCGAGGATTTCGGTTTAAAATGGTGTGAAATCAATTGCTATTTTTTAATCTCACCCTTGGGTTGTACCCCACCACCTCTAAATTAATTCTATCAACACGTCACCGGGATCGATTACCACTGCCAATATATCTTCGTTTCAGATGGACATCCAAAGAACTGCCAAATAATAAAATTCGTTTTTAATTCAGTTATACGAACTTGACAGAACGTAGCCCAACGTTCTACTTATTAACTGATGGCGCGAAATTTATTGATTTGCTCCACCATTATTCAGTAACCAGTGCATAGGAGATTCGTGAGACTCAACACGGTTTTTCTGAGAACGACCCCGTTCATAAATTTCGAATAATCGGGCAAAAACTGAGCGATGGTGGTAAACGGAACGGCGGTGGTTTGAACCCTGGAATTTGAGGGGTCGTTATTAAACCCTAACCGCATAGGTAGTTTATTGAACTACCACCGTAATTTTTCTGAAAATGGTAGTATCGCATGAGCGGGATTTGTAAGAAAAAACTGCGCTAAATTCGATTTTATTTGAAATCGGGGATAATTTATTTCGCTTCTCCGACAATTTTCGCACGAATTACAGTTCAAGGACACGTTTGTGTCATTTATATACAGTCTTGTACAAAAATGTAATCGAAACGTTGAAACCGTTTGTGAGAAAAAAGTTGTTTGCTTTGATCGTTTATCATAACCATACTTCGTTTTGAACCGTAACATAGTGATCTGCATGGCAAATATGAAATTTGAACCGAGTTGGTTCAGCTCTCAATCGCGGTCACAGACACTCCCAGACAAATTGTGTTTTTAGGACACAGTAGCCCTTAACAAGGAAAGATTTAAAGTAAACGTAACTTTTTTTTCGGTCGTTATGTAACTTTCCTTCCTATTAAATAGGATACTAAATAGGTGTGGGTAGAATGCAGAATAACTTCTAATAATAGCAATGGCCTCCAGGAAATAACACAGGTACTAATTGAAGTACTGACCTTTCACTGCGACATGCCATGACGTCGAAGTGAAGCCGTCGACACGGTGTTGAGTTCAAAAGAAAAGAGGAAGAAGGGGAAGATCAAGTTCAAGGACGAACTCTCTTTCCTGCTATGAGAGCAGCCAAGTGACGTAGAAAGGCGCCCGCCTCATGTTCGTTTGTCGACTTCTTTCGTTGTTGTTACGTAAATTCATAAAAACCTCTCGTTCAGATGACGCGATCCGTCTCATGAGCCGTAGCTTATTTTCATCGGCACCTACCAATCGGGATCCCGTTTAGAGCAAAAGTAAGTCTATTATTACCGGAGACGCTTTTTTGCGAAAAAAAAAATGACGTAACGCGAGTCGTATCTCTGGAATCATCTCTATTTTGTGCGCCAATGCTTGGAAATGAGGTAAAACTAAATGACCCGAATTCCTTTGAATTCCGCAACACTTCCAAAACATTAAGCCGCTCGAGGCAGTGTATCTCGAATGATGAAAGTTGTGAGTTTGTTTGAATCCATCACAACCTAAACCCTTGATGAGCTTTTTTGCACGGTCGATAGAGCGAATTGACTTGAGTTCGGTCCATTTGGGTCAGGGTTCGTCGTTCGACATGAACATGTCTTGTCGTGGGATCATTCCTACAACCTTTCCATCCTCGGAAACCAGGGAAAAGGTTATATGATCTACTCTGAAAAAGAAGATTTAAGTTTTCTTCAAACCCTTGACTGGATTTCAGAGAGTATATGGTCAACGTCTGTGAAGGCAGTTGGGAGAGAATAGCTGAACGGTCACACAGATCGTCAAAATAAAATTATCGGATAAATTTATGGAACTGCAGTTTTCCCCTCATCAATCTTTATCTTATAACACGTGTTCGGCTCAGCTCAGGTTTGTTTTATGATCTGTCTCTAAAATGGAAGCCGTGGGATAAGCCAAAACGCGTTCAATCGGCTTTTCTCTATGACACAGGGCTTAAGGTTTATTTCCAAAGCCGACAACGGATTTTCTCTATTTGGATATTCCAAAAACATTCCTTTATCACGACTTCTTAGATTACAACTTTCAGCTCTTCCCAGATCCTAACCAAAAACGCACATTCGTCACTCAGCTCTCGTACTACTCACTCACCCTCCTCTCTCAACCTCACAACCCAGTTCACGACCTATCCAGAGACCCCCTTGTGCCGCCTGAAGTCCCTATTCACTCACACTCATATCTCAAACTCTTTTTCTCTGCTCTAAATCCGTTGTCGGCTTCAAAAATAAACCTGAAGGTCTCAGGGCCTTCGGAGGCTTTCTCCGCAGGAGAAGCTGATTAAATGCCTAGTTCAGTTACCTCGCAGCTACCATTTCAAAGGCTGCAGGTCGTAAAGAGCTGAACTTGAATGCGTAGGGTTCCCTGTAAACCAAAGTGGTCTATAACGACCCCTAGGGGTCTATGACAACCTGCAAGGGGGCTACTCAGCGAAAAAAATTTGGGGGGCCCATGAAATGAAAATTGGGGTCTACGATAGTGGATCTCAACAAATACATCAGGTTCATCCTTCTCACTAAAAATATTGACTTATTGCTTATGTTATTTTATTTATAGTTTATTTTATGTTACGTATATTTTACATACCAGATACAAAATTTTATTTTGAGTAGTTATAATTTAAATTCAATGATTAAATGTATACATTAACATGTGTTTTTACTTTAAGTTTTTAACACTAAACTTCACTACAATTAGAAATTGACAGGAAATCAATATCAGGTGAGTAGGGAGTCTACCCAACACGGAAAAACATGGCAAGGGGTCTACGACACAAAAAAGCTCTGCTGTAAACTAACAAACTAATTCAGCCCAAGCTGAATCCAAAAACACAAGTGTTCATTCAATCACGTTTTTGGTCCAATAAGCTGCGTAAACGATTAAAATCGTTAACCCATATTTGAGAAAATTCGAAAACAATTTTTCGTTCTGGGAGTATATTTTTATGTATTTTAATATCTCTTGTCAACCGATTGTTACAGAAATAGCTGTTGGGTACGAAATTTGAGTGAACTGATCAACAAGAGCAAGGACGAAGAAGAAGATGGTAACCACAGGAGGAGGCTACAATCATAGGAAGGATGAAAGGCTGATACGCGGCCAGGAAATGATCGAGGTTGTTGAATGGAAGGGGGCGCCGAGCGCGTTTGGACCTGAGGCCTTCCCAGCCAGGCAGGGATAGAACCAGCGAACTCTGGTTCGATCCCCAACCAGACACCTCCCCTCCTCCAAACCCAGGGGGGTGAGGCAATGGGTACTGGCGGCGGCTGGGACACGAAGCGGGCTAAGGAAGTTAGGACACAGCGAAATGCCATTGGTCCTGCAGCTCTGGCAGAGTCCTATGGCCCGCAGCTGCATCCCTGCTTTGTGTATGTGTGTGTTGTTGAACGGAAAAAAAGGAGGTCATGAATTGGGGAGGTTAAAAGACACTTAATCAGGTTGATCAAATTAAGTAAACTTTTTTGTCAGCTGTTTACTTAACTTTCCTTTCTACTTCGTCGTGCTACAACATGGAAACTAATAGCGGATGGAAGAAATGGAGCCGCTTCGGGTAAGACAATGTCAATCCCCGAGGTTGTAGAATAATCAACAGCCTCGGAGACAGCCCTTTGAATTTGAATGCCGTCTATAACAAGGGGATGCCATATCAGCGTTTGCTCAGATGATTTCGGTTGTCTCTTCGGTTACGATTCCCCTCGAGTGTGGAAATCCCTGTAAGAAGATTTGTTGATTCGCTGGTGTAGGTGAAGTGACTATTTTACGTTCCAACATCGAATTTTGTTAGTGATAACCGTTTGATAAAAGCGGAGCACATATTCACACTGTAACTATTAAGTTCTTTGTTGTACGTGGCTAATGTAGGGTAATTTAGCGAAGATTGAGTCGCGATATTATCATTCTCTTTCATCAGCCTGAACCAGTCGTGAAACGCGGTCCTTGAGGTTGCGCAGTCGGCCTAGTATTATTACTCTGACATACTTGAAGGACGAAGGGAATCGAATTACCTCCCCTAGGCGGTGGGCTCGTTTGATGGTCCCCAGTTATATGTCATGCGGCTCTAAAAGGTTTGCAAGATTCCTTTTTCGCTTCAATGAAAATGAAGGCGTTGCAACCCGGACGAAGAAGATTTGAAAAGTTTTCAGAGTTTTCTTCGGATTTTCACATCTCAAGGGCTGTTGAGTCCGAAAAATACCGTTTCAGAAAATAGCTCTCGTTATTTTCACACGGCTGAGATTTTTTTGATGATGTGTTATTTGAGACTGGCCATACAAAAATAATCAATTCAAGTCGTTATATCGATTTTTGATAAAAACCTCCGATGCCCAGCCCATTCGATTCAGCATCGAAAAATATCAGTGAACGATACAAAATACCTAACTACTACGAAATGGGTTTTTGATTACTACGATCAGAAACGACTTTGCCCACGCCCTTAGCTTGACTTTCTATGATAATCTGCAAGGTGATCTGCTTTCTAGGATTTTAGATATGAAGAGTTATACCTGGTCAGGTTTTAGATGAAAAAAAATCTAAAACCCAACCAGGCAAAACTCTTGTATCTAAAACGTGATCATGTATAATTCTCGAAATCTGAAACCTTACCAGGTATAAGTTTAGATAGTATATAAAACTTGACTAGGTATAACGTTCCATATCTACAACCTGAAGGGATAACCGTCCACATGTAAAACCTGACAGGTATCACTCTACATACACACCCCACCTGCAATAAGTATGCAGAATTATACCTAACACAAATAACTCTGAATAGGTAAAACCTGGCCAGTAATAAATTTGCTGACTAAAACCTGACATGAAAAAATGTTCAATAGCTAAAACCACACTAGTATTAAATCAGAAGACTAAGGGCCAGTTTATCAATGTCATTTGTAGGCTGGAATTTGGTCAAATCCTCTGGAGACATCATTCCTCTCACTCGAATCAAAATAAAGAGGAAGAGGCTTGAAATCAATGCTGATCACCTCAACAGCTCAGAAGCAACAACTAGAAGAACAAGGAAAAGAGAAAAATTAGGAAGAGCAGTTAGCAAAAAAAAAAGGAAGGCATTGTTCCCGTCTAGAAACCAGCTTGAAGAAGATTAATCTGCGTATGTTTTTGTTCATCCAACTGTGATTCTGTATGAGTTGAATAAAATTTATTACGTTAGTTATAATCATGAGTAATATTCGATGATTCCCCAGTGTCGCTACCCTTTGCCCCACCGATGGGGGAAAAGTGCGTAATAAAGTGGTGCACTAAAACGGGAAATTGGACCATAATTCATTCGAAAAAAATTCGTCGTTTTGTATTAGGGTGAGGGAGGTCTCCAACTGCAACATAGCCCACTTTTGGAAAGAAAATGGCAAAACAATGGCCTTTAAAAGATCAAAAACTCGAAACTGCAAACCTTTGCCCCCACCTAACCTACTCGCTCACCTGAATAGCAGCAGTTAAGAGTCAATGTGTCAGTGTAATTTATGGTGGTATGAATGGTGATAACTTTTGGTTTATTATTCATTCTGAATAATAACCTTATGTTTTCGGTCACGAAAAATTTTTGCAGCCCCCTCTCAAAATTTGATACTTTACGTTTCAAGACATGGAGATTCCAAATTTTCAATGTCCGTCCGCCGTCCGGGCCGTTATGTGCCTTTAACGTGGTCTACAAAATTCGTTCTTTCGCACAAAAATCCCATTCGGTATCTAGTTGTGCCCGCCATCTTGACAATCCGATCGGCCGAAGCCCATGATTGTTATGGGCAAAAAACGGTTAAAAAAAGTAACGAAACGCAGTACAACGCGGGAACTACAGCGGAAGTCAACGTTTCGTCGCCAGTAATCCCTCCCTCCCTCCCGTCTCATTAAAAAACCACCCGCTCGCCTCCTAACGCCGCCGGCCCGCTCGACTCCCCTTTCGACTCGCAACGGGTTCGCTCGTTCCAATTCCCCGACCCGACAGGGCAAAATCATCAGACGTTTTGTTTCCGTGGTTCCATTGTAGCCAGGTCATGTTTCCTATGGTTTACTAGTATTCGATGCTGAATCGAATGGGATGGGGGAGCAGTAATACTACGTCAAGCTGTTCATGAGAATTATAAACCATTGTGTAATAATTTGCCGGGTTTATTTTTTTGTATGAGTGTAATTTATTGAGGTATGAATGGGAGTTGTATCATTGTGGGAAGCACACAGACACAAGAAATAAACATAACATGCAGAGGTCTCCTGCCCAAAAAACAATGATGTTTGCCTGATTACAACTGATGAACTGAAACATTGCAAAATAACCTCAAGAACTAATTTATTGAAATGATTTATGATTAACTGTTTTTTCTCCTTTTTTTATTAACTGCAACACGCTATAATTTCAGCTAATTAATGTATAAAATGCAATCGCATGATGAATATCTACATAGTAAACTATATTTCCTGAGAAGGTAGAAGACAGTGCCATCTCGTACAATATTTCTCTCTCTCTCTCTCTCTCTCTCCCTCTCTCTCTCTCTCTCTCTCTCTCTCTCTCTCTCTCTCTCTCTCTCTCTCTCTCTCTCTCTCTCTCTCTCTCTCTCTCTCCCTCTCTCTCTCTTTCCATCGCTATCTCTCAGATTTCCATATCTATCCTGTGTCTATTCTGTTCTATCTGTGTATCCGTTTTTTGGCGACGAGAAGGCTTAGGGTAGAGGTGAATGCCTCGGTATCAATAAGTCGCTTTATGATCTTCACTTCCTTCATATACTTGGCCACCTTTCATCTAACACTTCGTCGGCCTTCGAACGTATTCATTATTCATGGTCGGCGACAAAGCATCGATTTCGGTGGGATTGTAAATAAACAAGACATGTTTATAAGCCCGCCTAATGCAATTAAGTTTTATTCGCTCGTGTTCCGAAACAAAAAGTCATTATCTTGGTCGAGTTGGTGCCCCTTAAACGTTTACGTTGAGGGCTCAGTAAAATAGATCTGTTTGGCGCGCTTCACAGCGCCTTTCTTGGCTCAAATCAGTGATTCTTCTTTCACCTTCTATTGATCGTTGAGAGCCAGTATCTCTGGACCTTGAACTTTTAAAAGAAGCATAAGCGAGCCATAGGCGGCAATTATACACCGAACAAACTGCACGGCTTTTTTAACGCTAAACAATACTAAAAAAATCCATTTTCGATAATAAATGGATGGGATATATGATAATTACTATACAGAAGCGTTGCGACATTTCGAAGTGTCGCTGTTCATTTCAACACTCCTCCCCCTCCCATCTCACGGTGCGAAAGCAGTAGAATATGTTTTTATATCATATTCCATTTTATTGCTTGAACAGTAACACGTTTATTATGAAATATTCTAGTTGAACTTTTACTGACCAAGGTTGGTACTTGGTGTTGATGAGACCAGCGATGTGCGGACAAGTTTTGAGGTTACATCCGTCACATAGCTCTGAGACAATGCGTAATGCTTAGATTTCCGTAACTGTGACTCTGCACGAATACTGTTACTTCCCCTTCGGCGATTTATTTATATAGAAGATGAGTTGCCAATGGTTTTTCTAGTTCGACCATTTGATGTATTGTGTACTTTTCGTACGGTGAAATTAATTGTGTTAATTCTGAGTTTAATCCATTTTGACGAATAGGTTTTTGTTGTGAAGCCAAAGATTCGTTTCATTTATTTTCATTTTAGTACTGTAACGCACCTACGATATCATTTGAAACACTCTTTTCCTGAGAGTAATGAAAACTATCTTCCCCAATAAATCACATTTAAATCGATCAAGGGCAACGGAAATAATCGAAACCTTCAAATTCAAACTCGTATTATGTGGCGTCCATGGCAACACCTATTTTTTTTTTTTAAATGTAACTTGTGTATTATTTGGTTTTGCAAAGGGGAAACCGTTTTTGTACGTATTTCATCTTGGTTTGGCAAATTATTTCTTGCACCGTTCTGATGGAACGAATTTCACGAGTTGAACTTCTCACATTCACACTACACGATCAACGAGCGCATAGACGCGAGGTAATGTTATGTAATGCAGTATAAAACTGTAGTCTACTGTTGGTTGGAACGAAGGGCTCATTATTTTATACTTCCCATTGCACCAACAGTAGTAAGGAGCAAGGCATACAGACAGAAACACAGAGAAGCTGCCCGAATGGCTTAAGTGGGGAGTTATTTGTGGGAAAACACGATAATAGAGGTAGCCAGTAGAAAAGATTTGATAATAATAACACATTTCAACTAAATTTGGCACGAATAATTACATCGTTTATTCTGTTAACCCGCTCTACGATTTATTCGGCATAAACTAAAAAAGAAACAAAGTTTGAAAAGAAAATGAAATTCCGTATTCCGAGCGAGGAATCTGAATGTCCTAAACGTGGTCTCGTGGTGTTTCATAATTGTGTGCCACATATTTAAGTACACTCAGAAATCTGCAGAACATCCCGCCTTCCAGACCCTCCCTTTAGGCGTACTGGCACACACACACACATACTACATTGGACGCCCAACTGAACAAACCCCCTTCGGCCAGAACATCTTCAATCTTTGATGAATACCCTCGCAATGCAGTGGACATTTAGCTCTCGACAGCGCTCGAACAGAGTATTCTTACTGTTGATGTAGAATATCAAATTTGTCGCGTTCTGCTTTTCTCGGAGTTGAGTAGGTCTGAGTTAAGCAGCGCTGCATAATTTATGACAAAGATAATAAAAGTGATGAAGGATTTATGAAGAGATTATAAAGATTAGTGAATAATCTTTTCCTCGAGAAGTTGGGTTCTTGACTGCCGTCTTGTGTTAGTAATTCATACTTTCACAGCACTTTCAGGCGACTTCAGTAAAAGAGCCAGTTTTCTTATAACGATACTGAAGCCACATTTAACCCAATATTCCAACTTTCAAACGGAAAATGAAAATTGATACATTCGTGCTAGAGTACGAGGGGCAATATAATTACTCTTGCAGTCCCATCAACAATAAATATTCCAGCGCAGAAGCTAAATTTATACAAGGCTTTATAGTTGTACGTAAAACTTTACACATTATTTAACCTCGTTAGTATTTATTAGCAACATTCATTACACACGTGCGGATGGTTCGTGGTTTTGTTCCTACATGCCACCTTTCCTAATTCGAACCAATACACACATCCAAAAACCTTTAAAATCTACAAAACCCATTTTGGCTCAAAATTCGTTTAGAAATTCACTTCTGTTTACTGTAATAGTTTGATTTTCGTAAAAAATTCAAATTCAAGAAAATGTCATGAAAAATTAAATTAAATCTTCCCTCTAATTCTAGAACTGTGAACACGAACCTTTCACATACGTTGATCATTCAATAAATTTTGTCATAAAATCCGAAAAGCTAAACTACCGGTTTGTGCATAGAATATTCAGTTCCACCAAGTTCATTTAAACTGCGTGAACGAATTGATAAAAATCGTTGAATGCGCTCATGGCTGAGGAAAATTTTGTAGTGCGTCACGCCTAATAATTGATACACATAATAATTAAGTATGTACCCATACCTACAATAGTGAGAGGAGAACCAGTTTTCGACCCAATATTGTAGCATTTGTTTCATCTTATTATTTTTCAAAATAAATCCACTTTAAACTTTCTAACGAGCTGTCAGCTTATGAACTAATGGAAATTCTGAAATCATGGAGACGTTTTTGCAGCGGAACTATGTTTTTACTTTCCTAAGACGTAAGTAGTAGCAACGCTGAAAATGTTTATTCCTTCATCCTCCGAGACGTCTCTCACTCGAAAAATACCAGTATACGATACGAAACATGACCTTGCTACAACGAAACGACAAAAATTACACGTTCCAGGTGCCTGCAGGCAATTGGCACGACGTGACGAGTCGAGCTGACGGGTGATTGAAGTGAGACGGGAGACAGTGCAAATGGTGTAACGATTACTTTCGCTGTATTGTGCCACAAGTCCTTGCGTAGTTGACTTAGGCGCACTACAATTACTGTGATTTGACAGTGTTCGGATGAGACACAGTCGCACGCCTGTGAGACTCGTCTCATTGGACCCACCATTGAGAACTAATTAGAAAACGATCTAGCGAAATTTCGTTTTTGTTAATTTTTGAACAATTTTTTGGTAGGAAAACATAGGTGATCCATTGTGAATAATAAACAAAAAAGAAAGTCGTGTAATCGGTTGAAATAAATAGGTTTTTTTTTTCAATTACTATATCACGCTGCTTCAGACCGTCTCACTCCTGCCCCATGCAGCTCCTTAGAGTAATATACCAGATTTTGGAAACATACGAATCACAGAAGGCGTGCTTGGGTGTCTTTCCTGACACGGAGAAATGTTTCGACAAGGCAGTATATGAAACCTCTACAAAATCAAACCCCACCTACCTGACACATGCAACAGACTTGTGCAATCGTATTTATCAGGACGCACTTTCTCGGTGAGATACAAAAACGCTGTGTCCTCCTCCAAGCCAATACTGGCAGGAATCGCCCGGGGGAGCGTTCTTGCGCCATTCTCTATCTCATATATGCACATGACCTGCCTCAACCGGTGAGTGCCACGCTAGCACAGTTTGCAGACGATGTGGCTTTCCTTCAGGGGAACGACTCAATTGAGGAAGCCACCACCAAAACCTAATCCACACTTGATATAACCAGCGAATGGTGCTCTAAGTGGTGAGTCAGGATGAACTCCTCAAAGTCTGTCGCTATCCCAGTCACTAAGTAAAGAGTCCACTTTCAGGATACCCTCCTCATCAACAACAACCCAATACCGCAGGACAAGAAAATTCGATACCTGGGTGTCTTTTTGCACAAGACGCTGACCTGGGAAACCCACATAAAGTACTTAGTCAACAAAATAAGACAAAGAATCCACCAACTGAAGCCCCTTCTACTTGATCGCTCCCCACTGAGTCTGGTAACAAAGCGGCTTCTCTACCTCTCCCTAATCTGGCCTATCTGGGAATAGTCCTGTGGACTATGGGGATCCGCTGCTGCAAACCACGTCAAAAAAATAAAGGTGACCCAAAATCGAGTCTTTCGTATCATATCTGGAGCACCCTGGTTCGTTCGTAATACAACCCTGCATAATGACCTGGATATACCTACCATACAGGAAGTGATACAAAGCCAATACAAGAGACTGACAGACCATGAAAACTCACTGATTGCGAGCATCCCGCAGAACCCACGTCCACCGCCAGAAAGAAGAAGACTCAAGAGGAAAAGACCTCAGGACAATTTGATCAACTAATCCATCTGACTACATCAATTGTTATCTAGTTTTAGAAATGTCTGTCGTCACACATATTTATTTTTGTTATCTCAACTTATTTCATTTAACCTTACGTTTATTTACCTAAACCCAATATGAATAGTACTGATGTAGGACAGCCAATGGTCTGCACCTAGAGCAGGTGTCACACAAATTAATTATAAATTACTATAAACAATTCTTGCTCAACTGTAATGTCAATATTGACAATAAAGTTTATTTACAAAAAAAAGAGCTTTACGCTTAAGGTCCGAAGAGCACCATTCGATAAAATAATCTGAGCGTTGAGTAATCACAATCGAGAGCGAACAACTAAACCGAATCAGCATAAGGGGGAATTAGTCCAAAACTATGACTGTAGTTATCAAAACACTAAATTTTCCTTTCTAAAAAAGGGATCCAACTATCTAATGCGTAGACTGTTTAAGATAACACAACGGTGTTACGAAGTGATCGTCCATGGGAAAATGACAAGAGCATCCCTATCAGTGATCAGAGGTCGATTTCAAAACTTCGAAGTCCTTGAGAAATTGACGAATACTCGATAGTCATTATCCTACTGCGTTTGATCTATCTGAAATTGTTTATAGAACGTATCAATTCATCTTCAAGTACAATCAATCTGCTTTTTGAGAGAGTTTGTAATGCTTCGTTTCTTGTACGTATTTTGTAATGGATTAATTTAAGAACCCGAACTGTCGGTTCACAAAAATTTACAAAGGATATTGTTCAGTTGTAAAAACTATTGTCTGCGAAATATCCAGTCGTGATGGTGATGACGGGCCACCCATTTTGGTTGACGAGGTTCGGCGTGCAATCTGCACTGCCAAAACCGGGAAGGCTGTGGGTCCTGATGAGGTGAGCGTAGAGATGTTCAAGTTGATGAGCGATGAAAGTATTGCCAAGCTGACGATACTCTTCAACAGGATTTACGACAGTGGGCAGATCCCTTTGGAGTGGCTGAACTCAATCTTCGTCACGCTGCCCAGAAAAGCTAATGCTCGTAGGTGCAGTGATCATAGGACCATCAGCTTGATGAGCCATGCTCTCAAGATTCTACTGCGAGTGCTCCACTACAGGTTGTGGTGGAGAGTGGAGGTTGAAATCGGGGATACCCAGTTTGGATTCCGGAGCGCTTTTGGAGCAAGAGAAGCCTTATTTGCCATGCAAGTGCTGGTCCAGAAGTGTCTCGACCAGCGGTGCCCAGTTTTTGCTTGTTTTATCGATTTCGAGAGCATTTTTGCAGCTTATTCGTTTCCTGGAAGAAGTGGGTCTTGATTTCAAGGATCTGAGACTAATCAGGATTCCTGATTCAGGAACTTGTACTGGGAGCAGAAGGCACAAGTTCGTGTGGATGGTTCGTTCTCCAGGCTCTCTTGGATAGGGTTACAATTGCCTGTAGGAAATATGGTCTGGCTATCAACGTAGCAAAAACGAAATCGATGGTCATATCGAAGGCAGCAAATAGTGGCATCAGGTTGGCAGTCAACGGGCAAAGCATCGAGCAGGTGGCACGTTTCAAGTACTTGGGACAATGGGTGGCGGAGACGTGGTCGTTGGAGGGGGAGTTGCGCGGCCGATCGAAATAGCACTAGGGGCGTTTAACAACGTGCGTAGTATATTATGTCGCCGGGATGTAAGTTTTGCGTTGCGCTGGCGAGTTGTTAAGTGCTACGTGTGGTCTATACTTCTGTATGGGGTAGAGACGTGGACATTGAAGGCCAGGGACATGAATCGGCTAGAGGCTTTTGAAATGTGGCTGATTCGGCGTATGCTGAGAATCCCCTGGACCGCAAGACTCCGCAATGACTACATCCTCCAACAGAAATCCCTGAAACGTGAACTGCTGATGACCGTAAAGAGGCACAAAGTGTCGTACTTGGGGCATGTCTTGCGTGGGCCCTAGTACAGTTTTTTGCAGACAATAATGATGGGTAAGATCAGTGGACGTAGGGGAGTGGGGCGGAAGCGTGCGTCATGGTTATCGAACATACGTAGCTGGACGGGAATTAACCGAGCAGCCATTTTGTTTCACCTGGCTCAGGACCGTGAGAGATTTGCAGAATTGATCGCCAGCCTTCGATGATGGAGACGGCACTTGAAGAAGAAGAAGAAAAACTATGGTTTTTGTTGGATATTTACGCATACAATAACAAATACGATCCCAAGTTTGCTATCTAACATTTGCACGCTTAAAACATTTAATTCGTTTCACTTTGAAACCATCCTCCCAGCAACTCCAACTGCAGGGTTGTGTCCTGATTATATTGGCGCTAGTTACGGGACGTACAGTGAATAATTAATTTGACACTGGCTCTAAAACCATACGCTTCAGCTGCTCCAGTGGGTTGTTTTTCTCATCTCATCGATCCTCTGCACGTTCTACAGGAATTAAAGAAAAATAGTTGTTGGCCTTTATTTTTTCAACTTGATGGGAAACTGTGGGAAACGGTAGATATTTTGAAAGGAACCTCATTAAATGGGTCGTCAGAAAACGGTTTGTTTCTAACGTATCTGCTTTTCACAAATCAACAAAGGCGAGGTTTAACGAGTGCTGATGTTTTTTTGTTAGCACAGTGCGGTTCGACGTTGAAAATCGACGTTTGTTGTAGGTTTTAGATAACTCCCACCTTCACGTGGAGGTTGGTGGTCACACTCTAGAGCTTAAGTCGGTGGTGAACTGGTGCTTAGGATTTTAACCCTCTAGAAACATATTGGAGCAATATAATCCACAAATCCTGGAACAAGATAGACGCTCTGCGCTTCTTTCATTCGAACGTCCATGTCCTAATAAAAAACCACAGATGTGCAATGTTTATAGGAGCAGAGAGTACTGAGAAATTAGGGCTTTAGGTTTATAGTTGTGGCAGGTCAAACGTAAAGAGGGCACTTCTGTGCTAACAAGAGTACGTTGGGTGAAGAAGGCGGCTGGAAAAGAGGAGAGTGACGAACGGACTCACTGCTGAGTGGAAGCCGAAGAATGGACCAGAGCCTGACCATCCAACGAGCCAGTTCATAATCCATGTAGTGACCTCGACGCTCTGTTCTTTCTTGAAAATGATCCAGTCTTTACTGTAACGAAGTTCTAGAATGCAGTAGCAGGTAGTCATGTCAAAGAGCTATCAAACAACTTCTGCATTGTAGAAACTAGTTTCATCTGGCTGAAAAATGTACAAACTGGAACGGTGTATTGAAGTAGACCCCGGGGCAAAATTTAAATTTCTTTCAGTCCTTGGGGGTGTAAAACGATTACTAGCCAACCGTGCTCCTTTTTTACGAGTATCTTTATTTGCGCGAAAGATGAGAGGCACTCGTCTGGAATCACTATGAAAAATATAGCCCTGTGCCTGGTTTTAAGGAGTTCGCGTCAAGCAAGTCACCGGCGCGTCATCATCTTGAAGGTGAAATATGAGAGTTAGTTGGTCCATCGAGTTGTGCTTGAAGTAGAACTTAGTCGTTACATCACCACCATTACCTGCAGTGATCTGGTAGTGTTAAGGCGTCGGACCAGTTTGGAAGCCAAGAAGCAGAAGTATAAGGAGGCGTTCCATTGAGTGGTAGGCAAATAGAATTAGGGTTGCGGTAGACAATCAACTAATTGGATGGGACAGCTGACTTCGTCCGCAAGCGTTTTCCATGGAATCATAATTCGCATTGGTTTGTATCACAATTAGTATTTCTTACTACTTTCTAACCCCTCTCTTCTTTTCAATTGATTTTCCTTAAAAAAAAAAATGAAACAATCCGAACAAGTTAAAAGGTTAGTATGTATTCGCGAAGACATCCCAGAGTTTAAATTTTATTTATTCAATAGGAGTTCAAAAGTGGCACAAGAGCTATAAATAATAATAAATAACGAATAATGTTGTGTCCGTTAGAATATAAGATCGGGCTGCACTCCAAATTTTGTTTTGGGAATCCCAAAAGTCAATGAAATTGTATGTATGGCCAAAAGGGGTGTACGTAAAGGCATACACACAAAACACTGTGTACGGCGAAGAAGTAAATGAGGAGCTTGATAGATACCGATCTAAGACTTCTCGTTCGACTGAACTGTCACTCTCATCAATAGAGTGGCAAAATGTGTCGTAAGTAGATTGGAAACTACTACAAATCTGCTACGGTGAGTCACATGATGGCTTCCTCCATTCTGCCTCGGGACCATGCGTTCATGGGATCGAACAGCTAACCTTTTATGCGGGCAATTCTCCCATACTGGGGTTGTAATATTGTCATTCCTACACCTGCTTTCACATTCTGCGCTTCAGTAGCAATTGCCCACGCCATCCGTATTACAAGAGAAATCTCATGACGACCACATCCACAACCACACTGGGGTTATGACGACATCTTGTACAAGATCTCAGCAGATTTTTTTTTCCCGAGGGCATGCGGGACAAGTCCCTTTGTCACTGCGGCCACGTGTGGGCCTATTGTGACTCTAGCCCTTCCTTAGTAAAAGGCGCCGTACATACCCGCCCCCTTTATGAAGCCGAGTATGTCTTTCACCGCAGCTTCCGCTATGATATGGGGCTCAATAATCCTCTGGGCAAAGTATCCAAAGCGTTTGACTGCTAAGGCAGGACACTCACATAGGATGTGCTCCGCCGTCTCATCATCCTCACCACAGAGTCTGCATTCCACCGCCTCTGAGATGCCCATCTTGTTGAGGTGATACCTGAGTGGGCAGTGTCCGGTGAGGAAGCTAATCAAGACCCTCATGGAGAGTGTCAGCATCGCCTTTGCCCTTTGACCAGAAGGCGTAACAAGCCTTTTTGATTGTCTAAGTTGTGGCTGGCAATGCCAATGGGCGCTATTTTCCTGTGTCTCCCATTGAGCCACCAAACGGTTCAGGTGACTTTTGGTCATACCTATGTGAGGTTCAGGCCCAATGGGTAGGGCTTCTGTGTCCTTCTTCGCAAGGTGGTCAGCCTTTTCATTGCCCTCATGCCCCTTGTGAGCCGGCACCCAGATGAAGGAAAGCCTATTGTGGGCGCCGAGCTGCTTGAGAGCATGAAGGCATTCCCATGCCAGCCAGGACCTAAAACTATAGGCCACGATGGCCTTTAATGCGGCCTGGCTGTCCAGGAATATGTCCCCCTGCTTGCCCTTGAGTCCCTTAGACAGGATCTCTTCCGCACAGATCTTTATTGCTAGGATTTCAGCTTGGAAAATCATGGCGTACTCCCCCAGCGGCTTAGCCAGACTGTAGTTGGGCCCAACAATGCCCAGTCCAGCTCTGCCTCCCATGACTGAACCATCGGTGTACCACCGCAGGGCGCCCACCTCGGTCCGGAACGTCTCCTGCTCCCATCATTCCCGCGAGTGGATACTTACCCTGAAGAGCAGCCGAAAGTTCTTTCGCTCTGACATAACGTCGGTAGCATGGACCACTGCCTCTTCCAGTTTGAACTGTCTAGTTGTTCTTTGGAGGCTTACCTTAACCCTGGTGGAGATTTTCCCTGTCTGCAAAAGCCTTACTGCTCCCAGGTAAGCAGTCCTCTGAATATGTGTTTGAAGAGGTGAGATGTCTAAAAGGACTTCCATTGCAGCAGTAGGGCACGTATTCATTGCCCCTGCAATAGCTAGGCATGCATGCCTGTCGCTGCAGTTTTTGGAGATCTCAGCAGATACGTTTCTTTGTCTATTTTTACCGTATTCCTTTGGTGCAGGCTATCCACATCGATGTCATACCGGATTTAATGGTGTGTACACTCACTGTGGGATCATGGGTGTAGGGAATAGGCGTTGGCACCTTCTCCCCGGCCTGATGTTAATGCGATGAACAGTCCAGACCAGTGCTGCGCTGGAAATATGTGACCTACCTACTTGGACGCCCTCTCATTTCACCTGCTATGAGAGGCTCTATTCTCAAAATTATTGGCCTCGAAGGAATCAGGGTGCATTCTTTCCAATTGCAAATCATAGGTAAATAATTTTTTATTTGTTTTGCGGATGAGCCGGCATGTTTCTCACTCTAGACCAGGTATAAAGCGATGTCAACGTGACCCATTCAGTACGGTTCTGATTTGGAACTGTTTCTCACACTATGTCGGGCTTGGTCAAATATACCTACCTGCGTAAAGCACCTTCTTCTTGATCCCATTGGGGTCGCTGGCCACGGTGTTCCAGGCAGTGGTGGCTCCAGTGACGGTCTGTATGCAACGGCTGCTCCAGAGGGGACTGAAGCGGCAGAGAATCTACATCATGGTGGGCAGTCAGTCCACTCTCATGGTCTTAGCCTCATACTGTCTTACATCACGGCAGGTGTGGGAGTGTCTGACTGGACTGAAGGCCCTGGCCGAGGACAACAGTGTAACACTATGTATATATATGTGTGCGTATAAGATGAACTCGCGACATCGTGTTGTTGTGTGTTTGGGAGGCATCTTCAGCCCGAAGAGGTGGCAAATGCAGAACTTGCGGATATCCTCCGTTTTGTGCGGGGGTAGTGACCTAGGTGAAGTCTCACCAAATGAGACCAGTGCCGTGGGGCCATGATCTGAGGATCATGGACGCCCTTGCAATAGGCCCGTTTGTGGCTGCAGTGAGGGTATCGCCTGCATCCACCGTTTCAAGGGAAAAGAATATAAAAAAAGCACCTTCTTTTGCAACCGACGTATTTCTGCTATCTGCTATAGAGTATTTGGATCACTGTACCAACTCACGAGACTTGCTATGGACGTCGCATTTAGAATTAGACTGCAGCTGGTCTAAATTAATAACGTTCCTGCTGCCGTTTGTGATTCAAACAACGATCAACTGTTGATTTTGCAAAAAAATCAGATGATGTCATCTGGTTTTTGTATAGAAGACCATCGGAGCGTGTTACCTCCTACTAACGGATGCTCAGGTGGCTGAAGATAGCTGATAGGGTAAAACTTGGGTAAGCAATATTGACGTTCAAGGCCCTCACTTATAGCACTCATAATAACCTTCACGATCAGCGCCGCCGCGACACCTGACGTAAGTTGATAAGTTGACGCTCCTTGACAAAAAACGGCAAATTACCACCGGTCGTTCAGTGCACGTGCAACAGGAATTAATAACGAATAAATACGCACGTTCGACACGAGTAAATCTTTCACACGGTTAAATATCAGAATAAACAACTACTCATACAACAGAGTCAAAGTTACACTAGAGAATGAGTTATTTATTTTCTTCAAGTGTTCTTAACTCTTCAGTCATTAATGACTCACATTCAGCAGCTGCAGCTTGGTGTCACAAGACTTCAACAATTGCACAACGTGTTGAGAGTACACGACATCAATAAAGGAAATAACGGCCGTGGAAACCTTCCTGTCTTTACAGATATAGTGTTCACGTTTTAAAGTGCTTGCAACGTACGTCTGATAGTGGAAAATCGAGTCAAGTTGCTAAAAACCTTGAAACTGGATACGTGTCATTAATTACTAAACTCCTATAAATTAACCATCTACTTATTTTCCATATATATACCATGTTTTTAGTTCATTACGTACACTTCATTTCGTTTTATGTAATTTCTATTTTAGTTTTTGGATAATTTATAAATTATTATTATAAATGTTATCTTATTTTTGAAATACGTATGATTTTTTAATTTGTATCATTTTCAATGGGCTATGTAAGGCCTTGTGACCCTAATTTCAATCTTGTTGATAAATAAAACCATCGATATTCCTTACATCCCCGACCTGCGAGATTCGGGGGCGTATTACAGTAATAATAGTAAGTGTAGTACTAGCACTAATAGGCGTAATAATATTAAATGGTGTTCGTGATTGTCATAAAGACGCTGATTATAGGGGTGTCTGATTTATAGCCAACCTTAACATCGAACGGTAAATTACGGTTGAAAATAATAAGTTAACCCGCGGTGAGGGCAGGTGCTTTCAACCCACCCTTCTGTATACATACAAATACATTTATAGTACAATTGTGAATTGTAGTTTTTCAACGCCTTCCAATGGGACAGTAAAATGATAGCAACAAAAGTAAAAAATGAATTAGTTCTCTAAAATTGTTTTTGAAAATTCCAGATCGAATTCAGTGTACAACGCGAAAAGGCATTCGACCCCAAAAAAAAACCCTAATTGCCACAAATATTTTAACGTTTGAGAAGAAAATCGGCCTATGCAAGGGGAACAAAGAGGGAATTTGAAATATCCGAAAGAGCGTCGTGCAAAATATTTAAATAAGAGCCTTGCATTTTACGACAGAATTAAACCCTTCGGAGTTCGCTAAATCCGATTACCTCTCCCTCAACGCTGTGCGTTCATCCGTTTTCTTTTAATCTGCTCTGAGAGTTAAAGAGAGAGTATTTGATAATCACTCAGTGAAACGACGGCGAGTTTGGCGCGAAAATTAGTCGACAATTGTTGAAATGCTTTCGCGAGAGCTACGGCGAAGGAGGTTGTAAACCAATCTCGTTGAAGTTTACTGTGACATTTACATGAAAATAGTTAGTAGGTAAGAACTTGAGTTCGATCGCTGGCCGTGCCGGGAGTTTGTTGATAGTCCGGTAATTAACCTATCAGAATCTATCTCGTAAACGTCACCAGGTTCCGTGAAGTACGTGAAAATCTCCCAGGCCCATGTAAACTGATCAGCAAGGCAGGGCGATTTATTTAATTCATTTGGGCGAATAAATTCGCTAAACGCTTGTGATGCGTTGCACTCGATATTTACTTTTCTTGGGCCTACGAAATATGAAGTTATGTAATTGGTTGAAAAAAAATGTTTGTGTATTCTTCATGTTTCAAGGCGCTTAGAGTCTGAAAAACGTTTGAGAAAATCGTCGGTGTATGTGTGTCCGTGGACGCAATGGTTTATTATTCTCATGAACAGCTTGACCTAGTATTACTGCTCCAAGACCCATCCCATTCAATTCAGCATCGAATACTAGTAAACCATACGAAACATGACCTGACTAAAATGGAACTACGGAAACTAAATATTCACCCGGCGCCAGGCGCCCGTAAACGTCTGTAGGCATTTATGATCCGATGGAGGGGTGTGCGGAGGAAGTGGCCTTGGCGCCTCGTCGGACAAAAAGAGTCGAAAGGGCGTTGCGAGTCGAGCGGGTGGGTGATTGAGTTTGATATGACGGGAGGGATGGAGGGAGGGAGGGAGTACTAACGACGAAACGTTGACTTCCGCTGTAGTTCCCACGTTATACTGCGTTTCGTTAATTTTTTCAACCATTTTTTGCCCATAACAACCATGGGCTTCCTCTGAAGGGATTGCCGAGATGGCGGGCACAACTAGATACCGAATGGGATGTTTGTGCGAAAGAACGAATTTTTTAGACCACCGTAAAGGCACAAAACGGCCCGGACGGCGGACGGACATTGCAAATTTGGAATCTCCATGTCTTGAAACGTAAAGTATCAAATTTTGAGGGGGGGTTGTAAAAAAAATTTTCGCGACCGAAAACATAGAGTTATTATTCAGAATGGATAATTAACCAAAACGGTTGAGCCTAATCGACTCAAATTTGTTATTTATTTTTAAAGCCATCTTCAACATCACAATAACGGTATGAGCAAAACTGGTGCTAAACTCACTATATTTACCATAGCGACACCAAATCTTTTCTTCTCATAAACAGCTCTAACAACCTCTTCATCTCATAAAATTCTCATCCGTAGGAAAATATCGATAGCAGCTTAATAAATTACCTAAAACTTCGAAGAAGGTCGATTGTATTCAGCTCAGTTTTTTCCTAATACAGCACCTCACATGACACTGGCAATTTCAACAAAAAAAATTGGGTTGGTAGCCCCAATCAACTACCTATACGATGAGAGTCTGTTAACGTTCATAATCAAGACATGCTCCAGGAGTCTCACAGTTCAAACCATAGAGGTTCATTTGGCTCTCACTGCTTTTACCCCATAGTTCCGAAACAGTAAACACGATCCTGCTCAAAAAAATCGTGTTGACATTCTCATAAATTACCTATTTACTGTTTATTCCCAGATAATATCGATAATGGGGTCGCGGCATGAGTAGAAGCAAATCCATAAATTCCGGAACCTTAAACTTCACCGGTTTGTATTTAGAAAATAGTTGGAATGAAAAACACATTTTATTAGTTGCTAGAATGACAGAAATTGCTGATTGTACGTAGGGCTGAGGAAAGTTGTGTGATGCGTCGGGCTAGTCGTTAAAAAAAAAATATGTTAAGAACTAAGAGCACCTCTTTTCGGCACAGAATTTTTAAAGATACACCGGTTACGGCGATTAAGCCATCAACGCTGCCAATAAATTTTGTCGTAAGTGCGTCTAAGTGTTAGTGATGATGTCTTAACAACCCACACTTGTGTACGTTTAACAAAGTCTGTGGAAAATATAATTTCTCTTAGTTTTTATCTCTTTTGACAACGGCTTTCCATCATTTCTCCACGAATGATCTAAATAGTATTTATGTATGAGTATTTTGAAATTGTAAAACCAGTCCTAAACGGTTTGTTGCAATTCAGCAATTTTCTACGTAGTTTATGGTTGGCTTTAACAGTGTAAACGAGCATAACGTGGGCGTAGCCTCGTCTTAATGCTCATAATTCATTGGAATCCCTCCGTGACGACGGATTCACTCGGATTAGAATCCTCTCACCCCCCGTCGACCAAATAAGACGAGGGACGAAGAGGAAACGCCGCGAAGAGCCCCTCTCTCGACACCTTCAACGTGTAAACCCTCCCTCGAACCGGCCTCTGTATATAAACCTCCCCGGCCCCTTCTGGAATCACAGTCTCAAGTCTTGGTGTGTGTGACTACATTCGACTACCAACATCTTATCATGTTCGCAAAGGTAAGGTTATCAACTAAAGGAAAAAAACAAAACAATTCTACGATTGCCATGGTAACTTAAAGGCAGGCTCATTTCATCGAATTTCACCGATAATCGATTATCGTATAATTGGATACGCGAAAATGTATGATTGACGGTAAGTAATGCTTTCATCCCTTCCCTCGTGCCATAATCTTGCCAGCCGACGAGCAGATCATTTCCTGTGATGTGTATACGAAATACTTCTCAATTTACTTTCATCCTACTTTATCAATCAAAGAACTGACTTTTCCACAACTTTCTTATTCACTTTTTTCGAATTTATTGACGAATTTTTTATTGAATGTGAAATTCAATTTCATTCCTGGACCCCAAGTGGTCATTCTACATCATATTTGGTAGTGCAGTACATAAAATCAACTAGAAATTCAAGGCCTACAAGCTATTAACTTATTATTCCTTCGCGTATTCAAATTTAAATTCAATTCATTCTTCCAACTCTTCACTTTCTCTCGAAACCAAATATAGAAGTATATAACACCATGATTAACTGGTAAGATGACAATTGTTAGACATCAATGATGGACTCTACAACCCTAAAAAAAATACTGACTAAACCTAGTATGGTATGAGAGGATTTTATGAGGGAAAATGACTACAACTCTTTCGATAACGAAAAGTTTGCATTGCAACTCATTTGTTCGAACTTTACCACACCAATTTTGTGCGATTGTATTCATTTCTTTACTGTCAGATTTCATTCCCGAGTTGATCCATAATTTGGTAGTGGTAAAGTGTACCTGAAGAGCAACGACCTGTACCACCAGTAGCGCCTGACGCTGGACTTTGGATTCACGTCGTCTTCTTTCTTAACGGTAGAAACGAATGCTGCATCTACGTAGTGGGAAATCACAACACTCGGTTTGTTTATTTTAAATTCGGGTAACGCGGTGCACACTAAATGCAACCACAGATCGCGTACCTTGCTTGATTACTCTATACGGTTAATCATTTGTTCGTCAATTGAAATAACGCTAGTTAAAAGGGGTAATTCGTTTTTTCAATCTCTAAAATAGTAACATTAATTGGAGAAACGATGGTGACGTAACTACATTCTTTTGTCAGGGTTCCTTTTTTAAGTTGTGATTGATTTCAAGCCTTCGACAATCGAAAAGGTAATGTCTTTTGGAAAGAGGACTGCGCTGCTTAACCAAGGATCAACAGAAATAACACTTCGTGACTTGGAGCCCACCAATCCGTTGAAAAGTAATTAATGTTAATTGCGAAGATCTAAACCCGTCCTACCCGAAGGTGAGGAAATTGCAATCTCATTAAGTTTCAATGTCATTAGCAAGAAACTAGCTTCCTCGTAAGTCACGTGGATTTATACCTATTTACAAACCTCAGAACGAAGGTACTTTGTAACGTTCGATGGAAGTCGTATTTACCGCTGCAGGTTGCCCGTTAATAGGTGGGAAAGGTTCGTGGGATCATACGTAGCGATATCCTAATGTACGAGGGATTCGTCAGATTATCTGATCCGATTTGTCATTTAGCATTTCAGCTTTCCCATTGATTTCTCTTTCATTCGTCCTTCCACATTCACTCAAAGAATCTAATTTAGTCATACTCTCACGTTTTCGAACGCTCCATCGTTAGTTCATTTAAACATATTGGGCTATGAAAAGGCAAATGGGAAAAAATATTTTGACTCGGTCTTACTTCTCTGCCCCAGTTTCTGAAAAGACGTCGTTAAAAGTAAATTCATTTTCTAACGAAACTTCAAGCCACCAAATATGCAATCATTGACTTGACAGTATATATTTAATTCGGAATTTCAGTTCACGGCTTACTTGGTGGGGGTAACTTGACCTCACAAAGCTCAATTGTGCAAATGAGAAATAATTTGATGGATAAATTCAATTCACGTATGAAGTTTCTCATGAGCGTTTGTCTCAGTCAGAGTTTGTAAACAATGCCTCGTATCGAAAACGTTCTTTAATTGGAAAATCCGGGTTAATTTTTCTTCTTTCAGCAGCGTAATTTAGTAATTAGTGGTCTGAAACATTTTCTTTTTGCGAAATAAATTCATTCTTGGTGTGGAGGAAGTTACAGGAAGTTCGGGAAGTAGAAAGCGGAATGTATACTAGCATAACAGTTATTTAGTACACGCGGTATTGGAAAAGGGTTGCGCATATCAATTTCGAAAGAAAACCTAAAAGTATTATTAAAGAGGAAAAGTGGTTGATGGCGCAAATCCTGAATACTTGTCGATTATTAGTGGAAGAGGAATTATTGCGTTAAAAAATCCTTGTGGGTGTTTTGCGAAGAACAATCAACGATACTAGCAAAGAGGGTGACAGCAAACATGCAGAATTGTAGGGCAGCAGCGGATAAGAGATCTGAAATCTCTTTGTAAAACACATGTCAGCCCTGCCAGGGTGCCAAACGACCTGTACATTCTTAGAGTGTGCCGGTGAGTTAACGCTGAGTTCTCATATTCTCATATCTTCAGTGTTGATTTTTTTTAATGCAGTTAGAATCTCAGCACTATAAAAAGTACCTGAGGAATTCGGGAGCTTCAACGGCTGTTTAATTACTTCCAAAATACAGATAATTGGTTGAAGAAGTTGACTGACTCTTGAACGTTCATGGTTGGACCTAAATAGTGGCCGAAGAGAATGAATACAGTTCAGATGAGGCACTTAAGCATTCTTCTTCTTTGTGAACAGGGAGAGACTTGTCGTGCCTTCGTCAATCCCTGAAAGTTGCTGCATTCTTGAAAATAATTGAGTGCCCATTTTGTTTCTTGCCTTAGCTGCGCATTACAGCAACCGAACAATTACAATGTCTCCAGACAAGGCAATCTGCCCAAAATTTCGGTAGTATTCCAATTTTACTCCTTTCAGATCGTTCTCTAAATTATTGTAACTGTTTCCTACGGTAAATTCAATCCTGTTAACAGTTTTATGTAGAAATACTTTTGAACTAACAGGTAGGAATTACCTTGAAAGAAATTCAAACAACAACAAAAGTACAGAAATACCAATGGCAGATTTTGCAATAGCCGAATTACAAAACGAAATGGTCTTTATCAACAATCATTAAACCGAAGTGCTTCACCTTAATTGTGAACTCGTGATCTTAGCGGAGGCTCTAGAAGCATTAATTATTCAATATAATTAAGTGGTTGAGCAAATACTGAAAATAACTGTTTCCCCGGCCCTGAAGCTCGTTGTTTACGTTACAAAACGTTTGAGCGGGACTCTCCAATCCACTCAACGCTGAAAATCGACTCTGGAGGGAACCTTATAATATTCTCACGAAGTTTACCAACCTTATTTCCTTCTGATTAAGTGGGAAAGATTGCATGTTGGACGGTCTTGGCTTATCTAAGAAAGAACCTTTGAGCGGTCGCGCTTTTGCCAGGAAATTCGCTAAACGGTCAGTTTTATTGTGAAATAGCTTTTTCGCTCCATTTGAAGCGCAAGGGCTCATCCTTCACAATCTTCGAATTGGTACCTTTCACCTTCCAACGGACAGTTGGTTCACACTCAGCTCCTCAGCCTTGACGAGTAAATAATCAACGGGCTAATGATAACTCTGAATTATAAACGCGAAGGCGTTTCGCAGTCTCTTTCGTGATGCGATAAGCGATTGAACATCTGCATCAACAAAAATTAAAAAAAGAGTCCTACTTTAACGTGTAATTATAATAAAAAGTGAAAGCCTTTTATATCGGTTGTCGAAAATGTTACTTTCGAAAGTCTTAAGTACACATTGATTACGTGCTTTGAGCTCTCTTCACTCATTTCGAGTTAAGAACCCATCTGTCCAACTGTGATTAAAAAAGCCCCTATTTCAAAACCAAATTAGGTAGAACGACATTCACTTTTATGGACAGAAGTGTGATTTACGAAGAAAAACTGCGTCAAAACCGAAACCTATCATAATTTATTGTGCAGCTCTCGTCGTTTTCTCCACGGATGGGATATGTATCGAGTTATTTGGAACTGTCTACTCAAAAAATTCGTAGGCCCATACACACCATTTTCCAAAGTGGTGTTTTCGAACTCAAAAGCCTTTGAAAGATGAAAATCTGAAGAAAAAAAACTGTCTGCGATCTTCTACCTACTTTGTAGGGAGAGAAGGAAGTAATAACGTCTACCTTAGACGCAATTAATGGCTAATTTTTCACCGTCAATAAAAAACAATTTGTTTCGCCGTATTTCAAGGGGTCGTAAACTAACTACTTAGAAATATTACGTAAAAATATCTACTGAACCTGTAATATGTTTGTGCAATGCTTTCAACGCTATTATTGCACCGTAAATGAAGTATCGACGCATAATACCCCTAAATTCAATAACCTAAATAGGTAATTTTATGGGATCCTCTAGTTTTCAACATTATGCTAAACATGAAGTTTCCCGAACAAGTGCAACAATTAAGACTTGGCTTTTATTAGAAACCTTCCCAACAACACCATGTGCATTTCCAATTAAGAAAACTTTCTTCATGATTTCAACAAAAATCTTTGAAATGTTTAATATTATTTATTTTTCTCCCTTCAAACGTATATTCTTCTTTGAATAAGTACTGGGTATAAGATCTTTCTCCAGTAATTCGCCATGTCAGTTATGGCAAAACCGATTATGTAAATAATAATATGATTGGCCCTCCAAAATTCGTCTTTGTTGTTCAGTCGGTGCTAAGATTCTGACCCAATCCTCTGTTCTTCTTCCTCTTATTCTATTTTATTTCGAATTTGTTAGCTTTTTAAATACTTTGCCCTTTGGTTTCAAGAATTCCCAGAAGGGTTTGTCGATGGGGGTCATCGACCTACACATTTTTGTTTAAAATCAATAACTCGAATATTTGCAGAAGCCGGAATTTTATAATTGGGAAATATTGCCGTAGGCGGACCGCTGGGAGTGTCGTTTATTGCCATAGGGATCAAATTTTCGAAGATTTGTAAGTGAAGGGACATTGATAATTTTAAAAAAAAGTGAAAAGTCTCAAACTGAGGGTGGCGTAATCTGAGTGGGTTGTTCCGAGAGAGTTCAAAGTATTTGACTTAGCAAGCGATGGATTTTCACTTTCCTACTTCGGAAAAAATGTGCACAGCAGTTATTAACCAAATAGCGTCGATACGTTCGGTAACATAGCTTAAAGGGAAATCAATGGTCATTAAATATTGACCTCCGTATAATAAGTAAAACGCCTACTTCCTGATTACGCCGCGTTGATCGGGAATATTCTACTCGTCAAAAGAAACGCCTTTTCTGAAGCCTAACATTTTCGGGAATTGACTGCCCTCGCTCTTTATGAACTCGCGCTGACCTCATCTCTCATGTCATAACTTCAGGTTCTTAGGATGGGAGACTGATCGGTAGTTACTAAAGTGGGGAGGAAGGAAAAAAGTGGTTCACGAAATCGTCTTCTCTCGCCAAGTAGTTCGGTGCCTGGACTCTAAAAGCGATTGCCGAATACATTTTTCATTCATTTAGCCGGCACTTTCACAACTGACAGTAATTGTGAGAGAGTCGGCTTCTATCACGAAGTTCCATTGAGCGTTGGGTAAAGTACTGCTTTACAAAGACTTTGCAACGTTGACCGACCGAGTGACTAAATTATGCATTAATGCTCGCTATTTCAACTACTACTAACAGCTACTAACTTATTCTGCGCTGATTTATCGAGGTGGATAATTAGGTTAAATCCTCAAGGGCATCGTTCATGCACAGTCAATCGCTTTTGATTCACACATCAACCAATATTTTTTAAAACATAGGAGTGGTAGCGTTATTTTGAGACCTCAACTTGGTCAATGAAGGAAAGAAGATGCCCTTGTCTATTACACATACTCAACTACTCATCACTTATTCGACAACTACACACACACCTCCTAATTGCCCGGTGTGCTGTAAGGCGTACCGTCAGAATGTTTTTAGATCTTTAAATTTCACTCCAAGAAACACATTTTACCCATTACTTCAGTATTTCGGTTACTTCTTAATGTCAATCCTCAAGTCGACAAATCGTAATGGAAATCTGACTTTTGACTCTGAGGGCTAAACACCTAATTGATATTCAATCTATCAACCTCAGCGCTTCTGTTGTTTGAGGATGGGCCTTGTGTTACCGACCGATGTCTCTTGTATCCTACCCATAAACCATCCGATAGTCAACACTAAGGCGATCAGTGTCGCAAAATATCATTAAAACTTTTTATACGTTTTCCCCCTTCACGTTAGCCCAGAAAAAACCACTTAATAGTGCAAGAGCTATAAGTTACAAGAAAAAATATCCAGAATGACCCTCTCACCGCCAGATATAATAATAATAATTATTACTACCGGAAATATTGGTGACGGATAGATTTGCCGTAAAAACTCACGAAGCCGAAGTATTGCCAAAGCTCGTCTCTAAAACAAAATAATAACCGCACGATGACTTCTAATTTCCGCTAGACGGATTTGAGCGTCAAAATTACGCCTTTTACGAGTGTGGACAAAAAGAAATACTCTCGAGCTCCCTTTTGGCGGTGTCACGTTGTTTATGAATGCCGAACGGAACCAACGAAGCATTCTGGACACAAGTCAAACTTTACCGCCAACTTTACGAGGCATGTGGACACCTTCAGATCTCACGCTCACTTAGAAGGTAAAGAACGGTTAGTGCTGTTGACATTTTTCTTAAAACGAGTTTAGCATTCAAATCTTTCAAACAAGCGAATCGTAACTGATTGTTTTTGCTGCGGTGTTTTTAGCTAACTCTCTACACTTCATTAAAACGTGCGTGCTAAAGAAGGGGAGATTTAAAATTATATGTACCGATTAAATTGTTCGAGGTGAATTAGAAACATTTTTGTGAATCTCGAAAGTCTAAGCGAGGATTCTAACACATTAAAGGATCGTCGGAGAACGGGTGATCAGTACGTTCACGGGCTAGACAACTTTCCTCGCCCTCGCGAAGGTGGAAAGAGAGTTATGTAATCGGCTGAAAAAATAAAGCTTTCCTTCATATTGTTTTAGAGACTTCTGAGTCAAAAAACAAATTTTAGAAAGCTGCCAAATATCTTTTTTTTTAAACGGCTCCAGCGGGTTTTGTAAATTTTCTGTGTGGACAGCCCCTAATAATACAACTACGATGCAAATATCTAATATTCCGAAAAAATCTATTTAGTCGTTTTTTCCTAATAAATGCCACTCATATCCATGTACTAATAGCATTCTCATAAACACCTAGTGAGCGTTCCAATTCCAAAATTCCAGATTTCAAATTTTGATCGTTTCATTGACGAATTATTTACTCTTCTAAGCCCTACAAAATAGAAAGGTTGTCTAATTGACTGTAAATTGGCTGAATTTTCTTCAGGTTTGCGTATCTTTACGTATGAAGGGCTACCTAACGTAGTTGATACGCAAAACATGGTGTGAATTTGTCTGCTAACGCGATTGAGACAAAGTGGTTGAATTGTGACTCAAATGTGATATTTAGCGAGAAAATGAGTATGGAGTTATAAGTAATAAAAGAGTAAGATCACATTTTATCCACGAGTGCAGCACTATAAATTAACAAACGTCGTAAGTTCATTATTAACTCAATAAATTTCAGAACTTAAATCGCTACCGATTTGTTAGATTCTACCAGGTTGGTGTAGACAGAATGAAAAATAGTTGGTTTACCAGTGCCAAAAATGGGGAATGTAAGTTACGTGATGTGTCGCATATGATGTTTTCAGTTACATTCGTAACTTACACGCGTGATGGAATTTGCAGCAGTTCACATCTGGAATGAGCGGTAAATGGAGAGAACGAACGAATATTTTTCGGGGTGTAGTAAATTAATTAATAAGTAGATTAATATCAGTTATTAATAATTTCATGAATGTTGAAGCGTAACTTAAAACTCGATATCTTGAGCAATTCAGAACAATACTTGTAGAAGCCGAGGAAACGGCGGTTAGCCTTCCCTAACCACTTAGTGACTGGGTCAACCTATGGGAGGTTTTATGGTGTTAGTTTGAGCAGTCACGGTTGTAGAACATCCGTTTATTGACGGAGAATACAACGGGCACACTGCCTGCAGATGGCGTCTGTCTCTGCACGGTACGACCAGATTATTTCCAACCACATCCGAAACAGATTCGTATCCAATTAGCTCTGCTATTATCGTCGGTTCGCAGCCACAAACCACATTTGACTAGATAGTGAATCTTCATTAACTGATAAACAGCTTCACTAGTCTTCATCTTATCTGGACGCTGTATTACACTCAACCGATAATTTCTTAGCAGAATCGAGCGTTTCATTAATGCAGCTTCTATTCTCGAGAAAGTGCTGTAAGTTGCAACTAAAACGGAAAAATGTTCACCTGTCCTCGTCGGTGTACCCTCATCATGAGCATGTTAAAGGAAAAATTATCCACGACAGCGCCCTCTTGACCTTCTACCGTAACAATACCCGTCAACTTCAACAAGTAGCGAGACGTCGTATTCCGTGTGATGTCTGTCCATCACGTCACGGGCTCATGTTCAGCACGAAGACCCTTTTCTTGAGTCGAGTGGCCGAGGAAGGCTGTTGTTAACTAGTTGTTCAGTCACGTTTGCATTTTCACTTTGTCCGTCCCTGACCTTCGTAGTTGTAAAAGGTATTTTGAGGACAAATGCCGCCAAACGCTGTAAATTTGATTCAATCGGCTAGACTAAAAACTATCAGGTCATATGTCGTTTAAGTGAGATCTTGAGAGGAACTGAGTGAAAAATAGAATGGCTTAGTAGCAGCTAACAGTAAAAGTTGGTGAAATGGAGAGATCAAGTTGTGTAATGCGTCGCGCTAGGTATAGGTGTGCACTTAATTATAATAAGATAAAAAAAGCAACTTCGCAGGGATAGTAATTGTATAACTGGGGAAAATGCGTACAGGCTGGATGAAATGTCTGCAGTCAAAGAAGCATCTCATCAAAGTGCACTATTATTGTGTAAGCCTCGTTTATGAGCGATAAGCCGGACTATCAACAGAGACGTATGAATCTGCAGTTGAAGGTGTAATCAAGACCCCTCAGAGACTTATTTCGGTACGCCGAACGATCGACCTTCTGGTCTTTTCTTCCTAACGTCATTTGAGCGCTCATTAAAGCTCACGAGTCGGCAAAAAAAATTCCCATCCTATGTTTGCGTAAGGAACCATAATAGCAGCCTAGTTCCCACCACGCGTCGGAGGAATGTCGTGAAGCAATTCTGGAAGAGATAAAACGGCTTCGATGCATTTGACTAATGTCGTGCGATGTCTTAATTAGGAGTTATACTAGTCAAAGCGAGGAAAAAGCGAATAAAGGAAAAGTGAACAGGAAAGTGGTGAGAAAATAACAATTGCGCGGTAAAAGATGGCGCATTCTCACGACAGTAGTTTGAATGTAAGATTCCCCAGTAACCCCCGCATTATCGTTCATCAACGGTCCTCTTGAATCTCTCGTAGTAACCTCATACATAAAACCATCGTGAGCTACACACACGTGAAAGGTTAATTCGGGCGGTCAGCTTTACTTGTGCAAGAGAATGGTAATGTTCCGAGGTCCAGTGGGTTACTTGCAAGAGGTTTAGCACACGTATCTCAAAATCGTGATGGAATGCGCCATCTTAAGCTGCTCTCCACTTTGTCATGACGATCATATTTCAGGCGCCCGATTCGTATTTCCTCATCCACAGTGAAAAGAAATAAAGTAAGGCCGCAGTGGGCGGCGGAAGAACTGGTACTGGCTCAATGTGGCTCGGAACCAATCACGATTGTTTTTTTCCAAAACGTGAGGACGTCCTCTGGCTTGACGATAAAAATGAGTGTTTTTTATCAGCTGATTTGTCGAAGCTTTCGCTTGTCGTACAGCAACGGTCGGCATTAATTACCCTCTGCAACTAACAATCTCCTATTTCATTACCGCAGGGTTAGGAAAAGGAAGGAGGGCACTAGAGTGTAATGACGAGGGGAGACCAACCCTAAAAATTCCTAACTACTTTGACTCAGTTTCCCTTCTAACGAGGGGAGCAACTTAAACTTTTTTTGAGCAGTTTTAACTCCCGAATTAGCTTTTCATGAGTACATTTTTCCTTACAAATACGCACTTTTTCCTTTTTTAGGCGTACGCCGTAGGAGTGTAATACTCTTTAAACTTTCCTTTAGTTTTCCCAGATCTTCACGTTTAATAATCTTCATAAAACAATTAGAAGCAACCCACGAAATTCCGGTCTTAAAACTTCGACCGTTAATTTGATCACCTTTTTGGCGGCTCACTGTTTTCTCTTTAATTTGAGAAGAGTGAACCTTTCAACAAAATTTATCTTAACTAACCAAAGGACCCCTCATAAGTGAGGATAATTCTTGAGCAATTCCAGTTTCTACATATAAAGTGAAGTTATGTTTCGGGAAAGCTGGAGAAAGTGGGAGAGCGACCAAACTGCTGAAGGAAAATAGGGCTTAGGAAAGTTATTTGGTGCGCCGCACCAGATATTGTAGCGGAAATAAAGGTATGGAAATTGTAGGAATAACTTTTCCAAAAGCGTCTACTCGATTTATCAATTCTTTTGTTTCAATAAGTTTAACGGTTTCATTGAGTTCTGATCCTCAATTTTCCATCAATTAGTCGCGTGTCCAACGACTTTTCCAAGGACGCTATTTTCGGAGTATTTCCTTTGACATTTCGACCTAAGTTTTCCTCTGAGATTTCCCCCTCTATTTAGACTCACCTCCTCACTCAGCTCAATTCTCATTAATCATCAATCACTTCTCCAACCGTTTTAGAAGGTTTAGCCTGTTTCCCAACAATCAAAGATTCAGCAATGTTGGAAAAATTTCGTAACAACTTTTACACGATTTCATAATGATTTTTCCTGGAGTTAACGACATTATTTCTTAATAACTTTGTCACACATTTTCACACTCTACTCGATTGAAAATTTCTATACATTTATACTGCAGTTTTAAACTTTTACTCGACTTTCTAACTTTTTCTCAACTATTCCGCGGCAAACGTTCACTTTTTTTCAACTTTTTTGCAAACTGTTTCGACTTCCGCACAGAATAATTAAAATTTCTCAACCATTGTGACTCGATTTGTGAAGCCTAACTTTACTTAATTTCCGGGTTATTTTATTCCAAGCCCCAACTGTTTTTATTGTGGGCTCTGATAATTTTTATTTGAATTTTCCAGCTATTTAATTAAATTATTATATTATTTTTTGACTCAATTTCCCAATTATGTTTTCTCGATGTTTTACAATTTTCACTATCGACTTGGTCTCCATTTCCCAAAATTGTCACAATGCTTCAGTTTGTACTTCCTTGGAGACGTCATTATGTAGAATTAACTGCCGGATTCTGAAAACCATTCACTATTGATGATGGGCGAACGCAATCACCTGCTTCAGAGTTGTTGAACAAGTAGTAAGTAGAAAAGGTGTTGGGTTGTCGTACTTTGTCTTTCCTATCATTTTGCAACGGGCATTCCGTTAGAATAGTTTTCGTTAAATGTAGTTAAGTGTCGTAATTACATTTTCTGTTCAAGATAAAGTTCGCTCGAGGTACTAAACGGTGCTCAGTCTCTGAACTCACCCCTCGTTAAAAACGACTTTAGTCCTTGATAATCAAGGCAGTTTTGATTACCCTTAATAAGGAATGGCTTCTTCAGGTCACGACCAAGTTTCTTCCTCGAATCAACTTCACTAAACTCGTGGACGATAGTGAAAGACTTACGGGGGTCCGAGCGTAACGTTGAAAAAGCCCTTCACGCCTGAAGAATCTGTCATTAACGGATACGACCATAAAAAATCCGACGTTATTTTGAGCAATTTGACCGAGTGCAAAACTGGTTATGCACGAATCGTTACCGACATTTTGATTTGGGGAGGGCTCCGATTGAAATCACGATTTCCTATCTGAATGGACAGACTCTTAGAAACACCGCGGGAGAGAGAGGTCGACCTCTTTAAACGGTTTTCGTGGGTTTCGTACTATTCTGTTTTGGCAGGCAACCTTCTAATAATAAAATACTGTCATCTTACGTTATCTTCACGAGCTTATTTTTCATCGAATTACGGCGATGGAACTGCGAAGAACCCAAGGTTCGCTTTCTATCTAGGAATATCGATTTAATTAAACCAAATTTCATGCTCTGACCGCATCACTTATTTCCAAACAACTTCCATATTGATGAAGTCTACCTGAACCTAGTCGCTCCTTTCCTTTTAAGCGTGTGACCTCTTCGAAAAAAAAGGCCTCGGGCCTTCCTTCGCAATAACGCGCAGTGCACAGTCGAAGAAACGCACGTTGCCCAAAAGTTCCTTTGAGCGAACCAACAAAAAGAAGGACAACAATGTCAACACAAAGTCGCGACAGTTACAAATTTAGATCGTTTACTTAAGAGTACAGAAGATTTTCACACTGAAAGGCGATGGTAAGGAGGAGGGTTCGCTTTGTGGTTTCAGTTTTGGGGCTTTCCTGTCTGTGTTTCTGTTTTCCAGCGATCGTGAAACAATTCAACGCCACTCTGTTGCCTCGTTTGGTGTAGCGTGAGATTTGGTTCTACATTGTCTACTAGGTTTCTGTCAATCCCCGTTTCGCGATCTTTCCAATACACAAAAATATGAAACCCGCTGGTCGATGGCGATATTTGTCGCAAGTTGGTCCTCTAAATGACTTCAAAAAGGATTTTGTTTTAGATTCCACACACAAAACTCACAGCCAGGTGAACAGCGTGTGTCTATATCGCAACATGCTCCCTGAAACAGCATTAAAAAAAGTGTGACCGCTCAGGAAACTATGCGTCACTCAGCTATGCGGGGTTGAGAAACCGAAGCACGTTTCAAGTCTTTCAACTAGCTCTCAATTTTCGATGTTGAGGAGGTAATACGATGCGGTCGCTCAAACGATGGGAATAAACCTGAAGCCGAATTTTACCTATTAATCTCGTGAAATTTTTTTTTCTTCTTTCTTTCTCTTTTCGGCCTTCGGTTCATCGTTTGCGACCGAAGATCGTAAATGCGACTATCGGGTGGTAATCACTTCTGGATGATAGCGACTGTTACATCATTTCAGATCTTCCCAGAGAAGGCCTTCGAAAGGGGGAAGTTTCTTCACTCGATTGCGGTCAGCGATTCATGTATCACGCCTTCCGCTGCAACTGTCCGTACTGATTATAATTGATAATTTTACTTCATACATGACATCGCGGCACAGGAAATTATGTTTCGACGATATTAGGGAAGAGAGATAGGGAATATTTAACGTATAATTTGACGGCTTAGGCTTTGAGAACGAACTAGAAGAATGTTTCATGAATATACAGAAGATACCTAAACATAAAGTGCGCATTAGCCGTTGAAAGTTTGAAACTAGCGTATTCAGTTCATCTTCAATTCATTACTTTAAATAATTACATTTTTAAATAAGATGCAAGAGATTCGCAAAGTTGTGTAACGTTTCAAACATCTAAATGCTTGGGTACCCCAGGTTCAGGTAATTAACTCCTAAACAAATAGTAGCGTAGGTCACTACTCACCATCGGGCTCCCGGTCAGGTCGAAAAATTCTCAACCGGCCGAGTAGCTGACAATTGCGTAAGGTCTTCGAAACTGAGTTATTTCCAGAAATTACCATTTGTGGCTTCCGAATGAATATTCAATCTTAACGATCATAGTGAAGACGGTTAAAACTCTTGTTGTGAGACTAAAATAAAAAATAATCTTCCTTCTAACAAATAACACTTTATAACCGATGTAGCTAATAAATAAAAATACGATATAATTACTAAATAAATTATTTTGTGGGATTAGTTCTCCTAATAACATACCAGCAACCCAGTGCTCTCAACTGTCTTAGCTTCACATAGGGCACGAGGAAGTTTCCTAGATTCTTCCCCTTACAGGAATCTTTAGTTGACTGGGAAAAGTTGGGCATGCTCTCTGACTTTCAGCTAGGGCGGAGTCCTGTAGTTTCGTCCCTCGATTGGCTAACTAGTCCCTCTAGGAGTTACAGCCAGTTGGAAGTGCACCTGATCGTTCTGAACACTTTAATGACTTCCCTAGAGACACGTGGAGCTATGTTTATAGCGATAGTTCAGTGGTTGTCTGAATCGCTGCGAGAATTACGAACTGCAGGATTCTAATGAAGAGATCCAGCTGCCGAAACTTACGGCCAGGAAGAAACGACCTCAACATCGCTATAATGGAGAACTGCCAAGCTGCAGTAGTTGCTTCGCCTGTACGTAGTGAGGCGGGTGTGCTGGTAATCCTTTCAGTTCAGCCGAGCTCAGGAAATGGTCATGTGTGGCTACTACCAGAAAGCAATGGACCAACCTGAATGATAACCGACGAAATCGTCAAAGAAGGCCTGTAGTGTCGTAAAGGGTGGGTTTTAACTATATCTACCTTGGAGCCCCACAAGCATTGTTTGTCTTCACCTTAAATCTTTTAGCCGCTTGCGATTAATAATGTATAAATATAAAATTTAAAAAACCACCTGATTTAATTTACATTGAAGTAAACCTATTAATTCAACGCAAACATTTTGTTAACAGATTTGTATAGCAGCGCTCACTATAGCAGCGGTGGCTAGTGAGGCCCCGAACAACGGGTATTTACCCCCAGCCACAGGCTCTCCAGGCTACGACTACCCACGACCAGGACGTCCATACCCATCAACCGGAGCACCAGCGGCGCCCACTTACCAGCCAGCTCCATCAATTCCCACATACCAGCCAGCTCCATCATCCCAGCCTCCAGCGATCCCCGGCCCAGCCCCACCAGGCCCTCCACAAAGGCCATCCCCAACTTACGGACCAACTGGAACCAACTTCGCTAACCAACCCCCAACTGGGCCAGTCGTCCCAGGCGGAGGAATCCAAAATGATGTTCCTACTGCACCAGGAGTTCCAGCCCCAGGAGTGAGTGTTCGCTTTTAATTCGCATGTACTATATAATCACTTCTTGAGTTCATCACGTACTATTCTTAACGACAAAGAACTTTTTCGTAGTAAAATTACTTTTATGCTAAGTATGGAATACCCGAGACTTGAAACAACAGAAATAGGAGATCCAATTATTTCCAACCTTTAAATGTCACTACTATAACGTCACTACTTCAATAACAATTGTCAGTTACCGTGATACTTTCCTTTTGAGCAGGGCTCTCATTCCGAAGAACATCATCACGAACCTGGGATGCCTTTTGACTTCAATTATGCTGTCAAGGATGACTATTACGGCACCGACTACAGCCACAACGCCATCTCGGACGGAGACGTCGTAAGAGGAGAGTACAAGGTAAGTTTTTTGAAAGAAGATGTCTATTTATTTGATGAATGGTCGTTGCGAACGTCATAAAGCGCGTTATCAGAATCTTGATAGATCTTCGAAACGTGATTCGATCTTTCTGATTTTTCAACGCGCTAATAATGGCACGTTAAGACGGCCTTCAACCTTCTTTACAAAACTCGTTGGAAAGCCTCAAGTTGAGCTTTTAAGCCGAGCGAATCTAGTTCAACGCAGTGGACATTGCAGAGTGAACAATAATCAAAATCAGAGTAACGATTACAACCTGAAATTCCTTATTGAGGGAATGCAATACACAACTATGACTATATTAATATAGGTGGTAATGAGATTCCTGATTTAAATTTAATTGAAAGTGCCATTCGCAGGCATACCACGTGAAAATCATTATTGCTCGCCATGAAAACTTACAAACTTGGTTGGACTAATATTTGTCAGCTAACTCACGTTAAAGCGAATGAAGTCCTCGACAAATCAGCGACGTTTTAACATTGTCCCTCCATCTTGAATTCGCAACCTCTACGTTCGCAAGTCACTGGTAAAAGTAAGGTTGTCGAAGAAGCTCAAAATTTTCTTAAAACAAAACGCTGCATCGTGCACAGTAGTTTCCAGCCATTTTCATCACAGTATGGTAGTTAAACGAATAAAACGAAACAGGATTTATTTAAATGGTGCTGTTATTCGATTTGGCATCGGACTGGTGCTGTTTTTCATTTACCCATCCATGTGCTTACAAGCTTTAAATGAGATTTGTACAACGTACTCTGCATTAAGTAGTCTACGTTTTGCCCGAGAATGTGCTAGTATGCTCACCAATTGATTCCTCATAATTAATTAGTTGTGGTTTTTATCTAACCTAATAACCAGCTTTTTACCGCTGCATCTTATACACCATTAATACCGTAATAATGTTTGATAGGAACAACTTGACAAACGTACATGCATTTGAACATACGAGCATTAGTTTTCCTTTGAACACGACAAAGTTTCTTGCACAGTTCAGGTGCTGTTTGCAAAGTAATGAACATCTCATCATTTCAACCTCACCTGGGTCAAATAATTTCACTTTTGCAGCTCATAATTAATAAATTTTCATTTATATGCTGCACCAAAAATCTAATGAACCAGCTTAAACCGAACAGGATGATTCAATAGTCAAACGAGAACTATGGCATCAACTCATGTTACCTAAGTAACTGATTATGTTAACAAAGGATGGTGCAACTAAGCGGGTGACGATGCGTTGGCGCAACTGGCCCTGAATGGGACTAGCAAAACGTTAAAACATAGTACTAGCCGCATCCGTTTGGAGCAGAAACTAAACCGATGGTATTCGTTTTTTTTAAGGTTCTCCTACCCGACGGCAGACTCCAAATTGTGACCTACACAGCTGACTGGAAGAACGGTTTCAACGCAGACATCAAATACGAAGGAGAACCAACTTACCCTGCTCCATCACCAGCCCCGGCTCTCCCAGGACCAGCTCCTAGCCCAAGCCTACCCGGCGTTCCTAGCGCTCCCAGTGCACCAGGCATTCCAAGCGCCCCGGGCATTCCAAGCGCCCCGGGCATCCCAAGCGCCCCAGGAGTTCCTACCGGCACAGGATCTGGACCCTACTAAACTCGATTTCCTCAAAAACTCCTCGAACGATATTTAAAATTATTTATTTCCACTTATGTGATCGCCTTCGCTAGTCGGGAGCAGTTGTCTTATGTATAAAACTAGTGCATCGATCGTTCCATCTTTCCTTCAACCTTGGGCAACCACATTTGCCCCCAGGCGAACTAATAATTACTCAAACCGTAACGTAACTGCCAATTAGTCCACAATGAATGTTTAGCAATATCCATAATGGAAGAATCAATAATGAAGAACTGCTTCTCGTCTCAATTCAGTGTACATACAATAGTCTGATACATGTATACAACCTGAATCGATTTGAATGGTTTTATCGCTGTGAGTGATTTTCCTTGTAACCTTTGTATATATTCTGTGATATACTTAATCTTTTAAACTCTACTTTAACTTTTTTTATTACTGTATCTCAACGATTTGTATAGACAATTAAAAGCAACAAAACCCTGAATTTTTGTGAGATATTTCAACCCCTTTTTTACTCCCCGCGACTCAAAGGGAAAAGAAACAATTCCATTCTTCAAACCCAAGGGTGGAAAAAAACGGATCTGAACTGTTTTTGTTCCTTCGGAAAGACGATGTTGGGCCGCAGAGCATTGTCTGTGGCAATGTTGCGTCAGAGTGTCTCTATAATCAACATTGCTCGGATCGACATGCACAAATGTGTAGCCAAACTTGAACCGAAAACACCAAAACACGCATTTTTAAAATAATTTCAACCTTTTTAGCCCTTTAAAGGCCCCCTTTTAAAGAATATGTACGTAAAATGTTAAAAGTATTTTTTTTAATCTTGAAAAATATAATTTATTGATAAATAATTGAATTAAAAAATTGAACAATTTTGCATTATGCAGATATAAATAAATTCGCAATAATCAATTGCTTTTCACCTAAAATCTGTGTCTTATTCATAAATTGGTATGAATGACCATTTTCCCAAATAGTGTTTTTTGGACTAAGGCGGGTTTGAAACGTAAAGATCTGAAGAAAACTCAAAATTTTTTTTTTCAGCCGATTACTTAACTTTCCTTTCTACTTTGTCTACTTTGTAGAGCCAAGGAAAGTAAAAAAGTTATGTTATCGGCTGAATATTTTCGTTTTTGAGTTTTCAACAGGTTTTTACGTTTTAAATGCTAATGGAAGAAATGGAAACATTTTGAAAGACTGGTTTGAGTGTCTGCGAACGCGTAAAACCCAAAATGTGAGTGTGAGCAAAATTGATTAAAAACTAACTATAGTTATCATAGTGATATACGCAATATATTTTTAACCAAAGACCGCTGTAAAAGATTTTGATTAACTTTTTAAAGTATAAAGTATATATATATGACCACCGCGCTGATCAACGAATGAAAAATTCGCTGAATATGAACAACCCGAGGAATTCCGACACACTAAGTACAAGCGGTTTTGTGGTCAAACTTTTTCTAACTAGAACAATTTTTGTCAAAGAATGCTCCGCGATCCTACTATGTATCATTTCACACCGATCTCTTCAGCATCCAAAAAATCACATTTGGGCCGTTGAGACCTTCACACGGGCCAAACAACAACTTAAATGCAACGTGGATTGGTTAAGGGAGCAAATAAGTCGTTGTTTGGTTTTGTTATCGGTCGCCCTGCACAGAGCACATGCCGAGGAGTGTATTTTCTATTGTTGCATCCTTCCACCGTTTCCTTCTGCTCTTCCGTTTTCCTCTTCCCCACCTTCAGTCCGTCTGCCGCCGCAATCCGGTAAACCAGCGCGAGTGCAAAACCCAAAAAATCTTTTCCTTTTCCGAAACTCACCATTTCTAGCGATATTGACTGCACTAGATGCCCATCTACGGGAAACGGAGTCGCCTTCATCTCCAGGAAACGAACCCTCAGCAGTTATACACATTCATTTCATTTGGGCTCTGTGTAACGAGCACCAGAATCCGATAGTATTTCATTGCTGTGCAGCCTGTACATTTCATCCCTGAATAGGATTCCGGTTAGGTACTGCACAGCCGACAAGGTTTCGTGGGGGTGAGACAATTTGTGGGTAAAAGATCAGGCTTTTCTTGTTTATGATTATGAAGCAAAAAAAAAAAAAAAAAAAAAAATTAAAATATTTTCGTTTATCCTGAAGAAGAGTTGAAACGGTCGAGTACACATTTGCGGCAGTGAGGAGTGATAACTTCCTGCGATCGAATAACAATCCACAATTGAGCTACTCGTCTCATATTCGCACAATAGATGAAACGTGATTGAGGCCATTGTCTTTCCATTCGCTTTAAACCTTGTGACGGGAAACGAAAACGCCGGCGGGAGCCGCTTGTCAGCAGCCAAAAATGTCAGCAGGGCGCTAGTTGCCGCCTACTCCAGGGCAACGTTGAGGGAAAACGCAATTTCGGCAGTTCCCGAAGAAGGAAACATTCGGCGGAACCTCGTTCGACCTGATTGGATCTCCTAATTGTGAAACAACGCCTCTGTGAGTCAGTTTAGGTATTCATTCGCCGTTGTGTAGTCAATGAAAGTACGCGGTCAATAATGGCTTCAAAATTCAGCGGGGAGCGCAATCAAACAATTGCGGCGAAGGTGAGCATAATCTGATGCCCACTGCGCTTTACATGCTATTGTTGAGAAGCTTGTGATACTTGCATTACGTAATCTTGCATATTGGAAGACCTGATTAACTCTGTATAAAGATCCATGATTGAGACCTTACTCAGTCGGCGGTCTAAATATACTGCGATGGGAGACAGCATTACACGATTTAATTTAAATATCAGTACACTAAATCTAATTTTGAATCATGGCAAAACTAAATATATTGCTTTCTCCCTCAGGAAAAAAGGTATTTCCACAATTAACGGATTGGTTTGTCATAACAAAATTGACTGTAACCCAAATTGTGATTGCCCAATGATCCATCAAACTAATAGCATCAGATACCTAGGAGTTCAAAGGGAACAACTATTTCATGGGAACTCCACGCCGAAATTGTAAATAAAAGAATTATAAAACTAATACCTACCTTTTTTGAAATTAGAAACATCACGAATAATAAAACAAAATTAATGGTTTAGGACGCTTTGGTGCAATCTCAGTCACATTACGGAATTGTTGCGTGGGGTAATGCATACTCTAATAAAATAAAGAGTGTACAGACCACACAAAAATGATTAATAACAAGCCCCCCTCCCTTTTATTTGCCGAAATGAAACTGAAGGAAACCTTGGATTGGAAGAAGCAAGGAGTTGACGTTAAATTGGCGGCAGGGGGGAGAGTTGAAATGAATAAGAGTTTAATTATTAGCCTGAGGGAAAGGAGGGGGGGCTGAGGCGAATCACTTAATTAACGGGTGATAAGAAATCACCCCAAACAGATCTTCACGTTTCGAAGCCTACTGAATCCAAAGGACATTTTATGTCTTTTTCTTTAAAACGTCAAAATTTAAAATCACTAACTCAAACGGTGGGTACAGCTTTCGTACAAGTACGCAACCACGAGGGACATTTTATGTATTTTTCTTTTAATATAATTTTGTTTATTTTAAATAAATAAATATAAAATTACAACACAAAAAATATTTTTCATTTTTGTAACAGACGTTACCATGCACTTAACCCAACACAAATTTAGTGACGCTTCTCCGTTAAATATCCCGCGTTACATTTTCGAGTTTATGTAGCTAAGTAAAGACATAAAATGTCAACAACAAAGAAAATCGTAACCCTGGTGGGACTCTAACCCACAACCTCCGGTTTAGGAGACCAATGCCTTATGCATTACGCCACAGGGACTGCAGTTGCAACTCGGGTTAAAAGCGTTGCCTTGTCCGATCAGCCTCAAAGGTTAATTTTCGTGACGCTTTTGGCCGTTACACTTTTCGAGTTTATGTAGCAAAGTAAAGACATAAAATGTCCAAAAATTTATTTATAAAATTTATTTATTAAACCTCAAAGGTATCCATCAAAGGAATTATTTAAGGAAACTGAAATATTAACGTTTAAAAAACTGTTAGAAAATCTACAATACCTATTATTTATAAACTAGACCAGGTACAGTTAATTAGCATGAAGAGGTTCAAATTAGAATTAAAAAGAAAAATTAGTTAATTTAAGGTAGAAATAAAAACTTAAGGACTTTTCTGATTAAGGTATAGAACCTTTGTTCACATTAAGGAAGCGATCTTATATTTAGTTCTTTTTTTTTTTTGGTTTTCTTTAAGGTTTTTGTGTGATTTTTTTTTTTAATGGATTCTACTCCAACCCCTACACAAGTTCTCGTAGAGGAGTTGTAGCATTTAGGTTTAATTTATAAAAGAGTGTAAGTGTATAATTTTTGTCAATAAATGCATAAAGAAAAAAAAAGTTTGATTTCTTCTTTTACTATTACGAATGAGGGTCATACTGTACAGAATTATTATTGAAGTACTTTGGTTCTGGTCACCCAAGTATAGTGGGAAGTTGCCATTGAGCGGAGTGCACTGTGAAGATGTGTTTTGCCACTAGCCCACTCAAAGTCGAACGGGGAAAAAACAGAAACAGACACCTGACATGCCAAGAGCCGCATTATATACTTGTAGTACCCTTTCAGTTTAGAACGGCGACTGTTTTCACAACTAGGCAGACTGTGGAGCCCAGAGCTAGTTTTCCTACCTCATGCATCGTGGACTTCTAGACACCTCATCCTTCTTCCAACCCTGAACGCCTACAAATGTTTACTTCCCTTGGCTCTAAGAATGATGAATCGGCAGTCAACATGATCCTTCTCAAAAAAATCGCGTAGAAAATCTTTTGAGCCACCTGTACACTGGCTCAATAATGGCCATCGCTTTAAGTAAGAGCAGCACAATATATCCTAGAACTTACGCCACCAGTTTTCATGTAGAACGTTATTATGAACAGAGTAAAAAACCGATTATATTAATAGCTAGAGTCAAAAAAAGCGTTGAATGTACATGGAGCCAAGTTGTATGATGCGTTGCGCCTCATGTATACGTAGTATACGTAAGGTGGCCAGATTTTTGTTTATCCAAAACGGGACACAGATTGAAACTGAGTCGAAGCATTGGTAGAGTGCCAAGGGGTTAGTATACGGAGTACCTCCAACACAATTTTGAAAACTAGGAGTTTAGGGTCTTAAAACATAGTTTTTAAACTTTGTGCCCTTTTATATTTACTACTTACTTTTTTCCTGTACCAAAATATTGAATTTAATTTGTACGACACAACGGACGTCAATAAAAATAACAAGTTGAGGTAATGTACATGCAGCGTGTGACAGGTAGGAAAAAGTCACTGCGATCGGGATATCGGTCAATAGCTCGAATGCTCACGAACAAAGTGTAAATTGAAATAGGGATTCAGGAAGAGGATTACGTATATTGTTCTGATAGCTAGTTATTTGTATTTTAACTGAGTACAACCTATTTCATCTCGAAATGCATACAAAATTCACGCTAAGTGCGTGAAGCAGTTATAAAATATTTTAAACTAAAAAGTAATTGAACATAATCCACCGACAAATACTCATGAAAACGGGACAAATAAGTGTCCCTAGATGGTTGGTCGGGACAACGGGACATTTCTCTCAAAAATGGGACTGTTCCGTTGAAAACGGGACGTCTGGTCACCTTGGGTATACGGTATTTCCCCTTCGACTTTAAGTGGGCTGGTGGCAAAACACATCTTCACTGTGCACTCCGCTCAATGGCAACTTCCCACTATACTTGGGTGCTCAGAACCAGAGTACTTCAATATTAATTATGTACAGTACGAACATCATTCGTATTGAACTATTTCCCTCCGAGTATTTCCGTCAAACGGAGAATTAGTATTGTAACGCAAACAAGGCTTTCCTAAATTCTAAATTATTGTGGAGCTATGTACGTCACTGATCTTAATCTACAGTATTAAAGTTTACGTATCTGTTAGGTGAGTCCGTCTCCTCTGGCTGGTATGTTGCTGGTGGCAAGCGCTTTCGATGTAAAGACATCATCGTCTGGCCGTTAAGCCTTAAGCATTAGCCCTATTGCTTTAATACCTTAATCTACAGTACTTCATAAACACGGCTGTGAACAATTTTTTAAAAGTATCTATTGTGTTTGAATATTATAATCAAGACAAAGGCAGCCAGGAACCAATCGTGCAGAGTTCGTGCATGTACGTTATTGAACAACGCATTCGTCTCATATGTGGCACGTCAAGCAGTTTCAAAAGCTTCTTTCGAGCTTTTACTTGCGGAAATTCTTTAATTGTTCCAAAAGCTCGTGACTTACATCTTATTCTTTCATCGCTCTAGATACATCCTCCGGCGTAAAATAAGTATCTTGTTTACTAAAGTTAACGTACCTGTTTGGTGAGTCCGTCTGGTCAGTACGGAGTTAGCTCTTTACATAGAAAGCGCTCGCCCACAGTATCTCACCAGCCAGAAGAGACGGACTCACCAAAGAGGTACGTAAACTTTAGTAATTTACCCACTGGCGAAACTAACCCAATTACTTCAATATCTTGAAATTTTCTCTTGTGGATAACATCAAAATTACGGACCGACACTAATTTGTTCACTTTTCTACCTATGAATCCAGTTCAGGGCATGCGAACATTCTCAGAAACAGAGTTGACCGCCCAACAACCTTTCCCCCCCCCCCCTTCTTAGCTTTATTTTACTTGAAAACTATTTATTTATGATACGCCGAATGATATTATCAATGAAGAGATCACGCGAACGTATACTTCGACTTTGAGGATTGTTGGCCTATAGAGGGGTTCAGTCGAGGGTTAGGCAGTACTGTCGCGCATTGTCGCATCGCGGTTTGGCGGATTGAATGAGTTCAGGCGTTACATCCACTTCCAATCGAGATTTTTGTTGTTTTGGTTTAGTATTCTGAATAATAACATAATGTTTTCGGTCAGGAAATTTTTTTTACAACCCCTCCCCCACCCTCCACAAATGTTGATACTTTACGTTTTGAACTGAGGTAGTTTGGAGATGCTTTTGAAGAGCTGATGACTCAGGCAAAAATTACGGCAATCGCGCCGGAGCTCCGATCCACAATCCTCAACTTACGTCGAGAATTATGAACCAATGTCTTAACCACTAGACCACGATTGCCTGATGCCTTTCATAGGAGTCAGTCAGCACATCTCCCCTCTCGTCATTTAACCACTGATACAGCCTTCCCCGATATGATTGCCCTCCTGTGGTTACATTTCTTCTTCTTCGTCATGGCTGTTGTTGATCAGCACAGTTTCAAGATATCAGGATTCCAAATATGCTATGTCCATCCGCTGTCCTATGGCCGTTTTGTGCCTTCTTCGTTGTCTATAAAATCCGCTCTTTCACCCCATTTGGTATCTAGTTGTGCCTGCCTGCTCAGCAATCCGATTGGACGAAGCCCATGGTTGTTATGGGTCAAATATCTGGTGCGTTGCAACACACAACTTTCCTTAGCTCTACAACAATTCACATTGTACATGGCTAATTCTATTTAATCAATTCATTTATCACTCAGTTAATTTGAACTTGTTCAAACAACATTTCACGGTAGCAAAAAGCGGTAGCGCTTACAGTTCCGGAATTTATTGTGCTGCTCGTACTCATTCCAGGATCATTATTGAGCAATTTGTACACAGGTAATTAATGAGGCTGTAAACACAAATTTTTTGAAGAAGGACGGTTATTACTTTTGCAGAGTTATTGGGTAAAATCTTTTAGAACTGGTAGTAAGCGAAACGGCAGTAGTTGAAATTCAGGAATTTCTGGAGTGACCCCCATGTATCTCATGATCGTTTGTAAACACTCACCCTTTAGGTATGGAATTGGACTACAATACCAAATTTTTTAACATTCTACAAAAATTCCAGCGGAGTTTATAAGGAAAAAAACGCTTTAGGTCGACAATTTTGATAATTTGTTGTGCTGGTCTCGTCATTTTCCCATAAATGGGAATTTTATGCTACAATTTCCTCATTGGGAGCTATCAATATAAACAATTTAATCAAAATCGTTTGAGCCGTTTTTGAGAAAAAAAATATTTGGTGTTTTGATCACTATGATAACTATAGTCAACTTTCGGCGGATTTTGTTCAAACCCCTATTTTGGCGTCCCATGAAAGCGTGCGGGCGAGATATCAAGTTTCAGCTGATTTGGTACGCGGGTTTTCTCTAAAAATCGTTCACTGACACACACACACACACAGACCATTTTCCCAAATAGTGTTTTTGGGACTCAGGAGGGCCTGAAACGTAAAGATCTGAAGAAAACTCAAAAAAAAATTTTTTCAACCGATTACATAACTTTTCTTTCTACTTCGTAGAGCAAGGAAAGTAAAAAATGGTTTAAAAAATTCACAAAAACTTCGGCAGTTTCATCCCATATACGCCATGTTCAGTATCGTTTTCTAGGTGCTTTTAACTACTGGGTCGAATGTAACAGTTCTCAAAGGTGTACGACTGCGTATAGATGGAAAATAGTGAAATCACTCTAACTATAGTGAGATAAAGTCTACTAATTGAAAGAACTCACGGGACAATAACTATAGCGGAAGTAGTCGTTTCATCGTTTCTACTCCTCCCCTCCCTCCACCCCCCTGCCTCATTAAAACCATCCGCCCCCTCGACACGCCACGTCGTGCCAATTGTCTACATGCGCCTGGAATTTGTCATTTTCGTCGTTTCGTAGTAGTTGCGTAGTGTTTCATACCGTTTATTGGTATTTTTCGATCTTGAATCAGATGGGATGGGTCTCGGGGGTGTGAGACTAGGTCAAGCTGTTCAAGAGAATAATACACCATTGGGCAATAAGTGTCAGGGTTTATTAGAAACGAGAGAAACTCTGTTGCAAAAATTATGCATTCCAGTTATAGTAGGGTGAATAGTAAATAACAATAATATGAAAGATTGTTGGGACGAAAAGTCTGTACGGACCTCATGCACATCTTCCAGCCTTCATCTAATTTTGGACCCCCCCCCCCCCCAATTTGTTACATTCCGGTAGATCTTACATACTAAAAGACGCGTTGAGTATTCAAACATTAAATTATGACAAATATTTAGAGGAAAACGCCTTGTTGTGGCAAAGTGGTGAAATTCTTATCAGGCAGATTTTGCACACAGATGTTTAATGCAAGTAATCGCTGAGAAATTAATAGAAACACAAAAAGGAAAGTAACTGCGCGTGAAAAAAATTCCGAAACAAAAGTAGAAAATAAATTGGTACTTGGTACACGTTTTCGTCGCTCGACGTTAAATTTTCGAGCTCCTGCTCGATATGCAAAAAGCCTCCGGCTGTATATTGGTCCAGCTTTGGCGGTGGTAGATGTTGTCGAAGTATGACTTCCAGGTATGACTAATGTAGACGTTGTTTTAGAGCGACTTTTGGGATACTGCGACCCGACGAGAATGCTGAATGCACGGTAATTACGATTTCTCACTGCTAAAGTAAGGGAATGGCAATGAATACAATTCATATAAGCCGTTTTAACGAGGCACGTGGTGAGACGACGATGATTGGAAATGGAATGAAATAAAATGGCGCATGGACCTGGTGATGGCTGGAGTGCTGACGTCACTCACATCAAAACAAAATTAAAAAAACCACTTCTCAATGTAGAATTTGTGAAGTTCGACCACTTGTTGGGCGCCAATGTTACGGTTGAATGGCAATATCGCACTATGCCGGAATTAATTGGGTATCTTGTACCAACGTAATTATAAGACTACCGATGGTAGGGGTGGGCTTACATGTTTACTATTCTGTAAATAGGCGTTCCAAGCAGTTTGGCCAAACAGCCCATGCTCTCATTCTCAGTGATCCCTTTATGCCTTTATGAGCAACGATCTGAATAGTTCAAGTCTCTTCAAGTCAAGTCGAACGTATTCGAGACGAGACCCGCACTCAGCAATCCAGTAGACATTAACGCTATTGGAGTTTGCTGAGGAGTTGAGCCGCATCATGCACTCCCTCACAAATTTTGACGTTGTGCTGAAGAGAAAATCGTTGGCCGTCTCCCAATTGGTACTTTAAAATGTCCAAGTTTCAGGCAGGCGGTAGAGAAGTGACTTCTCAATGACATAATTGGTATAGCTGCCTGAACACGCCTGAATTTGTGAAAATTGGAAGAAAAAATAGAAAGAAAGCTCCATTGTATCATTCACAATATGAAAGGTATCACAGTATATTTTGAAGCAAATTCTATGATATTGATTGGCTGGAAACACTGTAGGCGTTTATGTTCGTAATACTTTGTTGTTTCGGTTCTTAGCCCTGTACCCCTATTCACGGAACACACAGAACAGAGAACCTAATTCAGTTATTAATCAGTAGATGTGAAGCAAATTTAAGGAAATCGTTACGAAGTCCATAGCATTACGTCAAGATATCAGGAAAAAGCAACCTTTTTTCAGTTGATTACAAAACATTCCTTGCGCTTTAGCTTGACGAAAGTCTGAATGATTAAGTACGAAAAAACGGCCAAACATGTTTTTAAAAAATGAGGGAAATTGAGTAAAACTGTTGGGGGAATCAAACATAAATTGCGTATCGAATAAAAACATCGTAAGGGCGACTAAAAAAGTTTCACATTGCTCCCCCCCATTTCATCCACACAAGTTTTAAAAGCGAGTAATCATTTTTGGAAAAACGGGAAACTGAGTCGAAATAGTTGAAAATTGTTAAACAGTCAATAATTGACTAAAGGAATTTTTAATCCCTCAATAATTAACTCCAGTAACGTTCCTGCCTCAGCCTAAGGCGTTCCATCAATTGTTTGGGTAGAATGTACTCCTTTCGAACTAATTAAGGGAGTTGGAGTGATCTTAAGAATGAAAACGGGTGGTCAAAAATCCCGATCGCGACAATGGAATTTCCTTTCTTCTTCGGCGTTATGTTTTATCATCATTTGGTAACACCAAATCAACGAGTTCGGGAACTTTCGACGGCACGTTGAGTACCGACTTGATCGCATACTGTGCGTCGGCCTACGATAGCTGCAGAGGTAATTGGACTCAGGATTACAATCAACATTACACACGATAATGATTACCACCACAAACATGGGCGGGCAAGGTGACTGCTTACTCAAGTCCCAACGGCGGCTCGATTGCGACAGCCGAATCCAATTTTAAACGATAAGGAGGTGAATTGAGGCGATTCGCGAGGAGGAGCGCCGAACTCAACTAAATCAACTCGTTTGATTCAGGGCCGTACACAACTATTCAATTTAATTGTTAGGTATAGTTGTGATCACAGCACCGACAGTTTTTGCTGAAAAATAGCAACGAGTTCTCTTAAATTTTTATGTCCACACAACTCAACGTTAGTACTCAAAATTAGCGCAATGAATTATCGAACAAACAGAGACAGAGATTTTGGTACAATTTTTCGTTATAACTTGCGCACATGATAATAAGAACACGACGAAAGTTATGAGGGTTATTTGGAACAACCCACGAATCTACGAAATCCGAACTACTGTCGTCAATTTTACTATGAAGAACGGATGAATTTGTATAAAACCTGACCATAAAAATAAGTATCGAAACGTTGTAAAAACTAACTCAACGTAATCACTTTCGAAGCATTCTGAAACGGCTGCTGTGAAATAACGCCTTCGAAGTTGCGTATATGCAATAAGCAACACTTGAAAGCAATGCGTGTGAGTAATCTCAGCAGCGAAAGATTGGTAAGTTTTGTAGAAAAATAATTAAGAATCGCAAAATGAAGTTTCATTTCTAATTTTGACCAAGTGAAAGCCGTTGAAAATGCGGAGTGGCGCAGCAATACGACCTGCCTCAACGTTATTTATCACAATACCGCCTATCTCATATGTTATTCAGCCATTTTATAGACTTTTTGGACTTCCTATCCTGATTTTTTAAACGTCTCATGAGCGAGATATATAAGAAAAATTATTTTGAGATTAACGCTATTTTTCATTAAGATTCAAACTTTCAGAGTTATGTGGTTGTGAGGATTAATACTCATGACAAGCACACGGCTCTAGTAAACGTTGTCTACTTGTCATTGCGACCTTCCTCATTCCTTCTATCGATCTTTCTTCTCCTCTATTCTTCCTTGCGTCTTTCTTTTTATCGTTCTGCCTTCTGTTTTTTACCTCTACTTCTTTTCGCCTTTATATGAAAGGCTTACCGAATTTATTTGTGCATTTTGAGCTTGCAGACGCTGTAGATCAGTTGATGTTTTACGTATTCGCGTGCCTAACGCTAGAAGCAATACTATTTACTAACCACGTTGTTACTGAACGCACCGACTTTCGAGCATTAAATTACGTTTTTCGGAAACATTGAAACGTGAAGGTCTGAGGAAAATTCATAACACTTTTTCAATCCGATCACATAGCTTTCCTTCCAACTATGTAGGGTCAAGGTAAGAAAGAAGTTGCAGGGCTTCCATAAGAATGAATGTCAAACGTCGACGTAAAGTGAAAGAATGGAAATTGCACGAATTTATTGAATTAAAGTATTTGGCTCATTTTTATTGTTGAAGTAGTGACTTGCATTTATCACGATTAATATAAACACAAACGGTGTGTACAGCTTTCGTACAAATACGCAACCACGAGGGACATTTTATGTCTTTTTCTTTTAATATAATTTTGTTTATTTTAAATAAAAAAATATAAAATTACAACACAAAAAATATTTTTCATTTTTGTAACAGACGTTACCATGCACTTAACCCAACACAAATTTAGTGACGCTTCTCCATTACATATCCCGCGTTACATTTTCGAGTTTATGTAGCAAAGTAAAGACATAAAATGTCAACAAACAAAAAAATCGTAACCCTGGTGGGACTCGAACCCACAACCTCCGGTTTAGGAGACTGATGCCTTATGCATTACGCCACAGGGACTGCGGTTGCAACTTGGGTTAAAACGTTGGCTTGTCCAATCGGCCTCAAAGGTTAATTTTCGTGACGCTTTTGGCCGTTACACTTTTCGAGTTTACGTAGCAAAGTAAAGACATAAAATGTCGATAACCAGTTTTGATACGGGGAATACAAAATGTTGTATTTGTACTTTACTGGTTTAGTGATCAGTACTGTTATAACATTAGTATGTGGACAAAGTACGAACGAATAAAATGTTGACGAATCTCCTTAATGAACACACACACTGATAAGTTTTATTAGTTTCCTACAACAAGACGCGTTGCCATGTTGGCGCGTCACTCTTTACGACGTTCCTAACACTGCCCCCCCCCCTCCTTGCTTTTGGTTTCTTTCGTCTTGGAGGGTTGGTTGCTGCAACATAGACAATGAGACTGCATGGGCAACGCCTCTATTTCCTATTTGGCACGACAAGTCGAAAAATTACTTCAGAACCTTGACACGGAGACTGCAGCTTTACACACGTCCCTAAGCGCTGTCTTTGTTCTTCACTTGAAACTTGGGCTGTTTTGCGTGAACATCGTAACGCAGCTTCGTACTGACGAGTCCTTCAGCTCGTGAGCTCCCTGAATACCAACCTTCAGCTTTTGGACTTACCGCTGAAAGTGTTAGTTCTCGTCCGAGGGCAAGACTAGCTGGCAGTAGCGTAGCTAGGTAACCAAGCGCAATTTGTGCGATCAATGAATATTCTAGGAATTCTCCAAACTCACAATATTGTGCTCCTGCCTTCAACCTTCTTGCATAGGCCGCAACTGGCTCGTTTGGTTCTTGGACGAGTTTACGAAATCTACTTGCCTCGCTGTATGTATTTTTAGTGGCCTGAAAATGTGCGGTTAGAATATTCACTATTTATTTTCTTTTTGGGTTTTGAAGGGATATACGAGGTCTTGAAGAGCATTATTCAATTCAGAACCCATACGGACCCTGAGATGGGCCATCAACCACGGGCCGTCCAAGAAACGTTGGGAAGATCGTACGGCGCTAGTTTGAGCTCAAATCGCGTAAGTACGCATTGAGACGTATCGCCAGACGACTTTGAAACCTTCAAAAACAAACGGCCGTGCGTTAGAAAAGGGCGACACAGCAGCTCGCCAACTCGAAGCCGGCATTTTCGCGAAGGAAGCGGCAATTTCGGTCAGTTTCGACAATTTTTCTTCGAGATCGCTCATTGTCGGTGATTGATGGAGCTGAAGTGAACCGAACACAGCACTGTACGACTATTAATTGAGAAAGAAAAAAAACAAACGACTAATTATCCCATCCATTGGAAGAATGGGATGGGTTGCAGTCCAGTACGCTACACTATTTCACACGAACACGTAATTTTATTTACATTTTAGTTAGGTTAGGTTGAGACCAAAGCAAAAGGATACTTCGAGCGTAAAAGGGAGATGAAGCGAGCAGACGTCAAGGAAGAAGTCACTAATATGTCGAAAGTACCGCATTTCCACGATTGTTTGAATTTCGTTTAGTTTAACTTTAATGAATGCAAAAGGTTCATCTTTCGCGTTGAATACTATCTAGGTCTTCAATCTGACGATGCTTGCAACCTACCGGTTGTTGCTATAATCTTTCAGTTCCCGACTCACACGTTAACTGCCGCTACTAGTCATCGGAGTCTTTCTACGACCCCTAATGTGAACGACGGCATTTTAGGATGTTTAAACGAAAAACAATGAATATCCCTCGATGTTCCACAACTGTACAACCGCTCCATCTCCCCAGTGCACCGAACAATTACCTCAGGGAACGCCCTTTCCTTAGGCCACGACGTGTGGCGATTTCCAGCATCCGGGAAGCCTCATGCGTCTTTTCGCCGACTGCTCCTATAAAATAAGTGCGCGGTAGTTGTTCTGTTGATGTGAAATTGTGCTATTGTGCTTTTGCGCCCTGATTTCTTTCTCATTTTGAATCTCTGCGCGCTCTTCATACTTTCATCCTTTCTACCATCCCGTTCTCTTTTTTTCTCCTCTACCAGTTCTTCGGTAATTGGTTGAGTCTTCATGACTGGTGAATGAACAAACAACAGTAGTAACCAAGAGTAGTTTGGACGAATACGCCACACTTTCTGGAAAAGCTAGTTCTTCTGAATTACTTGTGGGTTGTGTCGGCCTGTTGATCACCGCTCAGAAACGGCTCTAACGAATGGGATGTTCATTGCATGTGTATTGCTCGGTGGATCATGGTCCTCTGGGCTTTCGTTATCTATTAGGTCGGGCTGGGGAACGCCTTTGAAAGGACTCAACAAACATTTTCAGTTGATAGTACAACTTTAATACTACGCAAAGCAAAGGAAAGTAAACCCTGAAAATTATTACACAACGGTTTATTATTCTATTGAACAGCTTGACCTAGTATTACTGCTCCAAGACCCATTCCATTCGATTGAGCATCGAAAAATACTAGTAAACCATACGAAACATGACCTGACTACAAAGGAACTATGGAAACTAAATATTCCCCCAGCGTCAGCCGCCCGTAAGCGCCTGTAGGCAATTGGCACGATGTTGCGAGTCGAGCGAGCGGGTGGTTTTGATGAGACTGGAGGGAGGGAGTACTAACTACGAAACGTTGACTTCCGCTGTAGTTCCCACGAGTTCTATTAGTAGTCTTTGGCTCACTATAATTACTGTAATTTCACTATACGCAGTTGTACACGTCTGATACTTGTTCCATTCGACCCAGGATGTAAAAATACCCTGAAAACTTTACGAAACACGGCGTATTAGCGATTATACTGCGTTTTGTTAATTTTTCTAACAATTTTTGGTCCATAACAATCATGGGCTTCGTCCGATCGGATTACCGAGATGCCGGGCACAACTAGATACCAAATGGGATTATTTAGATCACGTTAAAGGCACAAAACGGCCCGGACGGCGGACGGGGGACGGACATTGCAGATTTGGAATCCCCATGTCTTGAAACGTAAAATATCAAATTTTGAGAGGGGGTTGTAAAAAAATGTTCCTCGCCAAAATCCAAATAAACCAAAAAAGAACGTCCTCCATCGGTTCCATTGCGCTCTTTCGCGACATTAACAATCCCCCCTCCACGACACTCGATCATAAACCACAGTGAATTTAGGTATTTCAAATTCAAAAGGAGTCTAAAAGTAAAGATGATTAAAACTATTGTTAGGCCTATTGCAAAATGAGGAGGTTTATATTCATCGTACTCAAAAGTAGTCGGTATCCTCTCATTTATAAAAGTAGTTCCTTCGAAGTGGCGCATAGGCAAGTGAAACTCTCAGAAGCAATGCGTGCGAGTAAAGTTATACGGCGACAGGCTCTTTCAAGAAACACGATCAAGTTTTACCCAAATGACAAAGATAAATTTCTGATTTTCACCATAACGTATTTTATATAGAAACTGTTGGCGCTTAACTTTTCGAAATTTATCAGGTCGTCCTTAATCATCCCCCGGCTTTTATTGAGAAACCAGCAAGATTTTTAAAAGCGGGATTTATAAGGACAAAAGTGTACTAAAATAGATTGCATATATGTGATCATAGTAATGATAGTTATTTTCAGAAAAAAATATTTGGTGTTTTGATCATTATGATAATTAGTTGGTTTAGTTTGGACAATTTTTGCTCGTAATTTTATTTGACGTCACAATAAATTGTGCTATCCGAATATTACATTTCAGCCGTTCTCTCTCAACCTCGTTTTGACACATGAGAGATATGCGCTGCACAAGGCAACTACAGCTCCATGGGCATACAGGAGGCTGTGGCAGGCTGAAGTGATGGGGGGTTTATTTTGGGATCCAAAAATGATGGAGTGGCTCTACAAGGGGATTATAAGACCCCGCGTCACATATGCCACTGTGTGGGGGAAGGCGACAGGCCGGCGAGAAGTTCAGGGGAAACTCCAGCAACTGCAGCTACAGGCGTGTCTTGCTATTATAGGGGCAATGTGTGCTTGCCCCACTGCTGCAATATCTCACCTCTTCACGTACACATTCATAGGGCCGTATACCTGGGAGTGGTAAGGCTTTTGCAGACAAGAAATGTTTTCAATTGGACTAATGCAAACCTCCAAGGAACAACTAGACAGTTCAAGATAGAAGAGGCAAGAAGAACTTTCAGCTGCTATTCAGTGTTATTCACTCACGGGAACGATGGGAAAGAGGAACGTTCCAGGCTGAGGTGGGCGCTCTGAAGCGATATACTGCTAGTTCTGAAATGGAAGGCAGAGCTGAACTGGGCATTGTAGGGCCCAATTACAGTCTTGCCAAGGCGCTGGGAGAGTACGCCACGGTATTTCAAGCGAAAATCTTAGCTATAAAGATCTGTGCAGGAGAGATCCTGACTAAAGGACTTAAGAGTACGCGGGTCTACACATTCTCGGACAGCCAGGCCGCCTTAAAGGATATTTCAGCTAACACCTTTAGTTTCAGTCTGGTATGGGAGTTCCTTCAGGCGCTCAAGCGACTCGTTGCCCATTATAGGCTCTGTTTTATCTGGGTACCAGTTCATACGGGGCATGAAGGCAACGAAAAAGCTGACAACCTTCTAAAAAGGGGTACAGAATCCCTCCCATCAGGACAAAACCCTACGTAGGACGAAAAGTCCTAAATCGTCTGGTAGTCCGATGGCAGTCACAGGAAAACAGCACCCATTAGCATCGCTAGAGACAACCAAGACAGGCGAAAAGCCTCGTTACGCCTTCTTCCCAAAGAGCGATGGCAATGCTGACACTCTCCAGACAGGATCTGATAGTTCTGATTAGCTTCCTCACCGGGCACTTCCCATTAAGCTATCACCTCAACAAGATGGGCATCTCAGAAGCGGTGGAGTGCAGATTGTTCGGTCAGGCGAACGAGACGGCAGAGCTCCTCCCTCGTGACTGCCCTGCCTTGGCAGCCAAACGCTTTGAATACTTTGCTCAGGGGCTCATTGAACCCCAGAAGTCTGCGGCGAAGGACATACACGCCTTCCTAAGGGGGGTGGGTATGTACGACGTCTTCTATTGAGGAAGGGAGAGCGTAACAATGCCCTCGGACAAAAAAAATGATATTTTTAGGATTTACAAACTTTCGATATGGAAAGATCTTAGAAGTGAAACAGTACCTCAAAGCATACTAAACACAGTACAAATCTTGTTGGCAATCCAAAGAGCCACACGCGCTCTACTTACACGACGGTTAAAAGGACATCCCACAAAATTTCGGATCGAACTATTGACGTTTCTTGACGTTTTTTCAGAGTACGAATTTAAAAAGCTAATATTGCTTAAATAAAATTAAAGTGCCGACCTCATGAATGATCAATGGTTTCTCAATAAATGTCCGGTGATGACTAAGGACGACCCGATAAATTCCGAAAGGGCCAACAGTTTCTATATAAATTACGTTATGGTGAAAACCAGAAATTGATCTTTGTCATTTGGATAAAACTTGATTGTGTTTCTTGAATGAGCCTGTCGCCGTATAACTTTACTCACACGCATTGCTTGTGAGAGTTTCACTTGCCTATGCGCCACTTCGAAGGAGCTACTTTTATAAATGAGACGATACCGACTACTTCTGAGTATAAACCTCCTCATTTTGCAATAGGCCTAACAACAGTTTTAATCATCTTTACTTTTAGACACCTTTTGAATTTGAAAAACCTAAATTCTGAGTGGTTTATGATCGAGTGTCGTGGAGGTGGGATAATTAACGTAGCGAAAAAGCGCAATGAAACCGATGGAGGACGTTCTTTTTCCTTTGCTTTGCGTAGTATTAAAGTTGTACTATCACCTGAAAATGTTTGTTGAGTCCTTTCGAAGGCGTTCCCCAGCCCGACCTAATAGATAACGAAAGCCCAGGGGATCATGGATCCTACGAGCGATGCTGACATCTAATTGTGAACAGCAGGCGATCTCAACAGGGCCCTTGCGACGTCGAAGCCTAACAAAGGTCCTGGGCCAAGCAACACGGTAATGTGCCTGGAAAAGCTGAGCGGACCATAATTTTCTTTTCGATTCTCAATGTATTTAATGATTGTCTGCAGGTTAGTGGAAATCCGCGGGACGTCGCTCTTCAAAATGAGGCGAGTGCAATCCCGGAGAATGTGCCTTCTTTCCACATGAGGCAAAACGTTAGAGATGTTCGAAGAAAAATCGTTTCATACCACGCATCTAAAGATGTTCTTGTGGAAACTAGTTATAGAACCACGGGCTTGAACGAAAGAATAAAAAAATGTATAGTTAATTAAATCCGGGAGAGCCTGAAGCGTTGGAATTGACAGCCACGCAAAGTGTTAGGACAACTCATCAATTGATCTTCGTTTTTGTCTAGTGCAAGCAAAGTTGTTGTCGCCTCTTTTAATCTATGACAGGAATAGAAGCTTACCTTTCTTCCAGTCCTTCCAACTAAACCTATTCCCTTTCACCAAATGAAGCAAATCCTTCTATCTCAAAATAAAATAACGTCGATCTGTGCCGTTTTCGAGGAAAAGGTAGTTCGCTCTTAAACACGTTCAAAGCAGCACGATCTGTCACCTCGTGACCGATTGCTTGATCGACAGTCCATCACGACAGCGTTCGTCAAAGCTGCAGGGACGTACTCGCTACCTTCGAAGGGGGCCGGGGACAAGTAGATTATTTGAAACTAAAAAGCGACGTCTTCTTGCAAAATTCACCTTAGGGTTGACGTTAGCGCACTTAGGTCGATCATCACCTACGTCAACCAGGGTCAGTGCCTAATAATTCAAGCCCGAGGGAAAATAATACCAGATTATGCTGCCCGCTGTTTTTGTCGCTGTATAATGTTCCGTCATGTGGAAGGAAGGGCGAGATGGAGGGGGTTCAAAACCTACACCACCAATGGTGGATAAATATACAAAAAAATCAGGGTTTTTTTAATAATGACCTTAACAATTTTGATTAATCTTTCGAATTATCTTCCACTGATCTATAACCTGATTTTTGTTCCCCATAAGAAGAATAAGTTTTTTGGTTCCTGTGCGTACGTACAGGTTTATGAAGGAGAATGAGAATTATTTTAAATTTATTACGACTCTGACGATTTTCATAAATGTTTCTCAGAGTCAGTTGAGCAGAGCTGCCGACAATAATGAGTCAAACATCCTATTTGATCCCCTGTTGGTCCCTTCACTGTTCAACGCAACGATTTCTCGAAACCATGTGTCAACGGAAGCCAAGGCACATCTAAAAACTAGCTTCGCCGAAGGTTAAATGATGATTTTTCAAACATACGCGGTCCCTACTGAATTCGAGCAAATAGTAATTCGACGCAATGCTTAGAGGTGAAAGTACTTGAATTAGTGTCGCATCGAGAGAGGATTATGATTAAATTTTGAGAAAATACGAGAGCACCACAATAAATTATCAAAATTTAGAAAAACACGATTTTTGGCGACTTTTTTACTTTCCCTGGCTCTACAAAGTAGAAAGGAAAGTTATGTAATCGGCTTAAAAATAATTTTTGAGTTTTCTTCGGATCTTTACGTTTCAGACCCTCCTGAGTCCGAAAAACACTGTTAGGAAAAATGGTCTGTGTGTCTGTGAACGATGTTTAGAGAAAACGACCGTATCAAATCAGATCAAACTTGATATCTCGCCCGCAGGTTACCATTGGACGCCAAAATAAGGATGTGAACACAATCCACCGAAAATTAACTATACTTATCATAGTAATCAAAACAGCAAATATTTTTTTCTCAAAAATAGCTTTAACGATTTTGATCAAATTTTTTACATTGATAACTCCCAATAAAGCAACTATTCCATCAAATTCCCATTAGTGGGAAAATGACGAGAGCAGCACAATAAATTACCAAAACTTTCGATGAAATCTACTTTAGCGCGGTTTTTAGGGAAAACAACCGTACCAAATCACCTCAAACGTGATATCTAGCCCGCAGGTTACCATGGAACGCCAAAATAAGGGTATGAGCAAAATCCACCGAACGTTAACTCTAGTAGTAGTAGTCATAGTGATCAAAACATCAATTTTTTTACTCAAAAACAGCGCTAACGGTTTTGATTAAATTTTTTATATTGATAGCTCTCAATAAGGCAATTATACCATAAAATTCCCATTCATGGGAAAATGACGAGCGCACAGCACAATAAATTATCAAAATTTTCGACGTAATCGATTTTAGAGAAAACGATCGAATGTAAAGCATTGTTTGACCAAGTTCAAATTAACTGAGTGATAAAGGAATTGCGTAAGTAGAAAAAAAGCCATGTGCATGAGTGGATTGACGTAGAGGCAAGGAAAGTTGTGAGTTGCAACGCACCAAATATTTTGTACAAGTATCCACAGAAACGATCGAGCCAGTACATATATATAGCATATCGTCGAATTTAGAGGGGGTTGTGGTGTGAAACTTCTAACCTAATATTCGCTCGCTTATTTCACACACACACGATCTTATTTTTGCGTCTGGTAAAAATAATAAGCACGGCGAAAAAAGATGATTCTCGTCAACCCTGATTCATTCAAATTCGCGCATAAACGCACGTACGCAGAACACGCTATAAATGATCACGTTGGGCTTCAATAAGTGAAGATCTGGCGAAAATAGTTTTAGTGGGCTGGTTACAGTACTTTCCCTACGGGGCAAATCAGCCCTTCAAATAGAGCGTCATGGATCATCTCAGTATAAAATTTAAAAGTTCGTCCGGTCGAAGGTCAATTGATAGTGCATCTCACCGGAGACAATAACGAATCGGCCTAGACCAGGTCCTTGGGCTCTCTCCCATCTCGGCCTTCAATCCGCCAGGGGAATGTGAATCCTTTCGTTCTGATGCGGAAGCTTAAGCGTTGCTTTCGCTTAACGCAACTTCACGGTCCGATTAATTCTGGAATTAATTGTCCGGTTTTTAACAGTGATCTATTGGGAATGGCCTATTTGAAGGTTCGCGTGTTAAAGGATGTTCTTATTTTTAACACGTTTTGATGCTGTTCTGTTGTGATTTACCTCTCACGTTCGGAGGGATGGTATTATTTTAATAACAATATTTAAAGCTGACCTATTAGCTAACTATTAGCAGCTCCTAAAAACGAATCTTGGAGGCCTCTCAAGTAGCTAATGGATCGCAACACCATCCTCGGAGGTTAACAACGTAAATCGTAAATCGCCATAGAAAGGTATTTATGGATTTGTTATGAATCCTGAGAAGTATAGCATGGGTTTCTTGGTGCTGTTCTTTAGAGGTTAGAGTGTGAAGGTCGTGGACGCTGGTTTAGTCATTGGCGAATCCTGGGTCCTGACTAGAGGCGTTCTCATGGTTGAGTTTATTGGTGCAATCTTTTCCTCAGCCGGAAGTCGCATGGACCTGGGTGAATCTATTCTTTCTTCGGTTGAACTTGCTTCCAAAACTGACCCACGGGCTAGTTTTCGGGAGGTCGACGGCCTGGAGGCTAATGAGTAATGATAGAATCGCCTACTCTTCTCTGGGTGCTTGGCTAGGTCACTCAAATAGCGTCCAGTGAGCGGACATTCTTTCTCCAGTTCTATCTGAAGAGCTCCCAGTGTTACCGCTTAGTCGTGGAGAGAGAAAGAGAGCGGCACAACCTTCCTGTCTCTGGACTGGGTGCCTCTGTACCGAGGCTTGACATCGTCGCCCACCAGTCAGAAGTAATCCTGGAGGTCTAGGTAGTACCTGGAAACCTAAATCCTCCGCTCACTGGGCAAGACAAACATGACAAGACGGATCTTCGTGTGGCGGTGTCAGAAGTTCGTGGAGTGGAACCAGGTGGCATCAGGGTCACAGCATTTTTCATGCCCCCTTCCCACCATCCTTCTACCCCCTGGCGATGAGAAGTCGACCAAGGTCGTGGATTTCTTAACTGATCTCCAAATGACCGTTGATTACACGAGCGCTGAGCTGAATCTGTGGAATCACAACTTTCATTCAGCGCTAATGAGAAATATTTGCATGTTTGAAGAGTCTAAACGCCTTGGGATTCCACGTCTTCTGTCGTATCATCAATTCTCAGCGTGACATTCATGAGGATTAACAATCTCTTGAGCGAGTTTCGAAACATCCGGATATTCTATTCCTTCGAGGATATTCTAGTGCAAGTTTTATCACTTTTTCTTAATCCTCAAATGACCAATCCTCAAAAACTAGTTTGAGTAAATTTCTTGTGGGACCATCGCCATCAAGAGGAGCTATTTTCCTTATGCTATCTGAATGGAACCGAAAGGATTCTAATCCGTCAAAAAAAGTTGAACGTGGTAATGACATGCGCGGAAAATTTGGCATGAACCAAAATTATTTGTGACTGTACGAAGTCTGTTCAAAAAGTATCGCGAATTTTGAATTTCCACGGGCTATTTATATCGGATTTTCGATTTTTTGTGACGCAATGTACGCACTTGCGCAGGCATCAGCGGCCAATCGACAGCTATTTTGGTTGAACCCGTTTTGACTTGTGTTAGATTTTTGCGGATTCCAAAATATAACTAAAAAAACTGGGGGGTGGCTGTGTACAACGTTTGTAGTACGTGAATACGTCTCGTAACGGGTAATAGTTTCTATATAAAATATTATTATTTAAATATGTCATAATCATAAGAAGTCCTCCGGGTATACATGTTTTGTTTATGATGGCAACTTTTACATTTAATGGGTTCAGGAAATAGATCAACTAAACATATAATTACTGTATTATAACTTTATTTATTATAGGTCTGTGTAGTAAGATCAGGCTCGTAATCGGGTACAATTTTATCGATGTTTTTGGAATATTTTAATAGCGATCGTAACATAAATAGTTTAATATCTGTTGAATAAATAATACCCGGATGAATGTATGAATTTTCCAATGATTTTTTACACATATCGCACAGTTTAAAGTCAGCCCTGGCTCTTCAGGGAAAGTATTATTAAGCGGTGGTAAGTGTTTTTCATTTGTGGGCTCAATGAGCGCAGAAAGCATAGACGATCACACGCATCACACTTGTGTCCGAATTGAATGTTGATAAACGTCGTAGTGAAACGTGCACTAGCTGCTGCCCAATGCCTCTTCATAAACGACGATCGTACACAATCGATGCTTACACAGCCCGATGTCGTTAAAGAAGCGATTTCATCATCCATGTGTGTAATTTCAACCGTCCCAGCTGCAGATGTACTGGCACCGTCGTTGATCCGCTCGGCCGCATTCATTACTTTACGTTGCCGGCACTGCTTGACTCGATCATATGGTGTTTTATTGGTACCATTCGATTGCTGTTGAGAGGCCCTTTTCAACCGTATACGATCTCTGTGTTTCGATTTGGCTTTTCGCCGCGTATAGGCCGACAGTATACACTTTTTGATATTATTTTTTTATTTTAACACCTTATTATATTTACAGTTACGATTTTACACTAATGTTATATATATAATCGATAGATTCTGACGAGAGCTGACGATTGAAACTTGAATGAACGTCGTAGCTTCACCGAGTTGAAAGTTATACTAAATGGAAATCTCGATACGCTGCAAAATGACCTTCAAAATGGCGGGGCTGCCCCCTCCCCCGCGCGCGATGTGTTACAGTCCTTAATTAGCGTAATAAATTCTTTGATTCTTTAGCTATCCTGTGGTGTAATTGAACTTTGGATGAAGATGATAGATATGTAGCGCCAACACTAAACTGTATCCCCCGATTTTGTTATCATTCGTTTTTGGTGTATTATGCATTCTGAAATAAATAACACACATAGGTGTTTTCGGTCACAAAACATTTTTTACAACCCCCCCTCGAAATTTGATACTTTACGTTTCAAAGACATGGAGATTCCAAATCTGCAATGTCCGTCCCCCGTCTGCAGTCCGGGCCGTTTTGTGCCTTTAACGTGGTCTAAAAAATTCGTTCTTTCGCACAAAAATCCCATTTGGTATCTAGTTGTGCCCGCCATCTCGGCAATCCGATCGGATGAAGCCCATGGTGGTTATGGGCAAAAAATGGTTGAAAAGATTAACGAAACGCAGTATAATCGCAAATAAGCTGTGTTTCGTATCGTTTTCAAGGCCTGCTCGACTCGCAACGCCCTTTGGAATCGCAACGTCCTGCCAATTGCCGAGCGAGGGTTCGCTGGAAGCCCCCGTCCCAATTTCCCCGACTCTTTTTGCCTGACGGGGTGGAGGAAGGTTAAGGCCACTTCCTCCGCACAACCCTCCATCGGATCATAAATGCCTACAGACGTTAACGGGCGCCTGGCGCCGGGGGAATATTTAGTTTCCGTAGATCCATTGTAGTCAGGTCATGTTTCGTATGGTTTACTAGTATTCGATGCTGAATCGAATGGGATGGGTCTCGGAGCAGTAATACTAGGTCAAGCTGTTCATGAGAATAATAAACCATTGTGTAATAATTTTCAGGGTTTTTTGGATTGTGTCCCTATGGAAGTAATTTTAAAGACGTATTCACGTCAAAAATCTCCATTAAATTTTGAGTGCGTGGACTCGTGACTGTGGTATGTAGTGTAGCTACCTTGGGCCAAAGCAACGTTCTTCGGTATTATGAAATGTTCTAAGAGGGCTATAAAATGTGAACGATGAAGAGCGTGCCGGACGTCCGAGCATGTCATAACAGAAAATACAATTCTGGTGTGGATTCTTGAGAGCCAGTCAGGATGAATGAAAAGCTATCTCTAGGCCGACGTTTCGCTTAATTTATTAAGCATAATCAGGTTTATAGTATATAACAGCAGCAATTAAGTTACAATAAATCACAAGGAACTGTTCGAGCCTGGTTTGTTGTGGGACTGTGTCGTTTCGATCAGTGTCTGATTTTGTCTCCTCTCCGGCCTAACCCCCTCCTTTATTCATTCGTGTTCCAAACGCTGCTTGCACCTCGTGTTCCCCCGTGTTCGTGTTTTTTCTCCCCTTTTTCGTCTGTTGGAAAACCTTACCTTGTGTGCCGGTTTGGAAATCTGCCTCCAATTAACTATTACAACGTGGCTCGGCATCATAATCGGCTGGAAGAGGTAGACATCCAGCTGGGGGCCCCACTGTCAACGAATCGCCGCCATAGGAAAAAGATAGGACCTTCATTCCTTTCAAACCTCTTTACACTCCTCGAAAATCACCTGAACCAGTGGCATGTGTCACTAGAAATACAGTCCGCTTGGAACTGGAATTTATTGAGACACATTGAACTGAATTACTGTTGAAAAACATCTCTGGAAATTGCTAATAGGATTGACCGGCTCTCAAAAATCCACACCAGAGTTAACTTCGACAGTAAAAAAAATACCATATTTGTAACATTGGCCCAATCGCTCGTATTGGGTGAGAGCGAGTTTACGGCCCAAAATAGGACTTCAATGATACCACAATCACCATATTTCCTCAGAGCGGGCCTCTTGTGGCTTTTCCGCGTACCTGAACTGAAGAACGGTGCAACGCGAGACGGCATCGAAAAAGGAGATGAACGAGTTATCGAACGATCGGGTGTATTATATCAAAGGGAATTAGTATGAAGGGGACAAAATAGGTGTTAAAGAACAAATAAGTGCTTTTGAAAAGAGATACTGGGTTCGCGATAGTCCGTGGAATCTGACTTTCGCCAGAGTACACCCCTCTGAAAAGGTTATATAAAAGACTTAGCCCCTAAAATCTCGACAAGTGCTGTTCACTTTTTCGATGAGATCGACGCAGTTTCATTATTTACGACACTAAAACAAATATTCGCAGGTCCTATTAATTGGGTATTGAAGAAGAAATTACAGGTCTTATCACGTGCGAGTGAAGAATTCTTTGAGCGTTCGGATGAACTAATGAATGGCGGGGGGGTGGGGGGAGAGAAGAGAAGATTTTATGAGGTCCAGTTCACATCGTCGGAGAGCAGGATCGTGAACTCGCCCTCATTTAGCGAGTGACAAGGGCTTCGATCCCCTTTTACTTGTCCTTGTACGTGTGAGCTAGTTGTAGAAGCCCATCATCGGTGAGGTTCATCGAACATTCGTCATCCAAAAAGCTCTTGGCCCCAAGGCGGGTCGCTAATTGGACTCACACGCGCTTCCATTTATAATGCCGTAAAACTTATTATTGGAGTGAGTGCCTCCCCCCCTCCTCAACGCTCACACCCCCGTCAATGATTCATCCGCTCGCCCAAGTGATTGAGCTTTTATCGTACATTAGCTGTGCAACACAATTTATCCATCACTGCCCCTACCATTTTAAATGGTCGAAATTAGTTGGCACTACTGGAACTCCCATTATTTTCAGGCACCAGCGACTATTTTGCGCACCACAGATTTACGTAAACCGTTCTTATGCGAACGAAGGATTAAAAAATCGTGTCCAGTAGAGTGCGCTTTCGAGTCCCTCATGAAATCGCCTTCACGTTTGCTTCATTTTCAGCAATTCGCCATTTTAATTTACCAACGATAAAGGAACCTTGAATTAGAAAGTTCCCGTTTTTGTTCCTCGTCCGTAACTCTACGGTATTGATGGTTGGAACGTCTAAAACATTACGTATTATTCATAAATTCGTTAGAGTAGATGATGTAATCACGCCCCTAGTTCGAGAAAATGTCATACCTTCTCCACAAAATAAAGCGCCAGCCCTAAATTTCAGCGTATGGCTCGAAATTTCTAAGATGAACGTACTGACCCAGTCTCGTTCAAATTTAAATACCTGGTGACACACCACACAACTTTCCTCGGCCTCTTATCACTCTCGCTTTGAATGTGCGAGCATTCTTCCAAGGTCTTCTCAGGAGGCTCATAGAGACCGACGGCGAGCCGTACGCCAATGAAGATGACTTGACTGTGCTGATCTTTGCAGAGTCGGTCCGCCAAATAGTAGAAAAACCCCGCCACGTGCTCGACACCTGATGGTGAGACGAGCCAGGCCTAATGTGGCCTACCGGCTCGTTGGTGCAAGCGGGAGGTTAAAGGTTAGAGATTTTCTATACCCTGGTATGTTGGGCACTTCGCTGCTACAAATCCCAGCACAGAAGGGTGTGGCGGGCCTGAGCGTGTCTCACTTAGTGAGGAAGGGATGTGGGAAGGGTAATGGTGGGGAGAGACTATGACTCCAGCAGTCTCTGCCTTGCCACCCACGCTTGGGTGAATAATGAGAATCTTCGCCTGGCCGATGCAATGGCAAGGAGCGTGGCAGCACTATCAGTGGGTGGTATGCGCGTTCTGACGCGTATGTCTTTGTAGAGGGGATAGAAAAAAAGGACGTGTTCTGCGTCCTCACTGACACCACTCCCACGTGTGCAGACGTTGAATGTGCGGCACCTTAAGAAGAATAGACGCCGTTTGAAGGCTCCGTGTCCAGAGAGTAGCTGGAAGCGAAGATAGGGAAGGAAGGGTGCCATCCCCCCATTCACAGGCGGTCAGGGACTGCAGGGAGAAGGGCGTGAAGCCGGCATCCCATCTTGCCTGCCATATATCGAGGACTTCCTCAAATGCCAGTGCCAGGCGACAATCGTTGGAGGGCTCCTGTTGGAGGGCTGGCACCAACGATTCAAGGGCACCCCAGATGTCGTCCTCCACAGGACGGCCAGCTCGAGGGCAAGGTCCAACAGCGGAGCACTTTCAAGGCCAGATGGGACGTTGTATGGTAACATTGCTAAGAGTACGTCCCTCTGCAGTGTGCGGGATCAGGCACCACTGCCGATCTCGTTTTGAGGGAGCGACCCACCAGACAGCTGAAGCATACACCGTGATGGGTAGGAAGACTGACGTGCTCCACACCGTCTCTCAATGGTGCGAGCATGTCAAGATGCAGGTGGCTGATGAAAAAGCTGAGCTAATCCTCTTGAAAGGAAAAGTGAATAATCAACCCTCAATACACTTTGGCAGTCACAGGCTCCTTCTTGAAAAGCGCTTAAGTATTTGCGAGTGATTATAGGTGAGAGTTGGGGCTTCAACCAACATCTCCAGTCCCTTAAAGGCACTTCCATCGCAAGGTTTGCCTCACTGCGTGCAATTATTATTATTTAGGCGTGATTGGCTACTGCCCCGTTGTCTGGGGAAGCAAATTAACAGTCAATCAAAAGAGAGTATTAGCCCAATCCCAGAGAGTTCACTCCAAGGTCTATAAGACTGTATCAACAGAAGCACTCCAGGTGATCACTGGTCAGTTACCAGCTGGTTTGGCCATTGAGTGCGTGGTTGAAAAGTGAATAGTGAAATGGGAGCTTGGAGGAAAACTTGTCGCTATCGACGAGTGAGAGTTAGTGAAATGGCAAACGAGATGGGAATCCAAGTCAAAGGGTCATGACACGTATAAGTTCATCCACAACATCCGTGAATGTTCCAAGTTCAAGAAAATGGGTTGGGTCAGACCACTGGACGAGCCAGTTTCTCACGGGACATGGTGACTTCAATGCGCGGCTCCACTACTTTTCTCTGAAAGACTCTCCATTATGCACGTCTTGTGCCTCCAGTGCGGAGGAAACAAGAAACCACGTGCTGCTTCACTGTAGTTTCTACAACAGTGAGCGACGGTTGTTGGGAGGGCAAACGAACTTAGCAGCATTGACTGCTACAAAGCAAGCCTATAACCATTTGGCAAGTTTCGCGAAGAAGGTGATGGCTAAGAAACGTGGTCATAGTTGGTCTGTCCTTTTGAAACTTACCACCCAAGTAAATAGTTAGCCAGGTGGGAAGCCAGATTAAGAACTCCTCCCCGACGGTACGGGATTCCTCACCTCGGTAACACACGGGCAACAGCTCTCTATCAGAAGACTGGCTAACGACCAAAAGGCCGGCCTCTTGCATATTAGCGAAACCGCAACTTCCATGACTGATATAACCCTCGTCTAGGAGGGTTTAGAAACAGTCATCAAATAAGGAAACAGACCGGTTCAAGGACGAAGAACCACAGTCCGAGGAATCTTTTTTTTTCGTTATATGAGGTATAAATTAACTGGTTGTTTACCTTTGCCTTACTTTAACCATCTTTGGTTTAACTCATTTGAGCTACTCGTCCAGTGGACTTGATGAAATAAACTTTGAAACACGTTTAGTATTTGCCCTGCTGATTTTTTTTCTTTATTCTGGGTTCTTTTCGTTTCAGAGCTACGTACCAAGAGAAGAGCCAAGAACGAATTGGGGATAAATAAAAAAATGCAAAGGTATTGGTCGTACTACGGAGGAATTTTGTATGACTGAGCGGGAAAAAACATTCATTTCTCTTCAGATATTTACACTTCAAAAGCTTCTGAGTATGAAAAATTCCATTTGGGAAATAGTTTAAGCTCCTGTATGCGCCTGAACGCTATTGAGAGAAAACCGCACCACCAAATCAACTCAAATTTCGTGTTCAGCTTGCAAATCACACTTGGACTCAGAAAGGTATAAGACCCTTGGTATAAGAAAGCTCAGCCCAAAACTAACTATAATCATAGTGATGGGATGCGCGGTCGTTCTTGACTGTAGAAGTTAACTCTGGTGTGGATTCTTCGGAATCAGTTAGGATAAAATTAAAAAGCTTCTCTAGGCCGACGTTTTGCTTAATTTATCAATCATAATCGGGGTTTGGGAAGTTGGTAGAGATTGCCTAAACTAATGACATAATATTTTGCAGATTTTATGGTATAAAAAGTGAGGGGAGACACGGAAAGGCATCTGTCAGACCTTGATAGTATCCACGCTGCTGTTCTATATTGTTCCCTTCGACTGAGTTGTTTGCCATCAACGTCTGACAGAGATTCGACTTTCTGTGTCTTCCCTCACTTTTTATACCATAAAATCTGCAAAATATTATGTCATTAGTTTAAGCAACTACTACCAACTTCCCCAGATGATGCTTAATAAATCTTGGTAGGCCTAGAGAAGCTGTTTATTTTATCCTGACTGACTCTCAAGAATCCACACCAGAGTTATAGTGATATTATTTGTCTCAAAAACCGCTTCAACGATTTTAATTAAATTTCGTTTTATGAACAGCGCTGAATACCACGAGGGTATAGAATTCGTACAATAAATTGCCGATAATTTGGAAGAACGTGATAAAGCCTGATAGAATAATAACATTCTCAAAAAATTGTGTCAACACGGTTCATCAGGTAACCAGCAGTACTGCAATTCCGAAATTCAAACAACTACCATTAATTTACTATCATCCTCATAGTTTTGACTGGATAATTCAGAAAAAGTAAATACGAGCTTCCCCAAAAATCGTGTTGACAGTTGTTTGGCGCAGATGTGCTGACTGACTCCCATTGAAGGCAACTGGTTGATCGTGGTCTAGTGGTTTAGACAGGCGATTCATAATCCTCGACGTAAGTTGAGGATTGTGGATCGAATCTCCGGCGCGATTGCCGTAATTTTTGCCTGAGTCAGCAGCTCTTCAAAGCATCTCCAAACTTACTTCGTAACACAGGCCAAATTAGCGAGATTTTTTGACCCCCGAACGTCCGCGCTTAATGGTACCCACTGTCCCTACGGAAAGTCATTGTTTCCCTAAACACCTTTCTGATTTCAACCCTTGTTTGTACTCGTGGAAATCCCAGCTCTTCAGTTAATTACGCGTGACAACGGATCTCCCCCTTTTCTAGACTTTCCAAAATATCCTTTTCCCCCCCCTCAATTTTACATTCATCTCCACAACACACAGCTCTTTTCAACAGTTAGTTATCTATCAGCTCTTGCGAAGGATAGTCGTCTCTCAGTTCTCCCAACTCACTCGTCTCTCAGCTACTCACAACTCATCTCTCTCTCTCTCTCTCTCTCTCTCTCTCTCTCTCTCTCCTCCCTCTCTCTCCTCACCACGTTTATTTATTTCTCAACTCAAGCTCCCCCATTCGTGCGCCCAACAACAGTCTCATAAATCACCCAACGACTGATTACTCGACAAAACTCGTGGCATTATTGTGCCGACTCAATTCTTTTATTAGTCGGTGCGCACACAAAAGCTCTTTCCAACGAGATCAAATGAACGTGCAATTTATATGACGCAGTATAAATACCTAGGGGTTGCAATGGATTCATAACTTGTTGGGCAATTTCTATTCAAAACTACGGAGTTACTGCTCTATCACGAGAAGGTGTGCTATTTGAGAACGAAACTGCCTCACCAATACAACGTACTGAAACGCAACCAGCTTTGTTTTTCGTCGTTCTGTCTCTCCGTATTTTTGTACCAATTATTTTCACGAATCACCGCGTGCGGGATCATCCAAATATTCGTACATGACGGAGTAAACGGTAAATTAAGAAGCTATCGGTTGCTACACTATTCAAAAATCCTTTATTCAATAGATGGAAATAAAGTTGTTGAAATCGCGGGTTGAACGATCTTCTGGTGAAATAACAGGTGAAAAGGGAGCGAGAAGTTTATTGATAATAGATTTAGTGCAAGGCCTCAAGTGCCATGAGGCATTACAAAAATCCTGCGTGACCTGACGAAGGCATATCTAGTCTTCAGTGAGTGGGTGCTTCGAAGAGGTAAAAGATGATTGCGAAACAACTGAGCCTTGCGCATCTCCGAAGTTTTTTTCAAGGTTGTAATCCGGGGGATAAATAAGATTTTCTTTCGGATGTTTTAATTTTTGGACAGGCGATCACGGCTCAACCAGCAAAACGACAATTATCCGTTCGGAGCGCGTATTCAAAACAACGAAGACAATTATGCGTTTCTGTACAAGTAATTGTGATTTTACTCGTGAGCCGACATGTAGGCGAATCTTTTGAGGGGATTGTGCTCATTAATTGACGCATGAAGAGCTATTTTACTCATTACGCAATGAAGACAATACGTGCGTAGCGACGCATAGGTCGAATGAATAGAAAACGTCTAAATCTGGGTTCGAATCGAAAACCTGACACTCGAGTGAAGGAAGTTACAGACGGACAAAACGGGGAATAACGAATGACGGTGCTATCAGCACACACAAAAATAATCATCAGAAAGAAGGAGTTTGAACTGGGAAGATCTGTTAACTGTGGAAGGAGGCAGTAACGCACCGTAATTTCCGAAAACTGTTGAGAAGCAATGTCAGAGAGTAGGAAAACAAGCAGGATAACAGTTTATTTTATTATTTTGTCGTATTTTAATTCTTTTCTTTTGTTGAGCTGAAAATAGTTCTTAAGGAGTTGCTCAACTTCTCATTGCCGCTTTGCAGGCAATTAAGTTGAGGCATTCAAGGTTGTCCAATAAAAACGCGGTTTCTACAATCAAATGTCTCCTGCCGTTTGTGTTGGATACACATTTCATGTCTACAGACTGCAGTGGCTCGATATCGAAATATAATAGAAGGGGAATCCATAACTCTCTTCGCCATTCTTATCATTTTGCCCCGTCGGCCAACCAAGGTAAACGGGTCAAATTTAATGAGCATTCACTACACTTTTAACTGGAAATAGCTGTCCCGACGTTTGGAAAGGTCTAAGGCAATGTGAATTTTTTTTATGTCCTTGTAACAGACTCTTAGAAGCCTCGTATGAAGAAATACCCAATCCCAGTACTTCAGTATCATATAGAAGTGGTTTAAATACTATGTAGGAACCGTAAAATACTGTACATGCTCCTGGCCATCATATCCGACGCACTTCTGCACATTCGCCAGAAAGTCAAACACAAATACACACAAGCGGAGCTAATTTCGAAGGTAAGTCGCAGGTGTCTTTTTTTCTTTCTGAACTTGCTACGTACGATCGTAACACGCCTTTTCCCACTTACAATAGGTTGATAGGCGAGTTAACGTTCTCCAATAAACTGCTTTACTGCGGGAAACGTGGAAGGCTCAAGGTACACAGCTTCAACCACAATTACGAGCAATCAAATGAATGTGCATTGTTTTCTAGCGCCACTCTCTCAATTTGGTAAAGTGCGAGCGGTAAGATTATCGTATTATGGGCCTTTTTTATTCATGGCAAGACGTTTAATGGAGTTTGCTCGTCTTCTTGAATGCAATTATGGAAAACTGTGATCTAAAGTGGTTCGAATTCCAGAATTTACAGAGATGTTCTAATTGGTTATTACATTGCGCTGATAGCTTACCGAACAACCAACAGTTTCCGTGATACCACCAGTGCCATGTGAGAGTGTCGTACAAATATTAAACTGTTCTGCGCCGTTGTCACTTTTTTCCGACGAATGAAAATTGTTTTATCGTTCTGTCGCACACCTCTCGACACAAAAACTTAAATCAAAATCAGAAGAAGTCTTTAAGAAAACTAGTTAGTGTTTCGATCGATGATATAGACAAAACTAAAGTTAGTTATGAACTGATTCTCGTATTCTTATTTAGTCGTCGAGTAATTTTGTGTACCTCCCCCCCCCCGCGCAAAATTTGATACTTCATGTTTCAAGGCATCGGCGTTCCAAATTTGCATCGCCCGTCGGCTCTCCGGGCCATATTTTGTCTGGTGGTCTAAAAAATGCATTCTTTGGGCGCAAAAATCTCATTTGATATCTAAATACCTGCTCGATAACCCGATCGGACAAATCCTAAGGCTGTTATTGGAGAAAAATCGTTCACGAAATTAACAAAAACGAAATTTGTTGCAGTTTTATCGTGATCACGTCGTGTTTGATATCGTTTTCTACGTATTGTTTGTACACGGGGCCGAATAGAATAATTCTCGTCGTTCCGTTGTAGTTGGGTCATGTGTGTTATCGTTTACTCGTATTTGATCGAACGGGATGGGTCTCGCGGGTGTGTGTAATAATTTAGGGCTTTTTTTTCTGTCGCGTAAATATCTGAAGTAAAGAGAAAAATGTTCTTTAACCGATTAGACAACGTTCCTTCATACTTGCTAGAACGTATAAAAATTCACGTTTGACTATCGACCAAGTTAATTTTCTCTAAAATATCTGGTTTGACGCACCGCACAGCTTTCCCCAGCCTCTGTATATTCTGTGATTTTCGTGCGTTTAATTACTGTCTATTTTTCACTCAGTTCATTTGTTTTCGTGGAAAGCGGTAGCGCCTAAATTAATTTAAGGAATTTATTGAGGTGCTCATACTTATACCACGACCAATGTTAAGCACAAGGAATTTACGAAACTCGACTTTTAACAGAAGGATTGTGTTTGCTGTAGTGTAATTATCGGGTAAAAACTGTGATAAATGGCTATCAGTGGTGGTGGTTTGAATTCCAGAATTTCAGAGATTGCACCAAATTATTTTATGAGCGTTATTAAACCCCATCGCATTCCTGATTGTTCGGAGCATTATATCTCTCACCGGATTTTAAAATAAAAAATGTGTACCAAAATCGAATTTCGTCTACGCTTTTTATAATTGATTAAGCTACTCTCATCACTATCCCAATAAAGAAAATTTGATGGCGCTGTCTTGCTATTTGGAACTATTCATGCAAAAAAAGTTGAGCCGTCTTTGAGGAGGAAAATGTGATGTTTTGACACTATGAACAGTTTTGAACTAATTTTGCCGTTTTATGGTGATTTATATTAAAGTTGAAGCGATTTGGTTCCGTCGTTTCCCCTCAATCGCGCTCACACGCCAACCCTCTGAGACCATTTTCACACTCGAAAGCAGTTGAAATGTAACCAACCGAAGGAAACTATCATTTTTTCAATCAATTACACTACCGTCTTTCCTGCTGCACTGGGCTAATGAAAGTAAAAATTGTTACATTCAGATAGGTAAAAGACGTCAGATTCGCTGACGAGTATCTCGAGCGGTGACGCGAAATCGGTCCGTGTGGAAGAAGGAAAAAAAAAACCAGGGTGTTACCGTATCCTCATTCTTGAAAATCACCTTGAAAAGTCATAATCAATTTTACGACGACTGTGACAATGAACATCCTTGAGCCATATACATCGCAACTACTGTCATGTTAAGATGAGCTCACTTCCAACACTTGACGAAACCCTCCTTCCCCGTTACTGTGCTAAGAGACGAGGAAAGACGTGTATCGTGAGATTCCTTTCGTGATCAGTGACAAGGATATTTGGCTTTTATTCTCGACTCATTTCTTCCTCCTCTAAATTACAGACTCCTTCAACGTGAATCATTTCGGGAGTTCACTTCTCAGACAGGTTTCAGAATTTAGCGTCACGTTCTTACCGACGTTATGGATTCAAAATGACAATGACATGTTAAACAAATTCGAAAGCAAATGAGAAATCTCGATAAAAGTGGCTGTAGCATTATCATTTTTGTACCCTCGATGAAGAAGGTTGGATTTACTCTAATTAATTATTACATCTCTAAAGAGAAAACTATTCGACACGGGTTTTTAACCGTCTGTCGGTAGCATCATCGAGTAAACAAAATTGTAACGGAGATGAAACAAACTACAAAATTAAAAATTAAATTCGTGGACGAACTTCGATCTGTAACACGCAACAATAAGTCCCTAACTGAAGCGATAAATGCGCTGAACCATTTTCGAAAGCGTTAATTAGTTGAATGAATGAAATCCCACTATTGTATATGTACTTCGAAGTGAGATTCCAAAGGAGTCAGATAAAAGCTAAAAAATATCTGAAGCAAGGCGTTCAACTCTCTTCAACCCATTGATGATGCCAGTGCAGTATACTCGTTCAACGCCTTTTTCTGAGACGCTTGAACTGAAAAAAAACTTGGTAGCTGACTGAACTTTGTGAGTTTTCACAATAAGTCTTTTCATGCAGCATTCCATTTCTACAGAGTGATCCTATGCTTACGATCGTAGTACCTAAATACGTGCCATAAGTACTCTTTATTACTTTCCGCTACTACAAAGGGAAAGGAATGTATAGTAATGGTTTCAACAACAAAATTTATGGTTTCTTCAGATCTTAACGTTTTGAGGCCTACTGAGTCTAAAAAACCTAATTTCGGCGCGTGGTCCGTGTGTGTGTGTGTGCCTGTATGTCGATTTGCGGGAGAACGGCTGATCCGATTGAGCTGGTTCTTTTTTTGTAGACACCAAAATAAGGTTATGGGCGATTTCGGCAGAGGGAAAGAGGGGGTAGGGGAAGAAAATGTACCAAAAACTAGGGTTTTTCGCATTTTTCTCAAAAACGGCTATAACGATTTTTATTAAACTTTCAAATTATTTTCGAATAATCAATACCTAACTTTTCTTCTCCATACATATCTCCATGAAAATACGGTGAACGTACATATAGGCCTATGAAGCAAAAATAGGTTTTTTACGCTTTTTGGCCAAACGGCTTCAGCGATTTTCACCAAACTCTCAGGATGTTTTTGAATAGTTGATACCTATATATTATTCTGAATAAATGTTCCTCTGAAAATGCATCGAGCAGAGATAAAAATGAAAATATATAGAAAATAACGTTTTTTCGAACATTTCGGTAAATTCTGGGGTAACTGTTGCACCAGATGTGATCAATCTTACAGAGTGTCTTTTGGTCACCCATACCCACATTTTGCTCTCCATAATTATTTCTGTATATATGTTGATCGGAGATAGAAGCCAAATTAATTCAGAAAAGGATATTTGTCGAATATTAATTTATCGGTATTCCACTTTTCTCAAAAACGGCACTAACGATTTCGATCAAACTTACGGAGTACTCTCAGCTAACTAGTCTTTACATTTTGTTCTCCATAAATGTTTCAGTAGAAATGCGTTGAACGAAGATATAGCGCCCGCATATGTAGGTGGTATATGTTACTCTGAAAGCCCACTGAACCGAGCTAACAAAACCACCACCGACGTGCGCGGGAAATGCATTTTTAAATATTTCTACAATTTGTCGAGTAACCACATTATTGAAGCTGGGTAGTGTTTCCTGACAAACTACGAGTACACCCATATTTTGTTCGCCTCGACTACTTCTGTATTCTGTACCAATGTATAATTCTATATTTCTGTATCTGTCCGTTGAACGGAGATGTAAGTAGCTCGGAAAATTAGATTTGTCGAACATTAAATTATGACAGATGTATTCATTAGAGCCGACATTTGTATGAGGATAATTATTCGCAATTCCTCCTGATTCAAAAACTCTTTCTTGAAGCAGACAGTCAGACAAATGTGCACAATTTAGTCCACTGGAGAAGAAGTTTTAACCAGTCACGGTGAAAGAGCTAAAAACGTATAAAAATGATCTCTTTTCACAGATAAATGTGTATCGTGAGTAAGACATTACAAGTGCGTTATGTCATTAACGGAGACGTTATTGAAAAATAATTCCGACTAGACTGCCGCGTGAGGGAAATTAGAACGCGAGAACGCTTTCATCATGAATTCTATGATGCAACGAAATTTGACCAAGCTGCAAACTTCGAAATAACTAAATCTAAGGTGGACATCGCCAGTAGAGCTCGCGGGGATCCGTTGGGTCACGACTGGAGAACGTTTGGCTGCGTGTAAATTCCCCGCGATAGGGCTCATCTTTTCAACCCAGTTTCGCCTCATCAACGAGGTCGGTGCCGCAATTCTAAACCGCCGCTAAATGCTCCCGCGGTCTCTTGAAGGTCATTCCTGAGGGCGCTTCACTGTTAATAGCTCGTCAAAACTCATCCTGCGAACATCCCTGATCGATAGGAAGGCCCTCAAAAGGCTTTACATCATCATCTCGTCCAAATCTACGAGTTTAGCAACGCGATCGTTCAACTGAAACCGCTGTCTCATATCAACACCCACGAAATTATGAACCGAACCTTCGGAGAAACTGTAAAGACCGCGTCGGAAGAAGAATCCTGATAAATAAATTCTGCAGCTGCGCGTGCGTTTAGCCATTTTTATCACTTCAGCAATTCGTGAAAGCTGTGTGAACTTGAGAGAACGTAGATCAACCTCATACGTACAGCCTGGTAGCGGAATGACTAAAATTTGCTGAAAGGAACACTTCTCAAGAAACTCCAAAAATGATCTACACTCAGCGCTTCATTAAACAAAACGCAGCATTTCTCAAGTCGAAACCAAATTCAGTTTATTAAATAGCGGGATATAAAGGAGTTTGTGATGATTCGTCAGCAGGAAAAGCCGACATTGTTTTTGACGCTCATCTTGAAGCTCTAAGCCGTTGAAACAACCCACTTACACCTAACCCCTTGGAAACAATGAATAGCTTTCAACGACGTGAACCAGTAAATCAAGATCACGTTACCCGAGTGCTGCTTTGGTCCAACAAGTTCTTAATTTACGTAAAATTACGAAGAAGGAAGGATTATTATGCAATCGGTTGAAAAAAATGTTTTGTTCGTGTCTAGTGAGCCCAAAATATCGCATTATTCAGCTTGTAGATCAACATAGGACCGAATTAACGTCAATTATGGGTTGTAACAGAAACAGTAACAGATTTAACTCGTTACTGATGATGAATTACTGGATCATTTAGTCGAAATAGGCTATTTTATGATGAATTCTTTTTTTTTTTAAATAACGATGTGCACAAATTTTGTGAATTTTGCGTTTTCTCGATGTCTTATAAATACTCGTATGTCGAATTGTACCACGGTTGATTCCGTTTGTCCTTTAAGAGCTGAGGGCGATGACTTGGTTTGTGCCTTAAGTTTCACTGAAACGATAATTTAAGATTCGAGGAGTTACGTTTCCCATCGGAGTTATCGCTCAAAGTAAAGTGAGTTGTAAGAAAGAGAAGCAACGCAACTGGATGGTTTGTAGTGGCGATAGCGTGCTCTTCGTGCTTGATAATTTTCAAACGATCATTGGCTTCAAATGAAGCGGAAGCCTCGATGTTCTAAGTTTTACTATCTGTTTCCTTTAAATTTGAAACCCTCGGTGGGTTGTTCGTTCTGAGTCTGAGATAGCCCGCTCTTATTATAAAAGAACTTCATTCAACTTTTCATTCGTTGTCATTACGCCTACAATGAAGGTAAGTCGACATCATTCATAGTTTTGCGTCCCAAATTATTAACGTCATAACTATCGATATGATTCTGACAGTTAATTCTAATTAACACAACATTCATTGCTGTCATTAACATTCTGAAGTTGACGTTCGGCTCGCGAATCGAGAGGTCAAAATTATGTTATGAAAATTAATTAATTAAAAACTATCTCCGCTATTTTTACTTTACTTTGATCTACAAAATGAGAAGGGTAGCTATTTGACCCGTCAACCAAACGTTAAGTTTTCGTCAGGTATTTACGTTCCCACGGTTATTCAGTCCGAAAAACGAAATTTGAAAAAACGAGGGTCAATTTGAGATTTGATTCTGTCTTTGGCCTGCAGGTCAATGTGGAACGCCAAAATAATCTTACGAGCAAAGTAGGTCCAAAACTAATTTTTAGTTAATCTCCAAAACGCCAATTACGACCTTGAATACTTTTTCTGACAGTTCCTGAGAAGTGAAAAGTAATTTTACATTAAATGCATGACATCAACACAACTAAAACCCTCCACTCATAAATATCGCACATATGCGCATCTGTGTTGAAATTCGGGAATTCCAAATATTGTCAACACTTTGACTAACTTTTTCACATAGTTTTCCCTCTAATTTCAGTAAACACGAATTTACCTGAGAAAAAAGAAATCGTATTGACAGCCCCATAAAATATCTAAGCACTGATTACTCAATAAAGGCCGTGCCCTGAGTAGGGACAACTCAATATATTTCAAAACATTAATCACAACCAGTTTTGTGCAGAAAGTTCAACCAGTTTCGTATTAACTGAGCGAAAAATAATTTAATATAAAATTGCAGTGATGGAGCGAAGACAATGTTGAAGGAGTTTTGAGGGGTTCGGAGGAGCTGCTAACTCTGGATGGATTAACTCAAAAAGACTTTCTACTTTTTTTTCAGTTAATGTTAATGTGGAGGCAGGTTAATTGATTAAATTGACGCACGCCGATGTTATGGAATCTCTCTCAAATCTTTTTCTATAGTTAACTTTCCGATGTATCTCATTTTCACTTCCAGCTGTCAGAGTAGCATTTAGGGATATCAACATACAGTTATTGACTATCTAAAGACATCGTATAAGTTTGACGTGAATCGTTTAAACCGTTTCTTAAAGAAGTACTAAAAAACCTCTTTTCGCTACAGTATCCCTGAACAGGTTTTTGTCTGGCGAGTGGAGTACTAGGTGAGCGCTATGGCTTTACTGTGCCTGCTGATCCAGACGTCCGCTTCGATTCCACTAACATTATCCATTCAGTTGCCTCCGAAACGAGTGTTGGCATTGGCGAACATCGTCGGTTGCTTTGAAGCAGAAAGCGTTCACTTCCGGGTGTTAAAAATTTCGTCAGAAGCCCATTGTTCAAATGTGTGTTTTTCCACCGGTAAAATAATGCAAGCTTCCGAATGAGTTTATTTTGTAGACTGTTCTCACATTCTTACGTCTTATTGAAATCCGAAGTAAATCGTAACTGTTTAAGTAGTAGGTTTCAATTTAAGAATAAGAAGTAATTTAATTGAAATACCTCTATTTTCGTACAATACGAAATCACTCGGCGTTCGAACAAAAATTATTTATTCGTTTTTTTTCTCGCAGTAACTTTACCTTCATTTATTTCATTCCCAGTCGTATCCATTGACACTCCCCTGATTAACGACTTTAAGACCCTGTAACTTGTATTCACATTCCACCGTGCACAGTTGTAATCACGCTTCCCAATTCGAAAAGTTTTACTGTGATCTCGTGCTAACGTAATAGCAACCTTAGCAGAGCTGTTATTTATATTATTTAATAGTGTCTTTTGGCAGTGTGTTTAGTCAGTTTTTTTAATCATGCCTGGCAGCCAAAGAAAAGTTGGGTATCTCCTGCTTGAACTTAATACTTTTGTTTGAGCCAAAAAACCAACTGCTTCTTATCAAGCCGTCGAGATCTAAGTACATACCTTTCTACGGCACTGAGATTATCAGCTATTCCAGAGACAATTGTTCATTTTGCAGTCAACGTACTGCATGTCTTAGGTCACGTTGGTCATTTGACGGCAAACCCCCTCTTGTCTTCTTGATAATCAAATCTCTGTGATGTTCTGAATAACAAGCAACAGAGGAACTGAGCGACATATACAGGTACTAGCTGTGCCCGCGACTTCGTTCGCATGGTTGCCGGAAACACTATCGCGATTATCTTTTGATTGCTCACGTTGATTTTTGTTATTATGATCGTGAATAATTAATTTTAAAAATAATGTATTTTAAAGTACTTCAATGTAAGTCATGTTTTTAGTTTTATTTTCTTGTGGTAGAAGAACATACTGATTTTCCCTGCAACCCGATCTTTACAACGCAACGTATATTGGCCGTGTGAAAAGCAGTCTTGACGTAAATCGATTCCTACGTGTTTAAATGTTTGCCCCTGTGATTTATTAGTTGTACGGCAAAAGATAACTTAATAGGAAATAGAGTTCTTTCAAAATTAAAAGGTAAATCATTTGGAATCATTGGGCTGCGAGGTATAAACACTGTTGCAACGATTACGTTATTGTGAAGCAATTTTACTTGAAGTCGCGTCCCGTTGCATAAATTTGGTGGTTTAAGATTTCTGAGTAAAATTATCGCAGCACCTATTTTTAACTTATATAGCCCATCGCCTTCTTCGACAAATAATATTATCACGAGTAAATCTTAAGAGATAGACATATACTGTCACGGACTTAATTATTAAAAAGGAGTAATTCTTTCATACATATTTTTTGAGTAACTTGAACCGTTTATGCAGCACACGCAACGAAAGTCCTCAAATGTGAATAATTTTCCCCGTTTTTGCAACATTTCTCACTGACGCTTCTCTCCTATTTGTGGAAGCGTAATGTTATATAGCCTAAAGCCTTTATTGATGGACTATCCAACAAGAAAATAATTTTTCAAATCGGGCCAGAAGTTTATAAGATTAGCGCGTTTAAACAAACTCTTCCGCTTTATAATATTAGTATAGATAATATATACAAGTCTCTGAATAGTAGAACAGGTGTGAGTAAGGGCGTGAGGTGAGTCAGAGCATCTGAGAAGTGCGGTTAGAGGGAAGAAGGTGATAGGAAAACATACTGAACGATTGAGAAAACTCGTACGTGCATGTAGCCCCCGAAAATATTATTTTTGTGATCCGCTGAGAATATTGGAAGAAAGAATTTGAATGACAGGATTTTCCAGAGTCAAGTAAAACGACTAGTGAAAACTCAGCGATCAGAGCAGCTCTATCTTTAAAACTCCGTTCTGCTTGGTGAAGGCGACCTTGCTCATAGTAAAGGAGAATAAGACAGTGTTGGTTTACTACGGGTCGACTACTTTTGCCGTTTAATTTTTGGTTTCTTCAGATAAATCATAGACATCAGTTCTGTGGAATTCAACTGTGAAAAAAGCGTATTTTAAATTCCATTTCGTTTTGCTTCTTTTCTTTTATTTATTCGCATGTTAGAATCATAATGACCCATGGTACATAAAATTTTTGTTTGCTTTCAGCACCCCCTGCTGATTGTGCTGTATTTTGTTCTTCTGAATGAACTATCGTTCGGACAGACATACGTCAGATCATTTCCGAACGTAGATTGGTCGTGCCCGTGCGATACCACATCGTATTTTCTTTATTCTCCTCAAATTTCTGAGTCATCTTTTCTAATTGACCAGTGCTGCACAGGGCAATTCCCCCCATCACCTGTGACCAGTCGAATCGTGAAGGCTGGTCGGATGGAAGTACAAAATCCCACGATGGCCCTACGAGAGTCAACCTCAACTATGCAGTCACCTTTTAACTTACTACCAGACAATTTACGATCATCGCACAACTTTTTTGGGAAGCACACAAAACCTGTTTCGCATCATGTGAAGAAACGCAACCCAATGCTCCGTAGTGCCTCCAAAAGTCCGAATCCCCTCGATTCGGACGCCGAATTTTTAACTGACTTTTTTGAACTGGGTTCGAGGGAAGTTAATTCGAACGTGCCTACGCGTCGATTTCGAAAAGCAGAAGGTATTGCGGGTCAAAAGCGAGCAAATAAACGGCCATCCACAGTCCCTCGTTCGTTCTTGAGGAGAAATAACTGGAATCCAATGCTGACTATGAGAGACGTTGATGGCTCCGAAGGTCTTATTTCTCTTGACGCGGACGCCGAATTTTTACCCAAGTTCTTGGAACTTTATTCGAGCGAAATGATTTCCGATGTACCTACTCTCCGTTCCCAGAATAAGAACGGTCTGTTAGGTAGGAAGCAAGCTAAAGCGCTACCATACACTGTCCCTGATTCTCTCCATTGGGAGAATGACTGGAATCCAAAAGTGAGAAAAGGAAATGAAAGCCTAACTTCCCAAGAAGCGTATCTCGAAATCTTGCGTGGCTTATCAGAACTTGATTTGAACGACGTAAACGTAAGTAAGCGCCTATTCCAAATTAGTGAAGCTACTTTGGGTCCAATGCTAACTAGACCACCAACACCTACTTGGCCCTCTCTTCATAACGGGAGGGATCTCTGGAACCTGAGCGATGAAAATGGCAACGAAAATCCAACTTTCAACGAGGCAGATGACGAATTTTCACCTGCCTCCTCGAAACACGATTCGAAGGAAATAAATTCCAAGCAACCGAAGCGCTGGCCTGAAAATGAAGAAGCTGTTTCGAGTTCAAAGCAAGCTAAAACACGGCCATTTACGAACTATAATTCTCTTCCTGGGTCGAATAGCTGGAATCCAACACCGACAACGAAGAACGAAGGTGGCTTCAAAAGTCCAGTTACTTTTGGTTCAGATCCTACAATTTTATATGATTTGTTGCATCGTGTGCTCAGGGAAACGGATACGAATGCCAATTTCTAAGCTAAAACGCTATGTCCAGTCAAGAGTGAATTGAAATAAAGCATACACAACAACTACATATACAGTTGTACAAAAATAAAGGTTTTTGAAAATTGTTGATCGTTTTTGGTTTCTTGTGAACTCAATGCACCCGTCCATGATCCTACGCCGTATTTCGTTAATTACACGGAAGGGCCCAATCTCCCCGTGGCCTAAAATGTGTTCCATTTCTTCCAGATGCCCTTACAGTGGCCCTCTGGTCTGCCGAGTGCGGCATTCAGCAGCTTTCCCATCGTAAAGTTCGCTCTTATGTCACCAGCGTTCTCAAAAAACCAGAGTCGTAGCGCATTAACCTGTTTGTACTATGAAGGCTTAACAATGGTAATGGCGCCCGGCCTAACACAGTCAAAACTCTTCATCCAACTCTCCAGAGAGAGGGCCAAGGTGGTGCTTGCACTGGGGAAGAGGCAGCATCCAACATCCAGCATCCACCTTGAAAAAAAAACTAAAAAAAAAAAAACTATGGTAATGTGTGTCTTTTTAATTCAGATTTTTCGCAGGATTTCCAATATAATTCCAGAACTCCGGACCCAGGCCTCCCTCCCTCCCTCCTGCCGCTGACTCTGGCAAAAATGACCAGTGTTTCCAATGAGAGCCAGGCAGTACATCCCCCCCCCCCCCAAACCACTGCTCTTCCTGGAGCGAACGACTTCAACGAACGGACTTTTGGTTATTATTCATTCTGAATAATTTCTTAATTAATTCTTAATTAATTAATAATTAATTCTGAAAAATTTTTTACAACCCCCCCTCAAAATTTAATACTTAACGTTTTAAGACATGGAGATTCCAAATTTGCAATGTCCGTCCACCGTCCCCTGTTTTGTGCCTTTAACATGGTCTAAAAAATTCGTTCTTTCACACAAAAATCCCATTTGGTATCTAGTTGTGCCTGCCACCTTGGCAATCCGATCGGACGAAGCCCATGGTTGTTATGGGCAAAAAATGGTTAAAAAAATTAACGAAACGCAGTATAATGAGGGAACTACAGCGGAAGTCAACGTTTCGTCGTTAGTACTTCCTCCCTCCATCCCATCATATCAAACTCAATCACCCACCCCCACGACTCGCAATGCCTTCCCGACTCTTTTTGCCCGACGGGGCGCCAAGGCCACTTCCTCCGCTAACCCCTCCATCGGATCATAAACGCCTACAGACGTTTACGGGCGCCTGGCGCCGGGGGAATATTTAGTTCCCGTAGTTCCATTGTAGTCAGGTCATGTTTCGTATCGTTTACTAGTATTCGATGCTGAATTGAATGGGATGGGACTCAGAGCAGTAATACTAGGTCAAGCTGTTCATGAGAATAATAAACCATTGTGTAATAATTTGCAGGGTTAACGAAACGCAGTATAATCGCTAATAATCCGTGTTACATATCGTTTTCAAGGCCCGCTCGACTCGCAACGCCCTTTGGACTCGCAACGTCCTGCCAATTGCTGAGTGAGGGTTCGCTGGGAGCCCCTGTCCCAATTTCCCCGACTGTTTTTGCCTGACGACGGGGCGGAGGAAGGTTAAGGCCACTTCCTCCGCACACCCCTCCATCGGATCATAAATGCCTACAGACGTTAACGGGCGCCTGGCGCCGGGGGAATATTTAGTTTCCGTAGATCCATTGTAGTCAGGTCATGTGTTGTATGGTTTACTAGTATTCGATGCTGAATTGAATGGGATGGGTCTCGGAGCAGTAATACTAGGTCAAGCTGTTCATGAGAATAATAAACCATTGTGTAATAATTTTCAGGGTTTTTTTTAGTTCGTGATTATTTGAAATCTCAAAAATAAGGTTGTGAGCAAATACCGTCGACTGGGAGGAGGGAGTGGTAGCAAAGTTCGTTTTTTGAGAGTTGAGCGAATCCCCGAAAACTCCGATCGAGATTTCACCTGATCCAGGAGCAGTGGCTAACGAAGAGGGGCAACCGCCTCACTTTCATTGGAGGCACTACAGTGATCGTAGTCTAGTGGTTACTGATGAAGATTCACAATCCGACAAAAGTTGGGCATAGGATCGAAGCTCGTGATCGCTGTAATTTTTGAATGAGTCAGAGGCTATGCAAACCCCTCGTAACACTGGAATGCCCATAATAACCGTCCAAGGTTTTGAAATGAAGCATATTAAAGAAGGGGAAACGGAGCAAATTCGGCCGATGAATCGTGCGGTTAGCCACAATCTAAATAAGTAATGGTAAAAATTCAGGAGAACTAAAAATAAATTGCGGCTTGCAACTCCAAATCAACTTTTTGTATAACAAATAGCTCTTTTCCCCTCGTGTATTCATGTACGAATGCAGCTGGACAAGTTCGAATTAAGCGATCCACGAATTAACCATTCAAGCACTCACGAGAGCAACTACATTTGTAACGATAGGCTCATTGATGTAACTGCAGTTAATTGTGCATAATAATATAAAGTTCAGTGTTCATGGAATCGATCGCATAACTATCATACGTCAGTGGCCTCACACGTCCGTTATATCGTCTTCAACCCTGCCCCGTTGAATAATTTTTTGCGGTTACCGTCTGATCTGAATTCCGTTCGCTACGATCTTGACCCATCCTAACGACCAGCCAATGGGCCTCACAACGTTTCCCGGCCTCACGTCTCACGAATCAGTGCAATTTCAAACTACTTTGCTAGATCGAAAAAACGGCAGTGGGTCGTAAAAGCGGCCGTGATGAGCACAAACTGAAACCATTTATGATACTTTTTCGTTACAAAACGTCTAGTTTCTCAAGCATTGTGGTAAAGGTCGCTCGACAGAGTTTATCCTTTTGAAAGAGTTTGGGTGAATTTAAATCGTAACCGTGAGATTATTTTTCCTGAACTGTAAACCAAATATATATTAACTTAGCAACATGAAATCAACGAGTTGCATCACAAAAATTTGCCAGTTCGCCATTGAGAATGGTATTGCATTCCGTAGTCAGAACGCAAATATTATTGGGGAAAAAAACCATGGACGACAGAATTTTAAAGCTTCTCCCCCACAATCATAATTTAAAAACCTAATCAGTTGGGAAATCCACCTAAAATGTACCTTGTAGTACTCATTTCAGCTCCGCCAGAGTTGGTAAACGCAGATTGTTTGAAAATTCCGTAAAAGGGGAATATTGATGGGGACCAAATTGTTGTTAAAACTGAACCAAAACACCTGAATAATAAACCCACGTTTTCGGTCATAACATTTTTTTATTACCCCCCCCCCCACCGTTAAAATGTGGTACTGTATGTTTCAAGGCATTTTGATTCCAAATCTGCTGTCTTAGGGAGGGGGGGGGGAGAGAGAAATTCGTTCTTTACCACAAAAATCCCATTTGGTATCTAATTGTGGCCGCCTGCTCCGCAATCCGATTGGACGAAGCCCACGATTGTTATGGGCAAAGAATTAACAAAAACGCAATTTTGGGAGGTTTACCACAATTGCGCCGTGTTTGGTATCATTTTCTTGGTGTTTTAGATGATGGGTCGAATGGAACGAGCCACAGAGGTATACGACTGCATCTAGAACGAAAACGGTAAAATGACAATAAATATAGTGCGCCAAAGAACAGAGCACAATACAGCGAAAGTAATCGTTCACACTCTCTCTCTCATTTCCGTCCAATCTCCCGTCAGCTCGACTTGTCACGTTGTGCCAGTTGCCTACAGGCGCCAACTGGCATCTGGAATATGTAATTCTCGACGTTCCATTGTAGTCGGGTCATGTTTCATATCGTTTACTGGTATTTTTCGATGCTGAATCGAATGGGATGGGTCTCAGAGGTGTGAGACTACATTGAGCTGTGCAGGAGAATGATAAACCATTTTGTAATCATTCGCAGCGTTTTTTTCTTCAGTCAATAAGTACTGGAATCAATGAGTTGAATACTTACCAATTTATAAGATAACGTGATCACAGAGCAATAACGTGTATAACCAAGTTAATTTCTACTATTCTATATATGAGTCATTCTGAAATGATGTTTTGTTTGAACACTCCATAATTATGAAATTCGACTTAATAGTTGGCGTGGGATACAGTTTAATATACAAGGACGAATTTCTTGTTGGTGAAAAAACAAAAAATTCTCATCTCCCCAAACGCCTTTTATTCGGCTGAGGTAGCAAAGTCGTTTCGTATTTTCGATTTTCTACTTTTATAAGTGACAGTTGAAATTTGTGCAGAACATTAAAACCGATTTGAAAAGCCCTAAAACATGTCTCCGGCCCTCTCTACTCCTGGCCCGCTACAGCAGAAATATTTCTAACGTTCAAATTCAACAAATTCGCGTAAAATATTGATATAATGGGAATTGTATAAGTCTGATAAGCGTACGAATGCTACCTTTACCAGCTCCCATTCATCTAATTTACAAATTTACTTCAATTAAGAGGTTTAGGTTTAGATTCATGCGTATTAAAAGTCTTCTGATATATTGCGCAGCATGTAGTTCGTTATGGAATGGGGACAGTTTAGTCGGCACGACAGGATCTTCACGGTTTGGACATTGACGTACAGTTGCAGTCTCCCAAATGGCGTTTGAAACGTAAAGGTCTAAAGAAAATTAAAAACAAATGTGCGAGTGCGAGCCATCACACATCTTTCCTAAGCCCCACGTACATTCAGCGGTTACCGTGGCTTTAGCTACTCCCAACTATTTTTCAATGATTTCGTTTGAACATAACTCAAGTTTTACGTAGAATGAAGTAGCGCTTAGAGCTCCGAAATTTATTGAGTCGTTCCCACTCACGCCAACACCATTATTGTGCTAAGATTCACATAAGATCCATTACACTATCAACACGATTTTTTCGAGAAGTATTGTATTCAGTGTTTTGGGTTACAGACTGTACAAAATGCAAGAAAGTGAAACAGTGGTGGTTGGGATTCCTGAACTGTAGGGTTGCGCTTATCTCATAAGCGTTTTTAAACTCTGTAATGGTTTGCGGCGGACTGCCGCCACCCATGCAGTTCGCCGCTGCGCTGTGTGAAGTGAGGTAGACAAATAGGTCATTAGACAATAAAGGGACAATGGGGAAAATGAAACACCAAGCTCTGATCGCTTACCTTACTTCACACAATATAAAGGGACGTTTAAGAACTGATTCACTGGCTTAGGAAAAGGGGACGATTCGTCTGGGAAGTCAGTAGCCATTCTGAAACTAAAATGCGGCTCCACCGATAATATAAACAGCGGCGAACTACACAGGTGGCGGCAACAGTGTTGCCGCCTTTGGCAGTTCGCTGCAAACCATTACAACTTTTATCCGATAGATTGTTTATTGAACTACCACTAGAATTGTTCTGAGGATTAAGTACCATATGAGCGAGATTTAGAAAGAAACAAACTACGCTAAAATCGAGTTTATTCGACATTTTTGATAGTTTATTGTGTTGCTCTCGTCATTTTCTCACAAAGTAAAATTCTATGGTATTGTCGTGATATTTAGATCAGTCCACGCAAAAAACTTCATTAAAACCGTTAGAGCAGTTTTTGAGAAAAAAAAATCGTCTGTTTTGTCACCACGACATAGATAGTTTTGTTACGATTCTGCTCACACCCTTATTTTGGCATTCCGGGTGATCTGTAGAATACATATGAAGTGTGTTGCCTCTCTCCAGCGCGTTCATACACACACAAATTATTTAAGACTATTCGATGTTTTTCGAATTTATGATAACTTAAAAAGTAGAGATCTGAAGAGAACTTGAAAATTCGGCCGATTACTTAACTTTCCGTTTAAGTAGGCTTAGGTACTTAGGAAAGGAAATAAAAATAAAAAAATTCAGGCGGTTACATAACTTTTTCCTCAACTTTGCAGGGCTGAAGAAAGTGAATCTGTCAACAAAAATTCGCCCATCGCCCAGCCCGTTTTTTGTTTCACCGATCAGGCGCACAGTTACACTTATAAGTACATCATAAGATTCGTTTCGGTAGAGGATATTGATCTAAACCGAGGTCAACAACGCCCCAACGAAACGTGACTTAGCCAACTCGAGTGGAAGGCAACAGGAGTGGAATTAATCGTGATCCGTCAAACACCTGCGGATCGACCGCCTCCGTCAAATCCAGTTAAGCCTCTCTTACTTTATGACTCCATCATGAATGAAACACTTTTCGGTAGTGTAGAATTGAAACGATTTGCGAAACGATGATCTGAATTGTGCAAAAGATGTTTTTATAACGTCAATTGAGCTTTTGCGTGTTGAACATTCCCATTAGAAGTCTCAAAATACAGATTTGATTCCGGACGTTCCTTGAAAAAAATCAATAATTGCAATATAGTTCATTTTCAAATACGACGATTCACATTTTGGTAGCTATATATAGTTGATTGATTGATTACCAGGTATTCAAATGGCCCATTACCAATTTGACGAGTAAAGTTCTCTCTTTCACCGTTCTTTAAAAAACCTAACTTTCACATTCACAGCCTAAAACGGCGAGCGATACATTTCTTGGGCATCATGATCATTAAAACGGCATTACCGTAAAACAGTAACAATCACGAAATTCACTCTACGTTTTTGCGTTGCTTCTCCAACACCCATTTAAACATTTTCTTACGCCCCTCAAGAAATTTGCCAAAACCTCCACAATCCTTCTCATTACGTAGTCTGGTTGCGGAGGTTGTAGTCCTGGGAAAGGAATCTGGATGAAGAGAGTTGTAATAAAAAGGGGAGAGAGCGAGTAAGACAGATAGACCGAATGATCTCTTAATGTTTTAGGGTGCCATTCTGAATCTGAATAATCTCTTCGTTTGTAAGTACCGTTATAAAAATGATTGAGGCAAAGCTGAGATGTGATACCTGATAAGACAATTACTGTCATTCTAGCAACTGACCCAGTTTGTTGGTTTATTATTCATTCTGAATAATAACCCTATGCTTTCGGTCACGAAAAATATTTTACAACCCCCTCTCAAAATTTGATACTTTACGTTTCAAGACATGGAGATTCCAAATTTGCAATGCCATCCGCCGTCCCCCGTCCACCATCCCCCATCCGGGCCGTTTTGTACCTTTAACGTGGTCGAAAAAATTCGTTCTTTCGCACAAAAACCCTATTTGGTATCTAGTAGTGCCCGCCATCTCGGCAATCCGATCGGACGAAGCCCATGGTTGTTATGGACAAAAAGATGGTTAAAAAAATTAACGAAACGCAGTATAATCGCAAATAAGCCGTGTTTCGTATCGTTTTCAAGGCCCGATCGACTCACAACGCCCTTTGGACTCGCAACGTCCTGCCAATTGACGAGCGAGGGTTCGCTCGAAGCCCCTGTCCCAATTTCCCCGACTCTTTTTGCCCGACAGGGCGGAGGAAGGTTAAGGCTACTTCTTCCTCCGCACACCCCTCCATCGGATCATAAATGCCTACAGACGTTTACGGGCGCCTGGCGCCGGGGGAATATTTAGTTTCCGTGGTTCCATTGTAGTCAGGTCATGTTTCGTATGGTTTACTAGTATTTGATGCCGAATCAAATGGGATGGGTCTCGGAGCAGTAATACTAGGTCAAGCAGTTCATGAGAATAATAAACCATTGTGTAATAATTTGCAGGGTTTTTTCATTCAGTTAATGTAAGTTCAGTGGAATATTGCTACCATTGTAACATGGAAACTATTAGTGCTTAGATATCTGTGGCTCATTTGGTTTGCCTCTACCTATACCACGACCATCATGAGCCGTCGTACCACGTGGGAGGGAATAAGGAAAATATTTACTGCGTAACTACATACAACCGTCCGCGACCTCCGACGACCTGCTAAGTATACGCATTTCTACGGATACGTTCATTCTTTGAAACCATGTGGGAACTAGCTACCTGAAAGCTCCCGTTAGTTTGTGAAAAAATTATGAAACCAACTATTTAATATTAGCCGCTTTATCTTAGCGTATAGGTACGTTCAACCGATAGTTAATGAAACCAAATGTGGGTATAGGTCGTTAAGACCTATCAGGTTGGTCAAATTCAGTTATGAACAGTCATTACGGAAATGTCAGCATAGTTCACATATACACAGATTTCCGATGCATTTGTAGTAGCTATTTCTTTTCAGCCGGTTGCCACAGGAACATCTATCAAAAACAGTATGGACTTTGCGCAACGTTAACACCGACCGAGATTTGGCGGTGCTCTATAATGAGAGCAGTGAGCTGTGGAGGCACAGCCTGACAACTTAATAATCTACGACCAAACACACCAGATCGGCTAATCAAGGGATGATCGCTCACTAGTTTTAAATGTGTAGAAGACCCCAACCAGCTCCATTTCCTTTATTTATGAACAGAAGATGGACGATAAGTGTGATCGCTACGTACAATTATGCGCGGAAATAAGAGGAGTTCCACAATTCTCAATGTGAAATGTATGGCTATTAAAACTTGGACCAGATGACTGATGAAAAGACAATCTTAACATTTATGACCACATACATTTTTTGGAGCTATGTAGCAGATATTGTGGCATGCGATATTGTGCAGCGTTATCCAATAGGCTGTCTGATAGAAAAATGTGGGAACTTGTTGCCACATCTCCCTTTGCCATATCAGTCCCGTACAAATCAGTTGTGGTTAAGCAAATTACACAAACAATAATAGAAAAAATCAGCTCAAACTTGATATCTAACCCGCAGGTTACCATTGGACGCCAAAATAAGGGTATGAACAAAATCAACCGAAAGTTAACTATAGTTATCATAGTGATAACTACTAGTGACTCCAAATATTTTTTTCGCAAAAACGGCTCTAACGATTTTGATTAAATTATTTATATTGATAACTCCCAATAAGGTAACTATTCCATAAAATTCCCATTTGTAGGAAAATGACGAGAGCAGCACAAAAAAGATATGAACTTGAAGATCGGAAATCTGAAGCGGGTTAACGAAGAACTACTTGAGAACGATACAGGAGTAAGCGAATACCGACTCAGTGAATACTAATAAAATGAATAGTAAAAAACGAATAATCTTTAATGGCTCACGCTCCGACTACTATTGAGGAATTAGTGCCCAGAGAATTAATGAGGGTGTTTTTAGAAGGATAATAATCACCTTTCCAAAGTTTTCGTGTAAAAACTTTCAGAAATTGTCGTGAAACGGCGGTGGTTGAAATTCCGACATTTCTGGAGTACCCCCTGTATGTTTTATGAGCGTTATTAAAGACTCGTCGTATAGGTACATGGTTGGAGTACCGCTTGATTTTTTCTGAAAAACCTAGCGGAGTTTATAAGAAAAAAATTACGTTAAACTCGATTTTTATCGAAATGTTTGGTAATTTATTGTGCTGCTTTCGCATTTTCTCACACCGGTTTTGAAATTTTATGGTGTAATAATATGACATATTGGGAGCTGTGTATGTAAACAATTTAATCAAAATCGTTAGCGCCGTTTTTGAAAAAAAAAATTGGTGTTTTGACACCCTTATTTCGACGTCCAATAGTGACCGGAGAGGTATATATCAAGTTTGAGCTGGTTTATTCTTGCAGTTTTCTCTAAAAATCGTTCACAGACACACAGATCATTTTTCCAAACAGCGTTTTTCGCACTCAGTCGTAGCTTGAAACGTAAAGATCTGAAGAGAACTCGTAATTTTTTGACATTTTATGTCTTTACTTTGCTACATAAACTCAAAAATGTAACGCGGGATATCTAACGGAGAAGCATCACGAAATTTGTGTTGGGTTAAGTGCATGACAACGTCTGTTACAGAATCTAACGCTTGTTAACATCACACTTTCAATAACCTCAGTGACTAAGTAATGATGTCAATTGCAATTGACGCGGCCATTAAATCGAAACCATCAACGAGCACAATCAAACGTAGTTATCATTGCATTAAAAAAAAACAAAAATAAAAGACATAAAATGTTCCTAGTGGTTGCGTACTTGTACGAAAGCTGTACCCACCGTTTTTGTAAATCTGAGAACGGCCAATTTTATAGTTCGATGGTTGATCTAATTGCTGGAAGCTTACGTAGGTTTTGTTCAGCCTCTTCCTGTCTACTTCGTAGAGCCAAGAAAATTAAACACGAGTCGGTTTCGTAGTCGTCACTACAGTTTTGGGTAGCAAGAGTTTTGACTAGTTGAAAACTTGAATTTCAGTTTTTCCAAAACGTTAGAAATCTCCTCTTTCTTCACTTATCCGCTTATCGAATTTTCACAGACACGTTTACGAAGAACGAAAGTTAGGCTTAAGATTTAAAGGCTCCATTCAACCCCAGTTACAGCCGTTTTCTAGAAAAATTTGAAGAAAAAAAAACCCTTCGTTTTTCGTTCATTTATTGGGACGCTTATTCTTTTCACTGAAGCTTCTCGGGTTTAAATTCCCTCGTTTCGCTGTAACTCTCACGTTGACCATCATTCTTTTCGTGTCAGATTGCAGGGAAAGCAGGGCGATTTGAACGTGGTTCGTTCAATCGTGTATTCCCTATTATGCCAAACGAGTCACGACTGTACCGCCATCAAACGCCGGAACAGTTCACGAGGTGGTCGCACCTATAACTTTTAAAGCGTTCCTATTAATTTCTCGAAAACGGTTCAATTCCCACACCTTCCTGAAAAATAGAAGTTCAGTGTAATGGAATACACAGCTTCTGATTCCCCGTTCGCATTCCTACAGAAACGTTTATAAACAATGAAATGCACCAGTTAGGTAGCGAAAACGTTCCTGTAAGTTTAATCATAATCGTTCGAGCCAATTAAAGAAACCCCCTGTTTTTACAGCCTTATTTTCTAGTTAGTTTTGATTTTTAATTTCCTTTTGTCAGAAAACGTTGAGAGCATCGCAATAAACTGTCGAAAATTTCTAAGAAACTCGAGCTCAGTTTTTTCCTTATTAACCCCGCGCATATGATACTAACCTCCTCTAAAACCTCAGAAACCATCTATTCGATGAAAGTTTAATAATGCTCATAAAATAATTAGGACAACCCCCAGAAATTTCGGAACACAAACCACTGCCGTGCCACTTGCTACCGTTTCGCACAGTTTTTTCTGAATAATTTAAAAGCAGTATACGTGTTCCTTCTTTTTAAAAAAATCAGGTCGACAGTCTCAGAAATCAACTGCACACTGATTACTCAATAGTGTTCGTGTACTAAGCAGGTGGAAATCAGTAAATCGCTCTGTCACTTTCTACGTAAATCGTGAAGTTACGTTTTTTTCAAGTTCCTATGAACTGAGTGAAAAATAAATTAGTAGCTGAAGCCATGAAAACCAGTGAACTTATGTGAAGCTACAGAAAGGTGCGTGATGCGGGGTACCTGAGTTTTTTTTTCTTTCAATGAACGCGCGTGGGGCTAAGGAAAGGGGGAGCTTCCAAGTGGAAGAAATCACCTTTGAGAAACTGACACTGTAGCCCAATATACAAACCCCGAAAAACCTTTGCTCAATGCATTTTGAGGGCGTGTGTAGTTACTGATTAGTTGAAATGACACATGAAGAAGTTTGTGACGTTTTAGATAAATCGTGGAAAACTAATTTTAGATGTTCAAAAAATGTCATTTTCTGTCTGTCTTGGATTGTCTGTGTTGTCAAAACCGCAAATAATACACGATTATTGACTAGTTTTATTTCAAACGAAGGCTGTTTCATTAGAATTGAATTTAGATAAAATTAGTGTAAGTCATCTCGTAAATTCCATCAAAAGCGCGAGTTGAAGCGATATTGAGAGAAATGGAAAATCCCTCGTTTTTGGTACTTAGGCTAGTTACTAGACTCCCCCGCGCCATCTCTAGGAACGAAGAATTGTGAAGAATGGGAACGAAGGTCCACGATGGAGCGGAAAAATACGCGAGCGAGAGGTGATGCCAAGGAGAACGCCAGCCAACGTGTTCTGCCGATGCACCTTCTGGCCACTGTACCCCACACCTGGGCACGGCAAGTGCTACAATTCCAATATTATGGGCCTCCATTCTACGTACTTCGAAGATTCGTCACATTGAGCTTTTTATTATTGGCAGACACACCCCGCTGCGAAGTAGTGTTTTCCGTCTCTCAGGCTTCAAAACTCTTTTCTCTATCCAATTGCATTATTCTCATCACCCATTACCCTTACCTCGCCCCTTGCTATGAGGAAAGTGAACGTTCCAGTCCCCGTGAATGGTAATTCCATACACTAGCGTTTGCAAAATTGAGCTGGTCGAAATGGAAGAATAATCGTGTAGGAAAAGAAGAACGAAGGTAGTAATTCCTTTACTATAATGAACTAACCGTACCCTACCATGCTTCACTCTCGGACTTTCTGGCTGCACGTATAAGTTAAAAAGGATATTGAAATACTGAAATAATAATTGTGTATAATTAATATCCGTTGTATTACACAAAATATCATCACAGGATTACACAAATGTACCTCGTGTAAGATTATAAAATTGGGATAGTACAATCATCTGAATGGGATGTACGAATTTTTGTTCTTCATAAATTATTTAATTGGTAAATACGTACCGTTTCATACAAGGCAAGTGCGATGCGTTCTGAAAGCGTTTTATTAATTAATCCCGTGATAGTAATATAAATAAAGTTCATTAGCTGTGAAGTTTGATAGAATACCTGAAAGCGAATCGAAACAAACAAGACTTTTTTCAGCGAAGTAGTCACTTCTACGGCAAATGATAGAAATGGACGAAACGAGCAAACAAATAAATTTTTGAGAGGAAATTAAAAGTAATGACGCGCATCCTTGGTGACGAAGCAATCATCCATGTGTATTGCATTTATAAACCTGGAGTTTTACACATATATAACTACAGTTGTCGATAGTCCCCTCTCTTCCGGCAGACGGCACGGCTCCCAGTGCCAAAAGCAGTCGGATTTATGTTTGTGACGCGAAAAGTAGATAAAAACAACGTTTTGAAGGGGGAATACATCGTGTCAAAATATGAGTTTTTGACCACGCGAAGCAACTTCAAATTGTTATACATATAGAAGATCAATTAACAACAATCTGGTGCGACGTTTCGCACAACTTTCCTTAGCGCAATGGCATTCAGATATTTTCTTCGCTCCAACAACGAATTACATCTTTTTACTTTCCTTGGCTGTACAAAGTAGAAAGGAAAGTTATGCAATCGGCTGAAAGAAAAATTTTGAGTTTTCTTCAGATCTTTACATTTCAGACCCTCCTGAGTCCGAAAAACACTATTTGGGAAAATGGTCTGTGTGTGTATGTGTGTCCGTGAACGATTTTTAGAGAAAACCACCGAACCAAATCAGCTCAAACTTCATATCTCGCCCGCAGGTCATCATGGGACGCCAAAATAAGGGTATGAACAAAATCCACCGAAATTTAGCTATAGTTATCATAGTGGTCAAAACACCAAACATTTTTTTTTCTCAAAAACGGCTCTAACGGTTTTGATTAAATTTTTTATATTGATAGCCCCCAATATGGCAACTATACTATAAAATTCCCATCCATGGGAAAATGACGAGAGCAGCACAATAAATTACCAAAATTTTCGACGTAATCGATTTTAGAGTGGTTTTAAGAGAAAACGACCGAACCAAATCACCTCAAACTTTATATCTTGCCCGCAGGTTACCATGGGACGCCAAAATAAGGGTATGAACAAACTCCATCGAAAGTTAACTACAGTTATCATAGTGATCAAAACACACTAACAACAATTTTGATTAAATTTTTTATATTGATAGCTCTCAATAAGGCAATTATACCATAAAATTCCCATTCGTGGGAAAATAATGAGAGCAGCACAATAAATTATCACAATTTTCTACTAAAATCGGTTTTAGCGCGGAACTGTAAGCGCTACCTCTTTCTGCTGCCGTAAAGCGTTGTTTGCACAAGCTCAAATCAACTGAGTGATAAATGAATTGAGTAAGTAGATAAAAAGCCACCCGAGTGAATTGACGTAGAGCTAAGTTTATGCTGAAGAGGATACTAATCACTTTTGCAGAGTTATTGGGTAAAAACGTTTAGAACTAGTAGTAAGCGAAACAGCGGCATTCCGGAATTTCTTAAGTGACCCATATATCTTATGAGAGTTTTTAAACGCTCATCCTATAGGTATTTAATTGGACTACTACACCAATTTTGTTTAACATTCTAGTAATGTTTCAGCGGAGTTTATAAGAAAAAATCTTATTGAGTAAGTAGAAAAAAAAAGCCATGTACCCGAGTGAATTGACGTAGAGCTAAGGAAAGTTGTGTGTTGCAACGCACCAGATATTTTTCAATCAGTTTCTAACAACGTTCTAAATAAAAACTGGCGGCTCTTAAAGATCCGGAACTTATTGCGCTACTTCTTCTACTTGTCACACGACCGTTATTGAGCGATCAGAGTACAGTTGATTTATGTGGCTTGTAAAAATGACGTTTTGTGAATGATCGAGTTTATTGTTTTGAAATTGTCGAGCATTAACTGTAAGAAATGGTTGGAATTCCGAAAATTCTGGAGAGTACTAACTATTTCGTGAGCCTTGCTGAATATTCATTTAATTTGTGCACTATTCTACCACTGCCAAAATTATTTTTACAGTGATAGTTTGGTTTGAGTGGATTTTGTTAGGAAGAAGTTTCCTTTCTTCGAAATGTTTGATAATTTATTGTTCTGCTCTCGTCATTATCCAACAGACGATTGTCGTGTCGTTTAAAGCTTTCCACACAAAATATTTCATCAAAATCTTGACGGCCGTTTTTGAGAAAATAAATATTTGCCCCCATGATGACTTTCGTATCAAATTTGAGGAAATTTGGTTCAACCGTTTTCTATCAACAGTATTCATAGATACGCATGCAATTTTCCCCAATTGGGTTTTTGGGGTACTTGTGAGTTAAAATACTATTGAATTCAGAACAGATATCACGAATACGTAAAGCGCATGTGCTCAAGATGGAAGATCGAAATATTTACGGGGTGCTGTTCTCTGTTTATTCACTCAACACAGAAAAATGAAAGGAAAAATGTCGCTGCCGAAGAACTGCTCGCAAACGTCATTTGAGGTCGACAATAAGAAAGCGTTGAGGTTCACGGATTAATGGGAATTTAATGGCCGCAACGAGGACGAGAATTGAAGTAAATAATCGCATACCAACCCTTCACTTAAATTCAATCGAAGTCTGTACGTTTAATAACACTTTTACGAACGATCGACGACGAACCTGAAACCAGACCAAAGGTGGCGCCCGAATCTTTTACTTCTTCCCGCGAATAGCTTCAGGGCTGTTGGGGGTGAGATGGCGCAAAGCTGCATTCACCGCCCCCACCCTCGTTCAACTCATCCGCAGATCTTCTCTTGTCGCTTACAACTATAAATACGATCACCTGTCAGGGAATGAGCATCACAGTTCAACCGCCAACTCAGAAGAGATGCAGAAGGTAGGTACACAAAAACGTGCGACGTCTCCTCGGTTTTGAAAATCAAAAAAGTTCATCCTTCGAATTCGTCTAAAGCTCGAAACTACAAATACAGTGCGGGGTTTAAATGTAGGTGTGATGAGAGTGACGAAGTAGAGATAATAGTGATGAAAGGATTCGATTGACGTGGTAGCCAGTGAAATGAATTCGGAGCTCATGCTGTCAATCCGTTGTTTATGAGCGGCTTAACGACTACGCGCCTGCTTCCGATCGATAACTTAATTCCATTAGCCGATTTCACTAGGGACTATTTTCCTTCGCTACGTGAACCTCAGCATTCAGAAAAATAGTGAAACAACTCCCTAATACATTCGCGTAATTACTAATCGTACCATAAAACCGTTTTCTTTTTTGTTTTCGTGTGTGCGTGACTGCGATGAGCAGTTCGAGAAACTCTAAAATGTTGGAACATTGTAAATGTTTCGTAGAAAACCAAATTCTCAAGAGTATGTATTACGCCATCCATTTGGAAAGGAACCGGTCCTGTTAAAAAAGTAGTTTTCTAAAGATTTTCGCGACGAATGTAACTCTTCCATTTCTACCGTACGTTCGCCTTTCTTGACATCTCAGACCGTGGAAGCTCACATTAAATACTTAGTACTAATATTGCTTTATAATGCTTTTGCTAACTTTGGGTATAGGAAAGGTCTAGAAAGGAACGGTCACCGATTCTATCTAGAACACTGAGCACCCCACGAACATTTAAATTCTCATTCACAATAAATTTACAAGAGTTCATGGAGTTTAACGCTTTAACATCCAACTACTGAGTATTACCTTAAAAACTTGTAATGGTATCTTGTTGCACGTCATGTTATTTCTTGAGCATTAAACAAATCGATTGTGTTCGTTACAGATAGTGTTGGTCGCCTGCCTGATTGGCTCCTGCATAGCGGAGCCTCCAGTAAACACTTACCTTCCAGCTGGTAGAGGATCTTCTGGGACTCCATCCTCGCAATATGGTGCACCCAGCAATAGGTTTAACAACGGATCTCCTAGTAGTCAATACGGTGCGCCTTCCTCTCAATACGGTGCCCCATCCTCTCAGTACGGTACCCCTGGTAGAAATGGCGGATCGGGAACACCCTCTAGTCAATATGGTGCCCCTGATAGGCAGTACTCTCCTTCCGGGCTCTCAGCACCTGTAACTGGTATTTCATCCGAATATGGAACTCCATCTTCAGAATATGGCGCCCCTTCCTCTACTTACGGAGCTCCTGGATCACGAAACGGATCTCCCTCTTCTCAATATGGTGCACCATCATCCACTTACGGTGCTCCTGGATCGAGAAATGGCGGATCATCCAGGCCATCGTCCCAATATGGCGCTCCTTCTTCTTCATATGGAACTCCCAACGGAAGATCCGGAAGCCCTTCGGCACAGTACGGTGCTCCTGGTTCCTCATCTCCTTCTTCTCGCTATGGAGCTCCTTCACAAGGCTCCAGGAATCGGCCATCTTCTCAATACGGAGCTCCATCCAGGTCTGGGTCGCCCAGCTCTACATACGGCACACCATCATCCGCCTACGGAGCACCTTCTTCGTCCAACGGTTTTCCATCATCATCCTACGGAGCTCCTTCGTCCAACTATGGCGCTCCATCCGTCAACCAACTTAACACAGATGCCATCATTGGTGATTCTTCCAGGTCAGGTGGCAGGTATGCTGGTGGTTACTCCCAGGGCGGCTACTCTCAAGGAGCCAACGGTCAAGGATATTCATCTGGAAATGGATACGGCAATGGACAAGGAAATGGCTACAATGGTGATGAGAACTCGGTGAGTTTTACTGACAGATAACAGCACTTTTTAGCATTTATGTAAACTTCACATAACTGTGGTATTATCAGTATTACTGAATCTAACATGTTCGTAATTCCACTCACAGGAGCCGGCTAAATACGAATTCAAATACGACGTGAACGCTAACGAAAAAGGAGAACAAGTTGAATTCGGTCACGAGGAACAACGTGATGGAGACGTCGCTCAAGGCAAATACTACGTTCTTTTGCCTGATGGAAGACGTCAAGTCGTCGAATATACCGCTGATCAGTCGGGATTCAACCCAAGAATTTCCTACACTGACGAAGGTGCAAGCGGAGCTGGTGGATACGGACGAGGGGGCTCTGGAAGCGACGGTGGATACTCCAGCGGACCATCTGGGTTCGGAGGCAATGGCTACAGTGCAGGAGGCAACCAAGGGTACGACCAGGGTGGCTACTCTTCGTCTGGCCCTGGTGGCCGTGGATCTCAAAGTGGTCCTTATTGAAGACTTCCAACTAGTTCCCAGTTGTATTTATTACTCGGTTGAATACTGTGTATTTCTAATAATAAATGTGCCCAACGTTGTAAATTAATATTTTGCTTAGTATCCATTTCCCATGTTCTCATTGCATCATAAATAACTCACATGAAAGACAGTTCTTCGTGGATTTTTGGCCACAAGTTAGACTATACGAATTTTTCGTGCGGTTAAACAAAATTCAGAGTACTCACCATTATCTAACTCTGCTCTTTTGCTAGGGTTAATAGGCCTCGTGAAAGAGCTGCTTCCCTACTCTGAGTTTAGCTATTAGAGTGGGCCGTTAACATTTAGGGCCTGCTTAAACGTTATGATGTGGCTGTTGAACAGGTTTCTGGCGCTTTGATATTCGAGGCATGGGAGATGTATAGAGAGCGGAATACTCGAGCTAATCTTCATACATTAATTTGTGTGCCAGTGCCAGAAGCTCTCATGAGTGCTCCCAACTACATCCCTGAAGAATGTGTGGTGTCCGAGCTCCCTCTAGGGAACCCGAGAAGCACCCGTGGAATAAACTCACAGACAATCAAACGAAAGTACTAGCCAGATTCCAGAAAACTGCCGTCCTGTGAATATACAAGGCCTGTAAGACAACACTGAAGCACTCCAAATGATCACAGGTCACTTATCAATTTACATGGCCGTTGATTTTATAGTAGAGGTTTGGAGAATGAAAAGGGAGCTTCCCCCACTCTCAAACAAACTCCATATTGACCGCTCCATTAACGAAAACGTGCTGCGCTCGATGAATGAGCATAAGATAAAGGGCAAATGAGATGAAAATTCTCGTGAAAGGTTTTTTGCCTACGTGAATATCTTAAGAGAAAGTGGGCAGAGCCAGACCACTGGACGCGCCTGTTCGCGACTCGATTTGGCGACTTCACTGCGTGGTTCCACTTCCTTTCTCTCAAAGACTAAATCGTTATGAAAAAGTATGAAACAATCGTTCGGTTTATCATTCCGTTACACATTTAACTCGGCCCTAATCTTATCTTCCCAACCTTAGGCCCTGAAGTGAAAACTCTTCATCGCTTTAATAACATAAAATGTTGTATTGAATGTTGCTGAAATGATTTATCATTATAATTTCTTGTTAATATTTGTATGTCAACTTCGACGCCGATCGGCAGCCTTCGGGCTTTGGGCATATGGAGGAGATGCATTTTCAGTTAGGCAAAACGTGCAATACCGAAAGATCCATTTAATCTAGAAATTTAAAAAAAGCCAAAGGAAGTACAGAAAATTCAATAATTAATTATCTTAACTGTAGCATATGCACTAATTGCTAAATCCAGACACGACTGTTAATGAAGTTGCACGGAAAAGTACTGAAAGACGAGACTTAGGTCTCAAGTCAGGGCCAGAAGACGGGCCCACGCCAATAAACAAATATAATGGGACAAGACGCCAATGCAGGATCGTTTAAGAAAGATGTTCTTGAAATTCAAACGTAGGGCGGCAAGAAAAGCTTCGCCAGTTTGACGCGCGTTGGCCCTGCACTTTGTGAAGAATATGAAAACACTCAAAAACGCGTTCTTGGTGTATTTATGCTTTCATCAAACTAATTGAGGGCAACTTATGTATGTCGATTCCTTGGAGGCAAATCGTTGGTAAAAACGCAAAACTCTCAATTTACCATCCTGGACTCGAAAGGTAGGGGGTTGGCGTGAAATTAAAGTGGATACTTCCTGAGATCTCTGGGTTTGTGCAATAAACTATCCAAAATAATTGATGAAACGTCATACCAACAAAACAAACTGCGAATTTTCGAAAAACTTTTTGCACCAAACTTCGTTGCACGGTTTTTTCGTTGTGCGCTATTCATGTGAGGCGTAAATATAACTTGCGTCGTTTACAGCACATATTTCTACGAAGTTTTGTGATCGGAGTTGAAAGCAAAACATAATTTAATTTAATCGCTTTCGTCAAACTCACAGCGTGACATCAAACAGTCAACACCGCAATTTCGCATGAATGTTCCTCTCTGAATTGAACGTTGATAAAGAACTATCATGATCAAACGTTTGGAGTACTTCAACTAACTAGCACTTAAATTTTGTTTCCACAGCAGTGTATTGATACAAGTAACCACTCCCCCATAGATGCCATATCCTTGCATCTAGAGGGACGATGGAAAGTTGTGTGTTTCTACGTACTCAGTTTATGTGAACTTGGCTCAAACTTCCGAAATTCCGATCAACGAGCTGCTGCAACTCACCCTAAGACTTTTGTTGAAAACCCGATATATCGCAGATACTGGAAAGACGGGTAATGGAAACTCACTCGTCCAGTGGTCTGGCTGAGCCCCCACATACAACTAAGACGATCATTTTACGGAAAAACTCATACTTGACACGTTTGCAACCACAGACAACTAGGCAGGAGTCAATCAGCCTAGGGTCTTGGTAACACACACCCCGAGTGGCCTTGGCAATTGCACACCTTCTGAGGATGGTGCTCTTAGGGACTGGAGGTGATGGCTGAAACAGTACCTCTCACCAGCATTGGTCCCCAATTCGTTAGTTTGTTTCTCTAGGAGAGAAGACAAGTTATACCTCATTGAAGTGAGTTATTTATGATGCAAGGAGAACATGGGTAATGGATAATAAGCAAAAAATTAATTTACAACGTTGGGCACATTTATTATTAGAAATACACAGTATTCAACCGAGTAATAAATACAACAGGGAACTAGTTGGAAGTCTTCAATAAGGACCACTTTGAGATCCACGGCCACCAGGGCCAGACGAAGAGTAGCCACCCTGGTCGTACCCTTGGTTGCCTCCTGCACTGTAGCCATTGCCTCCAAACCCAGATGGTCCGCTGGAGTATCCACTGTCGCTTCCAGAGCCCCCTCGTCCGTATCCACCAGCTCCGCTTGCACCTTCGTCAGTGTAGGAAATTCTTGGGTTGAATCCCGACTGATCAGCGGTATATTCGACGACTTGACGTCTTCCATCAGGCAAAAGAACGTAGTATTTGCCTTGAGCGACGTCTCCATCACGTTGTTCCTCGTGACCGAATTCAACTTGTTCTCCTTTTTCGTTAGCGTTCACGTCGTATTTGAATTCGTATTTAGCCGGCTCCTGTGAGTGGAATTACGAACATGTTAGTTAAAGTAATATTAAAAATACCACAGTTATGTGAAGTTTACATAAATGCTAAAAAGTGCTGTTATCTGTCAGTAAAACTCACCGAGTTCTCATCACCATTGTAGCCATTTCCTTGTCCATTGCCGTATCCATTTCCAGATGAATATCCTTGACCGTTGGCTCCTTGAGAGTAGCCGCCCTGGGAGTAACCACCAGCATACCTGCCACCTGACCTGGAAGAATCACCAATGATGGCATCTGTGTTAAGTTGGTTGACGGATGGAGCGCCATAGTTGGACGAAGGAGCTCCGTAGGATGATGATGGAAAACCGTTGGACGAAGAAGGTGCTCCGTAGGCGGATGATGGTGTGCCGTATGTAGAGCTGGGCGACCCAGACCTGGATGGAGCTCCGTATTGAGAAGATGGCCGATTCCTGGAGCCTTGTGAAGGAGCTCCATAGCGAGAAGAAGGAGATGAGGAACCAGGAGCACCGTACTGTGCCGAAGGGCTTCCGGATCTTCCGTTGGGAGTTCCATATGAAGAAGAAGGAGCGCCATATTGGGACGATGGCCTGGATGATCCACCATTTCTCGATCCAGGAGCACCGTAAGTGGATGATGGTGCACCATATTGAGAAGAGGGAGATCCGTTTCGTGATCCAGGAGCTCCGTAAGTAGAGGAAGGGGCGCCATATTCTGAAGATGGAGTTCCATATTCGGATGAAATACCAGTTACAGGTGCTGAGAGCCCGGAAGGAGAGTACTGCCTATCAGGGGCACCATATTGACTAGAGGGTGTTCCCGATCCGCCATTTCTACCAGGGGTACCGTACTGAGAGGATGGAGCACCGTATTGAGAGGAAGGCGCACCGTATTGACTACTAGGAGATCCATTGTTAAACCTATTGCCTGGTGCACCATATTGCGAGGATGGAGTCCCAGAAGATCCTCTACCAGCTGGAAGGTAAGTGTTTACTGGAGGCTCCGCTATGCAGGAGCCAATCAGGCAGGCGACCAACACTATCTGTAACGAACACAAGCGATTTGTTTAATGCTCAAGAAATAGCACGATGTACAACAAGGTTACTATTACAAGTTTTTAAAGTAATACTCAGTAGTTGGGTGTTGCTATTACAATGTACGTGATGTGCTCAGTATTATAGAGCGATATTAGTACTAATTATTCCAAGGTGTACCTCCGCGATCTGAGATGTCGAGAGAGTTACTCTGTAGAAAAATACTTTTTTACACGACGGGACTTTTTTCGCTTTTTTACGTTAGCGGTACTACAAGTACATTTCTTAGCCGTTTGAACCGTTACTTGACCAAAATGAGAGGCAAGGTGGTGCATGTGCACTGCTATTACAGTATCCAGCTGCTAGGCAGCATTCATAGAACAGTAGAGCTTTTGAATATTGTTTGCTAGTGACTTTCTGACCGAATTTTATGTGGTTTTAAAATATTTCTAGCGTTGTGTGCGGGTTTTCTACGCGAATTCACGCGTGATGAATGGCGAATGCGCAGTATTACTTAGTACGTCTTGACGAATAAAAATTAGGGTATTTCTGTATCTCGCGACGAATGGAAATCAGTGAGAAACAATTCGCCTTCTATTAGCCGTGTTATCGTTGTAAGGCTGGTTAGTAATTAAAGTGAAGTAGTCTTCTCGTAATATTAATATTTTATTAGCTGTCTTCTTCTGAGGATTCAAATTTGAAGGAAGCTGTCATTATGCGTTCCTAAATATTGAATAAAGCTAAGCCATAATTAAAATTCACCCGTTTTTATTTTTGTCTTGTTCCGTTGAGTACAGTTTTTGATAAAGGTTTAACGCATGTTTTCAACCACTTGTGCACATTACGAGCGAAGATTAATTATATTGAAAATGCAATTTAATTTTCTCGTAATGACTGAATTTGATGGAACCGAACATAACTGGGTGTGCATGGACTCAATGCCAGCGTGCAAATGGACAAAACCTAGTATAATATCTTATTTAGGGTTAGCCCTTCCAGAGTGTTTGATACACTCGATGCTACTTTAAAAAAATACTAGATATTGGAATTAAGCTTTTAAGGGAAGTTTAGCGAATCAATGTTGGTTGTTCCAAGTGAATGTTGCGATTTTTAGTTGGATCAATAAACCACTAGTTTTTTTATTATTCTAATAAAGTAGTTAGTTAATATTGGTCTGTAACAGACTTGTCTTCGCTAACCTTAACCGACCATAAAAACAAGTTAACGGCAAAAACTCAAAATTTATTTCACAGTCGACACGTTAATTTAGACCGTTCATCGCACCACACAAAAATTCAAACTCCGCACTGTTATTTGTACAGTCCCGAGAAGACATCGCACGTTTTTGTCTACCTACCTTCTGCATCTCTTCTGAGTTGGCGGTTGAACTGTGATGCTCATTTCTTGACAAGTGATCGTATTTATAGTTGTAAGCGACAAGAGAAGATCTGTGGATGAGTCGAACGAGGGTGGGAGCGGTGAATGCGGCTTTGCGTCATCTCACCCCCAACAGCCCTGAGGCTAAGAGATTGTCGGGGAAGTTATTAAGGTAACAATCGGTGACCAGGGAGGATATGAAACATCATGTACTTTTATATTGTATTCCTGCTGTTTTGTTCGCGAGAAGCCAACTTATCGTTCGGAATGTGGTCATTGTGATTACGCTCTGCGTCACTCATATATCGGAAAAATAAAATGGACGGGGGAAATTTCGATTGACTGTAAAATCAAACTGAATGAACTGATAAAGCTAACAAAATAATAATCAAATTGTGCATTCACAACCACCATGGTCAACAGTTCAGATTTTTCCCGATGTGACACCCAGAGGAGTTTTTTAAGATCAGTACCTTACACGAATCTGCGAGAAAAAGTTACAAAAAGTCTTGATATTAAGGCTAGGGGAACTTGATGCGTAACTTCACTCTGGTTTTTACCTCAGGGTTAAAATTTGCGAGTAAATAATTTTTTGTGTTTAACGTTTTGTTATTTACAGCTAGTGGGAAGTGTACAAGTTTACATCTCAGCACAACGTTAGCTATCTTTAGATCGTTATCGTTCGATTCTGACTAAAACAATACCTGTCGAATTATAATTGTTTCAATGAAGCACGGGTTAGGCGAGTTTTCAATATCTAATTTGGTCTATTTGAAAATTGGCTGTGAAGACCACGGGATATTCGTAGGTCGACCTGATTTTCTAAAACGTTTTCCCGACGTGCAGCTTCATCAAGGAATGTACATAATACACAAATGGTCCTCGTCTAGGCATTTAATAATCACAACGAATAGACATACAAACCGTGAAACTCATTAACTCTCCAGAACGTAAATGCTATTGAAGCGACGGTCGTCTTGTTCGTTTCAAAAAATTGAAAGTATTAAAAAAATTGAATATAAAACGCCGTTTTCCGCCTCAACGGTTTTCGACCACAAAATGTTACTAGTCTTTCAAAATATGATTTGTTCTGCTTCCTTTTTACTTTCCTTGGCTCTACAAAGTAGAAACCAAAGTTATGGGCTGAAAAAAAATATATATATCGTGTTTTCTCCAGATCTTTACGTTTCAGACCCTCCTGAGCCCGAAAAACACTATTTGGGAAAATGGTCTGTGGGTCTGTGTGTCTGTGTGTGTGTGTGTCTGTGAACGATTTTTAGAGAAAACCACCGTACCAAATCAGCTCAAACTTCAGAGATTATAGGTTCTTCGGAGGCCGCCAGTATGTTTATCTCCGGCTCGTGTACCGCTTCTGGTGCGGCGGAGTCGAACGAAAGGAATTGAGGCGTAACATCTTCAATGCAGTACAACTACTGTTCAATACGTGCTACTGCAGTTCGTGACGGCTGAGCTCGTATCATCTTCATTTCACCGCTGATTCAGTTATATTTTTATTTCTAAAAACACCGAAGATATTGTTTTCGTTTTTGAGAAGTTGAGTGTTTCGTGTCCTTCGATTTGAACATTTCCGTTCAACTCCGAAGAGAGAAATTCAAGTACTACGAAGTACTATGAAAGGAACTCGTAAAATGCAGAAATGTACTATTTTACAAAATACAGAGTAAAATCTCACACACTGAAAGTATTGTTTTCAAAAATTAATTCAGGCAGCGGTTTTGAGCTTAACTATTCAAATTATCAAGAAAGGCAGAGACGGAAGGTGGGGAAAAGCCTGAGAGGACACAGTTAAAAGAGCGCATGAAGTACCTGGGCATTTGAGCTTAAGTGGAGATCAGCGACCATTGATCGGCACTACTGGAAACCGAAATTCTCTACTAAAGTTAACGTACCTGTTAGGTGAGTCCGTCTTCTCTGGCTGGTGAGATACTGTGGGCGAGCGCTTTCGATGTGAAGACATCATCGATTCCCAAATCAGGGGCCTATTCGGCTTTTTGGCTCTGTACCGTTATGGGATTAACAAACATGGTCTACAATGAGAGCTTCCTGAACTCCTTGAGTTGAAATGCCACTGGAGCCTTCTCAGCACATTGATGTGAGAATGGGCTTTGACAGCTGCTAAACCTCTAGCAATTATCGTTTTTACTTTCCTTAGCTCTACAAAGTAGAAAGGAAACTTATGTAATCGGATGAAAAAAAATTTTTCTTCAGATCCGAAAAACACTATTTGGGAAAATGGTCTGTGTGTGTATGTGTGTGTCTGTAAACAATTTTTAGAGAAAATCACCGTACCAAATCCATTCAAACTTGATATCTCGCCCACAGGTTACTATGGGACGCCAAAATAAGGGTTTGAACAAAATCCACCGAAAGTTCACTATAGTTATCATAGTGATCCAAACACCAAACATTTTTTTCTCGAAAACGGCTGTAACGATTTTGATTACATTTTTTATATTGATAGATCTCAATAAGGCAATTATACCATAAAAACCCCATTAGTGGGAAAATGACGAGAGCAGCACAATAAATTGCCAAAACTTTCGACGTAATCGATTTTAGAGTGGTTTTTAGTGAAAACGACCGTACCAAATCCCCTCAAACTTGATATCTAGCCCGCAGGTTACCATGAGACGAAAAAATAATGGCATGAGCAAAATCCACCGAAAGTTTTTCTCAAAAACGGCTCTAACGATTTTGATTGAATTTTTTATATTGATAGCTCTCAATAAGGCAATTATACCATAAAATTCCCATTCGTGGGAAAATGACGAGAGGAGCACAATAAATTATCAAACTTTTCGACGAAAAGCGTTTTCAGCGCAGTTTTTTCATTATAAACTCCGTTGGAATTTTTGTAGAATGTTAAAAAAATGGGTATGTAGTCCAATTAAATACCTAAAGGGTGAGTGTTTAAAAACGCTCATGAGATACATGGGGCTCACTCCACAAATTCCTGAATTTCAACTACAGCTGTTTCGCTTACTACCAGTTCTAAACGTTTTTTCCCAATAACTCTGCAAAAGTAATTACTATCCTTCTTCAAAAAATTTGTGTTTACAGTCTCATTAATTATCTGTGTACCAATAGCTCAATAATGGTCCTGCAATGAGTACAATCAGCACAATAAAATCTGGAACTGTTAGCGCTACCGCTTCCTGCTGCCGTAAAGCGTTGTTTGACCAAGTTCAAATTAACTGAGCGATAAATGAATTGATTAAATAGAATTAGCCATGTACAAAGTGAATTGACGTAGAGCTAAGGAAAGTTGTGTGTTGCAACGCACCATATATTTTTCTCAAAAATGGCTCTAACGATTTTGATTAAATTTTTAGTATTAAAGTATTTAAACTTCCGGTTCGTGAGAAAATGACGAGAGCAGCACAATAAATTACCAACGTTTTCGACGATAATCGATTTTAGCGGGGTGTTTTGGTTATTACTCCGCTAAAATGTTAATGGAATGTTTTGAAAAAATTGGCGTAGTAGTCCAATCCTATACCTACAGGATGAGCGTTTAAATAAGTTCATAATATATATGGGAGTCACTCCAGAAATTCCGGAATTTCAACTACCCCCCCCCCTTTCGCTTACTACCAGTTTTAAAAGTTTTTACCCAATAACTCTGGAAAAGTGATTACTATCCTCTTCAAAAAATCGTGTTTACAGCCTCATTAATTCTCTGTATACTAATTGTTCAACCATTGTCCGGGAATGAGTACGAGCCGCACTATAAATTCCGGAACTGTACGTGCTGCCGTGAAGTGTTGTTTGACCAAGTTCAAATGAATTGAATAAGTAGAAAAAGACATGTACATAAGTGAATTGACGTAGAGCTAAAGAATGTTGTGCGTTGCAACGCGCCAGATATTTTCCTTTCTATTGGTTAATGAACGCAACCTAGTGAATTACAAGAACTATATTTGTGAATTATCAACCTGGCTTGCTTTCCTTTAATTTGCATCTTTCCGAAGTTATCCGTTTCTTCTTGTACTTGATAGAAAACTTGATGTTGTATAATGAGCGCTATATCGAAAACTACTTCCCTGAAACGAAGAAATTATTCGATGGTAATCTCGGAAATGATTTAATAAATTCGTCGCCAGACTTACGAGTTGGTTGAATTTGATTTGCACTTCGAAATTACTGAGTCTGATCAATTTGTAAAGTTTACTTTCATGGCGTGGATTTCTGTAAGTCGAATCGATTTTATGTTCTCGATAATGAAACATACTCTCCTTGACTACCTCTCGTGTGCAAGATATCTACGACTCGCGGTCATATGTGATTGAAATATGATATCAAGTATCGACCATTATTTCATTTCAATGGGCGTTTTTTCACTGTATTGTAACATTCAACAAACTGTGAGATTTCTAGATTGACGTAGTTGATTGATAGTTGTACGTAGAAATCACAAAAGGCTACATACATCCCCGTCTCTATCTCCTACCGAGCTTTCCAATATGCCAATGGATAGCACAAACGGCGGACAGCGTCTGACAACTGCGGGAGAGTGTCTGTAATTTAGTGAAATGAAATGAAAAAGTGAAAAACGTGAAAAAAATCCATCTTACGTTTGTAATTCATTTAGAAATCTGGTGCGACAACAACTTTTATCACACACGCCCTCCCCACCCTTCTGTAAGTCCAATCGTGCACCATGTATCCAGGCATTATCCTTCGACGTATTTTTGTGGAAATGCAGTTACTGATTCGCTGAGAGTAGTTTATGAGTTTCATCAAAAACATTTGAGCTGTGTTTGTCGAACATTCGCATAACTTTGCATGTAACAAGAATCCCATTGTGTGGTGAGTTTGGAATTATATACGGTTCAACGGGTAGTTATAGAAATGGTAGCGGGGGACCAAAGACGCGTATAAGTTGCTGGAAGACGGGGGGTCAAGTGGGTTATCAGTTTAGCAGAAAATTTTGAATTTACGTTCTATAGATTTAATATTTAAAGCAGTTTGTGCAACAACATATAAACCATCTTCGTTGTGCTTCTTATGCCCGTAGCTCGGTTTACTGTATTTTCTCAAAAAAAGTTTATCAATGGAAAATGTTAGGCACTAACCAGTGGATGGTACCTCATAAATTCAATGAAAGAAATGCCGTTGAAGCAATATTTGAAGAAAAAATCTTGAACCTTTTTACTTTCCTTGGCTCTACTAAGTAGAAAGGAAAGTTATGTCATCTGCCGAAAAAAAAATTTTGAGTTCTCTTCAGATCTTTACGTTTCAGACCCCTCTGAGTCCGAAAAACACTATTTGGGAAAATAGTCTGTGTGTCTGTGAACAATTTTTAGAGAGAAGCACCGTACCAAATCAGCTCAACCTACACGTCTCGCCCGAAGGTCACCATGGTACGCCAAAATAAGGGTATGCACAAAATCCACCGAAATTTAACTATAGTTAGCATAGTGATCAAAACACCAAATATTTTTTTTCTCAAAAACGGCTCTAACAATTTTGATTAAACTTTTTATATTGGTAGCTCCTAATATGGCAACTATACCATAAAATTCCCATTCATGGGAAAATGACGAGAGCAGCACAATAAATTATCACAATTTTTGACGAAAAGCGTTTTTAGCGCAGATTTTTCCTTATAAACTCCGCTGGAATGTTAGTAGAATGTTAAAAAAAATTGGTATTGTAGTCCAATTCAATACCTAAAGGGTGAATGTTTAAAAACGCTCATGAGGTACATGGGGCTCATTCCAGAAATTCCTTAGTTTCAACTACCGCCGTTTCGCTTACTACCAGTTCTATAAGTTTGTACCCAATAACTCTGCAAAAGTAATTACTATCCTTCTTCAAAAAATTCATGTTTACAGCCTCATTAACTATCTGTGTACCAGTTGTTCAATAATGGCCCTGGGATGAGTACGAGCAGCACAATAAATTCTGGAACCATAAGCGCTGCCGCTTCATGCTGCTGTAAAGTGTTGTTTGACCAAGTTGAAATTAACTGAGTGATAAATGAATTGATTAAATAGAATTAGCCATGTACAAAGTGAATTGAAGTAGAGCTAAGGAAAGTTGTGTGTTGCAACGCACCAGATATTTTTTGGGATATTTTGTGCACATTTCGCCCCCTGCACTTATTTCCGTTGATGGAAACTACACACTACTTCACTTTTTGGAGTTTTTCGTTTCGGTAGGCCTCAAAACAAAGTTGAAAAGTAAGGAAAGGTTGATTTTTTTTTAATCGTTCACAACACTCTCCATACTCATTGGGTTGAAGACATTAACATAAATTGTCTCTAAAGTTGCCGAGTTGGTGGAAAACCGTGCGGAATAAAAAAAGGTTCGAAGCGTTTGCTACATAAATACGGCAACGTAAAGCATGAGGCCCGTCCGATGGTGACTCCACGTAATCGCACGGGCTGACTCGAATTGCTTCACCTGCTGCAGTCTAACGAAGGCATGTCACGAGTAGGAGTCGCGATGAGGAGCGTCAAGGTGTTGGATTACGGAATTATCTCGAGGTTTTTAGTTCGAGAGCTTCGCAAAACTTCTTTACACTTGCTCGACAAACCTGGTGGTTGACGCTAGATTATTATTCAAACGTTCAATTAGACATTTGCCGAATTAGGGACGTCACGTGCGGCGCATCACACATTTTTCCACGCCCTACCCAACCCCGTGTAATTATTTACATCGTGGGAAATGAACTTTTATAAACGCGTATAAGGAAAACTATGACTGAATATTGAGTGCTACCCGACGCTATGCACGATTACGACATTCTATGTAACAAATGCCATTGATTCGACGTTCTACAATACACACGAGCGCTTTATTATTGTTTAATATGTGAAGGATAATAATTAGAAGAATAATTGCAACTCTGGGACTACCATGAATGGTCGTCTTGCAGTTCACCCTACCACCACGTTTAAATATTTAGGGAAGGTGTTTTGACTCGGGCAGTTTTGACTCAAGCCCCCTCCCCGAACTTTTCCCAAGATGAAGGTCGATGTCAATGTGAATAACAGTTCATATTTTGTTGTGGTAACAGGGAGTTCCGAGGGGGAGTTATTATCTTAATTAAAGTGTTTTTTCAAGTTATTCGTGTAACAGTGATTTGTTCTCAAATACATATCTACGGAAACCCGCCCCAAGAACAAAACTTATTCACTACTGAGTTGACGGCGTCTCATAAGGTTGTTCAAAATCGTTATAGGCCATAATTTTTTGGGAAAATAAGAAAAACGACGATTCAATGATCGCCAATACTCATCTTCCGATGTATTTTGGTTGATATCTCCACTCAACAAAGTGTCACAGAAATAGTTACGGGATAAAAATGCGCACATAGCTTGCAAAAGAGCACTCCAGTTATGCGTCTACTGAGGAAATCGAAAAACACAATTATTGGACCATTTCGATTCGTACCTCTGTTCAACGGACTCCCGACAGTCAGAGCATGATTCATGAAGAACCATAAATAGGTATTGACCAGCTGAAGACACTGTGAGTTCGACGTAAAACGTTAGAGCCGTTCCAAAAAATCAAAAAAACACTTTCCGGTTCGTAAGTCTCACGTCTGTTTACCGAATTGTAATTGAGATATTTGTTGAGAACAAAAGTTGTGTATTTATTAATAACATAGAAGACAAATCGAAAGTTTATTAATGAATGTAAGAAATTAGAAATTATGTCCAATGTGTGGCGTGCCGGTCGTGTAAAGTCGATAAACCGTCGCTTGAGTCAAACCCGTTAGACAAAGTAATTGTTTCGTATAAAAACGAATGAAAATGTTTACGCGGCCTCCTGTACATTTTCTGACAAAATATCATATTCGATAATAATTAGGTAAAAGTACTTTGTGACGATAGTCAAAATCGTTGAGTCAGGTTGCGAGGAAAATGGAAATATCCCTTCATATTGGGAACATTTTGTTTTGTTTTTGTGGTTTTTTTTTCGTGATCTTAGCAGCTAATACCCTTGCATCTCCCTCACGAAACACGAACACACCTTCTACACACAAACTGGTAATGCTCCACGTTTGAGAACTCACGAAGCTCTTACCGACAACTGCTATTAAGAGTTCGTATACGTAATTCGTAGGAATATCAACTTGATTTGGTTGGAAAGGTTAGTGCTCCAGAAAAATTCGAGAAGGAATTTTGGGAAAAATGCTGTGAAAAATTATAAAATATGTGACGATACACATAGCTTTCCTCAGCCCCACGTGCATTCAGCAACTTTCCCATCCCTCTAACTACTAATTCGTTCAGTTTATATAAAATTGGTAGTTCAACTTTTTACATAGAAACTGATTCCGGAATTTATTGAGTTATTACTACTAACGCCAGCCATTATTGGGTATCCTGTGCGTAATTTATGATAATGACATAGGATTTTTATGAGAAGCGTTTTGCTCACCATTCACAGGGGTTATCAGGTGACAACTGTTAGAAATTGCATTAACTTAAACTGTGTGGTTTGAACTCTGGAATTTCTGGGGTGGCTTCTTAATAAAGAAGAAGAAAAAGAAAAAAGTTTATTGACAAAATGAAAGATTCCTTCTGCATTAAAAAAATAAACAAACCCTGCAAATTATTACACAACGGTTTATTATTCTCATGAACAGCTTTACCTAGTATTACTGCTCCGAGACCCATTCTATTCGATTCAGCATCGAAAAATACTAGTAAACCATACAAAACATGACCTGACTACAATGGAACTACGGAAACTAAATATTCCCCCGACGCCTGGCGCCCGTGAACGTCTGTAGGCATTTATGATTCGATGTAGGGGTGTGCGGAGAAAGTGGCCCTGACCTTCCTCCACCCCATCGGGCAAAAAAGTCGGGGAATTTGGGATGGGGACTTCCAGCAAACCCTCGGCAATTGGCACAACAGAGAGGGGAAGGGGTTATGAGACGGGAGGGAAGGAGGGAGTACCAACAACGAAACGTTGACTTCCGCTGTAGTTCCCGCGAGTTCTTTCAATTAGTTGACTCTAATAATTACTGTAATTTCCCTATACGCAGTTGTGCACGTCTGATACTTATTCATCCAGGATGTAAAAATACCTTGAAAATTATACGAAACACGGCTTATTTGCGATTATACTGCGTTTTGTTAATTTGTTGTCCATAACAACCATGGGCTTCGTCCGATCGGATTGCCGAGATGGCGGGCACAACTAGATACCAAATGGGATTTTTGTGCGAAAGAACGGATTTTTTAGACCACGTTAAAGGCACAAAACGGCTCGTGCGGCGGACGGACATTGCAGATTTGGAATCCCCATGTCTTGAAACGTAAAGTATCAAATTTTGAGAGGGGGTTGTAAATAATTTTTCATGACCGAAAACAGGGTTATTATTCAGAATGAATAATAAACCAAAAAGAACCTACAGTGAAAACAAAATACAATAAAATAAAAGGAAATTAAAAATTAAACTCATATACCAACGCAGAGCTCCTTAATGTCTTATGAGCGTTTTAAACTACGCTATTAGCCTTTAGACTACGACCGTGATTTTACTGACAACGCTAGAGCGGGATGTCTAAAAACAAAACTTTGGTAAACATTTTTTATAACTTATTTTAATGCTTCGTCATTTTCCCCAAGAATCTATGGGGTAGTAATACGAAGGGAATTGTAGGTACAACTAATTTAATCACAAGAGTTACTGCCATTTTTTGCTGTTTTGTTCACTATAACTACAGCTAATTTTAAACCTATTTTGTCCATGCTGTTATTTAGGGGTCTTATGTTGATTTGCCGGCTGAATTTGGCTCAGCAGTTTTCAATCGCGTTCACAGGCACACGAGGCATTTTTCCCCCTTCCTTTGACGGAGCTCACTTCAAATGGGACGGGAACACACAAAAAAGACGCTAAATAAATAATAATTAATGAAAAAGAGAGGGCACCCAGGTACTCAACCCGCTCTAGAGATGGCAACACTAGCGAGCTGATGCCTCGTAGAACGCCCACTGGCACACTAAGATGCAATTTCACATTCACAAAAATGTGAATGTTCGCTAGAAATCACTACGTCAAGATGATGAAATTCAGTTATGCGATTACTGTGGAAACGTTGAAAACGCTCAAAACACGATTTTTAACACAGTTTAGTTGTTATCTCTGGTTTTTGGGCTGTCAGAGGAACATATACAGAGCACAGTACATAGACATTGACTATTTTCAGTAAAAATCGTTAAACCCTTTCTGCCAAAAAAGGGAAAAACAAAAAGGTTTTGGATTCATTGGCACGCACAGGACTCCGAAACCCTTGAAAAGTAAACGTCTGAAGAAAACTCAACTCTTTTTGTTCAATATAAACCATCTTCATATCAACACAGTGAACAGAGACAAGACCGATAGTGGCAATAATTCAGCCGTCCTAAATAAAATAAGATTCAAGGTGAAAACTAGCCAAATATTAATATACAACGTTGGGTACATTTATTATTAGAAATACACAGTATTCAACCGGGTAACAAATACAACAGGGACTAGTTTGGAAGCTTTCAATAAGGACCGCTCTGAGATCCTTTGCCACCAGGGCCAGACGAAGAGCCACCCTGGTCGTACCCTTGGTTGCCTCCTGCACTGTAGCCATTGCCACCAAACCCAGATGGTCCGCTGGAGTATCCACCAGCTCCGCTTGCACCTTCGTCAGTGTAGGAAATTCTTGGGTTGAATCCCGACTGATCAGCGGTATATTCGACGACTTGACGTCTTCCATCAGGCAAAAGAACGTAGTATTTGCCTTGAGCGACGTCTCCATCACGTTGTTCCTCGTGACCGAATTCAACTTGTTCTCCTTTTTCGTTAGCGTTCACGTCGTATTTGAATTCGTATTTAGCCGGCTCCTGTGAGTGGAATTACGAAAATGTTAGTTAAAGTAATATTAAAAATACTACAGTTATGTGAAGTTTACATAAATGCTGAAAATGTTGTTATCTGTCAGTAAAACTCACCGAGTTCTCGTCATCATTGTTGCCGTTCCCTTGACCATTGCCATATCCATTTCCAGATGAATACCCTTGACTGTCGGCTCCTTGGGCGTAGCCACCAGCATACCTGCCACTAGTCCTGGAAGTATCACCGGTCATGGCCTCTGTGTTGAGTTGGTTCACAGATGGAGCACCATAGTTGGAGGAAGGTGTGCCGTAGGTTGAAGAAGGAGCTCCATTGGACGATGCTGGAAAGGCATTTGATGATGAAGGTGTTCCATAGGTGGCTGAGGGTGTGCCGTATGTAGAGCTGGGTGAGCCAGACCTGGACGGAGCTCCGTATTGAGAAAATGGTCGATTCCTGGAGCCTTGTGAAGGAGCTCCATAGCGAGAAGAAGGAGATGAGGAACCAGGAACACCATACTGTGCTGAAGGGATTGCCGGTCTTCCATTCGGAGTTCCCGATGATGAGGAAGGAGCGCCGTATTGAGACGAGGGCTTGGGTGATCCACCATTTCTTGATCCAGGAGCACCGTAAGAAGATGATGGGGCACCATATTGAGAAGAAGGAGGAGATCCATTTTGTGATCCAGGAGCTCCGAAAGTAGAGGAAGGAGCGCCATATTCTGAAGATGGAGTTCCATATTCGGATGAAATACCAGTTACAGGTGCTGAGAGCCCAGAAGGAGTGTACTGCTTATCGGGTGCACCATATTGGCTAGAGGGTGTTCCTGATCCGCCATTTCTACCAGGAGCGCCATTTTGTGAGGAAGGGGCACCGTATTTAGAGGATGGTGCACCATTTTGTGGGGATGGTGCACCATTTTGTGGGGAAGGTCCACCATTTTGTGGGGGAGGTACACCGTACTGTGAGGAAGGTGCTCCGTATTGACTAGAGGGTGTTCCTGACCCAGCAGTCCTACCAGGGACTCCGTATTGACCCGATGGTTTCCCCGACCCACTGATCATACCAGGGACACCATATTGTGAGGAAGGTGCACCATTTTGTTGGGAAGGTGCACCATACTGTGAGGAAGGTGCTCCGTATTGACTAGAGGGTGTTCCTGACCCAGCAGTCCTACCAGGGACACCATATTGACCCGATGGTTTTCCCGACCCGCTGTTCATACCAGGGACACCATATTGTGCGGAAGGTGCACTGTTTTGTGCGGAAGGTGCACCATATTGTGAGGAAGGTCCACCATTTTGTTGGGAAGGTGCACCATACTGTGAGGAAGGTGCTCCGTATTGACTTGAGGGTGTTCCTGACCCAGTAGTCCTACCAGGGACACCGTATTGTGTGGAAGGTGCACTGTTTTGTGCGGAAGGTGCACCATATTGTGAGGAAGGTCCACCATTTTGTTGGGAAGGTGCACCATACTGTGAGGAAGGTGCTCCGTATTGACTTGAGGGTGTTCCTGACCCAGTAGTCCTACCAGGGACACCGTATTGTGTGGAAGGTGCACCGTTTTGTGCGGAAGGTGCACCATATTGTGAGGAAGGTCCACCATTTTGTTGGGAAGGCGCTCCGTATTGACTAGAGGGTGTTCCTGACCCAGTAGTCCTACCAGGGACACCGTATTGTGTGGAAGGTGCACCGTTTTGTGCGGAAGGTGCACCATATTGTGAGGAAGGTCCACCATTTTGTTGGGAAGGCGCTCCGTATTGACTAGAGGGTGTTCCTGACCCAGTAGTCCTACCAGGGACACCGTATTGTGTGGAAGGTGCACCGTTTTGTGTGGAAGGTGCACCATATTGTGAGGAAGGTCCACCATTTTGTTGGGAAGGCGCTCCGTATTGACTAGAGGGTGTTCCTGACCCAGTAGTCCTACCAGGGACACCGTATTGTGTGGAAGGTGAACCGTTTTGTGCGGAAGGTGCACCATATTGTGAGGAAGGTCCACCATTTTGTTGGGAAGGTGCACCATACTGTGAGGAAGGTGCTCCGTATTGACTTGATGGTGTTCCTGACCCAGTAGTCCTACCAGGGACACCGTATTGTGTGGAAGGTGCACTGTTTTGTGCGGAAGGTGCACCATATTGTGACGAAGGTCCACCATTTTGTTGGGAAGGTGCACCGTACTGTGAGGAAGGTGCTCCGTATTGACTAGAGGGCGTTCCTGACCCAGTAGTCCTTCCAGGGACCCCGTATTGACCAGATGGTTTCCCTGATCTGCTGATCATACCAGGGACACCATATTGTGAGGAAGGCGCACCGTATTGACCACTGGGAGATCCATTGTTGAACGTATTTCCGGGTGCTCCATATTGTGAGGATGGAGTCCCAGAAGATCCTCTACCAGCTGGAAGGTAAGTGTTTACTGGAGGCTCCGCTATGCAGGAGCCAATCAGGCAGGCGACCAACACTATCTGTAATGAAAACAAGCGATTTATTTAATGTACAACAAATGAGGTGACGCATAATTATATTGCTCGTACGTTGCTCTTTCTTCTCGTGAAATATTAGGTGGGAATTGATTGTGAAACACAGTCCAGCCTACATCATTTTCAATTGCTAGAATTCACGCAAACGCTACAGTTTCGACCCAACACGTATTTTTGTAATACTGTTGTACATTTCTTCTAGTCTGTTCCCAATTTGATGCTATGGTGGTTCATGTGTAGTGCTGGTACAGTACACAGCTGCTACACGCTATTAAAAGCTCGGGTCAGCCTTCGGGAATGGTAGGCAAGTGATTTGCTGGCAAAATGTTACAAGGCGTGAAAATATTTACTTCATTATGATCTGTCTTCGTGTTAGTATTCCAATTTCAACAAAGCACCTACTACGTGTTTCAACAGCAATGTTGCCCTAATTAAAATTCACATGGTTCTTGTTACTCTCGAAAAGGTTTGAAGTTAATGTTGAGTTGGTGTCTTCTGCCACTCGCGCCCATAGTGTGAGATTAATTATAATAATAAATTTAATTTGATTCTGAGAGTTCAAGTATTCTGAGAGAGCAAGATTACATGGAATCAGCGTCACATCTTGGGCCAATGTTTGGCATTCCGACAAAATAATTTAATAACGTGCTTTTTGAAGTGTGTGGAATGTGATTAATTTTTTTATTATTGCAATAGGGGACTCGATTAATTGATCGCTAACATCCCAACTAAAATGTTCATCACACCCCACAAAAATTCAAACCCCGCACTGTGTTCACACAAAACTAATGTTGCGGCGTTTTGTTGTTTTTTACTTTCCGCTACCCGAAGGGAAGGAAAGTATAGTAATCGGCCCAAAAAAAAAATTTGAGTTTTCTTCAGATCTTTACGTTTCAGACCCTACTGAGTCTAAAAAACCTAATTTCGTCGCGTGGTCCGTGTGTATGTGTGTGTGTATGTGTGTGTGTGTGTGTGTATGTGTGTGTATGTGTGTGTGTCTGTAGTTCGATTTGCGGGAGAACGGCTGATCCGATTGAGCTGGTTCTTTTTTGTTTTGTTCGTTATTTTTGTAGACACCAAAATAAGGTTATGGACGATTTCGGCCGATGGGAAGGGGGTGGGGACGAAAATGTACCAAAAACTAGGGTTTTTCGCATTTTTCTCGAAAACGGCTCTAACGATTTTGATTAAACTTTCAAATTATCTTCTCCTAATCAATACCTAACTTTTCTTCTCTATACATATCTCCATGAAAATACGGTGAACGGAGATAATGACCTATGAAGCAAAAATAGGTTTTTAAGCTTTTGGCAAAATGACTTCAACGATTATCATCAAACTCTCAGGATATTTTCGAATAGTTAATACCTACATATTGTTCTCAATAAATGTTCCTCTGAAAGTCCATTGAGCAGAGATAAAAATGAAAATGTGTTGAAAATAACGTTTTTTCGAACATTTCCGAAAGTTCCAGGGTAATTTTTTCACCAGATGTGATAAATCCTAATGAAGTGTCTTTTAGTCACCCATACCAACATTTTGTTCTCCATAACTATTTCTGTATATATATGTTGAACGGAGATATAAGCCAAGTTAACTGAGAAAAGGAGATTCGTCGAACATTAATTGATCGGTATTTCAATTTTCTCAAAAACGGCTCTAACGATTTCGATCAAACTTTCGGAGTACTCTCAGCTAACTAGTCCCTACATTTTGTTCTCCATAAATGTTCCTGTAAAAATGCGTTGAACGAAGATATAGCGCCCATCTATGTAGGTGGTGTTCGAACTTGAAGGGGTGGCGGAAAGTTGTGTGTTGCTACGCACCAGATATTTTTTAAACCGAGAAGACGTCACATTTTTCTGTGTACCTACCTTCTGCATCTCTTCTGAGTTGACGGTTGAACTGTGATGCTCATTTCTTGACAAGTGATCGTATTTATAGTTGTAGACGACAAGAGAAGATCTGTGGATGAGTCGAACGGGGGTGGGAGCGGTGAATGCGGCTTTGCGTCATCTCACCCCCAACAGCCCTGAGGCTGAGAGATTGTCGGGGAAGTTATTAAGGTAACAATCGGTGACCAGGGAAGATATAAAGCACCTAGTACTCTTAAAATATTGTTTCTCTCGACTGTTTGAAGCAAATTTAAAGCCCTTTGGTTGTTTAAAATGTTACTATTCTGCCTGTGTCCCTATGTGTGGCGCTGAAAAGTTTGAGTGAGTATGAAACCAGATTTTGTTGATCAAAAATGAACTAATAAACCTAAAGTAATAACAATTATATTATAAATCGGTTAACAGTTCATATTTCTCCCAATGGGATGAATTCTAGGATTAACGTATTCACTGAAAAATGATCTTTTTGTCAATATCCTTGCACACACCTCCGTGAAAAATATACAAAATGCTTCTGAGATTATACAGAAGTCATTATTCTTATACTCGAGCTGGAGAAACTCAGTGCACAGGGTGACTCTGGTTTTTACCACAGTGTTAAAATTTGAGAGTAAATAATTGTTTGTGTTTTCAACCGGGATATTTCCACGAGCTTGCAAGTTTACGTCTCGGCACAACGTCCGTTTGTTCGGTTTCGAGTATAATAACTAATAACTCCAGTTGTCGTGTAACGATTTCGATTATGCTTGAGTTTGGGTGAGTTTTCAAAATGAAACTTTGTCCACTTAAGCCACGCGATTGTTCCTTGGGCAAAATAATTGTCTAAAATAGATTCCAGCCGTGGAGCTCTCCTGATGAGCGACGAATTTGCGTGGATCGTCAAGGAGGCGGCCAGAGAACGCACTTCATACACACATTAAACTTGGTACAGGAAATGCGGCCATTTGCACAGTAAAGTACAGCACTGTACGTAATACACCGATGAACCACCTGCCTGGATTTCGTTGAGTGTTCACGATCACAATTTTGTGCCGCGTGAAATATCCTAATATTTCGATTTCCTTTCAAATTCGCGGGTGCTTGTAGCTTTTCCATCCAACCCTTCTCTTTTAGAGCCAGTATTTAGGTTCACTTTTCCGACAAATTATATGAAGACTTATCTTACTTCATTTTCTATGAACCGACGGTGGTCTAAAAGCTGAAACCGATTTGCGAACATAAAATCACTGTAGGTTTAAATTAATTCATTTCTATTTACTTTTTTTTAAAAATAATTTCGTATTTGTTTCTTCAATATCCATCAATATGTTGTCCATGATTTACTTTCCGCTACCTCAAAGGGAAAGGAAAGTATAGTAATCGTGTCATAAAAAAGTTGAGTTTTCTCCAGATCTTTACGTTTTGAGGCCTACTGAGTCTAAAAAACCTAATTTCGGGGAGTGGTCCGTGTGTGTGTCTGTAGTTCGATTTGCGGGAGAACGGCTGATCTGATTGAGCTGGTTCTTTTTTGTTTGTTATTTTATTAGACACCAAAATAAGGTTATGGGCGATTACGGCCGATGGGAAGGGGGTGGGGGACGAAAATGTACCAAAAACTAGGGTTTTTCGCCTTTTTCTCGGAAACGACTATAATGATTTTGATTAAACTTTCAAATTATCTTCTACTAAATAATACCTAACTTTTCTTCTTCATACATATCTCCATGAAAATACGGTGAACGGAGATATAGGCCTATGAAGCCGAAATAGGTTTTTTACGCTTTTTGGGAAAACGGCTTCAGCAATTTCCACCAAACTCTCAGGATGTTCTCAAATAGTCAATACCTACATATTGTTCTCAATAAATGTTCCTCTTACAGTCCATTGAACAGAGATAAAAATGAAAATGTGTCGAAAATAACGTTTTTTCGAACATTTCCGTAAATTCCAGGGTAACTGCTTCACCAGATGTGATAAATCTTATGGAGTGTCTTTTAGCATTCTAAACCCACATTTTGTTCCCCGCAACTATCTCTGTATCCATCTGTTGAAGGGAGATAAAAGCTAAATTAACTCAGATAAGGAGATTTGCCGAATATTAATTTATCGGTGTTCAAATTTTCTCAAACTTACGAATGACTCTCAACTAACTTGTCCCTACATTTTGTTCTCCATAAACGTTCCTGTGGAAATGCGTTGAACGAAGATATAGCGCATATGTAGGTTGTGTTTGAACTTCAAGGGATTGCGGAAAGTTGTGTGTTGCTACGTACCGCTCGTTTTATTCAGCCCCCAGATAAAACTTTTTCGGTTATTGGCTATTTTAAATCAAAATGATACGCTTCATTACATACGGCCAACGGACCATGGGCCTGACAACTAAGATAGGCGCATTGGCACCCACGATTATAAGAGCATTAGAGCGTAATTTACATCTCAACACCGCATCAATCTTGTTGAGTTGCCGCGATATAAATAAAGCTTGCTGTGTATCTCATGTTGCTGTATTTAACCACCGTTTTCAAAGAATTTAGGCTCGATCTGAAAAACTTTGCTAGCCAGTTCCAGGATCGAACTAGAACCTGATGGATCGTAATCGAGCACCAAACCTTATTTCAGTCAATTGTATAAAAGTGACAAAATCGTGCAACTTCTTATTCCCTCAGAATTAACCTTTCAATTCCGTTCAATGATCACGTCTTAGGCATGTAATATCGAAATTGAAGAAAAGAATTGGCATTTGTAACAATTACCTAGTTTTCATCGGTCGTTTACGTTAAAAAAAATATTTTGTCGCTCAACCTGTGCGTATCTGCAGCTAGATTCGTGGAAGATAAGCTGAACCGACTGAATTCTTTCATTTTTTCCATGTTTTGAGCCGCCTCTTTGAATATAATTCTTTTTTCTTATATCTTAACTTTACAACCTAACTCCCAAATATTAATGATTGTAAACAAAGCACCGACAAATATACTTACAAACGAGTTTAATAAGAACAGCTGAGTCACACAACGTGTTGTATTCTTCAAAACTAATTTGTCACATGCGCTGCACAATTATAACTTCAGTAAGGTTAGCCTAGGTTCACACTTACGAGTTGGGCTTTGTTGAAGCTATGTACAGCCGAGCAACAATTTCAAAGAAATCGATGTCTCGACAAACCTTTTTACCCCTTCCACACAGATGCCCTTTCAGTATGACTGTTCATGGTGACTTAGAACACGAATCTTTCGATTGAGGAGTCGGAGAAAAAACTTTTCCAGCATCCCACCAGAGTACTTGGCCTTTTTGCGAATAAAATAAAACCGATTGTAATGACACGAAATAAAAAATAAAAGGGTTGGGCTAGACGGAGTTGTCGGAGAATTTTGCAAAACTAAATAAATAAAACGCCTAACCGCACAGAAGTTTGGGGTCATCGCTAATGTAAAATTAGTTTTTTAGAAAATTCGCGAGAGAAGTAAATTGTAACGAAATAATGACGGGGAAAACATTATTAACCGAAAGCTGGGGGTCATACCAGTTGCTTCGAAAACAGCCCTCGTCATTCGAGCAAGCATGTATTTTGCAATATGAATGATGAACAAACTGTGGAAAAATAATAATTGGTGGCTTTATAATTTAAGTACTAACGTTGGTACGGCAGCACTCGCGCGAGATAGTTTCACAACTCAAGTTCACAAAAATAAATGCTATTGTTCTGTAGCCCAGAAGTAACCGACCTTGACTACCTGGGCCCCTCCTCTCCAGCTATGCAAGAGTTCACGTTTCTAGCGTTCGTGTATTTCAAGCAGTGTTGTTTTATCCAGAGGTACGAGAGAATATCACGCAGAGAGTGCCCCGGTTTTTTCTCAATAAATGCCCCAGTGAACTCAACTTGTCAACTTTGACAAGGTACTTACCTTCTAGCGATCAATATAGGTATTTTGAATTCCTCATTCATTTACGTAACCATCAGTTGACCAAAATAGGCCAGAAAATGAGGTTCATCAAACGTTAACAATTTATCTTGCAAACTTTATCAAAGCTGCTCAAACGGGTTTGACTAACCTCGTATTGGACATTTTGTTTTCTTAAAGCATTTTGGTGGAAATATGTCATATGGTGTGTATATGGAAATACGCCTGTTTATATAGCACATCATCGAATTTACAGTGTTTGAAGGAAGTTCGCACCGATATACGTTCAAGAAAGGAAAAGTGCGACCATTTGAGCACTTTCACTTTTTTCTGGGCAGGTTCGATATCGCTAAGAGAGGTTCGGTATCACTGATAAATCCCAGAAAAAAAGGAACGCGATTCAATAATGTCGTCGATAATTTTTCGTTTTGAATATTTGTTATTTTTTATGCCCTCTTCTGAAATCATCTTAACAATTATGACATCATCGTCGGTGAACCGATAACCTCTCCGTCAGTATTCCTTGAGAATGTATCAATAGATGATGTAATAGAAAGAATTGAATTCATTTCCTTGCGGTAGCAAGTAGTGAAATGAACGCGGGGTTGCGTATTGCTCGCGGTTCGAGTGGTTGCATTGTCCATTTAATGAATTGCCGGGAGGGATTCACATTTTTCCGCACATCGGCATCTTCAGCGTTATACTTACCCTCGCTACATCTTATTCCCTTCTTAAGACGAGACCATTTACTGTCACGGTGTTAATTATCTCAATCGTTTTTTGTCTTCGGCTGTAAACCGCCCCAAATCCCCTGGTCGCTCGCTCGTTAGACTTTAAACGCCATCTCAGTCACTGGGAAGAATTTGACTTCCTAAAATGTTCGATTAGGCCGAACGGGCTTTTATAAACCATCACCGCCCAACTTACCGACTCATTTATTCCCGTTTCAATCTCCTACCCGCCAATTGGCAACAACCTTCGTCGAATTCGCATTAATTTCGGAGACAATGCCCCCAGTAAAGTGTCGCACGCACGTGATACTGAACTCTTATTCTTGTTTCTGCTTCTCTTTTGCACGTTACGTTAACTCTGCTGTGATACAAATACATCAATACAGCACATTTGTAATAATGTACTATTTCCTACTGTTTGTGCAATAGGCCTTTGAGAGGACAGTAAAAGTAAAGTAATAAAACCTCCAACCCTGCTTTGCTCCTAACTATATTAACATAAAATTTAATAATTTAAAAATAAATTCCCTTTCTTGTAAAACAAATTTGCAAATAAATATCTGGTGCGTTGCAACACACAACTTTCCTTAGCTCTACAACAATTCACTTTGTACATGGCTAATTCTATTTAATCAATTCATTTATCACTCAGTTAATTTGAACTTGGTCAAACAACGCTTTACGGCAGCAGCAAGCGGTAGCGCTTACAATTCCAGATTTTATTGTGCTACTCGTACTCACTGCAGGACCATTATTGAGCCCTTGGTACACAGATAATTAATGAGGCTGTAAACACAAATTTGTTGAAGAAGGATAGTAATTACTTTTGCAGAGTTATTGGGTAAAAACGTTTAGAACTGGTAGTAAGCGAAACAGCTGTAGTTGAAATTCAGGAATTTGTGGAGTGAGCCCCATGTATCTCATGAGCGTTTTTAAACACTCACCCTTTAGGTATTGGATTGGACTACAATACCAATTTTTTTAACATTCTAGTAACATTCCAACGGAGTTTATAAGGAAAAAACTGCGCTAAAAACGCTTTTCGTCGAAAATCTAGATTATTTATTGTGCTGCTCTCGTCATTTTCCTAAAAATGGGAATTTTATGGTGTGATTGCCAATTGGGAGCTATCAATATAAAAAATTTAATCAAAATCGTTGGAGCCGTTTTTGAGAAAAACTTTCGGTGGATTTTGCTCATGCCATTATTTTGGCGTCCCATGGTAACCTGCGGGCTAGATATCAAGTTAGAGGGGATTTGGTACTGTCATTTTCTCTAAAAACCACTCTAAAATCGATTACGTCGCAAGTTTTGGCAATTTATTGTGCTGCTCTCGTCATTTTCCCAGTAATGGGGATTTTATGGTATAATTGCCTTATTGAGATCTATCAATATAAACAATTTAATCAAAATCGCTAGAGCCGTTTTTGAGAAAACAAATATTTGGTGTTTTGATCACTATGATAACTATAGATAACTTTCGGTGGATTTTGCCCATACCTTCATTTTTGCGTCCCATGGTAACCTGCGGGCGAAATATCAAGTTTGAGTGGATTTGGTACGGTGGTTCTCTCTAAAAATCGTTCACAGACACACATACACACACAGACCATTTTCCCAAATAGTGTTTTTCAGGCTCAGGAGGGTCTGAAACGTAAAGATCTAAAGAAAACTCAAAATTTTTTTTTTCAGCCGATTACATAACTTTCCTTTCTACATCGTAGAGCCAAGGAAAGTAAAAAGAAACTGCATATAATCTTCCGACCTTTTGAAGGAGGAATTGTGGCGTCCGCGGCTGTATATGGGGTCCACCTTGCGTTGGCGATAAAATACGTAGATCTTGTGGTAGAACTTTATTCTTCAGCTGAGAGCTCCAGCAAGAAATGTATAGTTGTAGTAATATACGTCGATATTGGAACAGCCTGCTAGAAGGATTTCAAGCTGTAGATATAAAAGAAAAGCTCAGATCGTGTCGCACGGGCAGATGAAAATCGAGGAATGGCGGCTGTGGTAGACTTCTGGTCGCGGCTAACTAGTTTTTTATCACACCACTTTCACTATAACATAACCATATTTACTTTATACATTTTAAAAAAAAAGAAAATATATTTGAACAAAATAAATAAATATTCCGGGTTTATATAGGCAGGAGCAGGAACTTATTGTGGAGGCCCTGTCCTACCATGAGTGCCTAAACACCTACCATTTTTTTAGCGCACTTCTGAAAAAAATTTAATAATTGCAATGGACGTTTTACTCAACGAAAATATACAATCAAGAGGTAAATTCTCTTGCATCAATCGGCTAAAAATCACAGACTCATACAGCTCGCATCGGATCGAAGTATTACTTTCCGTAGCTCTACAAAGTAGTAAGGTAAGTCACGTAATTTGAGAAAATCGATGTGTATGTTGTGTGTGTACATCAGTGAACGCGATTGGCTGGATCGAATTGGCTCAAATACTTCGGGAGAAAATGACAAAACCAGCACAGCAAGATCACATTCCAAGAAAACCGATTTTAGCGCCATCTTTTCCTTATAAATTCCGATAAAATTATAACACTATTTTCAGAAACATAAGATTGGTAGTCCAATAAATTACCTACACGATGAATGTTTAAGATGCCATATTAATTCCGGAATCTCAACCACCTTTTTATTTACCACCATTTTTCACTCTTTTAAATTATAAACCAGAATAGTAGCACTATCATTCCGAGAAAACTATCTACAGGGCGATAATTTGATAATACCGTGATTTAGACGCGGCGCTATTAATGTAATTTTTATTGAAATTTACAATTTTTGGAATTGAGCAGAGCTCATGGGGTAGGGCGTTGAACAGTTTTTCTCCCTGGTAATCATACGCCAGCTGGCCATGGAGAGTCTTAAGGAAAGGCAGTTTAGAGAGAAATTGTTTTTTTTTAAATTTTAGTTTTGTACTCGTAGTTAGCAAAGATAGATAAATTACGCCAATCATAACTTTAGTTATTAGTAGTTTAATATTCAATCACGCAAGATTACACGAGTACTTCTTAATAGTTTATTTTTGAAAGTTTTAGCAATCGGTATTATAATTACAGTGCAATCTCCGTAATTCGAGCTAATTGTTGCAATAAGATGTTCGGATTATGGATTTTTTTCGGAAAAATCTAAAAAACTTTTTTAATATACAGCCGCTGGATTTTCTGTCTTATTTAAATAACTTAATTTTGCCCACAGATGACTAATGCCACGTCCGAATCTAAAAATTATTCAGTTTACTTTCTTTAATTTTCTAATATATCAATTATTAAAACATCGGCACACAATAGATTGAAGCCCCCACCTCAGAAATCCAATGCCAGAAACAAATATATTCGACAGAAGCTCCCCTGAAAGAGTTTGCAGTACTCAAGTTGAGAGAGCTTATTGACAAGATAACTATAATTAAAACATACCAAGATTTACTAAGCTACCGCTTGACAGTTTTAGAAGAGGGAAAAACAAGGAGTTGTGGACAATTTCTCTCTAAACTGCCTTTCCTTAGGACTCTCCATGGCCAGCTGGCGTATTAATTTTTTTTTTTTTTACCCGAGGGCGTGTGGGACAAGTCCCTTTGTCACTGCGGCCGCATATGGGCCTATTGTGACAATGGCCCTTTCTTAGTAGAAGGCGTCGTACATACCCACCCCCCTTAGGAAGCTGAGTATGTCCTTCACTGCACAGTCCACTACAGTTTGGGGTTCAGTGGTCCCCTGACCGAAGTATTCAAAGCGTTTTGCTCCCAAGGCAGGGCATTCACATAGGATATGCTCTGCTGTCTCGTCCTCCTCACCGCAGAGTCTGCATTCCACCGCCTCTGAGATGCCCATCTTGTTGAGGTGATATCTGAGTGGGCAGTGCCCGGTGAAGAAGCTTGTCAGTACTCTCTGTCTAGAGAGTGTCAGCATCGCCTTCGCCCTTTGACAGGAAAGCGTGACAAGCCTTTTCGCCTGTCTTAGTCGTGGCTGGCTATGCCAATGGGCGCCAGTTTCCTGTATCTCCCATCGAGCAACCAGACGGTTCAGGTGACTTTTCGTCAGACCCACCTGTGGTTCAGGCCCGATGGGTAGGCATTCTGTACCCCGTTTCGCGAGGCGGTCAGCCTTTTCATTGCCCTCATGCCCCCTGTGAGCCGGCACCCAAATGAGAGAGAGCCTGTTCGGGCGCCGAGCGGCTTGAGCGCATGGAGGCATTCCCATGCCAGCTTAGACCTAAAACTATAGGCTGCGATGGCCTTCAAGGCGGTCTGGCTATCTGAGAAAATGTAGATCCGCTTGCCCTTGAGCCCTTTGTTCAGGATCTCTTCTGCGATCTCTTGGGTTTTGCCCATTGTTTGCGGCTGCTTATTCAGTCAGCATGCTGACCTTATTCACAGCTGGCCGCAGACATGCCCCTGGGGACAATGCCGTGGCCGTTCCACTATCCACAACCCGTGGTCGCGCCTGGTAGCATGGGCATGCTCCTGGGAAGATAACCCAGCACCAGGTGGCGTATGATTACCAGGGAGCAAAACTGTTCAACGCCCTACCCCATGAGCTCCGCTCAATTCCAAAAATTGAAAAGATCAATAAAACTTACATTAATAGCGCCGCGTCTAAATCGCCGTATTATCAAATTATCGCCCTGTAGATAGTTTATTCGACTGCCATTCTTATCCTTCTGAAAATGATTGTATCATTAGAGCGGAATGTATGACAAAAATTTTCAAAGGGTTTTTTTTAGTTTTTCCGGCAACGTGGCCTCGTCTCGTTGTATATCATAAAGCAACCTATACCGTCCTCTGTATTTACTTCCGTATCTATCTGTTGAACGAACATATAAGCCATGATTGCTAGAAAGTGGGCCCATTGTTTTGGAGCGGCTTCAGGTGTAAGTTACATCTAAACCTCGATTTCCTCCGATGCGAACGAAACAGAACCTTTACACAAACGGTGGGTACAGCTTTCGTACAAGTACGCTACCACTAGGAACATTTTATGTCTTTTATATATATATATTTTTTTTTTATGCAATGATAACTACGTTTGATTGTGCTCGTTGATGGTTTCGATATAATGGCCGCGTCAATTGCAATTGACATCATCACTTGGTCACTGAGGTTATTAAAACGTGTGATGTTACCAAGCGTTAGATTAAATTAAAATTTGACATAAAATGTCAAAAACATAAAATGGTGGGACTCGAACCCACTAACCACGGTTTAGGAAACCGATGCCTTATCCATTCAGCCACAGGGGCTGTTGCTTGCAACTCGGGTTAAAAATTTCGTGACCCTTCTCTGTAACATCTCCGGCGTTACATTTTCGAGTTTATGTACCAAAGTAAAGACATAAAATGTCAAAAATTATGACAGTCGCATAAGCCCCCTGTACACTGATTGTTCAATAACAGTCGTGGCATGAGTAGAATCAACTAAATAAATTCATGAACTTTAAGCGCTAACACATTCCAAGAAGAACGTGAATTTATGTTTTACCAAGTTCAAATGAACCGAGTGAAAAATAGATTGGATTGGTAGATCACCATAAAAAGGCAAATGTACGTAGGGCTGTTGGGTGATGTGTCGCACCAGATATTTTTTCATGTGTTTGAGGTTTCTTAATAGTTCTTTCTACTGCTTCGAACGTACTGAATCCTAGCAGTATTACCCTCCACTAAATGCTAAGAGAGGTAAGCAATAAGTAAAAACAAGAGAATGATGCATATTCGTGGGAAAAGCGAGCTCGCTGTTGAGGGTCAGCTAGAAATCCCCGTTTACTCTGCAGCTCCCTAAATAATTAGTTAATGTGGCAGTTTCTGGAGTTGTTGGCCGCTTCGTACACCAATGAAGCATTGAACTTTCCTCTTGCTCAGGAGGTATCTTCAAAATCGGTAAAACCCTGAACGAACGAATGGAATAGAAAAACAGTGTAAGACTTCACGGGGGGAGTGCAACTCCTGCTCGTCACGTATGCAAACCAGAAATACAGGGGTGTGTTGAACAAACAGCCTTCTTCTGTCGTTCAGGAGTTTCAACGCGTAGCTCAACGCTCGCTTAGTCCCCTCGAACAGAACTTGATGAGTTTTGAACGTTGTGTCGACTAATTTTTACTCTTCTAAACATTACAAGGCCATGTAATTAGATCTCTTAGGTCTTAACATTTTATAGGCTTCTAGCTGAATCGCAACGTTTGATAAAACGACTAGTGAACACGATTGGCACACAGCTTTACCAAATCAGCTCAAATTTATGTGCAATATCGTTTCACTTTCTGCGAATATGAAACTATAAGAGACTCAGAGGGGTCGATAATAAGTCAGAGGCAGTGTGCACTTCTCATACGATCATTCGTATTGATGCCTTCCCTTACGTAATGGCCTGTAGTGAATTGAAGAATTTCATTACTCTGTTAACTTTTCTTGGCTTTACGAAGTAGAGAAGAAAGTTGTGTAATCGGTTGAAAAAAAAAGTTGAGTTTTCTTCAGATCTTTACGTTTCAGAGCCCACTGAGTCTAAAAACAATGTTAGGGAAAATTGTCTGTGTGTGTGGGCGCATTAGCCTTCGTGGACGATGTCCTTCCTCGCAGGTACCAAACAGGGCTTGTAGAACGCCCTGGACAAGTTTGTAAGGTAACCAGGCATGTCTGGATACAGGGATGAATCCTGAGATGTGCGGCTGGGTCTCTTTGGTGCCACCCTGTCGAGGTTAAAGCGTTAAGGTCGTGTATGTAGGTCTTGTCTCTGGTGAATCCTGGTCCCTGGCTAGACGCATCCTGGAGGTGTGGTGGTCTTGGAATTGAGTGACTCGGTTCAAGCTTCTCGGTGGGAAGCTTAGTGGACCTTGATGGTTACCTTCGGAAAGTTGCCAAGGCTCCACTGAAGCGATAGCAGAAAATGCGCCTCCTTTGAGATGTTGACTGTCAGAAGTCTGTCGGATTGGGTGGGTGGGCGGTTATATTAGGAATAAGGTAGGGAGGCGGGGGAGGAATATCGAGTACTCCCCCATACGGTGGGGATAGTTGGCGTGGGTGATGTAGAGTGTGTGTGTGCTGGGCATGAGTGGGTGGCGACCTGGCTGGCCTTGGGGGGCGGTAAAATGCCCCTTGGGGCTGCTTTGGGCGTCGTGGTTAATTTGTTTAGTTTGTTGCCGTTTTAATATGAGGTATTTGGTTTGTATTTGATTATTTTTGTCGCTATTCTGTTGATTTTTAGGGACCCCCCGGAAGCCAAGAATTCTCTAAACGACGGGTCCTGGGGGATCCACTTATGTAAGGCTGGGCTTAAGGCCAGCTGGAAGTTTTTGCCCCCCTCAGCCGGCAGGTATGAATGGGGAATGGATGTATGAAGTGTGAGCGTAAGTTATTGTGCGAATATGTTATGTTAGGGTATGAAAGTGAAGAGGTTGAATGTAAGATATTATGGGTGGTAGGTGGGGTGAATGAGTGTGGGTTAGGAGTGAGGCTAGGAGGGAGTCCTCCAAGGTGGGGCAAGTCCAAACTCCTCCAAGGCGGAGGTCCTCGAAGCCGTAAGTCTGGACGCAAGTCCGGGCGTGCTAGCGACCATTCTAGCCTTAAGAAATATTTTTCCCGAAATGGTACTGTGGGGGTGCACAGCCTGCGGCGAAACCCGGTGCACCATGGGCAGGTCCACGGGAGGTGGACGCCTCTGCCGGGCTAGGGTAAAGGTGGATTAATCCGCCGATCCCTAGGAACCCAGGAGTGGGATCCTAGAGATATCGCAGGGGTTGAGGGTTCGCTGGAAGTAGTTCCTGTCCCGGTCCCCTTTTTTCTTTTATACTGGGACAGAGGCAGGTTAGGGCCGAGAGGTCGGCACTGCCTCCGCACACCCCTACATCAGAACGTGAATGTCAGAAGTCTCGATAAAATGGTGCATTCTGCTGCGTGTGCTTGGCTAGGCCTCCCACATGGCGTTCATGTGCGTATCTACCACTATTCTGTTCGTGCACTGTAAGCACATCTGGCTGGAGTGTTGCACCCCCTGAGGCCAGTGTTGGATTCGTTCAAGATCAGCCCCGATGGTGTGACATGGTGACTTCATCTGCCCCTAAGCGCAGCTGCTCTCCATGGTTTGGTAGACGGACGTGAACTCAAGCAGTGTCCTGACTCCCCCAACTCCTGTTCATGGGTGGAGTAAGCTTTAGAGGTCACCCATGGAAGGAATAACCAGCACTCATCACAACATGAAAACCAGTGAATTTACGAGGATTTAAGGAATGTTGTATGATGCGGTGCTCCTGATATTTTTTCTAGACGTGCTTGCGATGTCAGGTTAGTATTTTCAGAGGTAAATACGAGTATTTAATTTTATTACCGACACTTGTAGAAAATGTCGCTATTAAAATCGCAACAGAACTCTTGCAGTTCAAACTTTCGACAAGTATTTGCTCCAAAATTCGTTTGTCCACATTACACTGTGGTGATAACAAAAACCCTGCAAACCATCACACAACGGTTTATTTTTTTATTGAGCTGCCCCACCCATTCGATTCAGCATCAACAAATGCCAGTAAACGATAAGCAACATCACTCGATTACAACGGAATGACGAAAAATACATATTCCAGGCGCCTGTAGGCAATTAGCACGACGTCACGAGGCGAGTTAACGTAGAATGAGACCTGAGGGTGTGCAAACAACGACGAAACGAGTATTTTTGCTGTATTGTGCCACGAGTTCTCTCAATTAGTAGACTTTGGCTCACTATAATTACGGTGGTTTCAATGTTTTCGGCCTAGACGCAGTCGTACACCTCTGAGACTCGTTCCATTCGACCCTGCATCTAAAAATACCTGGAAAACGATCCCAAACTCGACTTAATTGCGATAAAACTGCCAAAATCGCGTTTTTGTTAATTTTTTAACCATTATTTGTCCATAACAACCGTGAGCTTCGTCCGATTGGATTGCCGAGCAGACGGTCACAACTAGATACCAAAGAATGGTTTTTATAGACCACGTTAAAGGCGTAAAATGGACGAACATTGCGGATTTGGAATCACCATGTCTGATGGTAGGGGGGGGGGATGCAAAAACACTGAGAGTCTGATTCGAAACGTATTGAAAAATGTGACAAGTAAATTTGAACCAGGTAAGTATTTGAAACTAATATACGCGTGAAAAAAAACAGACGCTTTTTTATTATGTAAATCGAATCATTTAATTGTTCCATAAATCATTTCAATTTAGTACTGAATCAAGTTTCGATTTGAGAATTATTTACCTGATGAGGTTCTGTGTATATTCGAATAAAGATGAACGTTAGTAGTTATTCATTGCTTTCCCGCGTGAAATTAATTGCGCTACTTTTACTTCAACTTCTGGAACGCTGTTTCACAACTGTATTTGCAAACTATCTAAGCGAGCAACCCTCATCGTCACATCGGGCTGGCTCCAGGGTGCAATGCTGTCCACGATTCTGTGGGCAGTCCTCCTGGACCCCCTACTCCGCCTCCTCCAAACCAACGGCTACGCGCGTATCGCTTATGTCGACGATGTTGCGATTGTGGTGGAGGTGGAGAACCTCAGCCTGATGAGGCTCCACTTGCAGTCTTGGCCAGGAGTGACCACACACGCCTCGTCACGCTGTGTACAGGCCCATCCCTTCCTCCGCGAATCAAGCTGGCCGAGGGAACGAGGGTCACCAATATTTGGGCATAGCCTGCCTGAAGCAAGCTGTTCAGAGGTGCTCCTCTGAGGCCCAGATCAGGTCCATGCCAGGGTCAACCTGGGCGGCCTTGTCCTACGCCCGGTATCACTACTACCGGGCTGTATTCATTCTCATGGTGCAGTATGCTGCAACTCATAGCTTGCTCTGACACTTCAGCAAGACATTCTCCTGGCTGTCCTGCCAGCATATCGCACAACATCACATTTGGCCCTCCAGGTGCTGGCGGGAGCAGCCGCTCTGGACGTGGCGGTGCTCCAGTCGTGTATTAAGCAGGGCTGTATGGCGGAGTACTGGGGACCATTCCAGGCCCTCCTCTCCTTGCTACAACAAGAACAACCCACAGAGCAGAGACTCACTCAGCCCAGGAGGCGCTCATAGACAAATGGCAGGTGCGATGGGACCAGGGTCCCACAGTGTGGCACGTCCACGGTATCCTCCCCTCCGTTGAGGGAAGGCTGTGAATGAGCTGGTGGCAGCCATTCTTTGCCGCTGCTCTCTGGCCACGGTGCCTTCAATGAGCGGCTACACCTCTTCAGCCGCTGCCCCTTGAGCGACTGCCCAAGTGGAGAGGCTACAGAGGGTGCAGGACATGCACTCTTCGCCTGCCACCTGTATGGCGAAGCCCGCGCTCAGCTTCCTGCAGCAGGAGGAGTCTCGCGGCTCCTCTCCAGCAGGGCGGAGGTCCGCCGGTTTCGCATCTTTTCCCAGGCGTGGTGCCCCCCTCCCAGGTCGTGGCCAGAGGAGGAGTAGGGAGACGACTCCCTCACGCTCACCACGCACTAGCCCTAGCCACAATGTGCCTCTGCCACAGGGACTAGTCAACACCCTGGCATAGAGGCGCTAGCTTGCAGCGGACCAACGCTCTGGTAGGGCAAGCCAGGCCTGGCTCGTTACCCCATTAGGTAAAAACTATGAGAAATGGTAGAAAGTAGATTCAAACTTGATGAATAGCCTGCAGGTCGCCATGAGACTCCAAAAAAAAGGTATGAGCACCGAAGAACCGAAAACTAACCGAAGTTATCATTGTGATCAATACCAAATTTGTTATCGTCAAAAACAGCTTTAAATTTTTAATTACCGGACTGCTTCGGGAAGAATATTCCTTGAGGCTAGAATGGTGATTGCCTGCTCGGGGACGTGCCCAAACTCCGCGAAGGAAACCAGAACCCTGATAAACAAGCCGAAACTATGTACCCTGCTTCCGGTTTTCTGTCACCTTGTCATGCACACAATAAATTACATTCAAATTACACTTCATACTTCTCAGTTGAGGGTGGCATACACCCAGCCTCTAGTCCATCCGCCATCACAAACAGTGCCCCCGGTTCTAACGGGCCATACACACCAGAAATTAGAAATACTGAGATAGCGCATGCACGCAAGAGGTAGACTGACGCTGGTTAATATGAACGCACCCTTCAGCCTCCACATAGCGTGCTGTGTAAATATTTAAAGTCTACCACGTAACCTGTCTATTGGTCGACATTTATTTAAAAAACGCTTCCTTTCAATTGCAAAAATCTCAATTTCAAGAGAAATATATTTACAGCGTTTATATGAAACGCCTCCCTGAAAACTCAATTCTTCGCTCGTTTGTATTGTGACAATGTAAACACTTCACTTCGCGACTCGTTAATCGTTTCGCTCCACGGAGCACCGTGCCGAGCAGTGTCAACTTAGCCTAAGCAACACATTTGAATTCATGAATTGCTAATTTGAAATATAGCGCGGCGGAGGAAAACGTTAGCCAAGAAAACTAACGCGAGGAAACGGCGGGGAAATTAGTTTGAGCAGAACCTAAAATTTAGTTACTCAAGTCGTAGCGAATTCCCGTTCATTTTGGCGTTCGACTTCGGAGTTTTGCAACAGGTTTCTCATCACAAACGGTTGAAATAAGAATTCGATCATCTGGTTACTTTTTGCCACTTTCACTTTTGCGTGCCTCTTTCGAGTGACTTCATAGGAGATTCAGAGATTATAGGTTCTTCGGAGGCCGCCAGTATGTTTATCTCCGGCTCGTGTACCGGCTTCTGGTGCGGCGGAGTCGAACGAAAGGAATTGAGGCGTAACATCTTCAATGCGACGTGACTACCGAGAGTTTATTGATTTTTATAGAGTACAACTACTGTTCAATACGTGCTACTGCAGTTCGTGACGGCTGAGCTCGTATCATCTTCATTTCACCGCTGATTCAGTTATATTTTTACTTCTAAAAACACCGAGGATATTGTTTTCGTTTTTGAGAAGTTGAGTGTTTCGTGTCCTTCGATTTGAACATCTCCGTTCAACTCCGAAGAGAGAAATTCAAGTACTATGAAGTACTATGAAAGGAACTCGTAAAATGCAGAAATGTACTATTTTACAAAATACAGAGTAAAATCTCACACACTGAAAGTATTGTTTTCAAAAATTAATTCAGGCAGCGGTTTCTGAGCTTAACTGTTCAAATTATCAAGAAAGGCAGAGACGGAAGGTGGGGAAAAGCCTGAGAGGACACAGTTAAAAGAGCGCATGAAGTACCTGGGCATTTGAGCTTAAGTGGAGATCAGCGACCATTGATCGGCACTAGTGGAAACCGAAATTCTCTACTAAAGTTAACGTACCTGTTAGGTGAGTCCGTCTTCTCTGGCTGGTGAGATACTGTGGGCGAGCGCTTTCGATGTAAAGATGATGTCTTCATATCGAACGCGCTCGCTCACAGTATCTCACCAGCCAGAGGAGACGGACTCACCAAACAGGTACGTTAACTTTAGTAATTTGCCTACTGGCGGGCCTAACCCAATTGCTTTAATACCGAAACGTTTTACTTCTGGACAAATAAGCTGGTTAGAAGGGATTCCCAAATCAGGGGCCTATTCGACTTTTTGGCTCTGTACCGTTATGGGATTAACAAACATGGTCTACAGTGAGAGCTTCCTGAACTCCTTGGGTTGAAATGCCACTGGAGCCTTCTCAGCACATTGATGTGAGAATGGGCTTTGACAGCTGCTAAACCTCTAGCAATTATCGTTTTTATTTTCCTTGGCTCTACAAAGTAGAAAGGAAAGTTATGTAATCGGCTAAAAAAAAATTTTGAGTTCTCTTCAGGTCCGAAAAACACTGTTTGGGAAAATGGTCTGTGTGTCTGTGAACGATTTTTAGAGAGAACCACAAAACCAAATCCAAAATAAGGGTTTGAACAAAATCCACCCAAAGTTAACTATAGTTATCACAATGATCAAAACACCAAACATTTTTTTTCTCAAAAATGGCTGAAACGATGTTAATTAAATTTTTTATATTGATAGCTCCCAATAAAGCAACTATACTAAAAAATTCTCATTAGTGGGAAAATGACGGGAGCAGCACAATAAATTACCAAAACTTTCGACGAAATCGATTTCAGCGCGGTTTTTAGAGAAAACAACCGTACCAAATCAGCTGAAACTTGATGTCTAGCCCACAGGTTACCATGGGACGCAAAACTAAGGGTATGGACAAAATCCACCGAAATTTAACTATTTAACTATAGTTATCATAGTGATTAAAACACCAAATTTTTTTCTCAAAAACGGCTCTAACGATTTTGATTACATTTCTTATATTGATAGGTCTCAATAAGGCAATTATACCATAAAATTCCCATTAGTGGGAAAATGACGAGAGCAGCGCAATAAATTATCAAAATTTTCGACCAAAAGCGTTTTTAGCGCAGTTTTTTCCTTATAAACTCCGCTGGAATTTTCGTAGAAGAGATTGTAGTCCAATCCAATACCTAAAGGGTGAGTGTTTAAAAACGCTCATGAGTTACATGGGGCTCACTCCAGAAATTCCTGAATTTCAACTACTGCCGTTTCGCTTACTACCAGTTCTAAACGTTTTTACCCAATAACTCTGCAAAAGTAATTACTATCCTTCTTCAACAAATTTGTGTTTACAGTCTCATTAATTATCTGTGTACCAATAGCTCAATAATGGTCCTGCAATGAGTACAATCAGCACAATAAAATCTGGAACTGTTAGCGCTACCGCTTCCTGCTTCCGTGAAGTGTCGTTTGACCAAGTTCAAATGAACTGAGTGATAAATGAATTGATTAAATAGAATTAGCCATGTACAAAGTGAATTGACGTAGAGCTAAGGAAAGTTGTGTGTTGCAACGCACCAGATATTTTTTTATTGTAGCTGCTTGTCACACTCCGTTCGTCTTCCCCAATTTTCATCCGATTCTGCAATTCGTCGTAAATTATCTGGACAACTTTCCAAATGATCATCCTATACTAATTTTCGGAAAACCTGGCCTATCCTTTTTTGACCCGTGCTCGTGTACAAATCTTCAATCCCACCTCTCACGGATTGTTTTCTTAATTTCCATCTGTTAACTCATTCCTCACATATCGGTACATGGGTACATCAAAATATTTCCGTAGTATTTTCTTACTCCTGAATCTCAAAATCCTTTGGATTTTCCGGAATTTAAAACACTTTACGTCACGTTTACTTCACATTCAAAATGTTCGCTTTTAAATTGGCAACTCTTGTTTTCCACATTCACACTATGAGCAACGTGTTATTCAGGAAGTTGAGTCTGTTCCCCAACAAAACCATCGTCAAAACACCCACATTACATTCTTTTTTATGACAATAATCTGTGAAACACGAGTTGCATTAAATTTTGTAACGGGATAAAGAAACATAAGCTGAATCAATTGAATAGATGACAATGTCACTTAAAACTTGGGAAAAAGATATAGCCGAATTTTCAAAGTCCTGTAATACGTAAATATAACCGAATGCTACTCAACAACCAATTTAATGTTTATGTTTCTACTGTATCTATGTAGAGAATACGTCTAACCAAAAGTTTCCCGACGACAAACTGATTAAGATGGATAGCTACATTGTGACAAGTTCAAAGACTAAACCAAACGTTACGGAGCAACTGTTCATGAATCTGGACAACCGAGTGACTCACGTCCACGAGAAGAACCGTCGTTGCGCACTAAAAAATACGACAGGTGTAAGTCAGGAGCGATATACCGAGGACACGGCACATCCACGACTTCCTTAGTGTACTAAACGTTTTCTCCACATGTCCATGAATATGAAACATTGTGATGGGATAAAACGTATCAATACTTAATTGACAGCTACGGCCAAAAAAAATGAGTTCCTTAGTTTATTTCACATTGAAAATTAGATTTTCTTAACCGTTTGAAGTGGAAACAGAAGTTATGTTATGAGTTGAAGAAAAAAACGTATTAAACCTTAAAGCTTCTGAGTTCAAAAAACGTCATATGCTGCGTGTCCTATCGAAAGAGAACAGCTCTACCAAATCAGCTCAAATTTGCTATTTAGCTTGCAGATCGACTTGAGACGCTGAAAGAAAGAAATTAGCAACATCAGTTCGAAGATAACCACAGTTATTATAGTGGTCAAAACACTTTTTGGCGAGAAATGCACAATAAATATTCGAACGTTTTGACAAAAATCGATTTTAGTTCCGTTTCTCCCCGCATAAACCGCATTCAATAAACAATTATCACGAAACTTCCCGAACACATTCTTTGACAGTCTTACGACACTCACGTATGCAACAATCGACCCAATGACGGTCGTGACATGACCCAACAAATTCCAGGACGATAATACGAAGTACGTAGAAGTAAGTTCTACGAAGTTCAAGTAAACTGAAGAAAATGAGATCGACAGAAACCTCTGAATTGATGCGTCATATCAGATGATAAATTGTCTTCTACTATCATTGCGTGAAAGTTTATCACTCTTCAGATCGTAATTTCGCTTTTAGTTTTAATCCGCGTTTTTTCAATTCGTTCTAGTCTAATCAACGACCCTTACCCCTTCTCCACTATCCTCATCCGTGAAACCTGAACTCATAAATGTATATTGGAGCGAAATCGAAAATGTTAGTATAACGGATTAGTGATGGTGAGCAACCAAAAGTAGAAACCTTTTTTTGTGTTTCTTTGTTTGGTTTTTTTTTTTTTTTTTATTACGTCTCAATCGAACTTTGTAGCACCCATGAGAGCAAGCGAGAGAACAAGGAAAAATGATTGTTAAAGCACTACGACCTACCAGTGAGGAATATTGTATAGTAAATTATAATTGTCTCAAACAAAATAAACTAAAAAAAAGAAACCGGGATATTTTTCGATCTCGTGAAGTGAAGTTTGAATTGGGCCAAGTGACGCGGTGCCCCGCAAACTTACTGGCAAATAACGAACTGTCGAACTGTTTAATTCTAACGCTTACCTTTAAAAGGGAAAATTCTTCGTTTTGACGCTCGAAGGAAGAGGGTAAGTCTTTTTTAAAAATCGTCCAAATTGTGTTTGCTGTTCTCTCACCAACAAGCGCCGTAAACATCGCGCATGAGAGAATAGACAGAACAAAGAGAGGTACTCTAAGACAGGAGGAGAAAGCAAAACCCGAATTCAAGGTTTCGGGCTTCAACTTCATGTTGAACCGTTCTTGCTGAGCTTTGATTACATACCGGTTATTTAAATTGCATTCCAACACACCACGCTGTTTCGTTATGGTACACGTTCCTCTTGTATCTTTGGTTTGGGCCATAAATTAATTACTTCTTCCCCATCGGATTCGATCAAACCTGATTTACCTCTCAACCTGTGGCGCTGTTGGGAATCCCCTTTAACCTCGAATACACTTTTCGTCATTGAACTCTAGACTGGAGCAAACACTTGATGATATGGGCCAAAGTTGGTTGAATTGCATTTCTTTCTGCTAGAGGTTTCAACGATGTCGTTGGAGTTTAGCCCAAAAAAGCAATTATATTAACAATGACTGATTAGCTATTCTGGCCTTTATTATTCCAACACACACTATACAAGTAATGCTTCGCAACACTACTCTCATTCTGTATTTTGTTTGTTCACAAACCATTATTCGTTATTGCACATCACAGAAAGCTAAAGTAGTGAATCACAAGTATTTTAGGTACAAGGGTTTGTCAAAAAATATTCTACTTCTATTCTAAACCTGCACGAAGCCCGCAGTGCGAATGAGTTACAATGTTTTTGTGCGCATTAAGTAACTAACGATATTACCAATTTCAGTCAAAACGTGTTGCGGAAAGCCTGGTTGGTCAAGTGAATTTATTCTTTGAACTGGAACTACTACTTTTTACTTTCCTTGGCTCTTTGTAAAAGGAAGGAAAGTTATGTAGTCGACTGGAAAAAAATTGCTTGTGTTTTCTACAGATCTTCACGTTTTAAAGTCAACGAAGTCCGAAAAACACCGTTTGCGAATATGGTTTGCGAATACGATTGAAAGAAAACGGCTTTTCGAATTTGACACCTTGCCTGCTGGTCACCATGAAACACTAAAATGAGAATATCAGCATAATCGACTGAAAACTAACTACAATGGTCAAAACACAACTCTTTTTACTTTCCTTGGCTCTACAACGTAAAAAGGAAAGTTACGTAATCGGCTGACAAAAATAAGTTTCTGCAGATCGTTACGTTTCAGACCCCTCCTTAGTCCGAAAAACACTATTTGGGAAAATGGTCTGTGTGTGTAAGTGTGTCTTGAACGATTTTTAGAGAAAACCGTCGAACCAAATCAGCTCAAACTTGATATCCAAACCACAAATTACCATGAGACGCCAAAATGAGGGTATGAACAAAATCCACCGAAAGTTAACTATAGTTATAACGGTGATCAAAACACCAAACATTTTTTTCTCAAAAACGGCTCCAACGATTTTGATTAAATTTTGTATATTGATAACTCCCAATAAGGCAACTATTCCATAAAATTCCCATGTGTAGGAAAATGACGACAGCGGCACAATAAATTACCAAAACCTTCGACGTAATCGATTTTTGGATGGTTTTTAGAGAAAACAAACGAACCAAATCCCCTCAAACTTGATATCTATCCCGCAGGTTACCATGGAACCCCAAAATAAGGGTATGAGCAAAATCCACCGAAAGTTAACTATAGTTATCGTCGTGATAAAAACACCAATTTTTTCCTCAAAAACAGCTCTAACGATGCTGATTAAATTTTTTATATTGATAGCTTTCAATAAGGCAATTATACCATAAAATTTCCATTTGTGGAAAAATGGCGAGAGCAGCACAATAAATTACCAACATTTTTAGCGCGGTTTTTTTCCTTTTAAACTCCGCTGAAATGTTACTAGAATGTTTCTTAAAAATATCTGGTGCGTTGCAACACACAACTTTCCTTAGCTCTACGTCAATTCACTTTTTACATGGCTAATTCTATTTAATCAATTCATTTATCGCTCAGTTAATTTGAACTTGGTCAAACAACGCTTTACGGCAGCAGGAAGCGGTAGCGCTTACAGTTCCGGAATTTACGCATCTTCGAACGAGTACGAACAGCACAATAAATTCTGAAAAAAAGCCATGTACTAGAGTGAATTGACGTAGAGCTAAGGAAAGTTGTGTGTTGCAGCGCACCAGATATTTTTTGTCAAAAACGGCTCTAATGATTTTGATTAAATTTTTTCTGTAGACCATACAGAATGATATTGTCATTTGTGAGAAAATAACGAGAGCGGCACGATAGATTATCAAACATATTGGATAAAGTCAATTTTTTCCTCATAAATCCCGTTCAAACGATTCTTCAACTTTCCAAAATATTGGAGTGGTACGTCAATAAGCTACCTATGTAATACGATGAGCCTTTAATTACGCTCATAAGAAAATTATGAGGAACCTCAGAAATTCCAGAATACCAACCTATTTTGATGTCCGCTGTAGTTTCTTAAGTAATGACGCGATTCGCTCTGAGAGTTTGGAAAATACAGCGTGAATTTCCTAACCCTCAAATCTTCAATAGTACCGTTTAATAACGTACCACTTTTTTCGCACGCTTACCGAAAGCCAGGGTTTCTATTGATTTTGCATACGGTCTTTGGATGATGTAAGATCAAAATTCGTATTAATAATACAAAAGTAATACTCGATATGCTCAAATTAATTAATTGTTCCAAGGCTTAATTGGTCTACGTATTTTATATTCAAAGCTTAATTGGTCCTTTCATTCACACTCCTCTCCCTCTTCCCCAAAGCCTAAAATTCTCTACTCGAATAATTTCTTTCTTCTCGAGGACGTCGGATCTGGTTTCCAATTTCAATGAACCCGTATCATCTGCACGTTTAAAATACTTAACGATATGGCATCTTAGGACGTATCAAAAACCAGCTGCACCAAAGCAATTGAAATGATTAACTTACCGAAAACTTTTGAAAAATGCTGCGCATCCAGAATGAATTAGTCGTTTTAAGCAGGTTTTTGAGATTGCTTTCAAACTCGTGGACCGGTTAAAAGTGCTCGAATCGATAGCGTTGAAAGATTATTCGGCAATATTTTTGTCAGAGTCATCTGATATATGAATTATTTACAATGTGAGCAGAAAAATATACTATACTATACATCGTTCGCAAAATCTACTCCGTATCGTAAGATAATTTTAAAATATGAATTTTTAATTGGGTTTTGAACCACACAGTACGAAAAATGACTTTCGGCTTCGAAACCTGGAACATTTTCACGTTTCAAGGGTTTCTGAATCCGAAAAACACCATTTGGGAACATGGTCCGTGTGTGTAGTGTGCTAAGAGCTTTGGGAAAAGTAGGAGAGATTTTTATTTTTTTTTTAATATTCAGAATTATTGAAACGCGATATTTAAACGCCGGAAACGTATTTCACTCATTCAAATTTCAGGTAAACGATCAAACCGAGAAAATACCGGCAGTACCTCGCAACGTTTCGACCGATGAATCTTCCCGAACCTCCCGTGAGGTTAAGGTCGCAACAATCGATCAGCCGGTGCATGTATTTTTTTTTTTTTTTTTTTATGTTCGAACGTTCTTTTCCGTCAAATTATACGGTATTTTGAAAAGACCAAGGGCGATAGAATCCCGAAAAAAGAGGATACCTCGGGGCAGACGCGGAAAGGAGGGATGATATTGACTGCAGGCCGAGTTAAGCGAACTTAAAAGAACGGATGGACGGACACCGATGGACGGTGAAGGGGTGGGTTAGTGTTGCAAATAGTGACCAAGTTCGTGGCATCATCCCGTCCGGCCACTACCTCCTATATAAGATTCAGACCACCCCAACTCAAGTCATCAGTTACCATCCTCACCAGCTTCAGACATGAACAAGGTAGGAAGAGATCTGCCAAGTTATCGCTTAAACCGTATTTGAGCAATACGTGAAATCTCGGGTTAATGGCGGTTTTATATTGCATACTGGATGACTAGTTTAACGATAATCTTTCATAGCCGCAGATTTTTCTAAAAATGTGAAATAAGTACTTTGTTGATCTGCAATATTAATAACCTATCTAACTTTCCGCGCAGTACATACAATAATTAACTACCCCCGTTGAGTTCATATACTTATCAAGTATCCATGTAAAAATGTTTAGTCAGTGAATAAGGAAAACAGTTTTTCTTTAAAAATGTCGTTTAAAATTTTAATTATTATTAACACATTAAAAAGCAGTTTTACTCGATGTCCTCTGCACCGAAACTCAGAAAAATTAATTAAATTTTACAAAAATGTGTTAGTCAATATTTGGGGAATCTCGCTTTCCGATATTTTCTAGAAGATTAGAAATAATAACACTCCATGTTCAAAATTGAGAATAAATTCGAAATTATCACAACACTTTTTCCCCGTATTCTCTCATCAATGAATGAAATCGCCCTATTAGTTACCTAGGCGGTATTGGCCTTTGAAAGTATTTTATTTAGTGGAAGCGTAGTATTTGCAATAAAAAAGGTCAAGTGCGAAGAAAAAAACCCTTTTCTGGCTCGCTGTAAGGAATACAAACACTATCAAACTTACTTCGCATTGCACAAATGTTTCAAAATATATTTCCTTGTTCCTTATTTGACATAATATTAAAAAATCTGATGCATTGCAGCACACGACTTTCCTTAGCTCTACTTCAATTCACTTTGTACATGGCTAATTCTATTTAATCAATTCATTTATCACTCAGTTAATTTGAACTTGGTCAAACAACGCTTTACGGCAGCAGAAAGCGGTAGCGCTTACAGTTCTGGAATTTATTGTGCTGCTCGTACTCATTCCCGTATCATTATTTAGCAACCGGTACACAGAGAATTAATGAGGCTGACAACACGATTTTTTTAATAGGATAGTAATCACTTTTGTAGAGTAAATGGGTAATAACTGTTAAAAGTGGTAGTAAGCGAAACGGCCGTAGTTGAAATTCCGGAATTTCTGGAGTGATCCCCTTATATCTTATGAGTGTTTTTAAACTTTCACCCTATAGGTTTTGGATTGAACTACTACACCAATTTTTTTTAACATTCTAGTGACATTCAGTGGAGTTTATAAGAAAAAAATCGCACTAAAATCGTCGAAAAGTTTGTTAATTTATTGTGCTGCTCTCGTCATTTTCCCACAAATGGGAATTTTATGGTATAATTGCCTTATTGAGAGCTATCAATATAAAAAATGTAATCAAAATCGTTAAAGCTGTTTTTGAGAAAAAAAAATTTGTGTTTTGATCACTATGATAACTATCGTTGACTTTCGGTGGATTTGGCTCAAACCATCATTTTGGGGTCCCATGATGAGCTGCAGGCTAGATATCAAGTTTGAAATGATTTGGTACGGCTGTTTTCTCTAAAAATCGTTCACAGTCACACACACGCAGATCATTTTCCCAAATAGTGTTTTTCGGACTCGGTATGGTCTGTAACGTAAAGATCTGATGAAAACTCAAATGTTTTTCTTCAGCCAATTACATAACTTTCCTTTCAATTTTTAAAACTCTCACGTTACAAGAATGCAACTTTCTTTCGTTTTCAGTCAACTCTTGTTATCTTGAAGAAATTTTAAAAAATGGGATGAGACTGCAGTTTAATTTTGATTCGTTCACTTTGTTCCTCAATATATCTGTAAACGTTTTCATATACCATTCATATATACATATTCATATTTTCGATACCCGCTTCTCAGCAGTTCTTTTCGTTCCACAGTTTTGGTTTACCGAAGTGGCTACCTCTAACAAATTGAACGTGAAGTGAACAACAGTGTTGTCTGCAAATTCTTTACTGAAATGTCCTCGTTGTGTGGCGTTACATATTTTATCTTGAGACTCCTTTAACGTTTGTATTGTAGCTTCTTGATGGCCGTTTTGAGCCGAAATTGAAGAAAACGTGCTCACAAGCATTCACTGTTGAACGAAGCAAGAATAATCCAATCCCCATCCCCCGATGACCGAATTAGCAAGAATTGGACGTGGAACTCGTGTATTCTCTCCTACTTTGTCAAAAAGTGCGAATAGCATTTCAATAGAACTCCGACCAAAAATGTTTAAAACATCGCTCGATATGAAGCGGTACCTCACAAAAACCCGGCCAATTTCTCTTCTGTTGTGATTCGGGAAAGCTTCGAGGGTTTCCTGCTCGCTGTTCGGGAAAATACACACATAAATCTCACCGCGTCATTTATAAACTGCGGGTGTAATACGAAACATCAAACTCGATGTTGTTCTCTTTCGAATTTTGAATTCAAAATTATGCGAAGAATTGCCCGTTCGTATTTTTTTCGTACAATACTGGATAAATTATTCTTTTAAATGAGTTTTGAAGTTTATAAAATCACAGAAAAAATGACAAGTATTTTTCGTACAATTTACCCATAACTGGGATTTTAGTTTTTTCAAGGGGAGTCTTCACAAAGATTTTCTACTGCCTAGAACTGCTAGGTTTATATACTGCGCATAACTCATTTATCATTGTCTTCACATGTTTGTATGTTTTCATTGCGTATGGAAAAGTCTTCGCGTCTTTTATGAGATGTTAGTAAAAGGAATCGAACGCTTCTAGAATCTGAGTTTGTTAGAGTACGATAAAGTTCGTTATTCACGTGACCAGATACTGCATCCGCGTTGCTTCGCGTGTCACTTGCCTTTTCTCTGGTTCCGTGCAGAAAATCAATTCCCTTTGATAGGAGAGTCGCCGAATGAGCATGAGAAATTATTGTTAACTTATCGAGACGGTGATTTCCACAAATAATTTCCTTACTTCTCGACTTCTAAGCGAAGGTTACCCCAACTGTGAGGTATGGGCGGTCTTTTAGTTTAGTGTCCTTCAGAGTAGTTTTAAATATCTTCCTCAAAGGTTGACTTTTCAAACGGCACCAGAGCCGAACACTGCAATGCTTGGTACTGATTTCATGATTCTAGATGTGCTCTTAAACTTTTGTTACTTGTTAATTCTCAGATATTTTGCATCACCCTGCTAGTAGGCAGCGTAGTGGGTCAATACCCCTCACCTAACTACCTCCCAGGTTACAAGAACGACCAGACAGGTTCATCCAAAGGAGGTTATCCAGGAGGTAGGCGCGTTTTTATTCGATAACAATGAACGAAAATTAGACCCTTTAAAACGTAAATATCCAACACCCAATTTTTTTTGCAGGTCCGAATGGTTTTGGTAATCGAAACAACGCGCTCTCTGGTGGATATTCAAGTTCCAATTCTGGCGGTTACTCCAGCTCCAATGCCGGCAGCTACTCTGCCTCTAATTCAGGCAGCTATTCAAGCTCGAATTCTGTTGGTTTCAACGGACTGAATGGAGGCGGTTACCCTGCAACAAATCCTGGAACTCAATCGGGATCTTACTCGGGCTCATCCAGCGGCGGTTATTCTGGCGCAAATCAGGACGGTTCTGGAAGTCAAGGGTACAATGGAGCGCGTAATGGATATAACGGCGGCCGAGCGGGATACAACGGTGGCAGAGTAGGATACAACGGAGCTCGATTAGGGTACAATGGCGCTCGATTGGGTTACAACGGTGGAAATAACGGAAACAACGGTCAAGATGACGCTTCATCGGTAAGAAAATCAGTTTAAGATTGTACTGTTTGTGGTACTGGTGTGGCTTCGGCTGGTTGCAAACCTATACGATATTCCGAACCCTCGTTTTGAAACTGTGACGAAAATCAATTTTCAGTTGTGCATGAAGTCCCCATGTATGAATTAATTACGTAATTATACATTCACATAATTTACGTTTTTTCGTAGGAGCCAGCAAAATACGACTTCAAATATGACGTCCTCGCCCCCGAATATGGAAACGAATTCGGCCACGCTGAACAAAGAGACGGCGATTTGACTTCTGGTTCGTACTACGTTCTTCTCCCTGACGGCCGCAGACAGCTCGTCGAATACACAGCCGATCAAGACGGATACAAGCCTAGGATCTCCTACACTGAGCCTGCCGCTGGCCCTGCAGCTTACAACCGACCAGGACCCTCCGCAAGCCAAAGAGCAGCTTACAACGGACCTGCAGGAGGTTATAACGGACCAGCAGGAGGTTATAACGGACCAGCAGGAGGTTACAACGGACCTGCAGGAGGTTACAACGGTCAAGCCGGCCAGGGCTATTCCGGCAGTCGTCCAGGTAACTTCGGCAACGGAAGACAAAATTACCAATCATCGCAGTCTTCGTCATCTGCTGGAAGCTATTCAGGATCTCAAAACGGCGGATATTGATTCCATTCCGTTCATTTTAAAGCTTCTTAATAGTAATTGTACGATTAACGGTTACAATTTAATTTTATATAGTACAAATTGAAATAAAGTTTTATACAAAATATCTAGTGCACGGCATCTCACAATTTTCCACGACCACCGTAAACGAGACAATCTGCTTATAGATCTATATATGCGAGCTGCTTTCTTCGTTCAATGCATCAGAGGAACATTTATGCACCACGATAAATAGATATTGACTAGTTTAAGACATTCCATGAGTCTGATGAAAACCATTGCAGCTGTTTTTTCCCCAAAACTATTTTTGCTTCACAGGCCTGTTCACCCAATTTTCACTGAAATCTTTATGGATGACAAAAATCAAGCTCTGATTGGTAGAAAACAAGTTGAAAGTTTAATCATAACCGTTATACCTGTTCTTGAGACAAAGGAGCGAACCCCTTATTTTTTATTCATCCTCCCCCTCCCCCCCCCTCCCACCACGAAATCGCGAGTAGAATAAAAAAGCTGGAATTTTTACACAATGGTCTATTATCTTGCTCAGCTTGACGTAGTCCCACACCTCTGAGACCCACGCCATTCGATTCAGTGTCGAAAAACACCAGTGTGGGATCTGAATCGGACGCTCGAAACCTAGGAGACGCACCTTGGAGACGTGCAACGCATCGGACGCTCGAAGCCTAGGCAACGGATCCGAGAGACGAGAAAAAGACTCGCGGACGACATTATTGGAATGAATCTCGAAACATTCAGTGTATGAATCTTATCGTAGCAAGTTGTATTTGATTTTAAGTTTGAAGTATAATCGTTTACAGCACTCGATAGTTTTTATATCATCCCCTACACTAGTCAACGATACGAAACATGACTTGACTACAGAACGACGAAAATGACATTCCAGGTACCTGTAGGTAATTGGCACGGTGTAAAGAGTCAAGCTAATGGGCGGGTGGAGTTAGATGAGAGTTAGGGCAATGATGAAACGATTACTTTCGCTGTATTGCTCCGTGATCAGTAAACTTTGGCTCACTATAATTACTCTGATTCCACTTTTTTTGGTCCAGATGCAGTCTCACACCTCTCAGACTCATTCCATTCGACCCAAAATACTCAGAAAACGATACCAAACATGATGTTCTTGCGACAAAACTGCCGAAATGTTGTTTTTGTTATTTGAACCGTTTTTTTTTTTTTGCCTGTAACTATTATGGGTTTCGTCCTGTGTCTTTCAACACAATTAAGAGCGAACTTTAAAACCAAATCAGCTTAAATTATGTATTCAGCCTGAACACCAACACGAGCTTATGAGCTAAATTGGTTCGAAACTAACTATAGGGGGAAGGAAACAAGGGTATGAGGGTGCGCCACGATAGAACGACCAGCAAATCAGATGTGACTCGAGTGGGAAAACGCATGCTGACACACCCACCTGACGCATCTCCTTGCGCACTTTTCTTGCACTATCCAGTGCACCAGGACATTGTCAATGGCGCATTCCTGGTATTACCTGCCTCCACTTCACAAGCTCCTGACACCGCCATATTTGTGCTTCTTGCCCAGTGAGTGCAAGACCCGTGCCTCTAGATACTATGTGGACATCCAAGATCACTACAGACTGGTCAGGACCAACAGCGGTAATGTCAGTTCTCAGTTCTTCCCCAGAGACAACCCAGTAGTCAACTCTCTCCCCTCTTTCCAAACCTTGGATGATAATATACCTGCAACCTGCTTGCTGACCATGCCACGGCACTTCACAGGGCCCCTGTTTTCATGTCGAAATGACTGTTCCTTAACACTGATGAGAGATGGATGCGGCTTTGCTAGCACTGCTGAGGCACTCACTCAGCATCCACGGAGCCCAGACCTAAGGGAGTACGGATTTCCGGTGGAGAGCTGTGACCCATGTGTTACCACGCGGCAGAAGCCGTATTAATATGGTTTCCCACCGGCTTTAATATTTACGCAAACACACCTTCACTACATGATTCAGTGGTTCAAACTTGATACCACAGGTACGACAGCGAGCATCCGTAACGTGACGATCCCGTCCTCTTGTACACCGCATCACTGTTGGCAGACACTGACTGGTGTCCTTGAACCATTAAGATCTGAAGAGAACTCAAAATTGTTTGTCGGTGGGTTATGTCACTTTCCTCTCTACTTACTAGAGCCAAGGAAAATAAACAGCACAGCAGCACCTGCTACCACCTTCGACGATTCAGATCAAAATCATAAGGTGTCTTTACCAAGTCAACGCCTATGTACTATAATTGATGAATGTTACTCAGACGGACTACTGAACAGAAAAAATAATAAAAATTTCTGAGCTATTCCATATTATGAAGGTTTATCAAATTAAGCCGTATACATGTTCACTGGCGAACCCAGTGCTCAATTTGAATTTAAAGGTTTGATATCTGATGCTCAATGATAACGAAGTCCGCGTTGGAAATGAAAAACCTGGTCTTTTGCTGCTACCGCCAATGTTGGCCCAAGATGTTGAAGGCTGGCTGTCTGTAAGAGTGAAAACAAAATGTACCGAAAATTAAATGCTTGGCATTCAGAATCGAAACACAAACGGTGGGTACAGCTTTCGTACCAGTACGCAACCACGAGGAATATTGTATGTCTTTTTCTTTAAACTAAACCTCGATTTCCTCCAATGCGATTCCTTATGAGTGATTGGAAACGTTGAGGCTGGCGGGCGCGAAAGAAACCTTTACACAAACATAAAATGCACATACATAAAATGTCAAAACGATGTTTAAATGTTCGGCGATATGTTTCGGCGTATAGGATGGTTACAGAAATAGTTGGGGAGAATAAAATGGTAATGTAAGTTGATAGAAGAAGGATACCCCATGACAGTGTTCGGTGTTTACTTTACTAGATTTTATAGACATTTTATGTCTTTACTTTGCTACATAAACTTGAAAAGTGTAACGGCCAAGCGTCACGAAATTTAACCTTGAGGTCGATTGGACAAGGCTACGTTTTAACCCGAGTTGCAACCACAGCCCCTGTGGTGTAATGCATAAGGCATCAGTCTCCTAAACTGGAGGTTTTGGGTTTGAGTCCCACCAGGGTTACGATTATTTTTTTGACATTTTATGTCTTTACTTTGCTACATAAACTCGAAAATGTAACGCGGGATATGTAATGGAGAAGCGTCACTAAATTTGTGTTGGGTTAAGTGCATGGTAACGTATGTTACAAAATCTAACGCTTGGTAACATTACACGTTTTAATAACCTCAGTGACCAAGTGATGATGTCAATTGCAATTGATGCGGCCACTATATCGAAACCATCAACGAGCATAATCAAACGTAGTTATCATTGCATTTAAAAAAATAAATAAAAGAGATAAAATGTTCCTAGTGGTTGCGTACTTGTACGAAAGCTGTACCCACCGTTTGTGTAAAGGTTTCTTTCGCGCCCGCCAGCCTCAACGTTTCCAATCACTCATAAGGAGTCGCATCAGAGGAAATCGAGGTTTAGTTTAAAGAAAAAGAGATAAAATGTTCCTAGTGGTTGCGTACTTGTACGAAAGCTGTACCCACCGTTTGTGTTTTGCATTTTCAAATGTTCTTGAAAACGGCTCGTACGATTTTTATTAAACCCACACGGCACTTTCAGCTAATTAGTACCTACATTTCGTTTTTCGTAAGCGTTGCCGTAAAAATGCGTACAACGTGTACAGCGTCTGTACATTTAGCGTATCACAAAATTTGCAAGAGTTGATGAAAAGTGTGTGGTTTTGCGTTTACTATTCGTAAAATGTGAAGGGCCAGCGACTTTATGGATGTGTCGAAAATACAAGTGGCTAGTTAGTGGACTCGTCTTGAGGGCTGCTCGTACACCGTTGGAGCGTATTTATGGTGGTAGGTGCTGTCGGAGATGGAAGGGCGGATGATGTGAGGATCAGAAGGATTTGATGGGAAGGGAATTTTACCTCGATTTTAAACGTGTGACGCTCTGTGGTCGATGCAGCGGTGAGATTGAGACACCACGTAGCGCGTCTCTCGAGTGACGTTTGCCGGGTTTTACTTGGCAAGCTGTCAGCTTGATTTGACAGATATACACGAAGAAAAAATTAAAACTAACTTTAAATAAGCCGAAAACAACGAAAATTAAGTTCGAACACCACCTACATAGGCGGGCGCTATATCTTCGTTCAACGCATTTTTACAGGAACATTTATGCAGAACAAAATGTAGGGACTAGTTAGTTGAGAGTACTCCGAAAGTTTGATCGAAATCGTTAGAGCCGTTTTTGAGAAAATTGGAATACCGATAAATTAATATTCGACAAATCTCCTTTTCTGAGTTAACTTGGCTTATATCTCCGTTCAACATATATATACAGAAATAAGTATACATAACGAAATGTTGGTATGGGTGACTTAAAGACACTCCATTAGGATTTATCACATCATCCTCACGCGATGTCTTCTAGCAACCAACACCCACATTTTGTTCCCCGTTACTACCTCTGTAACTATCCGTCAAACAGAGCGATAAGCCAAGACACATCGGGAAATGAGATTTGCCGAATATTACGTGATATTTCTTGTTTTTCTCCGAAACGGTGCTAACGATATCTATCAAACTAACGGGATACTCTCAACGAACTAGCTCCCACATTTCTTCATAACTGCATTGAACACAGTAGCACCCGTATATGCAGCATACCATCAAATTTCCGCCGCTGCTACTAGTGTTTGCGAACAAACTACAGCAATGTTGAGAATGACAAACGTTCGACAAATATACTACTTGTGTATGTGATCTACTGGATCGGAACAAATAGTAAAATGAGAGCTAAACTTTCATGAACCAGTCAAATTTTAAAATATTTCGTGCGTAGCAACACACTACTTTCCGCAATCCCTTCAAGTTCAAACACCACCTACATAGGCGGGTGGTATATCTTCGTTAAACGCATTTTTACCGGAACATTTATGGAGAACAAAATGTAGAGACTATTTAGTTGAGAGTACTCCGAAAGTTTGATCGAAATCGTTAGAGCCGTTTTTGAGAAAATGTGAATACCGATAAATTAATATTCGACAAATCTCCTTTTCTGAGTTAACTTGGCTTATATCTCTGTTCAACATATATATACAGAAATAATTATAAATAACGAAATTTGGGGATGGGTGACTAGAAGACACTCCATTAGAATTTATCACATCTGGTGAAAAAGTTACCCTGGAATTTACGGAAATGATCGTAAAAACGTTATTTTTGACACATTTTAATTTTTATCTCTGTTCAATGGATCGTCACAGGAACATTTATTGAAAAGAATATGTAGGTATTAACTATTTGGAAACATCCTGTGAGTTTGGTGGAAATCGCTGACGCCGTTTTGCCAAAAAGCGTAAAAAACCTATTTTTGGTTCATAGGCCTATATCTCCGTTTACCGTATTTTCATGGAGATATGTATGGAGTAGAAAAGTTAGATATTGATCAGTAGGAGATAATTTGAAAGTTTAATCAAAATCGTTAGAGCCGTTTTCGAGAAAAATGCGAAAAACCCTAGTTTTTGGTACATTTCCGTCCCCCCCCCCTTCCCATCGGCTGAAATCGTCCATAACCTTATTTTGGTGTCTACAAAAAATAACGAACAAAACAAAAAAAGAACCAGCTCAATCGGATCATCCGTTCTCTCGCAAATCGAACTACAGGCACACACACACACAGATCTGTTTCTTTATTTCATGACTGTACCTAAACCCTCGACGAGGGTTATATCAGTCATAGAAGTTGCGGTTTCGCTAATATGCAAGAGGCCGGCCCCTGCAGCATCCACCGAACTCAGACCTGTGGAGGTACGGCAGGTATGTGGTCGTTAGCCAGTCTCACCGTAGAGAGCTGTTGCCCGTGTGTTACCGCGCGGAGGTGACCACCTGAGGAATCCCGTACCATCTGGGAGTAGTTCTTAATCTGGTTCCCTACCTGATCTTACTGTTTACTTGGGTGGCAAGTTTCAAAGGACTGATCAACTATAACCACGTTTCTTAGCCATTACCTTCTTTGCGAACTTTGCAAAATGGTTATAGGCTTCCTTTGTAGCAGTCAAAGCTGCTAAGTTCGTTTGCCCTCTCAACAACCGTCGCTCACTGTTGTAGAAACTACAGTGGAGCAGCACATGGTTTCTTGTTTCCTCCGCACTGGAGGCACAAGACGTGCATAATGGAGAGTCTTTCAGAGAAAAGAAGTGGAGCCGCGCATTGAAGTCACCATGTCCCGTGAGGAACTGGCTCGTCCAGTGGTCTGGCTCAACCCATTTTCTAGAAAGACGTTCACGGATGTTGGGGAAGAACTCATACGTATCACGTCCCTTTGACGAGGATTCCCATCTCGCTTGCCATTTCTCTAGAGCCCATTCATCGATGGCGGCAAGTTTCTGTTCTGTGGTGAGATCCGCACGGAGTTCAGCCCAAAGCGGGGAAGCTCCCGTTTCACTCTCCACTTGTCAATCATGCACTCAACAGCCAAATCAACTGGTAACTGACCAGTGATCACCTGGAGTGCTTCCGTTGATACAGTCTTGTAGGCCTTGGTGATCCACAGGAGCGCGGCTCTCTGGGATTGGGCCAATACTCTCTTTTGATTGACTGTTAGTTTGCTACCCCAGACAACAGGGCAGTAGCCAATCACACCTAAATAGATGGCCTTATACATGAGGATGGTGTCGTGGTAACACACACCCCAAGTGGCCTTAGTAATGGCACGCAGTGAGGCAAACCTTGCAATGGTAGTGCCTTTAAGGGACTGGAGGTGTTGGTTGAAACCCCACCTCTCACCTATATTCACTCCTAAATACTTGACGTGCTTTTCAAGAAGGAGCCTGTGGCCGCCAAAGCGTATTGTGGGTGGATTATTCACTTTCCCCTTCAAGAGGATTAGCTGGGTTGTTTCCTCAGCCACCTGCATCTTGACGTGCTCGCACCATTGGTTGACAGTGCGGAGCACGTGGTGGGTTTTTTCTTCAATTTGGCGGACTGACTCTGCAAAGATCAGCACAGTCAAGTCATCCACATAGGCGTACGGCTCGCAGTCAGTCTCCATGAGTTTCCTGAGAAGACCTTCGAAGAAGGCATTCCAGAGTGCTGGTCCTAGGACCGAGCCCTGTGGGCACCCCTTCTCAATCTTTCTCCGGACGGAGACATGCCTACTTTCGATCGTAGCAGTTCTGTCTGTCAGGTAACTTCTGACGAGCGAGTACAGGTTGCGGGGGATTCCCCTACCTTTGAGTTCATTAAGGAGCGCTGGCCACCAAAGGTTGTCAAACGCTCCTCTGATGTCAATCAGAACTGCTACGACGTACTTAGCCGGTGCCAGCAGGGAAACACGCCGAATCTCGACAATGACATCCTGCGTGGACCTTCCTTTGGTACACCCGTATTGCCTGCCTGTGAGGTTGCGGCCAAAGACTCCTTCGAGGGACTGCAACATCAAGATTTCTAGTGTTTTGCCTAATATGGAAAGAAGGCTGAGTGGTCTCCATGATCGCGGGTCTGACTGATTGCGGTCGCCTCCCTTTTGAAGAGTGACAACGCGCGCAGACTTCCACTGAGTGGGAACTGTCCGACCTGCAGACAGTCATTAAATAAATTAAGGAGACCGCTGGAGATTGTCCGCTCAGCCTTCCTTAGCATATTGCTTTCTATTTTATCTGGCCCAGGAGATTTGTTGGGCTTTAAGGTCGCAAGGGCCCTGCCGAGGTCGCCTGTTGTCCACAATGGGATGTCGGGCTCGTTCGGAGGGTCCATGATCAGCTCCCTTGCTGCCCTCTGGGCTTCAGTGTCTCGAGCTACTTGGTCATCTGGGAACGCCTTCTCAAGGAGGGTTTCCAGTGAACGTTCGATGCTGCAGGCCCAGCCTGACTCATTTTGCATCGCAGCTAAGACCTGCTCTACATTTGCTTTTCCTATGGAGGACTTGTAGTGTCTGCCCCAGGGGTTCTCAGAGCTCTCCGCTTCCACAAAATTTCGCCAGCCTTGCCGTTTGGCTCGTTTGATGGCGCGGTGGAAGGCCTTCTTCTCTTGGATGAAGGCAGTTCGGAGTGTTGCTCTGGCATCAGGGTCACGAGTGTTTTGGTACATCCTTCTGGCTCTATTTGCACTTTGCTTGAGGGGATTAAGTTCCTCAGTCCACCATGGGACTTTGATCGCCCTGTGCTTCTGTTGGCCAAGTACAGAGAGCCCAGCAGAGTGCAGTGCTGTGGTAAATGTGTCCACTTTGCTGTCCACCTCTTCAGGTGTGGATGCTTGCGCTATTAGGTCGGTGTCTGCGGCACGCAGTTCACCTTCCAGTACCCTACAGAATTGTGGCCAGTCAGCATTTTTTGTGCGGAATCGCTTTTCACGCGTGTCTTTGCAGAGGATGTTGTCATCCGTAATGGCAAAGTCAATAACCATGTGATCGCTCTGCGTTGCACCTGGTACGACTCGCCAACCCTTCAATTTGAGTAGCAGGGTGTGGGACACGGCTGTGACGTCTATACACGACCTTCCTCCCGGACCATCATAGGTCGCCTCAGTCATGGGGTCGTTGGCAACAACCAAGTTGTACCTGGTGAGCAGCTCTATATACGCCTCGCCCGCCCCATCCAGGGTTGGGGATCCCCACAATGGTGATCTGGCGTTTGCATCAGCACAGACTACGCAGGGTCGTCCTGATAGGCCTGCTAGAGCCCGCTCGAGTGGTTCAAGGCTGTTGGCAACTGGTGCGCCAAATTGCCTGTAAAATGATATTACAACCAGCTCAAAGCCACCGGCTCAGATGAGCACAGCGGCCAAGTGCTGGCTGTTCAGGTGAGTGAGTGCGAGCATGTCAATGGACGGGTCGATGCAGGCTACTGCTGCCTTGGCTCCCGTTCTTGCTCCAGCCACCACTCGTGCCTGCGATCCCAGACCAAGAGTTTTGGATCCTATGTATGGTTCCTGTATGGCGAGGACACTGCAGCGTTTCTTGAGTGCATTTTGCAGCAACTCAGCCATAACTGGGCAACTCTTATTTGTGTTGTGCTGAAGGATTCGAACTGTTTTTGACCTATTCATAATCCACTCGTGACTCCTGGAGGGCAATCGCTCGCTGACGAATGGTACAGCGTGTGTCTCGTGTAGAGTGTGCGACCTGTTGGATTTTGCGTTCGACGCAATTGGCACACTTGAGGGGAGCATCACGCTTGCATTCCTTACTCAGATGTGGCAAGGCGCACCAGGCGCACACAACAGGTCTTGTACAGCCCACTGCCAGGTGGCCATAGCGCTGGCATTTGTAGCACTGAGTGGGGGCTTGGTACTTTCGTATGGCGCACCGCTGCCAGGCTATTTGGAGGTGCCTTGCCCTCTAGTTTTTGTATAGGCTGGGTGATACCTCAATCACCCAATCCTTCTGTCTGCCACGCTTTTTGGTGAAGAGAGGCCTGACATCCTGCGGCTGCAAGCCTAACGCAGGGTTGTGCTCAACAACTTGTTGGGCCAAGTCCTCTTTGAAGGTCGGTCCGCACGTCGCACAATAGCAGGCGTGGGAAACGACCCAGGGGCTGACGCTTGGAGCTTCAACTCCTTTTTGTGGAAATGTGGCTCGTGAGCGCCTTGGCCATTTCTGGCGTTTCCGTCACAATGACGGCGCCACCTCCTACTGCGGTGCGGATGTCTAGCACTCGGACACTCAGAGCTTGGAGGTCCGTAGCAGGGACACCCGCATAAGCGCTTCCATTGCGTCAGGGTTGGAGGGACCAGCCTCTCCTTCCTCACATGTCCGCCTAACCACTACCACGTTTTGTCGTGGGTTTTTAGGGGAGTTTGGCAAGCGGTGGAGGCTTTTTATTTTTACTTTTATTTTTACTTTTGCCCTTGTTTTTGGGCAGAGGCATAGGCGGGGCGCTGCCCTCGGCCTGCACTTCCTGCTTAGTTGGGGCCTGTTTCTGCTTCCCTCTGCGCTTCCTGGCCCTGGCAGACTGCCATTCCGCCTCAGCTCCATGAGGGGGGGAGGAAGGCGCAGTAGCGGCTACTGCCGCATATGAGGGGCCTGGGGTACTACCCTGGCTCGTTGTTGCTCCTCGAGTTTGGGGGGCTGGTGGCACTGGCTGCTGGGCAATTGCCCTACGCAGCTCTTCCTCACGACAGCCGCCACAGTTTCCCGCAGGGGGAGTGGCAGGGGGCGATGTCGTTGGGGGCATTAGCTTTATAGCCAGCTTCGAAATTTCGAAGAGGCAACTAGTTACGAGGTCCCGCATAGGTCCTGTCGCGTTGGCCCTCATCCGTGCCAGCTGGCCGTGGATGATTTGGACGTATGCGCAAATTTGCTCCATGTCCGACAGTTTAGGGTCCACGCTGTGTCGTGTGCTTGTAGTAGCCGGGTTGCCCGGGCTACTAGGGGGAGAAGGGGGAGATGAACGCGGTTTGCCCGGTTCTTTCCGCCCTTGTTTGTTTGGACGACGAGTAGATTGCTCATCGTCCGAAGAGGGAGGGGTCGAGCTTGGCGAGCCGAGGAAGAGGCGCAGGTGGCGTTTTTATTACCTGCTGAAGTTTTAGTTGACTTTGTCATGTTTTTACTAATTTGGGGTGATTAAAGAAGCAGACTGGTGTAGTGTATCCTTGTGAGTTCATTTGTTGTGTGTGTTAGTGGTATGAGCGAGAGGTGCTCGAGGCAGTGTCCTGGAAGCTCCCCCTCAGGCATATTGATTCTAGCCCCTTTTCGCTGGTCCGTTGAGGGTCAAAGGGAGGCCCCCACATGCGCCGCAGCTGCCAGTCCGGCCACCCACCGGGACTAAGACGCATGAGGGATTTTTCGGCTGCTGCTCAGAGTCAGCCCTCGGCCACTGGTGATGTGGTGAGCGGGACACACGCTATCAGCCGCCCCAGGAACGCTCAAACCTGGTTTTTCCCCCTCCTCATTCCGAAGGCCGCACCTATATAGGGGATCGCTCAAAGGTGTTAGTGAGCTACTTCCAGGACTGTCTTTCGCTCATTATGAGTGTTTTAAGTGAGTGTGTTCTGCCACGCAAGCCGTTGCAGTGTATTTTGTATCTGGAATATGTTGTGTATGTCAGTGTCGTGAGCTTTAAGCCCCTTTAAGGCCGGATTTAACGACCACGCAGAGGATACGGCAGGAGAATTCTGTCCCCCTTCCTGCGGGGGGTGTGTTCTGCGATCCCAGCTAAAGGTAGGGGGTTCCCAGTGTGTCATGTATGTGAATGAAGTGTAAGTTGTGTCCCTTTTAGTCCGGCTTATACGAACACGCAGGGAGTACGGCAGTGGAATTCTGGACCCCCAACTGCAGGGTGAGCACAGTGTGGCGACAGAGTACACTGTGACGCCCAGCCACAGTTAAGCCTCGTTGGATGTAATCCTGCGGGGACCTCATAGAGGTGAGGTTGTCTTTCAAGCTGGGCCCACCCGGCTGTCCCTTTTAGTCGGCTCATACGACACGCAGGGAATACGTCAGCGGAATTCTGGACCCCTGACTGCAGGGTGACTATACACACACACACACACACACACACACACACACACACACACACACACACACACACACACACACACACACACACGGACCACGCGCCGAAATTAGGTTTTTTAGACTCAGTAGGGTCTGAAACGTGAAGATCTGAAGAAAACCCAAATTTTTTTTTTGGGCCGATTACTATACTTTCCTTTCCTTCGGGTAGCGGAAAGTAAAAAGTAGAACGACGCGGTCGGCGTTTGCGATAACAATTATAGTAATTAGCGGGTAATTTTTCTTCGATATCAGAGGTGGGTATGTTCCAGTCAAAGCTTCCCAGAATTCGTTCTGATAAAATTAAGTAGGCACAAGTGATGCTTTAACGATTGTTTATGCCACTACGATGCTCTGTGTTTGACGTACTACTCATCCATTCAGCTTTAATTCTAGTTGCGATGGTATTGCCGTAGTGCCGGACTTTTCTGGCATCGAATGTTGAAGGGAAAGTATCTGGGAGAATAGCAACTTAACGGGAGTAAACTGACAATGGCTGACTTCGATCTTCGAGGAATGAGGCGCACAATTGCATTGTTTTCTATTGCTTACACCTGAAAGTCCTTAAGACGATCAGCTACTGGACGCCTAACTACCAAATTGGTCGACTGTAGTTCACACATCGTCGGAAAACATGTCATCTTATTAGATTTAACACCAATTCTCCGAATCAAGGTTTTCTTCGCCTTCATCGAGAGCGTAGAATAGTTCACGGTCGCCACAAATCTCCAAATATTGACATTTCGCTTATGGCCTTTCGTAAATTACGGTTGGCATCCTGCTGTAATTTTCTCCCTCACTGGGCCATCTTTCATTCGGAAGTGAATAGGTTTAACTTTCACTTCGTTTTGTGAGTCTCAACAATGTCGGAATTCGGCGAAGGGCGCTCATCCTTTACTTACATGTTGGTCTTACACCTGCATTCATATTTGAACTCTCTGTCTCTCTGTTCCTCCGGTTGTTTTAACAAAAACTGTGACGATCCTATAATGAAAAATATCTGGCGCGAAGCGTTGCAAAGCTTTCGTTAGCCCCGCATGCATTGAGCGTTTTTCCTCACTCTGGCAACTAATCAAATCTGCTTTTCATTCTGTTTATAACAACGTTCCATCCAAAAACTGGTGGCGCTGGTTTACTGTGTAGTTCCTACTTGTGCGACGGCCATCATCGAGCAATTCATGAGTCAGTTGACATGATTTTTTGAGCAGAATCGTGTTTATTGTTTTGTGATCATCGGGTTTGAACGATAAGAAATCGTTGTAAGTGGTTGGAACTTCGGAATTTATTTTATACTACCTGTCTTATGGGCATTAACGAACGTTCATCGTATAGTTAATTTATCGGACTACCATCTCAATTTTTCAGGGAGTATTTCATGAGGAAAAAACTGCAACCGATTTTCCTTAAAGTGTTTTTTTGTGCCACGGGTCAGAATTTCGCTTTACTTATACACCTTGTTGAGATATCCACACGAAAAATATAATCGAAACCATTAGTGCCAATTTTGGGGAAAAATATTAACTATACTTAGTTTTTAGCCGATTTTGCTCATACTCTTATTATAACGTTCCTTAGTGACCTTAGTGATATAAAATTTAATCGCGTTCATAGACGCACAGACCGTTTTCTCACATGACCTTTTTCAGACTTAGCCTTGAAACGTTAATATCTTAAGAAAACCCCAACGAAACAATTCAGCCGATTCCATAACTTTCCTCTCTACTTCGTAGAGCCTAAAGAGTTAAAAAAGAACTAACAGAACCAACCAATCTAAAAACGAACAAATTCGTGCCTGCGAATTTTAGTGAATCAAACGAACTTAATGCAAAATCCACAATTTCCTATTAGAGGCCTTTCACACGAAAGGGCCACAGCCTTCCCATCATCATGTTGTACTGAGGTAATTTGGAGATGCTTTGAAGAGCTGCTGACACGGGCAAAAATTACGGCAAATCGCGCGGAGCTTCGATCCATAATCCCCGACTTACGTCGAGATTTATGAACCAATGTCTAAACCACTAGACCACGTTCGCCCGGAGCCTTTAATAGGAGTCAGTCAGTACATCTCCCCCCTCGTCTTTAGCCGCTGCTCCTGGAGCGGACTCTTTTGAAGGAACTAATTTATGAGAGTTCAGCGTATCTCCGGAAAATCCGATCTTTGATTCGAGAAACGAGGGGACTGCAAGGAAAGTCTTTTCTTTCACATTGTAGTAAGCGCGTCGCCCATTTAATTTCCCTTCGCGCTGGAACTTTCACAGTGTCAGCGAATCCCGGACCAGAGAATTCGTCTCATTATTTCTCTCTTAATTCTTTTAATTTTTCTCTCTGGGCCTCTTCTTTTTTCTGGGAATGAAGAAGTTCGATCACTAGTTGTGCGCCAATTGTACTGAGGTATTTTGGAGATTCTTTTGAAGAGCTGCTGACTCAAGCAAAAATTACGGCAAATCGCGTGGAGCTCGATCCACTATCCCCGACTTACGTCGATAATTATGAACCAATGTCTTAACTACTAGACCACGATCGCCCGGTGCCTTTAATAGGAGTTAGTGAGCACAATATAAATGTTCTCATCTGTACTAAAAAAAAAAGTTGTATTATTGTATTTATTGTGGAAATGTTATTTTTATTGAGGAAGAGCATTATTTTATAATTAATTAAAACTAAAGTATTATTGCAATGCCTTAAAAGTAATAGAGTTTATGTAACCAGAACGCACTGATCATGTAACTCTTGCTGAGTTGTTTTCCAATACGTCCGAATTAAAGGTTCAGTCTTCCAGCTTTCGCATTTACATTGAGTACAGTGGTGAGCTGATAAAATTAAAATGAAATAAGTACTGGGTGGAAAAACGATTAAAAATTAAACTGAACTGGATTTCATCAACCTTATGAAGTGTCTTCTTGCAACTCATAGCTACATTTTGTTTTTCGCCTTCCATCTTTACTTTTTTTGCAATACCGCAACCCAAAGCGTAAAGAAGTATCGAAAAGTTTAATTTTCTCCATATTCCTACGTTTTAATGCCAATTGAATAGAAAACATTTCCGTTTTGGATTTTATCTTGCGGGAGGTACCAATTATTTTCAACGTGTTTGTTCTCCTATCAATTTTTGTGTTTTATTGAGAGAATTGTGGGCGAAATTCACGCAACAGAAGATAAATTCAAGGCGTACGCCTCATATAGAATTTACACAAACGGTGGGTACAGCTTTCGTACAAGTACGCAACCACTAGGAACATTTTATCTCTTTTATTTTTTATGCAATGATAACTACGTTTGATTGTGCTCGTTGGTGGTTTCGAAATAATGGTCGCGTCAATTGCAATTGACATCATCACTTAGTCACTAAGGTTATTAAAAGTGTGATGTTACCAAGCGTTAGATTTTGTAACAGACGTTACCATGCACTTAACCCAACACAAATTTCGTGATGCTTCTCCGTTACATATCCAGCGTTACATTTTCGAGTTTATGTAGCAAAGTAAAGACATGAAATGTCAAAAAAATAATCGTAACCCTGGTGGGACTCGAACCCACAATCTCCGGTTTAGGAGACCGATGCCTTGTCCACTAGGCCACAGGGGCTGTGGCTTGCAACTCGGGTTAAAAAATTTCGTGACGCTTCTCCCTAACATCTCCGGCGTTACATTTTCGAGTTTATGTAGCAAATTAAAGACATAAAATGTCAAAAGCTCAGTTGTATTTCTATAAGAGTATCCCTGCTACCACCATACGAATCAGTCTGTGATGTGTAACCATTTACGTGTGAAATATTTATTTTAAAATAGCTATAGAGGTTGGTGACTGTACATTGGTACATCAGGCATATATATAAGGAACTATCTTAGGTAGATTTGCAGTCATGGCTGCCCTGAGCTCCAGGTCGTGTAGTAAGTACCATCCACCCCTTTTTCAGCATCCATCATATCAAGTACATAATGAATTTACTTGTTTTGCCAATTTTTATCGAAATCGATTCAGAAATTTAGTTAACTATAATATCTGCTAGTTCGTGATACTTTCCGAGATTTCAGGGATAATTGTGCATTTAAATAAAACATTTAATATTACACGTTTATTTCCATGCAAGATAAGATTTAAAAAGTGTTTTACAACGCGCGTTACAAAACTCGTCGGCACAATCCAATTTTCTTAACGACCCAGCTTCTACGTTAAGTAAAGTAAGATCTAAGCAAGGTAACCTTTGCTCCGTCGTTGTTGAGCGTAAATAATTTTCTACTCGTCGCAAACAAGAAAATGATCGTTCGTCAGAACCGTTATATTAAAAGTGTTAGTTGACCTGAGTTATCAGTACTATGAACGAGAGCAGTACTTTATACTCTTTAGGTATAATTACTGCAGTTTTAAATGGCAACACCGAACAGTACGTTTGTTTAACCAACGAAGGCAGTGTTTTAAGGATCGCGCGTATAACAATATTCTTCCTAAATTACTCATATGAACGAAAAAACGTATACGTAAATTGTATGTGAACGAAATAATTACTTCACATTACATTATCTATATTTTATTTATAAACAGTCCAAAAGGGATTTAGAAAGATTATTTTCATACGATACCACCATAATATGCGCGCGCCTTTAGAATATTACGATTATTATGTCGAGTTATTTCTTATTGCCATTAGTGAATTGTTTGTCACGATTTTCCGCCCTATGCCCGGGCCTTCTGGCCCTCATGGAAAATCCCTTCCTGAACTTAGGTAAAATGTTACCAATCAAGAACACGTTCTATCCTACTACATAGGAAATTTAAAAATGTGTGTGCACTTTGGATTAGATATTAAGTAACGGAACGACCAAAACGTTTGGGAACGCTTCCTGTATTATTAACTAAGACTAGAAAATGACGTTTATTCCCAACATTGAGAAGAAATGAGAATCGCGCTGGAGAACCTGTGACGGGAAATGTTCTTTAAGATCTTTTCAGAACTCACAACGCCCTTCGTGAATTTCACCGCATTAGATAATAACGCAAAGAGTCATCCTAGCCGCCAGTCAGGGTGCGTGCGGTTCCGTTTATTTACTGCACGGTTACGGGATGAGACGGAAAGACCTGAATTGGAAGGGTAAGGTGGGAGAGTAAAAGGGACATGATGCGCTGGGATCTTCTGTTTTAGGGATCGTGACACGTTTCTTTCGGTGGCATCATCTTACTTCAACTACGGCCTTATAAATACTCCTCTCCGCCCACGACTGGTCATCAGTACCCCTACGACAGTTAGAGAAACTGTCTCATTCAACATGTACAAGGTAAATACGTTTAATGCATAATTCAGTAGCAACGTAAATCACCCGAAGGACGTTTTATCAAATTAAAACGAATATTGGTACAACCTAACAGTCTCAAATATACTGCTCTGTGTTGATTCAAACTCACTACGTATTTAACATTTCAAACACGCACTTTAATGTGAAAATTCTCGTGGCTGACTTCCGATAATTAATTCAACGCCGTCGGGACTGGCCAGACGCTGGATTATCGGATATGTCGAGTTATCACATTTTGAAGTGGGGGGGGACGTTGTCCGGCATCCAGTATCAATATATTACATACAGGCATACCGGTAATTTCATATGACCAGTTGGTTTATGGAATGAATTAGCGACGCTTGGTTGCAGAAAATTAACAAAGATGATTGTGTAAATGCGTTTTTCTTCTATTTGAGGAAACAGCTTAACTATTCACTGTCATTTTCAATTTTACTAAGCTCAGAGACCGAAGAGAAAAATATGTACGTATCACACACCCTTCCTCAGCCCTATGTGCATTCATAGATTTCTATCGCGCCAGAGGATAACCCAATCTGCAAGTATCTTATTCGGCGCTGGCTGAGAACATCCGCACTTGCCCCTAACGGGAAGTCATTGTTGTGGACCTTCCCCAAACACGGAGTCCACCTTTCTCAAGCTCTTTTCATTGTAGCTATGGGAAAGTCCAGCTCTTCAGTCATTTCCAAGTGACAACGGATTTTCCCTTTCCTGGACTTTCCAAGATATCCTTCTCCCACCCCTCAATTTAAATTCTTCTTCTCAACACACAGCTCTTCCCAAGCGTAGTAATCTACCAGCTCTTACAATCCACAGTCGTCTTCCAGTTCTCACGATTGACACTCATCTATCTATCAACTATCGTGCTACTCCCAGCTCTAAAGACTGTCGCCGCCAGTTCAAGTATTCAGAGAGCTAATTGACCGTTTAATAAAAGCAAATGAACCAATACACTTCAATTCGTGTGTCGATTTCTCTCTCTTTTTCGTGCACCCAACATAGTTCATGTGTGTTATTCCGGAATTATGGAGTAAATACTCTGAAAAAAAGTTAACGCAAAAACGGTAGTTTGAATTGTGACGTGTCTCGGGTTCCTCAGAGTTACCCTGTGGCCACTATTAAACTTTTATCACGTAGGTAGCACTAATTTCCTACCAATTTGATTTCAGCGAGTACAATTTTCCTTATAGCGGGATTTATATGAGTAAATCTATACTAAATCTATTTTTGTAGAAAATTTTGATAATTTACTATGCTACTTTCATCATTTTTCCCACGGATGAAAATGGTATACTCATTCAATTTGATTTAGAGCTATTCGTACAAACAATTTAATAAAAAATGTCAGGGCTCGAAAAAGACGTTTTTGTGTTTTCATCAGTGTGAACTACAGTTTTGCGCCAATTTTGCTCATACCCGTATTGTGGTGTCTCCTACTAATCTGGAGACTAATTGTTGAATTTGAGCTGATTCAATTCATCCGTTGGTCTAAAACATGAAGATTTGAAGAAAACTCGAAAAATATTTTCAGCTGATTACATAACTATTCCTCCTACCCCGTAGGGCTCAGGAAAGTGAGTTTCAAGCCGGATGTACAACTACCTCTCACGACTAAAACATTTTCGTTATGCAGTTATGGAAACGAAGAAGTCATGCGCCATATCCACTCGGTTGAGGTTGAACAAAATTAACGATTAGCCGCCTAAATATTTACATAAATATCTTACTTATATCAAGTTGTAGTTATCGACTAATTACCTTCTTTTTACAGTTGCTGTCTCTTATGTGTTTGACAAGAGTAGCAGTGGGTCAATATCCGTCTAGAAACTATTTACCACCACTAAACGAAGGACCGGAGCCTACTTCGGGCGTAAGAGGGTATTCCAACGGAAATATGGGCAGTTTTGATACCCGAGGAAGAATTGACTTGCCTAATGGGAGTGTTTACTCCGATGCAAGTTATAAAGGAGGCGTTGGAAGGTATGCGAGTGGTACACGGAGCAGCGAAAATGGCTATCCAGAAAACAGCAACAGATACTCAAGTTATCGACAGGGTAGCTCGTTTGCTGCGGGAAATGGGAGGTATGGTGGATATACTGAGTCGTTAGAACAGTCCAATAGCTTTGCCGGCACAAATGGAAATATGTACAGTCCCGCCAATGACGGTAACACAAATAGACGGTTTCCAGGACTTGAAGAGGGGACTTTTCCTTCGTCGGTCAGAAATGGGTATAGCGGAGTCGGCAGTTATGCCAACGGCTATGGACAGTACATGAACAGCAACAGTGTCAGTGGTGGCTTTTACAGCGGGAACAGAGGTCAATACGGCGGTTCCCAATATGCTTCTAGTAACGGCAGTCCTCAAAATGGAATCGAAAGGTTTTCGTCAAATGATGGTGTCACCACTGGAGGATACTCGGGCGAAAATGGAGTGAACGGCAACGGTGCAGACTCGACCGGCAGCGGAGGTTTCAACGGCCTACCTGGAAACAACAGGGGATTTGGTCAGTTCAACCAAAACAGCATCGGTGACTCCAACTCCGTAAGTAAAATTAGGCTTCTTTGCTCAACAAAATGCCTTGCTAAAACTGTTTAAATCTCAGATGCAAAGCACGCTCGCCTTCACGTAAATTCGACGATACATTGGTTCAATGCATTCTGAAACGTTCTGAATCCAAATCGGTAAGCCGTTTGGGGGGAAGAAACAAAAAACGATTTCAGTACATTCGAAAAACACAATTTTTGGAAGTGTTTTTAGATCCCTCGCTCGAAAAATTGTTGAAGTTTGGCCAAAATGGGTCTAGTATGTTCTGTACCAATTTAATAAGTTCACCATAACATTTTTTGGCACAGCCTGGCTTTCATTTTCGTTCAACGAATTATCCGAGAAATATTTATGGAGGATGCTTCTGCAAAAAGAGAGAACTTCCTCTTCCGGAGTGTGGAAACACTTGACCTGTATCCCAATCCTCCCCATGGAAACGACGACCTTATTTTTGTGTCTCAAACTGACGAACTAAACAAAGAGAAAAGATAAATAGGTTCAGCCACTTCTTGCAGTTGTCTACAGACTCCCACATGCGTTGAAATGTGTTCTAGTGTGTTCTGTTAGGAGTCCTTAATATCTGTAGCATTAATTATTTTATTTTAATGCTATTATTATTTATATTATATTTAATTATTATTATTATTATTCGTAGAAGAGGGAATTGTTTTAGGAATATGAGGAAACCTCACGTTCTTTCGGTAAATTGCCATCCCCCCCCCCTTCTTTCACAAAGCTGGTTGACTCTTCCTTATCATTAGTTTTGAGCTTTGGAAGAATTACGAACAAAACTAAAAACGAAGGAACTCAGTGTCCACCCAATGGTTGTAATGGTTTGCGGCAAACTGCCAATGCCAAACAGTGTTGCCACCACCCATGCAGTTCGCCGCTGTTTATAAAAGCGCCGGAGCCACATTTTCGTGAGAACGGCTACCAACATCGCCCACGAATCTCTCCCATTTTTTAAGCCAGTATCTTTTATTGGGAACAAGTATTTAAAGTCAGTAGGCGTTCTCACGAAAATGTGGCTCCGGCGCTTTTATAAACAGCGGCGAACCATTACAAACAAAGTTGAGTACAGATCTCACTCTAAAAATAGTTTTTATACTCAGGATGCCTCTCTGCTTTGTCCACGATAGGTTGCATCTCCAAAACCTGATGAAAATTCAACTTTTTTATAACAAGAGGTGATTGCAATACTTTCAAAAAATTCAACTAATCCTAGTTGTCAAAATTTGTTCCATAGGAGCCTGCCAAGTACGAATTCAAATACGATGTGTCCGCACCAGATTATGGCGTTCAATTTGGTCACGAAGAACAAAGAGATGGCGACAACACAGTAGGAGCTTACCACGTTCTGCTACCCGACGGAAGAAAACAACTCGTGGAGTACACAGCCGATAAAGACGGGTTCAAACCGAAGATTTCTTACACGGACGTAGGGCAAGGAATAGGTAATCCATCCGGAGCAGGGGGCCAAAGAGGTTTAGGAGGATCGAGAGATTTCCAAAATCAGGACGGCTCTGGTTTTCTCAACGGCGACTATAATCAATTCAACGGCGTAGGTTCAGGGACGAACGGCTTCAATAACGGGGGCAACGGGCTAAACGTTTACGGCCAAAACGACTCGCCCGCGAATCGCTTCATGATTAGCGGATCACGAATTAACGGCAATAGCAATGGTGGCTATAGGCCTAATGGTTTCATTAACGGTAGTCCAGGGGTAAATAGTTACCGGACCAGTGGACCAGGAGGAACAGACTATAACGATGAACGGAGAGCACAGAGCAATTTGGACAATGGCTTGGGCTATAGTGAGGGAGGCTCTGGGCCATACTGAAAAAAGTGTAGTGGTGCCCACTTGTCCGTCATCCTAGTTTTATTTTGTTCATTGCCAAAGCAATGTAACAAAACGCGATCAAATCCAGTAAGTTTGAAATGTACAGTAATTTATAGCCGTACTGTCCACGCCGAAAAAGTTAATTAAAAATGAAAATTAGAAAAATTTTATTATACTGAAAAGTTGTTATATAAAATAAAATATACCAAAGCTATTTAAACATGTTTAAACTCATTTAATCTTATCCCTGAACTCCAAAGTAGCAAGTTGGTCGAAAAATTTTAAGTGCGAGTAAATTTGAAAATTTAATGTAGAATATGTAAACTATCACATACTTCCCACAGCCCTACATGAATTCAGCTAATCCAATATATTTTTCACTCGGCCAATATGCGCTTAGTAGAACTGAACGTTTGATGAAGAAACAGGTGGAGCCTAATGTTCCACAATTTATTAGAGTAACCAGTGTATAAGTGATTTATTGTGTAATCGAGAAACTTTTACTTTCCTTAGCTCTACGAAGTAGAAAGGATAGTTATGTAATCGAACAACAAAATATTGGTACTAGTTAGTTAAGAATACTCCGTAAGTAAGTTTGATGAAGGTCGAGAAAGTGTTTGAGAAAATTGGAAAATCGATAAATCAATACTCGGCAAATCTCCTTTTCCGAGCTATCATGGCTTATTATGCAGTCCGACGGATAGATACAGAAAGTACTGTGGAGTTCGAAATATGGGTATAGCTAGAAAACACTCCGTAAGCTTCATCAAATTCGATGAAGCGCACACCACGGAAATTGTGAAAATGTTTTTAAAAAAACATTATTTTCGACACATTTTGGTTGTTATCTGTCAGAGGAACATTTATAGTAAACAATACGTAGGTATGGATTATTTAAAGACATCCTGTGATTTTGGTGAAAATCGTTGAAGACGCCCAAAAGTGGAAAACCGAATTTTCGTGGAGATATTTCCACGTCGTCCGACGTCCCCCACGTCTTATCCGTCGATGGAAATTGCGCAAAACCTTATTTTCGTGTATTCGTAAGAACACGAACAAGACAAAAAAACCGGGTCAATCGGTTTTGCGGTTCTCCCACAAATTGAACTAAAGACATACACACTCGGACCACGCGTGAAGATCTGAAGAAAATCCAAATTTTTTTAAACAATTACAATTCTATTCGGTGGGTCGCGGAAAGTAAATAAATAAAGTAAAAATACGAGTTCGTAGCACATTTTATGTATCAAGGGCATTGAGTCGAAAAAAACGCCATCGCGGTGAAAATGGCCAGTGTGTCGGTGAACACAACTGAAAGAAAGGGGCAGAGTTATATCGGCTCAAATGCGACATTCGGCCTGCAGATCTCTACAGGACGCCAAAATAAGGGTACGAGCAAAAAGTCAGGTTATCGTAGTTTAATCGAAATCTACTTGAACGATTTCGATTAGATTTTTATATGGAGACACTCTTTAAGAGAAAATGGCGATAACAGCTCAATAAAGAAGAAGATCGACTTTCGCGTTCCAAAAAAAGTACAGTACCTATGCGAGAAGTTTCATAACGCTCCTAAAATAATTTGATTCAACCCCCAAAATTCTCTAATTCAAACCCCCACCGTTTCTGTTACTCCCATTACTCGGCAATAATACAGTGAACACGACTCTTCTCGGAAAAAGCAAATAAATGGTCTCATGAATCACTTATGCAATAATCATCGTGACATGAGTTGGAGCTACACAATAATTTAACATAAACTGAATGAAAAACAGGTTTGATTAGTTGCTAATCGCTGAGTGCACGTAGGGCCGAAGAAAGTTGCGTGGTGCACCATACTATATATTTCTTTTTTTATTCACTCGGATGATTTTGAAACGTAAAAGTGTGGGGAAAACTAAACAACAAACAGTTCTTTAGACTACATAACAATCCTATCTACTTCGAGGGCTACAGAAAAGTTCAGTTATAAATCCATTAAATTGTAGAAAATATACGTTACTGTAAGCATGCGCTCTTTTCATCAATCTACAGATCAAAAATTTCTCCTTTGGGTGAAAATATTTCTAACGTACAAGTTCAATAATTACATACAACGATTTCGTCAATACACATATTAAATTACGAAATAATTTTGCGAGTCTCGGTTTTGAAGTCTTTCGTACAAAAAGAAGGTTGTGAAGACGCCTCGAAATGAGGTCGCACTCAGATTAAGGCAGACTCCGGGATATAGGCCATGTCGTACGGAGGAGAGAAGATTACACCATTGGACAGACGAAGTCGCGCCCGTTGAACTTAGAAAGGATGAACGAGAAATAGGGCTCACCTGCGTTAGGTTCCCCCCCTGTCATTTGCTTTTCGGTAAATGGATTGTTAATCGCCGGTCGTTCCTTGTCGAATTGAGCGGCTAGCGAGAGAGCAACACTTACTTGTGCCCGGCGGGCGAAATAGAAGAGGATGGAATCGTTGAGAAACGCGGGGTTTTGCGAACCAAGTGAACATAACAGTTGCCAAACCGCGATTTGTTCAGGCGCCAATCGCCGGATTTTCTACGGAAGGCCTCACGGCATTTCGATAAACTGGATGCGCGCAAACGAAACTAAAACACCGCAATTCGGAATAAATATTATTCCTGGAGGTATTCAATCGTGGTGATTTTTTTAATACTTATGTAGGATCCTAACCCGGAACCCTAATTAATGAAACCAGATTGAGGTGGAAGCAGGAGTGGAAAATTTAATTATAAAGCCAAAGACGACTAAATAGATTGGCGGTAGATTCAGAAGAAAGCGAGGAATCAGACTGCAGTAGAGGGGTTCCTCACAAGCTTTCCCGGACATGGACACGAAGCGAAGCAAGCCTCAAAATACGAACGATTTCCACAATAGAGTAGAACAGAGTATTCTTTAAAGGTCTTAAGTATGTGATACAACCTTTCAGTGAGAAGATAATTGTTTAACTCGACCAATGCAATAATGTCGCATTGTTATCAGAGTTTAATGAAATCCAGAAGTTTGTTTTGTCAACGAGATTGCTTACTGGATTGGCAAAAGTGTTTCACATCATGGAAAACTACGAAAGCTGGGTTGATTGACTAGAGTGCAGTGCTACAGTGCGCACACATTATCGAAATATCAACAATATAGTGGTGAAAGAGCAATACTCTGCACCACTGATAGAAGACCATATTGATGTGCAAGAAGATGTCATCGTTGTCTACCTGAAATATGCCCGTTTCCTTGTACACTTCTGTAAGCCGCAATACCCGTTGTGTAAGGTTCCATTTCGACCATGTATCTCTTCAAAGGAGGTTAAAGAAATTTCCTCAAGGACATTGAGGATTTCTTGGACATGGGGACGAAGGTCACGGACAAAACAGAAGATACGAAAAAATTTCCAGAGCCAAAGAAGCAAGCGGAAAGGACAGGATTTTCCTGCAAGTTTCTTCAACACTTTTCAAAGATTGCCCCCTTCCACAAAAAGGGCTTAAGACTGACAGTTGAAGGGAGGAGGGTGGGTTAACAGAGACAAGTATGGGGTTTATAAAATCGCGAAATTTAGGGTGACATTTTTTACCGTTGAGCCTTCACGTATGAAACACATATCCTCGAGGTGGAACACTCTCACGGAGATAGTAGCGAGCAGCACTCAGCTTTTAGCAATCACACGCCTTCGCTATTTCGACTACACCTTTTTTCTTTTTTTTTTACTTGCGGGGGTTGTTGGCGATTAGGTTTTCACAGGGCGCGGAATACGTCTCAAGTTAGACAATTCACAAAGCCGTCCTCGTCACGCCCTTATCTCCCCTCCAGTACCGGGACAAGTCTATATAACGATTCAGAGGACACTTGGCGCCTGGCACTCGAACGACTTCGACATGCAGGTAATCCTTTGTCACTTATTAAAATTCTGGTCGTTGAAAGACAACGTAACGTTTGATTTTATTATTAACAACAACGTAACTACCATCATAAGCGATAACGTTACGAAATATTATCATTTACGTGGGTTTTCGGGCTCCCAAACGTCTACGAAATAAACATACCCTTCATAATTACTCTGCTGTTTAGTTAATAAATACCTGTCACTCTTACACTTCCCTCGGTCAATAGCAATACGCATCACAACCCTAAAAGTTATTGTTTATAAGAATCCTTTCTGTAAACATTCGTTTATAGTATTCGAAAAATTGTAGTCGCATTGTCCCTTACTTTAGGGTTTATTACCCTCTCTCCCATTGCGACTAAACTGTTTGAGCAATGAGACGTGCCACGCATCGTAACATGTACGTAGGAAATTTATAGGGGAAAACGTATGAGCTAAATGGGACTAAACATCGGTTCTGTGCACAAAGGCTACCATGAGTCCTAACAGAGATACTCGTAGACCGTTAAAAGATAAATCAACCTAGCTACGAGCTATTAAAAAATCGTCGGAAACTTGTTGATTGTAGAAGGAATCCTTTCCCGTTTGGCCTGTGACTGATCCAATCGGGATAAAATTGCAAGATTCTCCATATAATACGGTTGTGCGTAAAATCTCAACCACTAAGTAGCGGGAAATGGATCTCTTTTAGGCGCATGAACGAAGACTATCTTTTATTGGGAAATAATGAATAGTGGAGTACCATTTAGTGGTGATGCGCGAATATAGTTACTTTTCTACCTTTTGTAGTGATGAAGAAAGGAGGCAATGGAATGAACGACCATTAGGGACACTAGTCGACGAAGCGTGGTAAAATGTGTTCATAAATTAGTATATTCTTATAAATTCATTTTTTAATTTTTACTTTGTGTTCTATTCAAAACACTTCATAACACAATGTCCCTCAGCCAGATGTTGCATTCATTGATTTCATGGCCACAGCTACTAATCAAATTTTTCCCTCATTCATTTGAACTCGGTAAAACATAACTTCAAGGAAGTGGTAGGGTTTAAATTCCAGTAATTTATTGAGATCCTCCTAGTTACGGCATCATTGAGCAATCAACGCATAGGTGGTTTATGAGACTTTCGGAGCGATTTTCTGTAGAAGGATCGCGTTTACTGTTTTGGAATTATCGGGTCAAACCCACGAGAAATGATGGTAAGTGATGCGAATGTGAACTCAGGAATTTCAGGGGCTGCTGCTAATTATTTTATGTGCATTATTAAACGGAGTCACTACCCCACAGATTTTGATGAGAACGCTAGTATGACATAAGCCGGATTTAATTGGGCTACAATCGATTTTCTTCGAAATTGTAGATAATTTAGTGTGTTTTTCTCGTTATCTCACTGTGGCGTCTCATCGTGTTCTGCGGACTAAATACGAAATTTGGTTCAGCCGTTTTCTGTCAATCACGTTCAGACATGCAGACAATTTTCCCGAAGGCATTTTGAAACTCAGTAGCCCTTAAAACCACCTGAAGGAAACTAAAAAAAGAAATTTCTGCCGATAACATTACTCTCCTTCCTACTACGTAGAGCTAAGGAAAGTGTTTCACAATGTTTCGCATTGCACTTCATTAACATTTGCTCATTTCTCAACGAATTCCATTTTAACGAGTATGAATGTTTCTGCGATTCTTACCAAACATCACAAAGTGACTGCAGTACCTTTGTTTTTTTTACACACTGAGGCTATTACAGAGGAGACAATAAAAAACTGTCACATTTTGTCTCTAAAATCCGATTCACAACATTCCCTAGCGGGTTTTATATCAATATAACCTTCACTTCCGGCTTTTTGTTCCAAGTCGATATAAAAAAAGTTCTTGGTACGCGGTGTACATTCGTTAAAAGTTTCAATCGAACGAAGTAGCTATCTGTGATGTATTTTGTTCGTCGTAAGTGCCTAGCGGGCGAAGGACTCTTCGATGTATTTATTTCGTTGCAATCACTAGGCAGTTTCGTACATTCGACAAAATTTTTATTATGGGAACTGCCCAATCGAGAACATCTGAATAACACGAAAAGTGGCCTGGAGGTGCCCTAAGAATTGTACAGTCAAAGCTGCGAGCTAAGCTATACGTAGAGCTTTCGAAGGTCGAGGAACCATTCCAACGACGTAATGTAACGTCTGACATATCTAAGCAAATTGGAAATTTCAGGGAGCATTCTAAGGTTGGTTTAGGTAGGTTCCATATAAATTGGCTCCTCAGGCGTGTACGCCTGGCACTTGTTTTTTTATGGAACTGATTTAAATATGTAAACGGTCGTACACGATATCTAGCTGCGTTACAGGAATTTCGCGGTTAGTTCTCTCCGCGGCGAATAGTTCTTTTCTTGTTTTTCAAAATATTGTTGTATTTCGTACGCGTTTCATTTTTGTCTTTAACGTACATGATATTAATATTTTTTAAACCTAATAGCACAGTGCGTTTCTTTTGTTCAGACTCAATGACCTCGGATGGACCAATACAATTTATCGAACATTAACCTATTGGAATAGTGGAGTCACAACGCGTGCACCAACATAATATAAGTAAAACAATCTTGACGTCAAATTTACAATGAATGAGAGAGTTTTTACGTACTGTTTGTTTATCTGTCAGGACATGGATCGTTCGAAGCCTTAATAATTCCTTAGCTTGCAGAACAGCATTTCCTTCCTTCACTGATTTGTTCCCAAGCGGTTCGTTCGTTCTTTTCATTCTAATGACGGGGTACAACACTATCAATTGATAAATATTTCAATAATTTATTAAAATACTTCAGTTTATCCCATCTAGATTTCTGAACTTTTCAACGACACAAACTTTACATTGTTTTTATTTACACAAAGACTTTTCTACGTTGTGTGAAAGCAACAGAAGAGAAACAATTTGCCATCGTCCAGAATGAGGAGCGCATCGTGATTTTCGAATAAAAAAATTGAGTTTTCAACGGAAAATTACGCGGCAGATTACGAATGATTGGCGTCTCTGGGCAAAGGGTACACAGATTGGGTCTATTTTTAGCTTAGTATAGAAAATTAGAAGATGTCTCCTTCAAGAGGAAAGGGCTACTAGGGGATGGTAGGGGGGAGGTTCAAAAAATCAAGCCTCGAATGCCGCTTCTAACAATATTTTAAAGAGGCGTAAGAAATCAAAAGACCAGCTCCCCATACATGCCACTGTGACAGTCAGTTAAACAAGACCCCAGAGTATGCCAAACAGGAGTGTTTTTTTTAACTTTTCACAATTAACAAGGTAAGCGTCTCACTAAATTCTAGCCTACCTGTCTTCCATTAATCTTCATCGATATTTGGTTCCGGATAACCACCCGTTGAACGGTGATAGAAGCACGAGTACATCAGAAAATTATATTCTCTCATTACATTCGCGTTTTCCCAAAGGCCTCCGACAATTTTGATCAAATCACAGAGTATTTTCACCTAAAGGAAACGAATTGTGCCGTTTGTTTGGATATGATACGCACAATAGTTGACGAAAAGACACTTTTATGAAATGCTACTAGATGCATGGCATTACGAGAGTGAAAACGATTTGAGAGCTGGATAAGTTCCACGCAGCTCATAAACGGGCTAGAACTGTCATTATTGGACTGTGCTCTCGTTGATTGAACGCGTTAAATGGCTCTTCCGCACTTAGTCGAATAGGGGTGGCTCAAAATACGGTAACGTATTCTCGGGACCGATTATACGAAAGAGGAAGTAGATTCGTATTTGTTATGATAATCGGTTAGACTTCAAGATCAAGATCCTCCGCATATTTACGTGGGGAGGCCAAGGGCAAGTTCCTCCCACAGCGTCCCATCCCATTCCTCTAAGCCTTTAAAGGAGATGGTGGGTCGTTTGGATCTCCCAGCTCACTTGTAAACATTGCGAGCAGCCTTCTCAATTTCCTAGTTGACCATTAAAACTGTTTGGTCGCCGGTTATGTTGCTCAGTTGTCTGACCAGTTGAGGCCAATGAACTCTTCTCCCAAGTTCCGCGCTTGTGTTCTTAGGAACTTGTTGAATTAGCAGCTGGTAAAACGAAGAGGGATGGAAACTATTAACGTACTCCTCTGTACAAGTAAAGATCCTTATAATGGTGTAGGCGATAAAAGCGCAAATTATATCTACTTCAAGTACCTAAATACTACCAACCAGCTAGAACACGTTTTACTGTTCGATACCCAAAGGGTATAGAAAGCAGAGTCTTGTACAGAGCCAACTGTTTTGTACCGAGGTCTTTGTGTGGGTGTGTGTTGTGGTTAGGTTTCCTGGAGAACGGCTCACCCCACTGAGTTGTTTCACTTTCGTTTTGTTCGCGATTTTTTCAAGACGTAAAAATCAGGTTATGAGCAATTTTCATCGACGTGAAGTGTTGTTAGGGGGGCGGGGGGGGGGGGACAAAATAACCCAAAAACGAGGGTTTTTCGGAAAGGCGGCTACAATCGATACCTAACTTTCGTTTTCCTTAATATAAATGTTCTAGGAAGTTAAAAGCATTTCTTCTTAACTTTTCGGAAACACGGCACAAACGATTTCCCTAAAATTTATTGATTCTCTTCAAATAATTAATGCTCATATATCGTTCACCATTTCACTATCAGCCCGTTGAACGGACATGAGAACTAAAATGTATCAAAAATCGTGTTTTTGTATGTTATATAATTTCCCGCGTTAACTGCATAACTGAATGTGATCATCCTCACGCGATGTCTCCTAGCAACCAACACCCACATTTTGTTCCCCGTTACTACCTCTGTAACTATCCGTCAAACAGAGCGATAAGCCAAGACACATCGGGAAATGAGATTTGCCGAATATTACGTGATATTTCTTGTTTTTCTCCGAAACGGTGCTAACGATATCTATCAAACTAACGGGATACTCTCAACGAACTAGCTCCCACATTTCTTCATAACTGCATTGAACACAGTAGCACCCGTATATGCAGCATACCATCAAATTTCCGCCGCTGCTACTAGTGTTTGCGAACAAACTACAGCAATGTTGAGAATGACAAACGTTCGACAAATATACTACTTGTGTATGTGATCTACTGGATCGGAACAAATAGTAAAATGAGAGCTAAACTTTCATGAACCAGTCAAATTTTAAAATATTTCGTGCGTAGCAACACACTACTTTCCGCAATCCCTTCAAGTTCAAACACCACCTACATAGGCGGGTGGTATATCTTCGTTAAACGCATTTTTACCGGAACATTTATGGAGAACAAAATGTAGAGACTATTTAGTTGAGAGTACTCCGTAAGTTTGATCGAAATCGTTAGAGCCGTTTTTGAGAAAATTGGAATACCGATAAATTAATATTCGACAAATCTCCTTTTCTGAGTTAACTTGGCTTATATCTCCGTTCAACATATATATACAGAAATAAGTATACATAACGAAATGTTGGTATGGGTGACTTAAAGACACTCCATTAGGATTTATCACATCTGGTGAAAAAGTTACCATGGAATTTACGGAAATGTTAGAAAAAACGTTATTTTCGACACATTTTGATTTTTATCTCTGTTCAATGGACCGTCACAGGAATATTTATTGAAAATAATATGTAGGTATTAACTATTTGAAAACATCCTGTGAGTTTGGTGAAAATCGCTGAAGCCGTTTTGCCAAAAAGCGTAAAAAACCTATTTTTGCTTCAGGGGCCCATATCTCCGTTCACCGTATTTTCATGGAGATATGTATGCATAAGAAAAGTTAGGTATTGATTAGGAGAAGATAATTTGAAAGTTTAATCAAAATCGTTAGAGCCGTTTTCGAGAAAAATGCGAAAAACACTGGTTTTTGGTACAGTTTCGTCCCCCACCCCCCTTCCCATCGGCCGAAATCGTCCATACCCTTTTTTTGGTGTCTACAAAAAATAACGAACAAAACAAAAAAAGAACCAGCTCAATCGATTAGGCGGTTCTCCCGCAAATCGAACTACAGACACACACACACACGGACCACGCGCCGAAATTAGGTTTTTTAGACTCAGTAGGGTCTGAAACGTTAAGATCTGAAGAAATCCCAAATTTTTTTTTTGTCCGATTACTATACTTTCCTTCCCTTCGGATAGCGGAAAGTAAAAATAGAATCATTGTAGATGAAGTACCCAAGGATTTCCCTTGTCTCGAACTACCCACATTTGCGAGAGGTGAAGGACTTGCGCTCAAATAATAGGGTATGGATTTGGGGAGAGAATATCGTTTTTGTTCTTTAAGGCTTGTCATGAATATTTATTGAAGTAAACGTGGGATGTTGGCGAGCCGAAATCTTACAACAGACGAATCACCGAGGCGTCGCTGATCGCACGCCCTGCGCGTTATCCAATACATTTTTAATTAAACAGCAACCTTAACTTTATGGTCGTTTTTTGAGAAAGTAAGAATATTTTTGGGTGCCAACGAACTACAAAATATATGCGCTCCAATAAAACTACCGTGCAAAATTATTTGCCACCCGTAAAGAGCTCCTATTCAAATCTTTTTCCAACTGGAACTTCCGACAAGTAATGAACGGAATATTGTGCTGTAATGTCCCTTGCAGTAAAAGAACTGTCGTGAGCCATACGTTAAGCTGAATTTGGAAATATGAAACAAAAAAGGAGCACGAACAACCCCACATTGAACTTGGACAGGCCACGAAAACGGAGTGGCAGGAAGTATATTCTGTGTCATAAACAGTGAGGGCGGGAGATTGAATTTTTTCTCAAAAACAGAGCCAACGGTTTCAATTATTTTTGTGTAAGGACAGCTCCAATTGCACTATTGAAATTTTTTGTGGGAAAATGAGAGCAGCGCAATAAGTACAATATTTAGAGGAAAATCTACATGGAAATAGGTTTTCCATGTAACTTCCACTATAAATGTAATAGTGCAAAGTTTTGGCATCATGTGGCAAGAACGTCATGTAATTGGCTTAAAGCAGTACATTTATCTGTGCACATTGTACCGTCGTGATGGATTTATGCGTTCAAGTGTTACCCCCTTGTCATAATCCCTAGGTAACCGAACCAAGGTTTGGATATTATTCCTGTTGAGCTGGGAGCTGATTTTTAGTGGCCTTAGTTTTATTACCTGAAAAGAGATGGCTGCTAGTTTATCAAAATTCAACTTTACCTTTAACCGTACTTGGCGCCTTAGTAACAATGTTGATGATGTGCCGAGGGATCTTGAATAACTCCTGCCCTAATGGAAATAGAGGTTATGTTAGTGTTAATCACCGTAAACGGAGAGCAACGAAGGCTACTTACACTTTTGCAGCCTATTTTCCTCTGGACATTGCACAGATTTAGGTACCCTGGAACTGGTTCTGAGCACCAATTTCCTTCTTCATGCGTTCTCAAAAATTTCAAAGTGGAAGTCCAGCCCGCTACCTGCAGTATGATAGTTTGAGGCAGTTAAAAAAAACAAGAAAGTTGTTTAACAATTTTTCGCAATGTCTGGCCTGTAATTTCAGAACTGCAGAACTGCGTATCCAAATATCTGGCGCGTTGCAACACACAACTTTCCTTAGCTCTACAACAATTCACTTTGTATGGCTAATTCTATTTAATCAATTCATTTATCACTCAGTTAATTTGAACTTGAACAAATAACGCTTTACGGCAGCAGGAAGCGGTAGCGCTTACAGTTCCAGATTTTATTGAACTGCTCGTTCTCATTGCATGACCAATACTGAGCAATTGGTACACAGATAAAAAATGAGGCTGTAATCAAAAATTTTTTGAAGAAGGATAGTAATTACTTTTGCTGAGTTATTGGGTAAAAACGTTTAGAACTGGTAGTAAGCGAAACGGCAGTAGTTTAAATTCAGGAATTTCTGGAGTGACCCCCAAATATCTCATGAGCGTTTTTAAACACTAACCCTTTAGGTATTAAATTGGACTACAATACCAATTTGTTTTTGACATTCTACAAAAATTCCAGCGGAGTTTATAAGGAAAAAACTGCGCTAAAAACGCTTTTCGTCGAAAATTTCAATAATTTATTGTGCTGCTCTCGTCATTTTCCTAAAAATGGGAATTTTATGGTATGATCGCCTTATTGAGAGCTATCAATATAAAAAATTTAATCAAAATCTTTAGAACCATTTTTGAGAAAAAAAATGTTGGTGTTTTGATCACTATGATAACTATAGTTAACTTTCGATGGATTTTGTTCATACCCTTATTTTGGCGTCCCATGGTAACCTGCAGGCTATCTATCAAGTTTGAGCTGATTTGGTACGGTGGTTCTCTCTAAAAATCGTTCACAGGCACACATACACACACACCATTTTCCCAAGTAGTGTTTTTCGGACTCATGTAGGTCTGAAACGTAAAGATCCGAAGAGAACTCAACTTTTTTTTTTCAGCCGATAACATAACTTTCCTTTCTACTTCGTAGAGCCAAGGAAAGTAAAAACCTGGTCGACTGTCTCATAAATAATTCAATGAAGATGGTGACACAAATAGAGACAACACAAACTAACTGTTACCTTAGGTACCACCAGTTACATAGAACATTGAGCCAAGTGCTTCCAAGTTCATATAAATTTAATGGGAAACTGATTTGAATAGTTGCTTGAGTGATTAAAGACGAGGGGCAGAGGGACAACCGTGTGGTGGGTCGCTGTAGATTTTCCTCATACAAGCATGGCAACCAGTTTGCGACAAGTTAAACAAATTAAATAGCCGTTAAGATAACTATTACAGTCACAAATACCATTATGACTGTACGACGTACAATGACAACCGAAAACTCATCGAGTTTGACATAGAAACGTCGTCAACCAAGTTACGTCAGTGGAAGAATGCTAATATCTCGTTTAACTGCCGTTTTCGAGGAGTTCAGCGCAGATCGGATTAATTAGTTGAGGGATGAAAATGAGTTAATGAATTGGAGGACTGAGGAAAGTTGTGTGCTGCGTTGCATCTGATGTTTTCAAGTACATTTTATTATTATCGTACTCTCATTTTATTCGTATTTATTGAGTTTGTATCCAGATTCTTCTTTCTTTGATTTTGAGTTTACCACTTTTATGGGCAAATTAACCTTAGATTCTGGTTCTAATATCTTCGAGGGCATTTCATAATGTGCTTGTCAGGCCAGCGGCAGGCATCTTGAGGGAAAAAGTAGATATTGGACTTCACTTCCATTAAACTCCTCGATTTACGTTTACTTCAGCAATTTGTACCTCACGACTCATTTTGAACGTGGAGTCGTTAATGATTCAAGTTCCGAAGTCTTACAGGGAATTCTCAACAGGGGGGCTATTACACTCATTTTACACCGAAATACGGAATGAAGTTTAGAGCTCCGCTCGTCATTCTCGGGAATATCTAATTGAATACGAACTGACCAGGGGGGAGGGTTTGCGTCAGTAGGCTGATCGTGACGATCCAATAAAATGATCCATGATAATCCAATCTTAAGAACACTCTCTTGCAAACCCTGTTTCGCTTGAGATTTACAACCTCAAACGTACCTCGACAGAAGAAAAACGACGCATCTTGCCCATCTGTCAAGCGTTTTGTAACAAGCGCTCTAAGTAAGTTCTTAAATAGCCCGACGTTTGATCACGAACCAGGTCATGAGGGCAGAGACGTTGATAAAACTCACTGTCAAAATACTCGACATCGTGACTCAATGTCAACAACATGTTAAGTTCTGTAAAATAGTCGAATTTGCATTAGTTAGCAACTCCAAATGGAAAATAACAATGATTATTATACTGCGGCTTAACCTCCAACGAAAAACAAAACGAACGGGGAGGTGCTATGTAAATTATGATACGATCATTATTGTTATAATTGGGTGGAATAATTGTGAAATCGATTAAAACCAGTGGAGAATATAGAGAAATAGCGTTGACAAGACGCCAACACACGTTTTAGTACTAATTGCAAATGTTTGACGGACATTGAGTGATGGAATATTCAGTAGCACGTAAGCTTGCTGTGGACATCACTTGTAAAGTTTAGGACATGATAAATCCCCTTAGCAACTACACGTTGCATAAATACGTGTCAGCCCTTCGAACAGGTTTTATGGATAAATGTCGTATATGTTATAAATATTAGTTTTACGACTTTACAATTGATGCGTTACGTTTGACGCTATTTCTTGAAATTCATTCAGTGATAAATGATACTGTTTCAGCCTTTCGGGAGGTGGTCGCCTTCAGCGCTCAACATATTTGGCGCAATCATCTTCTTACTTCCTAACACAAGTTAGTACTTACATTATAAGTGATTTCTACTGCAACGTTTTAAGGGGCGCAAAGCTAACTTGGTAATATTTGTTTAGCGTAAAACTTCGTTATTGAACTTAAAGAACAAGAAATCTCACAACCCGGTCTGCTCTGACAATCAATTATTTGTCCCAAAATTGCGGAATAGGCGTCATCCTTCATATGGCTATTCAACCAGACACGTCACATATAGCGGCCATTTTGAAAGGTTGACGACGGGCATTATTTCAATTAAAATTTTTGCAGAGTTTTTTATTATCAAATCCCTCTAATATGATATTAGCATTCTTTGATGCGTAAGATAATCAGAAGAAACATCATCCTTCTCGGAGAAATCAAGTTGAGTCTGATGAATCAGTTATGCATATGTAGAAACCCTCAACGAGAAAAATTCCGGAACTTTTAGCACCACCATGACAAGGTGAAGGAGGAGGAGGGGCCCGAACTGCATGTGGTAGACTCAATGCCCGCGAGGTTCAACTTCGTGTTACCGTTTTGAATACTTATTCGTGAGCAATCCATGTGGGAAGGGGGAGTTCCCGCTTTAGAAGCTGGGGCCCAGGTATACTACACTGATGGCTCGGTGCAGGGTGGCTTTGAAGGGGCAGGCATCTTTGGGCGGAGAGTCAGAGCGGCGATCCCATTGGGGTTGCTGGCCACGGTATTTCAGGCAGAGGTGGCTGCGGTAATGGTCTGTGTGAGCGGATGCTGCAGAGGGGACTGAAGCGGCAGAGAATCTACATCATGGTGAGTCAGGCCACTCCCAAGGCCTTAGCCTCATACTGTCTTACATCGCGGCAGGTGTGGGAGTGTCTGACTGGACTGAAGGCCCTGGCCGAGTACAACAGTGTAACACTGTGTTGGGTGCCAGGGCATCAGGGTATAGAGGGAAATGAACGGGCTGATAGGTTGGCTAAGAAGGGATCGGCGCAGATCCCTATTGGCCCTGAGCCCTTTGTACCAGGAGCCGCCAACATAGAGAGGTTGGCAAATGGGAGGATAGGTGCAGGGCTGCCCTTTGGCAGGGGCTTCCTGGCCTTATACAGTCAAAACTCCACATCCGACTCTCCAAAGGGAGGTCCAAGGAGGTGCTTGCACTGGGGAGGAAGGACGTGAGGATCATATGTGGCCTGTTCACAGGCCACTGTCCGCTGAGGTACCACCTTGAAAATATTGGTAAGTGCGAGGTGGGGCTAGAGACAGCTGAGCATGTGTTGTGCGTTTGCGATGGACCCGCGGCATTGCGCCGTTGTGTATTTGGGAGGCCCTTTCTTCATCCAGAAGAGGTGGCAAATGCAGAACTTGTGGATATCCTCCGCGTTCTGCGGGGGTGGTGAGGGCGCATAGGTGACGTCACACCAAGTGAGACCAGTGCCCGTTTCAATGCCTTACAATAGGCCCGTTTGTGGCTGCAGTGAGGGTATCGCTTGCATGCACCGTTCAAAAAAAAAAAAAAAAAATGCACCACCCTTGTCTAAGTACGTACACTGTTTTGCAACGTTTTACCTAGTGCATACAAAGAGAATGGAAAACAGATTTTACTAGCGTCTATAATGCACGTGAAGCTGAGAAGACTTTTGTGATGTGTCGCGCCAGATCTTTTTCACTTCAATTTATAAAAATTCAAATAAAAATGTTCCATTTCAAGCGTAGCATTTCCGATCTAGTTGTCAGTTTTGGTTAGTTTCTTTGCACAAAAACACAAATATCACGGTATCAGACTAAATTCCCTCTAAAAAAACGTAATTTCGATACGAAATGGGAAACTCCCTTTGACTGAAAAATTCCTAATTTAATACGAACAAAAATCTGGCTCACAAGTTATCGAAAAGTGTTTAAACAACGTGCCAAGTGGAAAATAAAAATGATTAATTCTTGGTTCCTTCGTTATTTCGTAAGCTGATTGCGCAACGCTCTCCGATTGAGAAGGGGGACCCAACGATTTCAATCTAATTAATTAAAAATTTCAATCTTGCATCACTTAATTAACAACCCTTGTAACAAGATTTGTGGATTTATAGTCGGTACGTTGGAAAAAGTGGTGATCATTTAAAATGACCAACTAGAATTGGCAGCGACGAATGTATCAAATATTAGTGAGTTATAATTTTTAGACGTTTCATGAAACCATTAGCCTGACTTTTCAAAGAATTTATATAGGAAAACGCTTTCTGAGCAAATCTGGTTTACTCTACTTTTCGCTTGAGTATCACATTTTGAAGTTTTTCACTAAAAGCCAAGATGAAAGAGTTCTTTTCTTTGTGAATTGAGAAAAACGCATGTTAATTTTTTATGAGATCAAACTCTCGATGTACCAACTTGAACTGTGAACTTCATTTCAGTTTGTGCAGGACGATCACGTGATAGAAATTCTCCTTTGTACAATTATAATGATTGAACAGCCAAGTCATTTCTGTATGACTTTTTTGTACATTTAATTCAAACTTCGTCACATTGATGAAGGTGTCCTCACTGTATAATAACTTAGTTCGACAAGATTTGTTCAATTCGTGAGAGTATTCAGCGGTTGCCAGTTGGAAGAAAGGAATCTTAGATTAGAAGTGTACAACAACCTACAATAAATAACTAAATATTACGCCAGCAATCAATTTTCGCGTAAGAAGAGTAAATAATGCTCTGTTGGAATGATCTCTATCCTACTTTCCTCGAACATAGCTATAATTGTATTCTAATCTTCGCAGTTTCTTGGGATCTTTCATTCGTCGTAAGAAACCACTCGTTTGTGATGCCTGCCTATTAAATTCGGGTGCTTATTCTCATCTATAGGTGGTCAGTACTCGAGGTACTATGACGTGCTCTTGAACAGACTATATCAAGACGACGTGGTGCCGATAGGGAATAGGCACTATGGCTACCGGGATTCCTCTTATTATTCAAGTAGGTGAACAAAAGGAACTTCGAAACTCCAGCTAACCTCATTAACGACATTAATGTACCAGACTGTTAATTTTTAATATGCCCGATAGTTTACCGTTGAAGTGTTGTTAGGTCCTTGGTATATTGGTTAGAAGCACGGGATGCCTGGAAATTTCCCTCGTAACACTTGGCGTCAATGATTTTCAACGTTGCAAGAAGGGGCAGAAAAGGGTTTAAAAAGAAGTGTTTTGTAAACGAGGAAGAAGGAGAATGGTTTCGAAGTAAAAAATGCTACGTCATTATACAAAATGTGTACAGGTTGAATTAAATTGTACGTAAAGCTTGAATCTAACGAAATTAAAATCGGCTATACGTCTTGGTTGAGGGATAAGAGCCCCCAGGGTAGGCATTGAGAGGACTCTTTAAGATTCTTCCTTTCTATGGTATAGCTATGTACACATTTATGAGTATGTACTGTTGCGAGCGTATTCATTCGTAACCATCGTAGAAATACCTCAACCAAAAAGCAGGTTCACTAAACGAAGTGGGAAACAGTGGCCAGTGACCTAAAATGTCTACAATACTCCAAGGGGAAACACAATTGCCCCTCGACTGCAGGCGAGAGGAAAAGAGATTATACGAATATACTTGCAAGATAACCCATACTCTCATTTCGACTGTTTAACTAGGCTCTTGGGTTTTTTTCGCTAACTTAAAAATATTTTCTTACCATTTACCTTCTCACCTTGCTGCTCTACGTCAGATTCAGCTGGTCCCGCAGTGGCTTCTTTGGCTTTCAAGCTATTCCTATACCTACTACCTGAAGTGAGATTCGTCTCGACCAACTATGAAGCCTTTGGCTACCACTGCCGTATCTACTACTTGATATAAGATTCGTCTGAAATATCAGTAACGCTCTCGGCTTCCAAGTTATTCCTCATCCATCTACTAACTAACGTCATATTCGTCTCGACCCGCAGTAATGTCCTCGGCTCTCAAGCCATTCCTATTTCAACAACCTGATGTCAGATTCATTTCAACCGGTAGTTTCAACCCAATTCCTATACTTACGTCGAAACACACTTTCACAAATATCGGGAAACTAAATTCACTTATATTAAAACATAAAAAAAGAAAGACAAGGCTACGCCTTCGAGTTGAACGGAGATGCCAATAAGTTGAACGGAGTAAAGAGACAACGCGATCATAAAATGGCAATACGAAAGTTGAGGAAGGAGACTGATTAACATTTTTATTCACAAGTTCTCATAGCAATCAATACAACGAGATACTCAGGAACGACATTACAAAACATAGTTCGCATTTGGGCCTTGGAGTGATGACATGAGATACTAGAGATGATGAGATACTGATTCTAGCAAAAACGATAATGAACAATAAACGCAAATGAAATTTAAATAAACAAAAGGGGCATCACTCCATCCCATACTATTTAACTATTTAAATTCTTCGAAACAAACAATTTATTTAGCGACGAAAAACCAAATGTATCAAGCTTCTGTGGTGTAAAAGTCCTTTTGAAGTCAAGATAAAAAATGCTCACTTCGAGCATTACCTCTTCTGTTACCAATGGTATCCCTCGTAGCTCCTAAAAGCTCCCATGTTCGCCCTTAGAAGCTACGTACGTGGAAGCTAAAAGGTAAAAAGCTTGAGAGGTTTCATATCATCACCGCTATCCGCGTATGTCAGGTAGTACGCTACTTTTCGTCCACGCCAAGAGAGAGTTTGAGCGCCTGAACGTGCGTTGAAACTCTCGGATTTCAAATTTGGCAGTACCGTCATGGTTTATTACAAAGATCTTACGAACCAGAAGAATGAATTTAGGAATTTTCGACCGTCAACTGGTCATGTGCGGGCGACATTGTTATTCTTATAAGAAATTTTATGGCAGTCCTCATATTTAACTTCGTAACTCTATTCTCTTCTGTTGAGAAAGATTCAGAACTAATTTTCTAACAATATATTTATACTTAATTTAAGAATAAACATTTTAAGTCAAATGAAAGGTATATAAGGAACTTCTTAAAGCAGACCAAACACTGCTGAAGTAGTTTCAGAGAAGTTCAATTATTTTTCAAAAACTAATAAAATTCTTGAGGTATTCTGTATTCTTGAAGGTTTATCAAATTAAGCCGTATATACATCCACTCGCGAACCCAGTGCTTAATTTGAATTTAAAGGTTTGATATCTGATGCTCAATGATAACGAAATCCCCTTTGGAAAAAGAGAAAGCCTTTAAGTCTTGGAGGACTATCGACGGGGGTCAAAAAATATAATCATTTAATGGGCGTCTAACAAATGCGACGGGGATGTATGTTGTAGCCTTTGCTACGCCCACGACTCTTTGATTTCCACATACAACTATAAACTACGTCAATCTAGAAATCTCACAGTTATTGAATGATACAATACAGTGAAAAAAAACCGCCCATTGAAATTAAATAATCATAATATTTCAATCACAAATGACCGCGAGTCGTAGATATCGAGCAAACGAGATGTGGTCAAGGAGAATATGAGTCATTATCGAGAACGTAAGATCGATTCGACTTAGTAGTCCACGCCATGAAAGTAAACTATAGCCGGTAAACTTTACAAATTGATCAGACTCAGTAGTTTCGAAGTGCGATTCAAATTCAACCAGTCTAGCGATGTATTTATTAAACTATTCCCAAGATCCCCATCGAATAATTTTATCATTTCAAGGAATTAGGTTTCGATATAGCGTTGATAGAACGTTTTAAGATAAACGGAAAAGATGTATCATTTCCGTTGTTTCTTTTTCATACAACATCAAGTTTTCTATCAAGAACAAGAAGAGAACAACTTCGGAAAGATGCAAATTAAAGGAAAGCTCTGCCAGGTTGATAATTCACAAATATAATTCTTGTAATACACTAGGTTGCGTTCATTAACCAATAAAAAAGGAAAATATCTGGTGCGTTGCAACACACAACTTTCCTTAGCTCAACGCCAATTCACTTCGTGGCTTTTTCTTCTTACTCAATTCATTTATCACTCAGTTCATTTGAACTTGGACAAACGTCACTTCACGGCGTCTGAAAGTGGTAACGCTTACAGTTCGCAATTTATTGTGCTGCTCGTACTCATTCCCAGACCATTATTCAGCAATCGGTACATAGAGAATTAATTAGGCTGTAAACACGATTTTGTTTAGAAGGACAATAATGACTTTTCTAGAGTTATCGGTTAAAAAATTTTAGAAAGGAGTAAAAAGCTAAACGGCGGTATTTGAAATTCCGAAATTTCTGGACTATCCCATGTATATCATAGGAACGTTTTTAAACGCTTGTCGTATAGGTATTTAATCGAACTACCACACCAATTTTCTTTGAAAATTCTAGTATATATAATCTTCTGACTGTAATCCCAGTGGTGGGATGTGCGCCGCGGCCAGATGGCCAATTGTGCCAGTCTAATGTCTTACAGGTCGATGCCTAGCTTTCCGAGGAAAGCCAGGTAGTTCCTGAAGGAGTCCTCGTTGGTATCCATCCAGGTAGTAACGTTTTAGCGGAGTTTATAAGGAAAACCGCGCGTTAAAATCGATTTTCGTCGAAAATGTTGGTAATTTATTGTGCTTCTCTCGTCAATTTCCCGAAAATCGGAATATTACAGTATAGTCACCTGATTAAGAGCTGTCCACATAAATTCAAGTAAAATCGTTATTTTTGAGAAAAAAAATATTTGGTGTTTTGATAACTATGAAAACTGGTTAGTTCTGGGCGAATTTAGCCCATACCCTTCTTTTGGCGTGCCATGGTGATCTGCAGGCTAGTGTTTTTCGGGCTCAGTAGGGTCTGAAACGTAGATCTAAAGAGAGATTTTTTTTTACTTTCCTTGCTCTACGAAGTAGAAAGGAAAGTTATGTAATCGGCTGAAAAAAAATTTTGAGTTTTCTTCAGATCTTTACGTTTCAGACCCTCCTGAGCCCGAAAAACACTATTTGGGAAAATGGTCTGTGTGTCTGTGAACGATTTTTAGAGAAAACCACCGTACCAAATCACCTCAAACTTCATATCTCGCCCGCCAGTTTTCATGGGACGCCAAAATAAGGGTATGAACAAAATCCACCGAAAGTTAACTATAGTTATCATAGTGATCAAAACACCAAATTTTGTTTCTCAAAAATGGCTCTAACGATTTTAATTAAATTTTTTACATTGATAGCTCTCAATAAGATAATGATACCATAAAATTCCCATTTGTGGGAAAATGATGAGAGCAGCACAATAAATTATCAAAATTTTCGACGAAAAGCGTTTATAGCGCAGTTTTTTCTTTATAAACTCCGCTGGAATGTTAGTAGAATGCTTAAAAAAATTTGTATTGTAGTCCAATCCAATACCTAAAGGGTGGGTGTTTGAATACGATCATGAGATACATGGGCCCAATAACTCCACAAAAGTGATTACTATCCACTTCGAAAAATTCGTGTCTACAGCCTCATTAATTATCTGTGTACCGATTGCTCAATATGGGTCCTGCAATGAGTACGAGCAGCACAATAAAATCTGGAACTGTAAGCGCTACCGCTTCCTGCTGCCGTAAAGCGTTATTTGACCAAGTTCAAATTAACTGAGTGATAAATGAATTGATTAAATAGAATTAGCCATACAAAGTGAATTGTTGTAGAGCTAAGGAAAGTTGTGTATTGCAACGCACCAGATATTTTTCAGCCGATTTCATTACTTTCCTTTTTACTTCGCAAAGCCAAGGAAAGTAAAAAAGATTTTTGAACTAGCGGAAAAATACGATGCCATCAAAATTACCCACTATTACACTCCGTTTCCCATATATTAAGGAAAGTACGATTTTCTTTGTGATAGTGCAAAGAATAGTGAGTTTGCTTCACACCTTCATGTTTTGAAGTCTGCTGAATCCAAGTAAGCTAATTTCAACGCGAGGCCTGAGTGTGTGTATGTATTGTCTCTGGTGTGGAAGCTCCCCTCCCCCGGATTGTCAGTTAGCGAGACGAAAATACGATTATAAACTCGCACACCCACAGATTTTTTATAACGAGTAAAGACACTCTTATTGGCTCAAGAAGCCTCTTTCTGGGGCTGTCCTTACAACGCCTTACTGTCACCGCCGAAAGCGGGGGTACGCAATATTGATTACAACATTCAATCCCCCCCCCCCCTGTTCGTCCTACGTTGTTCCAAAATCGTACACTCCAAACTCACGGTGGGCGAATAAATTGGCGCTGTCTGTCAATTACTCATATTAATACTCGGTTATGAAACTGATTTTGTTCAGAGGCCAATCGAGTGACTGTTAACGTCGGGGTTCTGTTACGTAATCGGTGAATAGGCATTAAGTATGACGCTTCGTACAAAGTTCCTCGTCCTCACATAAATTCGAAGTTTCTTCCCGCCCCTCCTACTGGTCTAATCGTTCTTCGAATTTCTGTAGAAAGGTTTATAGCGACCAATATGAGCATGATAGATTGGCAGATAAGCTTAATCGAAGTAAACAATAGTAAAACGTTATAAAAATCTTATTTTCCGATGTTTTGAGCCAAACTTCCTCGTGTAGTTAGGGGAAATAAAATTTAGTTACGAATTGTTGACAGAAAATTTCGAGGACGCTCGAAAAACTTGGTTGATTCATACGATTGCTGGCTGACTTCATCAAGGGTCTGTGTGCGCTAACTTAGATTTTAACGCATTTCTTTAGAAACGTTGACGGGGAAGGAACGGCAAGTTTGTGCTGGTAAGCACAACCCAGTGAGTTCAATGAAAATTAATACATACCGTTAAAGTTGTCGAGCCAATAAGAAAATCTCACATCCTTATTATTGCTCCTCCGAAAAATAATGAACAAAATAAAAATTAGACGACCTGCTGTATATACGGGCGCTGTGCCTTCGTTCAACACATTTCTACGCAAACATTTATGTAGGTACTATTCAGTTGAGGGCTTCCTGTAAGTTTAATTGAAATCGTTAGAGACGTTTTTGAGAAAATGGCAAAAACGATAATGTTCGACAAATCTCGTTTTCCGAGCTATCGTGGTTTATATCTCTGTTCAACAGATAGATACAGAAATAATTACGAATAACAAGATGTGGGTATAGGTTGCTAGAAGGTCACTTTATAAGACTGATCAGATCTGGTAGTTAGTCTAGAAACTACGAAAATGTTCGAAAAGTTCCATTCTGCACCGAAGCGTAACCACAAGGCAAGTATTGCGTTCTCATTGTTCATGCAGAAATGGAAACTATTTTTGACATTTTATGTCTTTACTTAAATCCAAATTTATATTAGATTTTTTGAGAAACACAAACGGTGGGTACAGCTTTCGTACAAGTACGCAACCACTAGGGACATTTTATGTCTTTTATTTTTGTTATAACTTATTGCAATTGACATCATCACTGAGGTTATTAAAACGTGTGATGTTACCAAGCGTTAGATTTTGTAACAGACGTTACCAAGCGTTACACTTCAACCATTCGATATTTCGTGACGCTTCTCTGTTACATATCCCGCGTAACATCTCCCGCGTTACATTTTCGAGTTTATGTAGCAAAGTAAAGACATAAAATGTCAAAATAACGAAAGGGGGACGAGATGTGTTTGTTCAGCCGTTCTCCGACAATTCTACAACCACACGCGCACAGAGCATGCGCAGAAATGCTCGATTTTTACTACTTAGGAGGCCTTGAAACGTACTGATCTGAAAAAAAAAACTGACTTACATTTTATAATGTTTTCAAATTGTTGGTAATAAACGTCGAAATGAGTTTGGTCATACTTAAGAGCTTCTCTTGCGCGTCTGTAAATGAAGCTCTTTGAACAGGCCTTTTCTCAATTTGAAAGAAAAGGCTTTTACGATTTTGATTATACTTACACGAGGCTTACAACTGACCGTTGTCTACGTTTCGTTTTTCATCAACATTTCTGAATAACATCGTTGAACGAACATATGTCATCTGAGTAGAGGATGATCGAATTCGGGAGCGACGAAAATTGCGTGATGCGTCGTCCTTGATTTTTTTTTTTTTTTTCTCTCCTGCCAATTGCAATACTTCTCGTCGTATCCATTCCGTCGTCGAAAGTAAAAATTCGTGCGAGGGACGCAGGGTTAAGAGAAGGTGAGCTCGCCGCTGAAAATAACGGCTCCTTTCACGATTAGCCCCATTTACGCAAGTTAATTTATAACATTAGTTGCGCAAGTCATAATAAATGCGTTTCAGTTGAATCTCAATGAAACGAATTTTGAGCCCTAATGGAAGTTTTCGTTCTCAGGATCTCAGGAGATTTGTACGCCCAGTCCTTGCGGGAGCAACACCGAATGTTTACCGAGGGATGGTCGACCAGTTTGTGTTTGCTTGCCTGGTTACTATGGGAATCCGCTTACCTACTGTCAACGGGGAGAATGTGCAGGTGAGCCCAGCTATACATTTATCCTCAATAGTTGAAGTACTAAGAATATGGTAAATATTGGTTAACATTTTTTTCGGCAAGTGGTTTTTTAATTCCTGGTGCTCATGAACCGATAACAAATAAGCCTCCTTTGTTTATGTACTCCCATTCAGTTCGCACTCAGTTATTATAACGCAATTTCATTAAAAGGCTTTCCAGCCGAAGGTAATTTTAATTAAAATCAACCTACGTTATAATTAATGTTTTTTAAGCAGCTACCGTACGAAAATTATACAGCTATTAATCTTTTATGGAGCTTCATTGGTACAATTTTCCCATTCCATATTGTTAATGAGTAAATTGTTACATACAAGATGAGTTATTCGTGTTCGGTAATGTTGCTGATGAGAAAGGAAATTACTTTTCTATTTCTATCGAGTGACTTGAACTTCTTGCCCGTGTTGATAACCGACTTACCGGAAGACTTCCTGTACATATCTTTTTTGAAGTTTTCATTTTGCAAGCAGGTGCCCCTTTTGATGGGTTTATGAGCCGAAACATTTTTATTTGATGTAAAAGAACTCGCCTAAGAATCACGTTGTTGTTTTCCTATTGAAACGAAATAATAATTTGTGAGCGTATCGAAGGATAATGAAATGACGTTCGTTGTCATCTTCATCATTGATTCATTAGTTTCGAAATTAGGTATAACTGCGTTGTACATAAGTGAGTTTAGATGCAGTATGCATTTATTGCGCGCGAATCGTTATTAAAACCAAACGTGATAGACATGTACTGAAGTACGGCACGACGAGCTGGTTATTGTTCCATCATCCCCTCTCTTTTGTTCATAAAAACCTCAACCTGCTTTTTCTTTGCCTCCATTCGATTCTAACTGAGTAATTTATCTACGTAAGTCATACACGAAGCACCAGGCAACGATTCAACAAACGTATTTACTTTCCGTTATAGTAACCACGTTTTTTTTCCGCCATTTTACTAATGATGGGGGGAAAGTAACGCACCGAAGTAACATGAGGCAGATGTACTGACGTACCCGGGGCATTATTAAAAAAATGTTTGCACAAATAATTTGTTTATTATCTTTTTCTTATAATAAGTAGAGTTTTCCTACTTAAAATAATATTAGTTGAAACGGGCCTACAAACGCCACATAAAGTGCGTAACATGGAGTTATTAGTTCTTCTTTCGCTGTTTATGAATGCCTAATTATTACTTTTACTTCTAACTATTACAGAACTTGATAGCTTTTCTTCCACGGAGTAAAATTAGTCAAAAAGTCAGAGGGCAAACAATACAGAAAATATTTAACAGTTATTATTAGATGTTCGATACGAAATATTTAAATATCGATTTACTGATTATTGGGCTACTTAATTACGAGGCTTTTTCTGCTCAAGGTAAAATCGGTTGAAATCAATTACGAGGAAGATTTCCAAGTCTGCCCACCTCTAGGAACTTCGGATTTGTCGCGTGGGCTGCGACCCCTCCCGTCAAAGGTTAACAACCATTCTATATAAGCGACAGGAGGTTTCGCCTTGGCCTTGGTCATTCGTTCGAAAGAAGAATTGAAAACATCCGGCTAAACTGTGCCAAGGATCGTCAATTATTTACGATCTTGGTACGTCTCGCAAAAAGGTGCAATTGATTGCGGAAATATTTATGTTACGTTTTGGACCAGTTGCCTGGGCGTTGAGCTTTAGAAACACTCCGAAGTCTTGAAAAATATTCTGCTTATGTCACTAAAAACACGCGAATTATAGGACCCGCTAAAAAATGTTTGACGAATATTCGTAATTATGATAATTTGTGGAGCAGGGTTTTTGGTTTTTTGTTTTTTTTTTAAATCTCGCTCGCACTATCTTTCTCTCTGCAGCCCTCCCAAGTACCTCCTGAGATATTACGTTTCCTCAATTATTTAGCAGATTTGTAGCCAAATACCAATAAAGAAGGACAAGCTGTAAGCAATGGAACTCAACAAAAACCAACAGGAATGTTGTTGCATAGGAATGTTGTTGATAGAGGAGCCAACTACCAGTGCTCTATGTGTGCCATGTGGATCTCAACACATACACTGATAGTACCTATTTACTTACATCACTACTCATAATTACTCCTTCACACATAAGTACGCTGGCTGTCGAAAGGCTTATGTTTGACAAAATTTTTTGCACTTATTGAGACTATTTTAGAATTTCTCGATACTAAAGATAAAATTTTAAAAGAAAATTTAATGAAGAGGAAAACAGACATCGCCTATTTAACAGATTTGTTTACAAAATTTAATGTGGTTAATTTTCAATTACAAGGCGACAGTTTAAATTTGATTAAAACAAAGTCCATCTTATCAGCGTTTCTTGCCACAGTTAAACTAATGAAGCAAAATATTGGACGGGGCGAATTTTCTCAGTTCCCCAATTTGTCACAGACAAACTGCCAGGAAGACGACGTTTCAACTTACGTTCAACATTTAAATGCCCTCTATTCAGATTTTGAGGATATTTTGGCTGTGGTAATACCACCGTGGATAATTAATCCATATGGTGACATAGAAGAAACGAATGTCATAATACAAGAGGAACTGACTGAACTAAGTACAAACGAAGAACTTAAGGTTGAGTTTAAAAACGGATATCAGCAATTCTGGCTGCAAAACAACATACCCGTTACTTATCCCTTATTATGGAATATTGCGAGGAAATTTTTTATTTCCTTTCCATCGTCATACCTAGTGGAAAGGGGGTTCAGCGCTGTTACCAATCTCCAAACGAAAAAAAGAAACAGACTGGACATCATTAGCCGAGGAGATATAAGATTAACCCTTACAAAATTGACACCAAATGTTGATAATTTATTATTAAAGCATCAGGTTCATCCTTCTCACTAAAAATATTGAGTTATTGCTTATGTTATTTTATTTATAGTTTATTTTATGTTACGTATATTTTACATAACAGATACAAAATTTTATTTTAAGTAGTTTTAATTTAAATTCAATTAATAAATGTATAAATTAACATGTGTTTTTACTCTAAGTTTTCAACACTAAACTTCACTACAATTAGAAATTTACAGGAAATCAATATCAGGTAAGTAGGGGGTCTACCCAACACGGAAAAATATAGCAAGGGGTCTACGACACAAAAAAGTTTGGGGAACTCTGTACTAGACAGATCTATTAATAATAAAATTGTTGAAAACTGGCGCCGCATTATTCTCCTACATGTAACGAAGGGAGGAGGGTCACCCACAATGAAGTGTTACTAGTGAGGGAGAGGGTGGAAATGTTTGGAGAGCCGCTGACTTACCTAAAAATTACGGCGAAAATAAGCCGGATTATGAATCTTCGTGTTCAACCACTAGACTACGATCACTAGGGTACCTACAATGGGAATCAGGTGGTACAGAAGGGTCCAATTTCCAAAAATCGCACCTTTTCTGTATAGTAACTTTATCTATTAATATTGTTATGCCCTAAATTACAATGTACACACATTATTGGTATGTTGCTACTAATGTTATCACATTTAGAGAACAGAGACTGCGGGGCGTCAAAGATTTGCAAAAACAACCAGTGCGTCGATGTCTGCGCGGGCAGCTGTGGAGTGAATGCTCAGTGCCTGGCGCGCAACCAAATTCCAGTTTGCTCCTGCCCTGCTGGCTACACTGGTGACCCCTTTAGCTCCTGCCGGCGTTTCGACCCACGTTAGTTTCATCCTCGTTATCATCTTGGACTTTTTTCATTTGTTGTCGGGCAGCTTTTAATTTTTTTTGTTTACTGTTTACCTTTAGAGGAATTGTGCAACCCCAGTCCTTGCGGCCGGAACACTCGGTGCGAAGTGATTAACGAAGTACCGACATGCACTTGTCTACCCGGGTACATCGGACAGCCGCTACAAGGATGCAGACACGAATGTGATTCGGACTACGACTGCCCGCACAATCAGAAGTGCAGCAACTTCAAGTGCGCTCCTGTCTGTTCATCCGGCACATGCGCTCCAAATGCGCGGTGTGATGCTTCGAACCACAGAGCCGTCTGCACGTGCGCGCCTGTAAGTACATTTTTTCCCCCGATGGGCTAGAATTAGTCTTTGCTTAATTCACTTTTACGGAAACATGCATACAGAAAAATATGGAGTTTTATTAAAACTGCGGGGTCAAATGAATGGGGTTTATAGATGATATGAACCAGGTAAAATGGATCTGAAAGGTCGTGGAAAGGTTGGTCAATAAACGTCAAAGATGGTGCGAGAATGCATGATGTGGCTTAACTCCCTGACAAGGGCGAATAGAGTTAATGTGTTTTGGATCCCAGGACACACGGGGATCATTGGAAACGAGAGGGTGGACCATCTGGTCAGACGCGGTTCGTTTACAGTACCTATTGGGCCACCCCCCCATTGTGGGATTTCTCTGCCACTAGTAAAAAGGACTGTGAGAGAACACGTCAGAAGACTGCATCAGACAATCTGGAACGCTGCAGGAGTAAGACGCTCCAAACGATTTGTCTCTGAGCAATCAAGTGAGATAAGACACACCCTTCTGAGGATGGAGAGGAAGGACTTAAGGCAGGTTGTTGGGATCATAACAGGGCACTGCAGAATGAACAAACACATGTATGTTATGGGTATAGCCGACGCCCCTCGATGCAGGTGGTGTGGCACGGATGAGGAGACTCCCTACCACGTCCTGGCCCAGTGCCAGAGACTTGAGAGGAAGCGACTTTTGGTCTTTGGCACCACTTCTCCCAGGATGGATACCAACGAGGACTCTTTCAGGAACTACCTGGCTTTCCTCAGAAAGCTAGGCATTGTCCTGTAAGACAACAGGACTGGCACAATAGGCCATCTGGCCGTGGTGCACATCCCATCACTGGGACAGTCAGAAGACTATTGGTCAATAAAACAATAGTAGTTTGACTTCCGCAAATTCGTGAACTGTTACTAATCGTGTGTGGGAGTCATTAGAAAAATACATGCTACGGCAAATCATACAACTTTCATTAGCTCCAATCGCACTCAGCGATTTTCTTCGCTCTACCAACTAATCAACTGTTTTTCAATCAGTTTGTAGCGACGTTCTATATAATAACTGGCGGCAGTAAAGGTTCCGCAATTTATTGTGCCGCTCCTACATGTGCCACGACAATTACTGAGCAATCACTGCACAGGAGATTGTAAAGAGTGTCAATATGATTTTGTTAGAAGGATCGTGTTTGCTGTTTTGTCATTATCGGGTAACTGTAAGAAACGATAGTAAATGAAACGGCGGTTAAAATTCTGGAAATGTTCCGAATTATTTTATTGTAGTTATTAAACGTTTATCGTATAGGAAAGTACTACTACGCAAATTTTTCTGAAAATGCTGGACGCATTAGAGCAGAATTTATAAGGAAAAAAGTTAACTAAAATTTTCGTAGTTTCCATAATTTATTGTATTGCCTCGTTATTTTCCGACGAATGAGAATTTTATGGTATGATACCTCGAAGAACGCTCTTGACACACCCAGCCGACTCAACTTGCTTGCACCACAAACCGAGCCAATTCGCGGTCCAAACTGAGATCTTGATACACTGACATCCGTCCTGTCTTATTTCGCGTCAAGTGAACAAGACCCCAGCTTCCGATGCTACCGGGACATCCAGATGACCGCAGACTGGTAAGGACCAACGCTGATGACCCCTTTACTGGTCTTAATCTGCCGGCCTATCTCCACTTCACAGCCCTCGGATGACAATGCAACAGCAACCTCCGTGCAGGCCGCATTATGAAGTTAGACACGGCCCTATCTGTACGAGGACATAACTGACATGATTCAGCGACTTGAACTGGTTAACAGAGGAGTAAACATCCACGACGTTATGTTCACGCCTCGCGGTCGGTTTTTTTGGATTCGGTAGGTCTCAAAAAGTAAAGATCTGGAGAAAACTCAACTTTTTACACACGATCGCGACGATTTCCTTTCTTTTTTGGGTAGAGGAATGTTAACAAAATTGGTTTTTGGCCGATACATGGCTCCTTCCCACTTCGCCGGGAGAAGGGAAGCTAACGAATAACCCAAATTCGACATTCTCGCTTCGTAAGCCTGGCGCAAGATTTATTAAACTTCCGAAATCAAAGTTGGAGAGGTCGCGATAGCCGGTTTGGCTGGTTAACAAACTATTGTGATGTCAAATGTTATCTTCCTGGCTAGTTATTATTGAAAGTTATGGAGTCTACGTATGTGTTGAACCTCGGTTTCTTAAAATCGCTCACCAATAATTGCCATCCAAAATTCAGATACGCCTTGGTTTCCATAATTTATTTTGCTACTACCGTAGTTTTTCCCACGAATGACATGTTGTATTTTATTTCATTAAGAAATGTAAAAACAAGATCTTGAGCGAAAATAAAACAATCGGTTCTCAAATAAAATAAAAGAATGATATCTTAGAAATGATTTTGGAATATGCCACTTGCCTATAAAATCTGGCACAACGCTTCTCTTTAGTATGAATATATTCTAATTGTTCGGTTTAACTCTGCCGTTTTTAGAAGAGTTAGTTTGATTGAGGGGGGCCAGAAAAAAAACTTTTCTAGAATCCCGAAGCCGGCCGATTATAGTACTCTCAGTATGCATACATTATAACTAGGAACTTCATTTCCATAAAAAAAATAAAACGAATATCGTTCGATAATAGAATGGGGGGATAATAGAAAGGTTGCAGCATCGCCGAAGTAGCGGTTTGTAATTTCAAACGATCCCGCCTGACGTTGGTCACTGTTGTTATCTTGTCGAAATGTCTATTTCTGCTCAGGTAAACGCTCTACAGTTTACTTCGAGTGAATCCTATTTTCATTTCCTGCCGTATTTTCCCGAATCCTCTCTTTTGCACGATTCTCGGGCGAAGAACAAAAACGACGAGCGTTTAACAAAAGGGTTCGTAGAAACCCCCTATCATCACGCTCTTTTCCGTCAAGGCTGCACATCATTTGTCGAGCTGTTTCTCCGGAAGGCTGTTTCATTTTTTCGACGATAATTTGAATTAATAGTATACTAAACGGAAATTTCAGTTGTGAGCGCGTTAAAGAACGTTTCGGATTGAAATGACCATTTCTTGGCAGAATTTATACATTTCGTTAATGTGAGGAGGAGGTTTAACGCTGACTTAGTGGCACATTTCAAAGAAAAGGTACTAAATTCGTTTAGGCAGTCAGAAAAAGCTTCATAACTGAAAGCCAGCCTCTCGGGCGAACCGATGGTTTCTCGAACGGAAGGAGCGCAATTCACGATCAAAATGAATCCAAGACGTATCTGAATTATTGATGACAATCGCAGTCTTATCAAAAACGTTAGTTTAATTTTAAGAAACAGCGGTTTGACGTCAATCCTAGACTTCAAGAGGAGTGAGCTAGGAATTTGAAATTTGGCATTTCTTCTGAGTCCCTTCTCTCTTAGTCGATTTGGTGAATGTCGATTACAATTAGCGAGGCCGTGTTCGTTTTTAACCAATAAATAATTCCTTTTAGAACTCTCTGTCGAATCATGGCGTGCCTCAGACGTGCTCCGAAGTCAATTTCGTGCTTGGGGCCGCACCGATTACGTTTACTTCTCCTATGAAAGCGTCAGAAGACTTCTCCACGGTTAGAGATGCAGTGGGTGGTTACGGCTCGAAACCTCGTTTCTCTCTGAGAAGATTTTGTGTGTCACGATTTCACGTAATTTTCACGCACGCCGCCGATTAAATATTCGACGTTTAAAAACTTTCCACCTGGAAATGCTTCATTATTAGGGTCCAAACTGAAACCAGTTCTCTAACGATCTCGATCTGCTTACGGTTCGTAGGAATAGGATGAGAGGTGGACAGTTCATCACAGTCAAACCAAAAGGAATATAAATTGTGGAGGACCAAGTTCGAATGAACTGAGGGAATAATAAATTGACTTAGTACTAAAAGCTGTGAACACAAGTGGTAGAAGTGGTAGAGCTAAGGAAAGTCGTGTGTTGTTACTTCTCCACCCATGGGGAAAAACCGAAGGTGAGACCTACCATACGAACATAAACGAAGTGGATAGCTATTTAGATTAGTGGCTAGAGCTACAAAACCCCTGTACGTTAGTACGGCAGAGGAAAGTTCTGTGATTATCGAAGTTTTCGTGCACCCTACATGCACAACTTGTAAAATTCACGCGTTGTATTCGTCCTCGAAAGTTGGAAATTGTCAAGAAGCGAAGAGGAGAATAGCTAGTTGCGCTGTGTGACGTTTATCTAAAACAGAACGTGCTTGCATCCAAAATTGGGCACGAGGGAGTACAACAACAGAAAAAAAGGTACCTGAGTTGCCGGGCCTAGATATAGAAAACTACTAACATGCAGTGTAACTCATTACATCCGGCAGGTGATTAGCGACCTTCAAACGGATCGCTTAATGTCCTTCCATGCCAGAATCCCCCTTGGTCATAAATAAAGTCGGAGGTAGAAGGTGTTTGGCGATAATGTACAACACAACTGAGGTGATCGTTAGCGAACGAGGGAAGAGAGCGTGTGATTGCCTTTCATTCATGTACAACTTTACCAATACAATTTTTAAGAAATCGACAAACAAGTTGCTCCGTCGATTCAGTAAGAAGTTGACAGTAACAGCTCAGAAATGACTAAAGTTAAAGTACCTCTTAGGTGAGTCCGTCTCTTCTGGCTGGTGAGATACTGTGGGCGAGCGCTTTCGATGTGAAGACATCATCGTCTGGCCATCAAGTCACCAGCCAGAGGAGACGGACTCACCTAACAGGTACATTAACTTTAGTGATTTGAAAACTGGCGGACCTAACCCAATCGCTGTAATAGCTCCGAAATTAATTTTACGCACTCGACTTTGGAAAGTAGTTTACAAGTTCTTCGCTAGGCGCGCAAAGGAAAGTTGTGTGGCGTTCGGATTTCCCTCTCAACCTATCAGGGTTTTTCCGTCGAGCGGAGTCTGCGGCAGAGTGACGTACCACGCAGCGTGATTACGTGTTCTAATGAAGTGCCTATACGGTGATAGTATGATAAGGCTCCAAATGTATGTGTATATATAGGAGCTACTCCAGAGATTCCAAAATTCAACGACATACTTACTGTTCCAGGGGTGAGGGGAGGGGAGGGGGTTGGAATTTTTTTGGAGAGTTGGCTCAAGCAAAAATTACAGCGATTCTGAGCTCCGATCCATTGCCCAACTTTCGTCGAATTATACATCTTTGTCTATCCCCACTAGACCACAATCGCCAGGGTACCTACCCTGCTCCCGGAGTGGACGTCTTTAATGACCAGATTTTTTTTTTTTCTGAGAGAGTTGAGCAAAGCCCCCGGAAAATCCAATCAAATATTCCAAGAACGAGTGGGCCACAAGAAAAGGGCGCTTACTTTTCATTCACGTTGTCACCATTTTTGCCTTAGTTGGAACTTTCACAAAATCAGAGAATCTCTCTTTAATTCTTTTTCCTCCCTGACCTTCTTCTTTTTTTTCTTGGAATGAAGCAGCATGTTTGAGTTCGGAACGTCTGCCATTATTACGGGAGGGGGGTTGGAAATGTATTGGAGAGTTGACTCAGGCAAAAATTACAGCGATCCCGAGTTCCGATCCAATGCCCAACTTTCATCAGATTATGAATCTTCGTCTACTCCACTAGACTACGACCGCTGGGGTACCTACGATGAGAGTCAGGTGGTACATTACCACATACTTTTAAAATTTTTTACTCAATAACACTGGAAAAGTGATTATCATACTTTTTTTTAAATCGTGTCTACAAGCTCATCAATTAGCTGTGTACCGATTGCTCAATAATGATCACCAGCAGCGCAATAAATTGCAGAACTGAAGCGCTACCGCTTTCTGCCGTCGTGAAGTGATGTTTGATCAAGTTCAAATAAACTAAGTGATAAATGAATTGAGTAAGTATAAAACGCCATGAACAGAAGTGAATGAACGTAGAGCAAAGAAAAGTTGTGCTGTGCGGCGCACCTGATATTTTTTATTTTAAACGACGTTGATGAAATCTTCCAACGCTATTTAACAATTTATGTGACACCGAATAAATCATTGTGCTTGGATCTGTAATCAATAGAGCACGAACTAAAAATTCGAAACAAACCGTCGGTCCGCTTTCAAAAGCGTCCTTCGTACTAGGTAGTAATTGTTGGTTTACAATAATGAACTGTCACCACACTTACTAAAATAACCAAACGTCGATTAGTAAAGTTTGATATAGCGACGACCAGGCTCCTTGAAGAAAAGGATCCTTCTACAACTTTAAGAGACCCATTTGGGTTTATACTCGATCCATTTCCAGTCCTTCGATATCTTTTGAGGATGAGAAAGACACTAACACATTGGTTTTGATTTCGCTAAAATTGCCCATCAGTAGCATTTCGTTACATGTTTCAGGGGACCTTTGGAGATCCTTACACTTCATGCCGTTTCGAATGCGAAAGTCATTACGACTGTCCCTCTGGAAAGCCAGCCTGCAGCGCTGGAAAGTGCATCGACCCTTGTTCTACCCCTGGAGTATGCGGACAGTACGCGGATTGCCGTGTGAAAGAGAGGACAACACCAGTGTGCAGTTGCCCCAAGGACATGACGGGAGATCCTTTCGTCAGATGCAGGCCATTCGTTAAAGGTTAATATAGCGTGACGTTACTTGTAGTTTTTCTGCACGTCAAGCGTTGATTTTTGAGTAAATAAAATTGATTTAAAATGTTGCTTACTGAGCTTGCTTTTGTTACAGAGGATTTGTGTATTCCTAATCCATGTGGTCACAACGCACAGTGCACTCCCGGTCACGATCGCAGTGGTAAAGAGAGGCCAGTGTGCACCTGCCTACCTGGTTATGTTGGCAATGCTCTAGTTTCCTGCCAGAGGGGAGAATGCCAATCTGATAACGAATGCTCCTACGACAAGACTTGTCAAGGTTATTCGTGCAGGTAAATAACAGTTTTCCGATAAGCCTCGTAAAACACCACAAATAACTACAAAAATACAAAAGTTTTAATATACTGGCGTCAGGAGGTACTCTACATGAAAGTAGGAAGCTGAGGAGAATTACTTCGGCTTCATCAAGAGACATTTAGAATTAGCCTTGAGAGGTGGCTCAAGGAGGGAAGATGAGTCGTTGTGGAAAAGAAGTTGAGCACAGTTGTGGAAAAACAAGTACGTTCCAATGGAGGGAGAACCCTACAGTTTCTGTACGCACTCGAGGCAGCTTCAAGTACACATTTCTATCATACTGTTGACCCAGAGGTCGGCCAGGATAGAAATGTAGTCTGTACCACAAGCCACACTGGGTCAGATCACTTCCCTCTAAGGTACCATCTGGCCAAGATTAGTAAGTCAGAGGTACAGAACTGCAGATTCTGCAAGGTGAAGCTGGAGTCAGTGCAGCATGCACTGTGTACGTGCGAGGGACTGGCTGCAGTGAGGCTGAGAGTGCTTGGTGTTCATCAGATGCGGCTGGAGGTGGTTGCAGGGATGCAGAATCCGAGTCTTACGTTTTGTGCGAGAATGGTGTACACCGCATCAGAGAACACCCCCTCCAAAGGAGCTGGGGGTGGCGGACATGAGGGGGCTGTTGTTCACCCACACAATAGGCCCAGTTATGGCCACAGTGTGGGGTTTTCCATTGCCATCGAGAGGGGGAAAAGCCACACTGAGGGTGTGGAAAAGTGGGAACATAATATGCAGAGTTAGTTAGCAGAACAGACAGATGCACTGAATATGGAAATCGACTGTGTGTGCGGGTCTTTTTTACCTGCTTCTATCGGCCTTCTTTTCGCTTGTGTGTCCTGCAGTCGAACGTCTGGGTGAGAGGACGAGGGACATATTCAGAACCATCTTATAAAGGCTCCTGTTGAAACTCAGCTGTACCCAGCACTGAACACTTTCACCCTTCATTTCGGGACAGGAATGAGATAACTGATACCACTGGTCCTATTTCTGAGCCCTCTCCTAGCGAGGTTTAACTACTGGGTGGCTGGTGGTACGTATTCGTTTCTTACATTGCGCTCTACATATCTGGACTGTCCTTTTCAATTGACATCCCCTCAAAGCGTAGCCAGCTCAATAATTTCCTGCTAGAGTTTGCCTCCCACCCACTAATTGGTTAAGGCCGAACGTTTTGCCAGGGATGTGTCGAAATAAATGACTCCGTATTGCATCTTGACTTATTTCTTAAGCTACTGAAGAATGTGGTAGTTTAAGAGCCCATCAGGTCTCATGCATGATCCCCTTCATCGTTCTACTTGTTGCCAAACTAAGCTCTGCTTATTTCTTGGGAGTGGGTGAATGGGTAACGCTTGCAATGCCAGTACTGCTGGCTCGTACATAAGAACACCTGTGACTCTCATCCTGTTCTTCTGGAAACGGCCAGTCTCAATACAGAAGTACAAAAATCGCTGCAGCCATGAAAAACCAACACTTACAAGGAAGCCACCTGGACTGCCACATAGTTGCTTCTATTTTATCATTGTTCTTTCACTGCAGCAGGAATCCCCATCCTTGTTACTATCACTTCTGACATTTTCTCATTTTCCAGGCTGATTTATAATCTTCAATTTTCAGAATCTCATAATGTCTTAGAGCCTATAAATTTGAAATAGACATAACCCATCATGAGTATTTTTCAACACCCATTTGTGTAACCTCGTGCGAGTGTTAACGATTTACGCTTGTTTCCAGTCCTGTTTGTACCCACGGAGTTTGCGGTTCTGGAGCAGACTGCAAAGCAAGAGACCACACAGCCATCTGCTCTTGCCCAGCAGGACGAGCCGGCAACCCCTTCAGCAACTGCTATGTGATTCCTGACCCCTTGGCTGGTACCAGAGATCGCGAAGGAAAAATTCATTACCGCAAAAAATAGGCCTAAACGATTTGTCTATTCTTAGCAATTCACTACCACTAATGAGAAACCTTTGGTGACCTTGGGAGTGCCAAGTTGTGTTCTTAATCAATTTAAATTGTACGTCTTCTTAGTTTTGTGACATTAGAATAAGAATTAAAATGAATGTTTTATAAGCATCAATCTTGTGAACTGCCTCTGTCGCGAAGAGGAGAAATCATTCTTTCCTACCGCCATGTACGATTATGTACCGCCTGACTCCCATTGTAGGCTCCTCCAGTGACCGTAGTCTAGTAGTCCAAGTCGAAGATTCATATTCCAACGAAAGTTAGGCATCGGATCGAAGCTCGGGGTTGCTGTAATTTTTGCCTGAGTCAGGGGCTATCCAAACATTCCCAAGCCCTCGTAACAATTACGACGTGGATGGAAGAGAATCCAAAATGTCAAGGTTTTCAAGCTCAACGCAGGTCTGGCGTGGTTCTTCTTCTTCCTGGCAGTTCCCAGCCAAACGTATTAATGTATACAGCTGACGTGTAGTTAGATAATACATTTTTAAAGATACAAAATTGCAGCAGCAATAATGTACTAACAAATTGATAACCTCATCATTGATTAATAGAACTACAACAAGAAGTCTCGAATTTTGACTAAAAAGGGGAAAGCCTAGCCACGATTGCAAGGCACTTACAGTCGTGTCCATCAGTTCACGACTAACTGTGAACCTGCCTTCATCGTGTTCAGGTCCCTGCTTACAAGATCTGCCCCTTAATTAATTCTAATGGGAAGAATAGACGCAGCTCCATTGGTCTTACTCGGTTGTGCAGCTATGAATAAACTGTTCTAGTTTGAACAAAACGAAAATTAACCTGATGCGACGTAGTCACTCAGTCACTCACCCACCATCCAATAAGCTGAAACCCGCCTAGTTGAGCTCTAAAGTCATTGCATAAGGGGATAATGATGTAAGTAGGGAGTCAACCAAAGCTGTGGGAACAGTTGCGCTAGCCATGGCCAGGTGAGGCCCGTTTCCTATCCCTCCTGGAGTGGAGACGTTAGGAAGCTCCCTCCAGTTTGCCCCGCCGTATCAACAGTACCCAATGCCACATCCCCCTACGTTTGAAAGAGGCTAGCTAAGTGCGTTGGAGCGTCTGGTTAGGATCGAACAAGAGTCCGCTGGTTCCACACGCCTGCCTGACCCTTACAGCCCCACGCCCCAACGCACTTGACCACTGTACAGCAGCTCTTCTTTTACGAAGATGCGTAATGATAAACTAAACACGCCCATTCATGAATTGTAATTATGTAACATTATAAACCAAATGTGACCCATAAATATCGACAAACGTGACTATCCTAAATGATTAATTCCTCTAATCCAGTCCCGGCAAGAAGAAATGCGGTCTGTGGAGTGCACGGTTGATCTGTAACAGAAATAGGTGCAGTTTCAGAGCCATAATCAGTCAACTAAGGAATGAAAACTTGAAGCAGGTTAACACAAATTCCGTAAGAAATAATAACCCAAATTTTTCAGTTCATATTGGAAGATTGAAAAAAAATGAATAGCGGTCAGCCAAAACTTCGCTTCCAAAGGTCTCTGACTACGTAACAGTTATTGAATGCTTCATCCAATCCTGCGCCTTACGTTCCTTCATTGCGTTGAACCTCAAGCGGTTCTGAGTTCTGACTAGAAGTACATAAATGCACCTGTTTACATTTTCTAGCTCGCAGTTGTATAATAGCATTCAAATCAAACTCATGCGAATTCATGAGTCTGTTTTTCATTCAATTTCTACACGTTATATATAAAAACTGGTGGTGCTCAACGTTCCGAAATGTATGGTGTTGCGCCTGCTTGTGTCACTGCCATTACTGAGCAATCAACGCGCATGAGATTTATGAGACGATCACCTAGATTTTTTTGGGAAGGATCATGTTTACTGTTTTAGAGTTATCGAAGTACGTGAAACGACGGTGGTTAGAAGTTTAATCCCCCCGGAATTTCTGGGGTTGTTCCTAATTATTACTAAGTAGCTATTAAGTTATTTAATTTTCCTCGCATAGATACTTTATAGGAGAATAGGCAAATATTAGTTTCAGTTGAGCTGAATTTATAAGAAAAAAAAAACTGGGCCAAAACCGTAATTTATCGCATTTTTTGATAATTTAATGAGCTACTCTCATCCTTTTCCCATAAATGAGACACACGCAGGCCGTTTTTCTAAATAGTGGTTTTCCGGCTCAGAAGTTCGTGAAATGTACAGATCTGAAGACAACTTTAAATGTTTTTTTCAGCCGACTTCCTAGAGCCAATGAAAATAAAACCCTGTTCCAACGACTCAAAAAATCACGGATAAAGAGTCAGTGAATAAGTTCACAGTCCACTTCAAGTAGGTCGAGCTTTGTATCAAATGTCACTAAAATGGTGGCTCGCCAGTAAAAGTCTACTCACCAACATTATACCAATGATCTCCAAGCCCAGCATCTTTTCTGGCAGAATCTAGCGCGTGACGCAAAGCCAGGACGGCGGAAAACGCCAAGCATATTGGAGGCTCTCCCGTAGCTGAAAATGAAAACGTACATCCCAAGTAAGTTGAAACTCTGAAGCCCTCTATAAGCTGCAGTTATTTTGTAAGTTAACTTGGTAGTGCTTTGGTGTGAAGCCTTGACCACAAACCTACCAAACCCTCACCTAAGGTCTCCTATGCCCTAATTTACAGTCCCTATGCCAGCAAGTGAGAGGTATAGTCCACCTGCTTCCTCAACAGGTAGGAGGTCGAAAATACTCATAGCCTGCGTGGTTTCTATTATCAGTTTGTTCATTTGGTATTACCTAGAGTACACTCTGCCCATTTTACATCATTTCGACTAACATGAACATCTTGAACACAGTGGATTGTGTACAAGTGTTACCAACCACCTACCCTTTCCCTCATCCCACGCATTTGAAGATGTGTGGAGACAATTTCAATTTCAGTTACGACTAATGATGCCACAAGAATTTCAAATGTGTTGTGCGACGCATCACACAACTTTCCTCAGCCCCGTGATCACTTCAGCTTTTAAATCCATTTTTCATTCAGTTTATACGAACATAGTAGAACGTGCTTAAGTTACAGAATTTATTTGGTCGCTTCTAATTATGTCGCGACCTTCATTTAGTGGCCATTACATAAATAATTTATGGCTGGGTCAAAATGGTTCATTTTGGAAACACTCGTGTTTATGGTTCTGGAATTATTTTAGGTTAAAGTCAGTCAAAGAAACGACGATAGTTTGGAATTATTGAACTAATTATTTTGTAGCCGTTATTAAATTACCATTACGTTGAGTTGTGAAAGCACTAAAACTTTATTTCATATTGACAGCTGGATGCTGACGTAGATTTGAACTAATTTATTGCTTTAAAGTACTAACTTCAAGTGTATATCGAAAACATACGTACATTTTGATCGCAGGACGCCTTTTGGATTGGGAACATTTTTCGCCAGCGTGATTCTCCAGTCGATCGGTATGTCCTTAGCTCCAGGAGGCCAATAGTGCTGAAAACGCAAAACAAAGTAACGTAAAAATACGGCATCCCTGCAGACTTCCCCGTTCTTTAAAGATGGCTATTTAACTCAACTTACCCAAGAACGGTTCGACAAGTTCATGCCAGTTTCTTTATCGTAGAAAATTTTCTCAGTCAAGAAGTAACCTAAGCCTTGAACGAATCCTCCTTCGATTTGCCCAAGATCAACTTTAGGACTTAAACTTTCGCCAGCATCTTCTATGAGATCTACTCGCAGCACCTTAAAAATGCCATAGCAATGCGATATTCCAGTTTGGCACATACGAGAGCAACACCAATTTTTCAGAACAGATATTGCTAGTTATTTAAGGTTATTAGAGACGATAAGTAAAAGGTAAACTGCTCCGGAGGGTAGCCAGACTTCATTGGTCTACTCCCCTCCCACCTACGTCCGTCATTGATTAGTATTTATTCAACATACAACTGATACCAACGAAATTGAACGATGAGATTCCACTTACTTGGTATTTTCCTGTGAGTACATCCAATTCGACTTCAGTTACCACTGACGCATACACTGAGTAACTTACGTTTCCTTCTATGTGGTTGTACCTTTAACATAGATTATCTTTCCTTTCACAAACAACTATTCCAGTCGCGACGCTTTCAAGCAAATTAATTAACCAACTGGAAAGACTAACCAACCAGTTGCCATAAGGTCGATAGAGCAAGATGCCGCTTCTTTCACCAATTTTTCCCACGGTGGGTTGCCCATTTTTTGCCTAATGGGCTCCAATCGTTTAGCGAGAGTTTCAGCACACTTGAGTACCGACTGTGGAATAAATTTAACACAACATTAATACATGACGCACTTCACTGGCCTTGCAGCGCATAAATATTCAAAGGTGATCCAAACGTGATATTTAATACATGGCTGCTTGTAGCAAGTTTTGGGAATACGTGAAATTAAGGGATGAAAACACTCTGCACAATCGTTAGAAAATGATAACGTTAAGTTGCAGCTGTAAATGGTGATAGAAATTTGATGTCAAATTTTTGTGACAGGTAAAATTCCCACAGAAATTGAAGGTTATGATTTTTTCCTGGTACACCAGACGTATTGTACATTTATGTCGAATATGTATGTTTTGATGTACAAAATATTGAGTATGTCCTGTGCATTATATCAGAAACTTAACCTCCCAAGCAATGGATAAAGCCTATTGCAGGAACAGATCTGAAACCAAGTCCAGAGAAGCCACTTCGCCGGGTCTTATCCTGGGAACAACCACTGACACTGTCGCAGCTTCCAATATATAACGGCCTACATGCGAATAGAATTGGTTCATCCATCTGCATTAATTGAAATTAAACGTTTCATAAAAAGCTTTTCGGGCGACAAGTAGTGTTAATTTATGTATTCCAACTGACGATCTTGGCTTTGTCCATATTAGCCAAAATTTTTGAGATCTTGATGTTGAAGTCCGCACGTTTGCCAGTTTGTTAGTGGCCAGAGCTCCTCAATTAGCTCGAAGGTCGGCGAATTCTTCGTATCTTATAGTGGCTCGTCAGAACTGCTACGATATTCGGATGAGGTTATCGAATTTACGAAAAGTTGTGTGGTGCAACGCACTGAATACTTAGATATTGTCATGAGGGGCAATACGTATTTTTCTACGTGAAGTTCGATGAAACCACTGGAAAGTTTCACTAACTGACAACGACGCAGTTATCGCCCAATTTTCACACTCAACCGAGGGCTTTTGGTAAATCGGTTGCTCCGATTTCTGTTTTTTTTCTCAAATTTGTTCAGAAACTTTGTGGAGTGTTTGTCGACTGACTGCATTATGCTGAACGTTAACGTGCCAACTAACACCAATAAGCTAAGAATAATAGGCACTTCCTACAACAGATTACTGAAGTTAAAGCTGGGTTCGAGCTTTAAGACGTCATCGCCAACTGTGAGAGCTGAGGCTGAACTTATCCGATGATATTTTAACGAGTTGATAGAATAACGGATCTTTGAACGGTTACACGACCAGTTTGCAACCCTGTTTAGTACTTAAGAAACCCTACTATGACATTTGCGTTGCAAGATGAAATCCGGAATGTTGAATATCTAAAATACGCGAACAACTTACAATTTAAATTATTAAAATACTCGGCCTTTTTAATTGGCTCTTTTTCCGCTTAATTTGAAACAAACTTACGTAAACGCAGGTTTCACTGGTTATGCTGGCTCCTGACATTCCGTTATTAGGCGAAGTAAGGGTAGTTGTAGGTTTTATCTTCACCATATCAACACTAATTCCTAGTGCGTAGGCGCATGCTTGAGCTACCTGTAAATTGAAATGTCAAAGCACGTTCACGAATGTGCATTCTGATGACAGATCACTAAAGTAGCCTTCCAATGTAATCCACCCCCTTCAGCAATTCAAACATTGACGTCATGAAGTGAGTCAATTCAACGGGTAACATGCTTTGCCAGCAACAAAAATTCCCCATCAACTAATGCCCGATTTCCCTTTCATATGAAGATCAAGCACAACTGGTGTTTTTCTAAAACATTAGGTCTGTTCGGCGCAGGAGGAAGGAGGAGTTGAAGATCGAAATAAAAAGAAACTCGGTGAGCGTGAAACGGGACTGTATTATATGAGCAATGACTATTAATTTGAGTGTGAGTAAAAGGGTGACAATAAGGAACGACACGGAATAAGTATGAACTGGTGCAGGAAACTGTATCGGAAGAAGAGTGTGATGTGCCTGGGCCGAGAGGTGATAGAGGAATGTGTCTGTGTGAGCACTGGGAGACGAGTGTATCTGGGAAGATACGGTGCGGTGTGTGTTGGAGAAGGAGGTAAATCGAGAGAGGGAAGGACATTCTGGAAAATACAAAAGGGGAGACCCGTTGTCGTTGGTAATACCCGAGGACCTGGGCTTTCCATAGGTAACAAACGGGTTGAGAATACCGTTAGGTGCAAGTGCAGATATTCCGGACGTCAAAGACCCGGCTAATTCAGCCTGCCGAACAAAGTCCACTTTATATCTCCCAAAATATTGATGCAAATGTGAGCATGCTGTCTAAAAGCTCTTTAATCTCCCTACAAGATATATTCTATAAACTTCGTTTCAATGCTCATTTTATACAAGTCGAAACTCAGTGTTAACTTTGACACATTTTTTCAAATTAAAATTTAGTTGAAGTGATTTTTTGTCGTGCGAAAGAGCTGCAACCGTGCAATGATCGATGACAAATCCCTTTCGGAATGCTGCAACATATTAATTTGATAATTTCATGCTTACCTTAGTATTGAGACCTTGTCCCATTTCAACGCCTCCGTGGGTAACGGACACAGAACCGTCCTCCCCATATATTGAAACCAACGCGTGATAGTCAAAATAATGGTCAATCGGAAATTTCATTGACATCATCGCAATCCCTTTTTTTCTCCACCGGTTGTCCTGGAAATTCCAACATTCCAAAATATGAGGAAACGAAGTGATTATTCGAGCCGTTCACCAACTACGAACTAAATCACGAAGTTGTGGAAAAACAGCGGTTGTCCATTTCCACTAAATTTGAGTTACGATAAGTAACAAGGACGAAACTGATGACGACCTAAGCGTCGAAATCGATCTAAAAACTAAAATTTAGTAGAAATAGACAATCGTCCTTTCTCCGTTTTATTACCCGTTCACTAACTGTTCAGATACGCTTGGTTTTTGAATGGCTCGTAGCTGTACGAATCACTGAAAAACGAGCTGAAATTTATTGGAAAAGATTTCAAAATTCGTTAGGGATCGAAAAATAACCAGTAATGGAAAACAGTAAAATTTGTCGGGAAAACTAGCTGGTGGGCAGGGCGGAGGGAGTGAGTGATTGAGAAATGAAGAATCAAGAAGAAGGTAAACGAGGTGGAAACCTTGGCAAAAATGTTGGGGAAAACGTTTAAGAGTTGAAAGTGGAGTAAATTGCATTGCAAAATTAAGTAGCAAGTCGTGAGAAGTGTCATAAAAATAGGGACGTTGCTATGTAATCGATTGAACACTATTGCACATACGGATAAACAAAGTTAGGAGTTCAATAAAAATTGTTATAATTTTAAGAAGGAAACGTAAAACGTCGACTATTATTCACTAGGCAATAGAGTGAAACGATTTTTGGAAATCGAACAAAAAGGGATGTGAAGGCTTAATTATATGGCCGTTCTGCTATTTTGAGAAGAAGCAGAGTTGCCACTTAATTTCCACCTGCAGAAAAAGAGAGAAGGCTTTGGTCACTATTTGCCAGCGGGATAGGAAATATGGCGCATCAGCCCACAAGGCTCTAAAACTATGTTAGGAGAAGGGAGGGGTTTTGCAAGAAGTGGTGCATCAAACCTAAAAGGAAGTTGTTCCGAAGCTTATGCCAGAAGCAGAGCCTCGAGAGAACAGTAATTGATTAAGTACGAAGTAAGGTTGGGCTGAAGAGAATGTCAGTCCTCCCTCCGTCGTTACATCCCTCCTTTTCGTAGATTACAGGTAATCAAAATTGGGGTTGGCGTTTTTGACGCTTGCGCCGCTTTGAGGGCGTCCGGGAAGTTGACTGCTACAGTGCTTACGAACCTTTGTTGTACGTGCCTCCACAAATGAAATGAACTTTATTTTGCCATAATCAAACGTGCAGCATCACCAATAGGTCAACTAACAGCGTTGAGCAGTTTTCATTACCGAATTGAAACTCGATATTTCTTCTTTGCGACGGTCATATTGAGAAGAATTTCTCACAGAGTTCATCAAATTTGACAACAAAACCTCTTCATGTGACATGTTGGCCAGACGAATGTCTTGAGGCTCTTTCCCCAGAGTAAATGCTACGTGTTCTAAAATTGTTTCGATCCCGACAATGCCTTGTATCGTACCTGAAAAATTTAAAAGAAAATTGATAGTGTATTACTGAGTACATCTGACTTTACGGAATGTACACACGACAACGTTCAATGTAGTATTACCTGGTCCCCTCATCCAGGATGTACCCGGAATATCTGAGAAAACATCGTAAAGACCGACATTCCATGTAGACGTTTCGTAGTAATTGAAAAACCCTGGAAATACCAACATGTTCGAAGGATCGTTGGGGGAACTGCCACCGTCCAAATATAAATTCGCGTTCATATCTTGTATCTTGCCATCGTCATTGAAGCTCGCCTGTTGAAACACGTATTAAAACTTTGTCACTTTTATTTAATTATGTAACCTTATGTTTCCAAGTTATGTTTACTATATACGCTTTCCCTAATCTTGAAAACTAGAAAGGTTATAACGAAATGAAGAAAGATGGCTCAAAATAAAAATCCGAGAATTTTTTTTCGTAATCTAGTTATTTTCATACCTCGTACGTCATGTAGAATGGATCTCTTTTCCCTAGAGCTTCCATGTTCGTTTCTAGGCTTAAAACCATACGGACTGGTCTATTGAGTTTGAAAGCTGCCAAAGAGCACGCCAGCGCTACTTGCGCTGACCTAGTGATTTTGCCTCCGAATCCTCCGCCGATTCTTCTGACTTGCATGTTAATACTGAAATACAACATTTAAAACATTAACCTCTACGCACTTTCCTCAACCCTATCTTTGCGGAATAGTGTCGTACTAATCGAATCTGTTTACTAAGCTTCCCCAAAATTGGAGGACAGGAGTGGACAGCGCATGGTTACGATCCTGACCTTGCACACCTCATCATAGTAGGTAGGAACATCACATGAACGGCTCGAATGGTAACGGCCCATCTGCAAACCGATGGAGGGCATGCTGGACTCTGAGAAGATGACGTTGCTACGTCACACCAGTGCTCCTGGTCTCATACAACCCAAAACGCGGAACACAAGGTGCGCGACATCCCAGCCTGACGCCCGTAGAGGCGATTACAACTCAAGGATGTAATAGTAGCAGGTGCTTGTCCTTGTATGTGGCTCATCGCCAAATATAAATGTATTTGATTTTATTCTGTGGTGATGAACTCAGTCAGATTTATCGGGTTGCTCTTATTTACCGTACAAAATTCATTCAGCAGCCGTAAATATTGAACCAAAACATAAAAAACCGAATTACTTTGAAATATTATACGATACATTTTTTATGGTATTGCCCTTTAAAATGCTAAACAGTAGCAAACACTCAGCGTTAATCCATTCTTCGGCTTGACGAAGCGGGAATAGAACAAGAGTAATTTCGCGCCAACACCCCCACCACCTATTTCCACGTAAAATTGTATACTGTTTCAGAAAACCTGTTAATGCTCATGTTGAGAAACTTCGCCATGGCTGTTTGAACATTGTGCATCCACTGAGTTGACGAGAAAACGTTCATTCCGTCTTCTATCGGCACGCAAATGCACGTTTGAAGCTCCAAATGAAAATGGTACTGTTCGCCTGTCTCTATTTCGCCACTTATTCTATGTATTCCTGGAATTAAATCGACGAAATGGAGTCAAGAATAATCCTTTCTAAAAATGCCAACCAAAAAAATATTTGTTGAAAACTCTGTCGATCAGACTCATGCTTCGCCGTAATACGTGAAAGATACATGTAATACATACATGAAAATATCTGGTACGTTGCAACACACAACAACTTTCCTTAGCTCTGCGTCAATTCACTTTCTATATGGCTTTGTCTACTTAATCAATTCATTTACCACTCAGTTCATGCGAACTTGGTCAAACAACCCAGTTCCAGAATTTATTGTGCTCCTCTTACTCATTCCAGGACCATTATTGAACTGAATTAAATGAATTGATTGAATTAAACATAATTTTTTTTAAAAAGGATAGTAATTACTTTTGCAGAGTTATTGGGTAAAAACGTTTAGAACTGGTAGTAAGCAAAACGGCGGTAGTTGAAATTCAGGAATTTCTGGAGTGAGCCCCATGTATCTCATGGGCGTTTTTATACAACCGTCCTTTAGGTATTGGATTGTACTACAGTACCAATTTTTTTTAACATTCTACTAACATTCCAGCGGAGTTTATAAGAAAAAAACCGTGCTAACAACGCTTTTCGTCGAAAATTTTGGTAATTTATTGTGTTGCTCTCGTAATTTTCCCACAAATAGGAATTTTATGGAAAACTGCCTTATTTAGAGCTCTCAATATGCACAATTTAATCAAAATCGTTCGAGTCGTTTTTGAGAAGAAAAATTTGGTGTTTTGATCACTATGATAAGTATAGTTTATTTTCGGTGGATTTAGCCCATAACCTTATTTTGTCGTCCCATGGTAACCTGTAGGCTAGACGTCAAGTTTCATCTGATTCGGAACGGTTTTCTATGAAAACCGCGCTACAATAGAATTCATCAAAAGTTTTGGAAATTTATTGTGCTGCTCTCGTCATTTTCCAACTAATGAGAACTTTATACTAAAGTTGCCAACATAAAAAATTTAATCAAAATCGTTTTGAGAAAAAAAATATTTGGTGTTTTGATCACTATGATAACTATGATTAACTTTCGGTGGATTTTGCTCACACCCTTATTTTGGCGTCTCATGGCAACCTGCGGGCTAGATATCAAGTTTGAGTGGGTTTGGTACGGTGTTTCTCTCTAAAAATTGTTCCCAGGCACACACACAGACCATTTTCTCAAATAGTGTGTTTCGGACTCAGTGGGACTGAGGAAACGTAAAGATCTGAAGAGGACTCATAAATTTTTTTTCAGCCGATTACATAACTTTCCTTTCTACTTTGTAGAGCCAAGGAAAGTAAAAAGAAGTTTCACCGTAAAGTTGCAACAAAAATTTTAGAAAACAGTTCGCACCGAAATTATTTAATCATTCCCTAATGAATCCTAGATATTGCTGATCGATGAGAAGATATAATTACGTATTTATATACAGGGAATGCGTAGAACTGAACTTGAGAATAATTAATAGGTGTGATGCACGTATTTTCATCCTAATTTTTTTCGAAATATACACCGAGTTTTCTGTACTGGTAATTGTCTCAGAAAATGGTGATCTCATGCTCTGCTTGGTAATCTCCAATAGCCGCTGGAATCTATTGGAGCAATGTATCTTCACAGACTATGTTCGTAAATTCCATAAAAATGAATTTACTTTTCCTTGAAGCTCCGATTTTTTGTTCTGTCGACATTAACTCTCGAAATTGCCAACAATGCCTCCCTACGTTTGATACATTAGAGTTTGTGATTATAATAATCCCTGTTTTCAAAAAGCTGTTCTTCTATTAACTGTACGTTCAGTCATACAAAACTATTGTATGTGAGTGTGTCCTCTTTTAGACTTTTAAAGTGCTGTGACGCTAACTCCATCTTGCTCTATGGTGTGAGGCTGTACATGTCACCGAAGAAATGATCAAAATGTGAAAAACAAAATTATAAAATGCCTTCATTTAAACGTGGAAAATAATTATTTGCTAGATTAGGACACCCGAGAGAAGGTTGGTTGTGCAGGAAGTTACTAGTTTGTCCTTAGTATCCGTATTTCCACATTAAAAACCTGCGGTTGGTTTGAACATACCTTTTTTTGTAGGAGTCTTCGGTTCAATGATCTCGTACAGCTTCATTCTTGAGTTATCGTTGGTTGCGGCAGCAGCTTCCACGACGCTTTTTGTCGAAAGAAAAGGCCTTTTTTTGTTTGAATAAGTTATTTCCACCAATTCCGCTGCCCTCAACGATAACTCGCGGTTGATTGCCACAATCACTCCAACTGGTTGACCGCCAAAGCGAACCTCTCCATCGCAAAATACCTGAAATTATCAAAACTGGGGGCTTAAGTACGTTCTAGTGCGAGCACGATTTGTTATATAACTGGAGGTTAAATGGCGAGTTGCAGTGACAATCTAATACTCGATATTAAAGTTTAAAAGGCCTCATAAAACGTGTGAGTAGTTTTCAGGATCTGACGCGTCTTCCCACCACTAGTTCAAAATTAATCGAGCAGCTCACGACCTTAATAGAAGAACCAAATATGTAGGTAATTAATAGAGTGCTCAACTTCAACTTTCAACCTGACTTTTGGAGTAGTTCGAGTCTACTGTTGTGGAACTATAAAGGAAACATTTAGTTTGAATTCCGCAATTGCTGAGGTTGTGCTCCTGATTATTTTATGGCCATTATTAAACTACAGGTAGCTTATTTGATGACTATCGACCCGATTTTTCCCAGAACTGTAGTGTCACAAGCGAGATTTATAAGGAAAAGCTAAAACAGATTTACGTTTGTTAGTTTATGGTGTATGCGTTAACTGGCGGTAATAAGATAAACAATCCGAAGTCGATGTGCCGAGATGGGGCTATTATGATCCATTGTGACATTGGCTTTTTGTTTTCTACTAGCACGGGGCTTACCATTGTGACAGTCTCCTCTGGTTGTCCTACCCATACATCCTTTCCTCCCATCTACCTGACACAAACCTTGTCGTTCTTCAATCCCTTTTCGACTAAACGGTAAGCTGCCCCTTGGCCCAATTCTAATTTTTTAGACTATACTCTCAGGTGGTGTTGTGTGTGATACGAAACTCTTCCTATTGTCTCTTCTATTTCTCTCTCTTCTTATTGTCTCTTCTGTTTCTCTCTCTCTCCTTATTGTCTCTTCTATTCCTCTCTCTTCTTATTGTCTCTTCTATTTCTCTCTCTTCTTATTGTCTCTTCTATTTCTCTCTCTTCTTATTGTCTCTTCTATTTCACTCTCTCTTCTTATTGTCTCTACTATTTCTCTCTCTTTTTATTGTATCTACCATTTTTGAGTTGCTTTGTCCATCACCAAATGCCTTAGCAAGGCCCACATCGCCTCATTGCTTACAGTTAATGATTTATATAATTACGTCCGTATTTTGTTAGCTCCTAAAATTGTGTATTCTTACTTCTTCTTTATCTTCAGTGATGTAAGCTACTTGAATGAAGGAGTTGCAACCGGGTATGTCTTTGGCTGAATAAAAGCTTATTACTCCTGGAATAGCCTGTAAAAACCCAGTAAAAACTTAGTCAGTTACATACGCACTTCCGCTTGTTGAGAACTGTGATCGTAATGGTTGGTTAACATTACCAATGCTGGCGTTGGATCAATTGATTCAATAGTGGCCGTTGCCACTCTCGCTAAAACTAGAGCTCCGAACAGCTCTCCAGGAAATGGAGGGAGGTCGTTAGAAAATTCTGCTTCGCCTGAAAATAATTTTTCAATAAAAGCCTTAATTCGAGTGGATGTTATTTCAGAATTATAAGTAGAGTTCGCGTTCTTCCTTAACAAATAGTAAATGAAATATTGCTATGAACAAAACAATAGAAAATTCATGGATGTACCTGAGCATTGAATCGTCCCTTCAACTTTCGGAAGCCTAGGATTCTCGGGCCAGTTAGGTTTTGTGTAAATGTCGTGAGTGCTTCCGCTTAAAGGCCTCTCCAAGTTCGTCCATCCACTTCGGTATTGGCGGTCCACGCCGCTGGGATTCAAACCCAGAATAAACTACACGAAAACCAAGCACATCGAATCAATACTGTCGTAAGTTACAGATGCTGTCTGAGAGAGCGGTTTCCCAACCATCGCCCCTCGCTATTAATATACAAAAACAATGTCTGTTGCAACGCGTCACACACTGGCTTACGAGGCTCTTGCTACTTAAGCAATTTATTTTTCTCTATGTTCATTTATTGTTTGCTTAGTCCAACGTAACTTCACGGAGGTAGAAATCGTTAGCACTGACAGTTCCGAAATTTATTGCGGCTCTCCTACTTGTGATTTTCAGACTCAATAGGCATTAAAAAGTAAAGATCTAAAGAACTTAAAATGTTTTTATAGCCGATTGCATAACTTTCCTTTCTACTTCGTTATGGTCGGAGGGGTACCTAGCAGGAAAGCGCTCTAAGTTGAGTCTGGGGATCCCGTACAGCTTTCTGAGATCAGAGCCCGAAAAGTAACAGGGTTACACCGGTTAAATTGAGGGGAAAATGAATAGGAACTACACTAGTGAAAGAAATTGCTGGGAAAGAGGAAAGGAGAATCGGTCGAACGAGGGGAAGGCATTGAGCCAATTATAGTAGCTGGGAAACTAAATCTGTTTTAGTTTCTGGTCGCTCTAACGGATCGCTTTTTTTAATTAAAAAAAACACCAGCACAATACAAAATACAAAGAGATAATACCGCATTTACTTGTCCCAATCTCGTATCCAGTATTTTTTGCTATTAAATTTCTGAAACTCACCTTGTAAAACAAACAAACTGCCAGGTTCTTTATGTAATCCACTTCTTTGTCGCAACGTAAAACTGGCCTAATTTCCTGATTTAATATTCTCAACCCTTCGGTGATAACTTCGTTACTTAAAAGGCACTTTCCAGTGAAATATTCTTCTGTCATAGACGGGTGAACCTGTAAAAATTGAAATGCTTGGTAGCATTAAGGGCATTATAATAATTCCAGCTAAGGAGATTGGGGGAAAAGTATTCTAATTGAAAAGTCACTGTTGAATAATACACAATGGGAAGTGTTTGATGCACTGCGTCCACTCCGCACCTAAATCCTTCAAGTTTCCTGCGATAACGTTCCTCTGCTTACAACACTCACTGATCTCTCCGCTCACAGTTCATATGAGCTCTGAAGAGGATTATTCGGTGTTCTAGAAGTGAGTCATTTCGATTACCTTTGCCGCCAAACTGCTCAATTCCATTAATATTGCCTAGCCCCTCTCTCGCTTTACCTTGTCAACTCTGAACCTGCGATACCTTCGCTTGATGCCTCTTGGCGCAAGTACTCTCGTCTCACACAACACTACTTTTCTCTAAGCTGTCAACACGCCCATTTTACCAGCTGGCACCAATTGCGGGAGTAACTCACGTGAAAGCGAGCTTTCCCCCTGTTTTAAGTTGTATTCACATCAACTCAACTCTCCTCTTGAACGAACACAGTTTAATTTGCACAACTCTGCATTACATTGACGATTTCTTCGTTCGCCACTTACCTTTTCTCATGCACTGAGCAGTAAGTTATCAATTAAAAGATGGAAAAAAAACCCTACAAGTCAACGCTCCACGTGGCTTTCCTTTCCATAATTCTGAATTCCAACAATTCCAAAATATATACCTATTTTAGTCGTAAACAAGCATAGTGCTGAACGTCAGCTATCGTGGTAGTCAAAGTTAATTCCGGTGTTTTCTCAGTGGGATACGAAACATGCTTACGCATGCAGTGGTTGGAAAAAAATTAACGATATTGCGAACAGTGAAATTCGGTTCGCGTTGAATGTTGTTGGCTCGAACAAAACCCACAACCCCAAAACATTTGTCTGTAAACGTAGTAGACGAAGGAGTAATTCTGAAGCTATCAAAATGTTGTTTACCGACAATAATGATACAAGCAAGTTGTGAAATCAGTTTTTGGAGCTGGGTGGCGATCACGAAGAGGTATTCAGTGAGACGGTAATGCAACAAACGGGAGACTAGCGGTCAAAACTTGCGATTGCTGTACTAAAGCGGGTAGGAAATTATGGATTTTTGTGGGCGGAAATAAACAGTTGAACTTCAAAACAAATAAAAATTATCCTGGGAACTCTCATTTCCAACGGAGTACCGACAGGGTCATCAAAGTTCGAGTTAAACTTACGAATTCAGCCGAAACGCCTCCATAAACGATCCTTGGTTTGGAGAGTAGCCGAAATTGTTCGTCAAGACGTAGCAAAAATCCTGCATTTATGTATCCTCGTACATTCTGGGCTCTTGGTGTTATCTGAAACATCCCGTTGACCTTATAACAATCGTAGCGACGTCGATAAATAAAGCACGATTGAAAGCCAAACGTACAAATTACGTAGAATTAAAAATACGCTGAGGTTATTTATTCATTCCTCTTATCATTTATCTGGAGCGCAATGGATCGTATTCCCATACCTCTTTCCTGCATTTAATGAAACCGGATTGAAATCTCCAAAGACCTCTGGGAGTGCACCCTTTCCATCAGTGTAGGGGAATAAGCAGTGGAGGCTTTCGTTGTGGATGATTGTGGAGAATTTCGTCACTTACTTATCATCCATAGGCGCTTGTGCCGTATGGCAGAGAATGGCACCGGGCCTGATTTACTTCCAATCTTTCCTTGATCTCCTCTGAGATATCTGAGATGAGGAGAAGCCGTAAGTTCTGTCGAAAGATGAGGCGGGCCAGCGACCATTCTGGCTTTAAGGATAGTGTGACCCAAACATGGTACCACGGGAACGCACAGCCTGCGGCCTTATGGGGAGGGTTGGGGGACGGACTAGGTGGGTGCCTCTGCAGGGCAAGGTTGGTAGACAGAGCAACCCAATTCCTACCCAGGGCAAGGCCTGAAAAAACTGGAAAATGCGCTTGCCCTGCGGACATCGAAGTGGTCCTGGAAGGTAGTTTGCTCATGCCAATTTATTTTTAACCTGTGCGGTCTGAGGGAGGTGTGAGCCACACGCTCGGGGCTCCCCCAGACATCCCAAAAAACAGGATCATAGTGTACAACTGCACCTTGGCGTGGTGGTTGAGCTTCGTGACTTACTCAACTTGGGAAGCAAGAGAGTGCTCTAATAACTCTAATAACAAATCTGTATTCCTTTATCGGCATCCGCTCGAACGGAAGCAACCCTGTGCCAGACCCCCTTAGTAGTGGATAGTCCCCTGCCGTCTGATACTGATGAACCCTGATCAAATCTGTAACACTCATGCGCTTCTGGTGTGACGATCTGGAGATTTGTGTTGCTTCCCACGCCATTTAATTCCATTGCACAACCTCGCACGTTGCTTCTGTTACAATTTACTTCTTCTCCGTATCCTTCGGAAGTAACATTTGTTCAACTTATCCCCCATACCCATCAAACGTCTTTCCTACTGCTAACAACAATGTCGAACGTGGCGAATAGTTTACGAACTAGCCCACTAGAGATGGTGGCATCTACACTCACCTTAAACGTTCGCAGCTGGTACTCTTTCTTCGATAAAACCGGCAGGATCACCTTAACTATTAGCCTGTCAGTCATATTCGCCGCCACGAATTCCGCCGGGGAGTATTTCATTTCTTTCCCCTTGGTGTCAACTGCAAATCGAAACTTCATAGTGAAAACGAATACGCCAACTGAGATGTGTCAAAAGGTGATTACCAACAAACGCTGAACGCACTTACTCACGCATATTGTTGCGTTCACCGTCTCTAAGAGAAGGAAAATGTCAGACGAAAACTCGTTGTGAGCATTTTTTATCGATAGATTTCCTGCAATAGTGCCAACCTGGAAGACGTCATTTAAATAATATATAGAATTCTAAAGCACACTTTGATTATGTGAGTTATTATGTACTATGGGAGAGAGAGAAAGAGTAAAAACATTTTATTATATTAAGTTGATTCGGTCCGGCTATAATAAAATGATTGGCTACCCACAAATATGTAGAAATGACAAACATTAGGTTCAGGAGGCCGAAGGATATATTTTTAGTGCGACTCATCACACAAAATTCCTCAACCCCCATTCGACAATTTTAAACCAGCAACCACTAATCCAACACATTTGCACTCAATTTATATCAACTTAATAAAATATATCTCAGCATACGGCATTGAAAGAGAAAGCGTTTCAGGTTCCGCAATGCCGCTACCATTGCAGCACTATTTTCATTGAGTTGAGTATCCTGAGCATAAGTAATTCGTCACGATTTGAGAAACATCATGTTTGCTGTTGTGCAGGAGAAGGAAACGATGTGAAAAATAAATTAATAAATATTCGTGCTAATTTGAATTCCGAAATTTCCGTGGTTGCTCCTACCTAGCTTCCAATCGTCTTCCATCGTACAGGTAGCTTATTGGACTATCAACGAGATTTGTGTGCGAGCAGGATTCGTGCGGAAAAAACTGCGCTAAAATCGATTTTGGCCCAGATTATTGCTAATTGATAATACTACGCTCGCCTTTTTTCCACAAATGAAAATTCCGTATTACCGTTATGTTATCTGGAGATGACGACACGCAAAAACCGATCAAAATCGCGTTCACAGACAAAGAGGCAATTTTCTGAAATGATGTTCTCCGGGCTCAGAAGTCTTGGAATGGTAAAGTTGGCTGTTGGAGTTGTAAGATGCTGTTTCTCTTTCGCGCAAAGAGAAATTGTTTCGCACTCAGCATTATGAAAGCCCTCCAACAGATCGTTGGTTCCTTAAGGTACTACAAATTTTGTGCAAATACCTCGTCATACACCGGACACCTCGACGTTTAACGGTTTTTGGTCAAATATCATGACTGCCAAAAACCAGTGAAAATTGCGAGCCTGTGTGAAAAGAGTAATGCACAGTGATTTCGGGAGCCAAAGTCGAAAACAAGAATGAATCATCCAAGCTTCACCCACGGATTGCCAACAACAGGATTTATAAACTTTGATAGAGGGACCGGCTACTAGAGGGGTACTAGGTCTGTGTTCGTTTGTTCAACTTTTTGGGCAGTGACATCGAACTACTCAGGAACAGAGCCTCCAACAACTGACCAGCAAACTTCTGACAGCGAGGAGGGAACGCCAGACTCACGAGGGCAGAACGAAGTGAAATAAAGCCGTAAAAGTGGAACGCTGTTTCATCAAAACGTTCATCCTTAGGAGTCATACGTAGGCTACTTACAAGAGAACATTTGACGAATAAGTTCACCTATCCCATAAAAACTCGTTCTATTCGCAAGTCATCCTGCTCTGGAATATTAATGAGGAGGGTTCTTTGATGCCACAGGATCTCCTTGGCCGCGAGCCAAAACCCCTCTGGCGATGAGGTGGCACTTTTATCAAGATTAAGAGGCATTTCCTCGGATTGAGCGACCTTAAGCAGAGCTTCTCAAAAGCGAATGAATTATCACTGGTGAGATCGGAAATTCCGTATTCAGGTTTGATGTCAGCTCTAAATTACTAGTTTTGTAGTTTTAATATCTTAACAAAAATTATAATGGACAACTAGTAATATTTACTTAAATAGTAACATCGTGCCAGATCCCTTCGAATCTCCCATGTTTCAAACGCCTATTTACAATCATTTTCACCAGCTAATTCTTATCAATAAAATATAAAATTATAACCTAAAAGAATTTTGAAAATCGAGTAAATAGGTTAAACAGTTAATACTGAATTTAGTGCCAATGAAAGTCATCCAAAGCAAAAGACCACACAGTTAAAAACTAAACAAACTTACTTCTGAAAATATTATCCAGTATAACTTACATTCCTCACTGGCACGTTAGCCACTAAATCCATGTGCTGCAGTAACATTTCCAAATAACTAAATTTGTCGGGGTGTAGATGGGAAACATCCCCCATGACTTTCATCACGTCCGTCAGCGTCATACTCCCGCCAATCTCTAGTCCGTTCTCACTCAGCGAATGATTTTGGAGCTCCTGAACGTAAGACAGTTGGATGTAAGAGGTAGCTACTTCCTTAGTTCTGTAGATACCTGCAATTCAAGTTCGGCGTAGTTCAGAAACAACTGAAGACTGGGATTGTTTAAAAAGTACTTTAACGCCTACACGCGGTACTTTGTAATTGCCAGCTCTCAGCATATTATTCAAGAACTCACCCTGTGCAGTGTTTCCTCCTACAAGCCTGTAACTTCCTTTCAGTTCCTCCATTATGGGCAATAGTTCCTTCAATGATCTGGGCCAAAACCAAGCACCGCCCTTCGCTCGAGCCATTTGAGGAACTGCCGAAACGTCAACGGGGCGAATTTCTGCACACTTCTGTTTGCACCTACCTCCGCAAACGCCACTCAAGCCTCGTGAGCAGGGCTTTAAAATGTCCTGGAATAGCGATTTCACATGCTTGGAATTCTCATGTATATTCAATAACGTTCAGTAGTAAATTATATTCAACTTCGTCATTGTGTGACAAAAATATAATTTCTTACCTCGATATCTTTTACTTTACTGGTAAACTCTAGAGGTGCGTCAACTGTTAAAGATTTGAAAGCATCGAGTATCGGCCGATACCCCGTACATCTGCACAAATTGCCTCCAAACGAATTTTCAACTTCATGGCTCGTGAGATTTGTATTTTCAAGTAGAAGGCTGCAAAGAAGCTAAAATAAGATTTTCTTCTTCTATTTTCTTCGGTTTGAGAAAATAATCATAATACATTTCCTCATTTAATTACTGCATGGTCAACTCACCTGTACATGTTCATGACCATTCCTGGACTGCAGTAACCGCATTGGGTGCCGTAAAAGGTGGACAGTGCCCCTTGAATCTTGTTGTAGCCAACGCTTTTATTTCCCAGGCCCTCGATGGTGGTCACTGAACTGCCGAGGCACGCATGAACGGGGACTAGGCACTGAAATATCAAGAATGTTTTGGTAAAAAACGACCATTAACGGTACCAACGGATCCTTTGTACCCCACACTCACCATTTGTTGCTCACTTTCTTCACAGCAAAATCGTGTGGGGAAATATTTGGAATGAGACACACTTGAGATCAGGGCGGTGTCGATAGAATTGGTTCGAGAAGAGATGTTGGAAAAATCGAGAAAAAACTTGAGCACTTTAATGTTCAAAGAAGAAGTGACTAGAATAGGATAAGAGTTTGCGTATTTTGGCGCAAACAAGGGGGCTCTGAAGGCGTGAACTGGTTATACGGTGAAGGAGAGAGGAGCCTGAATTAGTGAAACGAACGTGTGTCGCAAGAACTGGGAGACGAATGAGCCTGGGAAGAGCTATGTGTTGTGGGGGAGGAAATAAATTGAGTGGTGGGAACAGGATATTTTGGAAAGTCCAGAAAGTGAAAATCTGTTGTCACTTGGATATAACTGAAGAAGAAGCGGGCTTTCCTTCAGCTACAAACAAAGGGCTCGAGAGGTGTCAAAAATGGGCGGACTCAATGTTCGGCAAAGACCGAAACAAGGACTTCCCGTTAGGGGTGAGTGTAGTAGCTCTGAGCTCAAAACACCCAACTAATTCGGCCTGCGCCGAACAATACGAGTGTGGTTCTTTATACATACATCTTAGATGGACGAACAAATGTTGCATATTAAAGCTGGTTAATTATTTGTGCAAAAATCGCACACTTTGTTCGTTAACTAACGTTAATTCTTAATGATATTTGGTTACAAGTACAGGGGAACCAATGAGCTGCCATATGAATCAGGCTTGCCTACTGTGTATACGTCCAGTCCACCACAACTCTAGTGTCAATACTGACAATAAATTTTATTCCACTATCAAAATATCAGGTGCGACGAATCACACAACTTTCTTCAGCTCCATATACAATCAACGATTTGGCTCTAGCGATGGCCATCCATTTTTCGCTCAGTTCATTAAAACTTTTGTTAATACTAAAATTTCCGATACATCTTTGGGTGGTCCTACCCGTGCCACGACCATTCTTCTGCCACCAGTGCTCATGTCCTTGACTGCCAAGATGATTATTTTGTTCACCATTTTGGAATTGTCAGGTGAAACTATGATAAATGATGTTGAGTGAAATGACGATGTTTTGAACTCTGGAATTACGTTATTAATCGTTCATCGTATTGATAGGCTATACGACTACCGACCTGATTGTTCTTAGAATGAGCGGGATTTATAAGGAAAAGTTGCGCTCAAATTCGTTTTCATATTTTTGGTTTATTGTGTTGCTATCGCCACTATCTCACACATGAAAATTTTATAGTACTGCTATGTTATTTGGAGCTGTAAAAATAGCCATTTTCGAGAAAAAAAAATATATTTGGCGTTTTGATTACTATGATAGCTATACTTCGTTTTGAACCGATTGTGTCTTATTTTGGCGTTCCACATTGAACTTTTTGAATTGAAAATTTTTTTTAAACTACACTTCAAATGTACACAAATTTTTTAGCGATAATTAACTTCAAAATGTGGCTTACTACAGTTTCCTATCTTCGTCTGTGTTAATCTAATTTCCCCAAAACTCCATACAATTTGATCATGCAATTGAAACTTCCGCCACTGGGCTAATTTGTTGAGGTACGTACCGAGTTCACTGCTCGGCTGACCTGGCAGTTCGCAATAGGGTCCAATGTAGTTAGCGTAACGATGCAGGATCCACAGCCGCCCTCGTTACACATATATTTGGTTCCCTTCAATAAAGCTCGCTCGCGAATGAAGTGGTTGAGCGATTCTCCTGCTGGCACTTCTTTACCGACTGAAAAAGAAAATGTTTGGTTATTGATGTTTTGCACAGTCTTAAATACTTGGGTAGGAAATGGATGGCATTACCTCACAAAATAGAATTACTATAGCAATGGGTAGTACCATCTAAAGCATTTTATCGGTTTTCGTGACCCCAACTTCACAGGGCTACATAAACAGCACGATTTGCCAAAATTAATTCAATTTGCGACAGAATGAGACAATTAGGACAAACCTATGATTGTTATAAATCATTCTGTCGCAAGTTCTGCTCAACGGGGTGTCATTCGCCCACCTTACTTATGGGTTTGTTAATTAACAAGTTAATATTGAGTTGGTGTATCACTGCACGTTCTTATTTTTAGCTAAACAAATGTTAGTTGAATCCAGCTTTAAATAAATATAAGATGATTAGACATAATTGCTTAGCGGTTGACTGACCATAACTATTATACACTTGGTGGATAATTGCGCAAAGTACCAACTCATATTGTAGAACAGTATCTCCCCATTGACATGAAAAATGACGTGTTGAAAGATATTCGTGTCTTCAACGCACACGCAACCTGCCATTATACAAATTGGCCTTCTTTAGCGACATTAGCGAATGACATGCTGAAAATGCTAGACTTCATGAAGCGTATAACAAGAACCATCATGCAAATTATAATCGAATGGCCGCTTTTTCTTTATAAAATATCCGAGGCTGAGCATCGCGCTACTTTACAAAGTCCCACGCGCTTCAACGACTGAACGTACCTTTTTTGACAATTTCGCGTCTTTAATTGGGCACGTAAAGCAGCTACGAAAATTTTGTATCTTTACTCGGACAATTCAAGAGGTAAGTGGACGCTGTTGTATTATTAACGCGTGTTACTCGTAGCGAAGTACTTCTCAAAAGGAACAACGTTGAACAATGAGTTCTTTTGTTGTTACCTACCGTGTTCGATCAAACCCAAAGGTTTGTTTCTCTCTGTCGAGGAACTAAAGCTTTACGATTTACCGATCGTTGTTTGCGGCGTTTCGTTTTCGCCTTCTGAACAACATTTCCGTGGAACAACATGAAAAGTCATATGTGTATCAGACTTGTGCGCAAGTCCCCACACGGAATTTAACGTACAAGCACACTCACTCCTCTTCCTCCAACATTCCATTAAATCGAGACAACTTATGCAACTTATGTCATTTTATACCCTTGAAGAATAATGAGACCACACCCTGAACAAAATGCTCCCCATAATCCAGTTCATGTAAAGCTAACCAAAATCGTGTTGGTAGTTCAATGTATTACGTACACATTGAGAGTTTAGAGCGATTCGATAAATTCAAATTAGTCCTTTTATTGTTTTTTTTTAAATTATTTTATTCAGTTTATACGCCTTAGCTCGTAGTTCTTAGTAAGAACTGCTAGTACTTAATTTGTAGTAGGTTGCCCTTATTAACGTCACAAACATCATTGGGTGACCAGTACAAGATATTGAGTTTTCTTCAGATCTTTACGTTTGAAGGCTACTGACCGGAAAACACCATTTTTGTGTTTTCGCTAAACGTCTAGAACTGCAAACAACAACTTTCCTCAAAAAGCCGTGTTGACGGCCCAACCAATTACGGTCGAAGGTCGTGGCATGAAAGTAGCAGCAGCGCAATAAAATGTGGAACTTCAGGCATTAAAAGTTTCTACATAATTTTTCCACCCGGTTACATAACTTGCCTCCCTACTTCGTAATTAACGGAATTGTTGGGGGCTTTCTAAAAATGTTAAAGAAATGTAAAAAAAAAATTAATTGTAAAACCAGTTCTTATTTTCTGGCAGGAGTGCCTATATTTAGTAGGATAGCTTTTGCATAGTAACTTCTCACGACCTTGAATGATTATAAATGTTTGTGGGTAAACGCCCAAAACACCAAGTGAACCAGTTGAACTAAAATTGTTTCTCACGCGTTAGCTGTTATTATATAAATTACAGTTTTTTGGAGCTGCTGGCTTCGAACTCGAAGTGAGAATGACCCGTGTGAAACGTCGTAGCAGTTGAAATGGATCTTAATATGTGAGATTCGTATTTCAGTTAAAAATTATAGGTTAACCTTGTTGTACAGAGCGCGCTTTGCACCGTTTGCACATCGGATGAGCGCAATTGTGTTTTGGCGTCGAACGAGATTGCTTAGTACTGTGGTGTTTTCTATGTAAAAAGTTTGTTAAGATGCTACTATGGGAATTTCGTGATTTCCAGTATACCTTAACACATAGGGCTGAAGGACCACGGTAAAATACCGAGAAATTATAATATATTATGTGAAACAAATGGTAAAACTAATGAGGAGAGCGCACAGTTCGAGGGCCCCAGAAATTTTCGCCCCGATATTAAACAAAGCTAAACGTGAAACGGCACTAGCTTGAATTTTCGAACTCCACAGTGTGCTACTATTTACATTACTACCATTATTGAACTTAATGGACGATATTTACTAGAATACCATCGGGATTTTTGTGATGATGCTACTTGTATGAGATTGAGGCTTACAAAAAAAACTGTACTAAAATTGGTCTTGTTCGATATGTTTGACAATTTATTGAGGCGCGCCCGTTATTTTCCTAATTATGATTAGTATTGCTAAAAGTCTAAAACTGTAAACTACAACTTTTCTTAAAAAAAAAAAGTTCTGTTGACGGCCCCACCAATTACCTATACGTTACAACCAAAACGATTTAGCCGATTACACAACTTTTCTTCCTACTTCGCAGGGCTGAGGGAAGCATAAGCCGATGTGGCCTTTTGATGTAACATTGGTTTCAATAGATATCGATTCGTTCGTAAAATACCGGTATATTTCTGTCCGTTGATAAATAGGAAGAGGCCCTCTTCTTCCCCATCGCGTAAGAACCTGAAAACACGTTCAAATTGGTATTAGATCGTTTCAACTGCTGTTTGACATCGTTAATAACATACAGAACTGGTGTTTAAATGCTAACTGGAATCTTAAACTGGCTCCTTAAGGCCCTCGTTCTCCTAAATTGTGTGCATAAACAGTCATATCAGGGTGTACTCCGTACATTAGAGATGGAGCGTGGTAAACGATAATTATGATGGAAGCTAAGCGCGTACTTTCGCATCTTGTGGTAGACATAGAATGGAACGAAGTAAGAAAAAAAAATAGCTGTAGCAGAAAAGATCGCCTGGTAATGTTGCGGACGTTACATTCATGCGCTCCCCTTCAGACACCCAGCGAAGTGAATTTTTCTAAACTAAAGAATGAAAAGCGCCACTTAAAGGATAATGATCCGTTGCTCTACATGCACCTCTTTTATCAACTATATTTGCGAGGCAGGAAACGTCAATGCCGCGGCCACCACGATAAAATGTCAATGAGAAGCCCAGAAACAGCGGTATAATACGCCCGTAGTTACAATTCTTACGTCAGTTGTCATTTCAACTCGCTGATTAAGGAAAACGGTAGGAAAAATATCTCGAAGTCGCATAACAATGAAAATTGTCATGAATACCTCCTATAAACTAAATTTATTTCTAGTTCGAGGCTTTTCAGTGGCACAAGTTTGTTTTGCGCCCGGATTTTGAAATTCTTGAAACAGGTTGACCGATTAGCTTCAAACTGGACAGTAATAGAAAGTCTTTCAGATTAACGATCTTTCGAATCCAAACCTCACTTTCACCTTTTGCGTCATTTGGAAATGTTACCCGTTGCAGACGTGAATGGTCAGCAGTTTCATCATTATTTAGACCGTAAACGGTCAACACAATTTTCCGCAACCCCAGTAAATCCAATGACCTTCTGTTTATTCGGTCACGTATCTTCGTTCAATGCATCAAAAGATTACTCAGAAAATTTCGAACGTGTAAAAAACACGATTTTTAACGCGTTTTGGTTATCACTAACGATTTCGATTAAACATTCAAATTATCTTCTACCAATCAATCCCTAACGTCACAATGCAGCCCTATGAAACAAAAAACGTTTTTTTCACCTTAATGATTTTAACCAAACTCACAGACAGTCCTCAAATAGCCAATGTCTATATATTGTCTGACAGTCTTTTGAACGATGATGACAATCAAAATATATGAAAAGTAGTCGTTTTTCAACATTTTCAGAGTAACTGCACAACTGAATTCGATAAACCTGATCACCCGCAAACCTCGGGGGAGATTAAACCATACTTCTCGCTCGTTGCCATGGAGGGCCCCATGCCGAACGCAACACTCTATCGCTGCGTGCCAAGGCACCTGAATGGCTGTCAGGCCCCCGTAGTTAAGAGAGCTCACATAACAGACGAGTCGATCAGAAGCCCCTACAACACTTAGGCGATCAAAAGCATTGGCATTGGCTTCTATTTCTTCAGGGTCTGCTGTCTGCAGAATCGTAAGATTCTCTGGAGTACCATCCATTGACCGAAATGCCCTCTGGACGTCACTAATGACGCACAGCCACCTCGCATCGTGATTGGTTGAAGTCCGAAAGACCATCTCCACCTTTTTTGAGGATAAATACAGTTCGGGTATGTGACAACCCAGCCGAACGTTTGCCCATGTAAGGAATGAGATTGAGAATCAGCTGCTTAACAGCCTCAGGAGCTCTATAAAGGTCAAGTGGAATTGTTGACACACGGCGAGCTTCATTTAAAAAATACGTATCTAGTGCTACGCATCACACAACTTCCTTAGATTTAGGGCTACCAAGTTTATATAAACTAATTGATTTGCAGCTAGAGTGATGTGTCTTTTATCGTTTTCGAATTTTCCACAGTAAATGCCAATCTGAATTTAATCAACCTTTTTTCTACCAACCTTTCCACACATTTCGTTGTACGCAACTATTTATGTAATCATCCGTTGGACGGAGACATAAGCGACAATACATTGAAAAATAAGTTTGCCAAACGTTAAATGATCTTTTATTCAATTTTCTCAAAAAGGGCTCTTAGGATTTGGATCAAAGATACTTATTTTATCAGCTAATAATAAACATTTCTGTTTATTTTTATTATTACTGGGGTTGTGGAAAGTTGAGTGCTTCGGAACAAACATTTTCGTGAAAAACGCAAATTATTACACCGTTTATTATTCTCTTGTACAGGTTGAAGTAGTCTCACATCTCCGAAACCCATCCCATTCGAGTTATCATTGAAATATACTAGTAAACCGATACTAAACATGACCACCAGGAACAACGAAAACTGGCATTTTTCTACAGCGTTATGAGTGAGGTGACGGGTGGTTGAAGTGAGACGGGAGGCAGAACGAGAAAATAAGCGCAGGCCGAGCAGAAACGACAACTTTCTCTATGTTGTCCCTTCAAGTAGTCGAATTTCCCTCACTATATTTACTGTGATTTCATTGTTTTTCTATCTAGACGCCTCGAATAGTCGTCCAATTCTTCCCAGCATCGAAAAATATCAAGAAAACGATACCTAACACGACGTAAATGCTATAAAAGTGCCTAAATATAATTTTTGACAATCACAATCAGTGAGCACAACTAAATCTCAAACGGAACGAATGTTTTAGAACAAGTTAGACAGCTGGCTGACATTGCAGATTTGGAATCCCCCATGCCGCTAAAAACCATTGTTAAATTTTGAGCGGGGGGGGAGGGGGTGTACAAAAATGTACTGACCGAAAACAGAAATATTCTAAGTGAATAATAAACCGAAAGCAGTCAGTATACCAATTAGGGTTAAATGAAGGTGTCGATCACCCACAAGTCAGAAAACCTTCGAAAGTTAAAATTTACTACTGTCTCAAAAATACCTCCAACGTTTTGTTTTATTAAATAATTGTCAATACAGGTAACATACATTTGCTCGTCATAAACGTTCTTGTAGAAGATGTATGTAGCGAACCATCATCGAATTCAAATATCACTTACTTGAACATTTTCAGCGCGATGGTAATTAGAGAGATGTGTCCCTTGGGGTATTCAAACTAAGATCTGGTTTACCGCTTCAAAACTGAAATCCGAAACTATAAAAGAGTGGTAAAGCGATTGTGCGGAGCGTCGAATAAACTACTATTTCTGGGCATCTAGTGGTTCCGCTTTTCTGCGTTTGACTGACCGAATATGCCGTTTGTCAAGCCCCCTTCCTTTTCATTGGTCTCCACCGCGGTAACTTGTCTGTTCCGAACCCCACTCGCTCAAGGTATTTCCAAAAAGATGATATCATGGCAATGGGAAGAATCCTTCCCGCACTTCTTATTCGTTTTCCCCACCTACTAACTAGTAAAAGACCGTACTACTATAACAAGGACTATCTAAAATCCTCATGGGCCGTCGATTTTGTTCTCCGCGTTTGTACAAAAAAAAAGAAATTAGTCGTCAGTCGCCTGTTATATTTCATTCGATATCTAAAGAACCGGTTCATTTTAAGCGATTTAGGAAACACGCGAAAATAGCTTCCGCTTTAAAGGATACATCCGTCCTTGTTTCTTCAATGCAGGTTTTCAATTTAATTCGATACAGGTTATCAATTTAAGCCTAAAATGACTTCACAGGAACGTTCTAATGAAAGGGAAAGGATAAAATATTCCTCCACATCTTCGTTCAATACATTTCAATAATTTCCTTTTATGGAGATCTAAATATTTTTAAAAACCCGACAACTTTTAAAAAAAAGTAATTTCTTGTACGTTTGAGTTGTTATTTCGTCCACAGCAGTCACGTGCATCGCTGAGTGGGCCCTTTGGCAAGGGTAGAGTCATCAGCCAACAAAGATTAATCATTAATGCCATCAGGATGTTTCACAAGGGACCTGGGCGAGCTTTGCTCTTTCTGCAGTCAGCAATGGCCAAAAGACGTTCACCACTTATTTGTTTCGTGCTATCACTACTGTCACCTAAGAACCACATTCTTCAGCAAATACACGCTGAACGGAGCGAACTATGACAATTTTCACTAGGCTGCTCGAGAGACATGTTAAGCTATCTGTAGTATTTTGTGAACGAATAAATATAATATAGGAAAAGGGGTTTGACCTCTATTACGGAAGTATAATAAATATAAAAAGTAAATAGTAGTAGTAGTATAGTAGTAGTAGTAAAAAATTTCGAAGGAAATCTATTTAGTTATTTCTCCTTTGTAAATGCTACTTATATGTTGTCAGCTTTGTGAACAACACAACCCTATTAGTTTCAGAGACAATTGAAGTTCAATGGCGGTTATAAAATAATTAGTGACATCCCACGAAATTCAAATTACTGTAGGTTTCTCAGTTGACTTTTTTCGATGTTTTCCCCCTAATTCCTGAACTATTAACACGAGTCTTCCCACGTTGTCAGCTGCATAAATATTCTACAAGGTCGTAATGAAAGAGAAGTCAACCCAATATATTTTGAAATGTTTTGCACTACCAGTTTCTACTTAGAAACACATGTTCTTCTAGGTTCAACAGTACAAGGAAAACATAGGATTGGGGCTGGTTAGAGCAATGGTCAGCCAGGACAGGCAGGCGTGTGGAACCAGCGGACTCTGGTTCAATCCTAACCAGACGCTCCAACGCACTTAGCCTCTTTCAAACGTAGGGGGATGTGGCAATGGGTACTGCTGATACGGTGGGGCACGTCATTTCGTTTCATTCAATAAGAAATAACAATGAGGCCAGTCCACTGCTTTGTAAGCACTCATTTTTTGTACACTATGAATCGCGTGGCTTGGATCTGCCAAAGATAAACCCCATTGCCAAAGCCGGGGTTATTTTAATGGAAGCACTTTCCCAAGTTCGTGATGACATTGTCTAAAAATAGCTCTATATCGAGGAAAGTAGCCGTCTTTTGGTATCTCTAGCTATTTTACACATTTATATGGTAAAATCCGCTCACTTATTATTTCTTACTATCCACCACTTGACTTCGAAAAGGAGATTCAATCAATAACTCGATTATCAAAACAAGGACGTAGCTCCTTTTAAGGCGTTTGTTTAGTACTACACAGCTGCCCAGTACATGGACCAGTTCGAGATTTTTTTTCAAAAGGAAGTCCATTTTTTACACACAGCAGTATTCACTCTTCTTCGCGGTCCTTGAAAAAAATCTCGTACACCAAGACAGTCAATTCAGCCAAGTCTCTAAAGTCATTGCATAAGGGGATAATGATGTAAGTAGGGAGTCAACCAAAGCTGTGGGAACAGTTGCGCTAGCCATGGCCAGGTGAGGCCCGTTTCCTATCCCTCCTGGAGTGGAGACGTTAGGAAGCTCCCTCCAGTTTGCCCCGCCGTATCAACAGTACCCAATGCCACATCCCCCTACGTTTGAAAGAGGCTAAGTGCGTCGGAGCGTCTGGTTAGGATCGAACCAGAGTCTGCTGGTTCCACACGCCTGCCTGGCCCTTACAGCTCCACGCCTCAATGCACTTGACCACTGTATTGCAGCTCTTCTTTTACGAAGATGCGTAGTGATAAACTAAACACGCCCATTCATGAATTGTAATTATGTAACATTATAAACCAAATGTGACCCATAAATATCGACAAACGTGACTATCCTAAATTATTAATTCCTCTAATCCAGTCCCGGCAAGAAGAAATGCGGTCTGTGGAGTGCACGGTTGATCTGTAACAGAAATAGGTGCAGTTTCAGAGCCATAATCAGTCAACTAAGGAATGAAAACTTGAAGCAGGGCAACACAGAATCTGTATGAAATAATAACCCAAATTTTTCAGTTCATATTGGAAGATAGAAAAAAAATGAATAGCGGTCAGCCAAAACTTCGCTTCCAAAGGTCTCTGACGTAACAGTTATTGAATGCTTCATCCAATCCTGCGCCTTACGTCCCTTCATTGCGTTGAACCTCAAGCGGTTCTGAGTTCTGACTAGAAGTACATAAATGCACCTGTTCACATTTTCTTGCTCGCAGTTGTATAATAGCATTCAAACCAAACTCATGCGAATTCATGAGTCTGTTTTTCATTCAATTTCTACACGTTATATATAAAAACTGGTGGTGCTCAACGTTCCGAAATTAATGGTGTTGCGCCTGCTTGTGTCACGGCCATTACTGAGCAATTAATGCGCATGAGATTTATGAGACGACCACCTAGATGTTTTCTAGGAAGGATCTTGTTTACTGTTTTGGAATTATCGAATAAAATCTGTGAGAAATCGAAGTACGTGAAACGACGGTGGTTTGAATTACGGAATTTTTGGGGTTGTTCCTAATTATTATTGAGTAGCCATTTAGTTATTTAATTTTCATCGCATATATAGTTTACAGGATAATATTAGTTTCATTTGAGCTGAATTTATAAGAAAAAAACTGAGCCAAAATCGTAATTTGCCGAATTTTGTTGATAATTTATTGTGCTACTCTCATCCTTTTTCCACAAATGAGACACGCACGCACAGACCGTTTTTCTAAATAGTGGTTTTTCGGGCTTAGAAGCTCGTGAAAAGGACAGATCTGAAGAGACTCTGACCGTTTTTCCAGCCGACTTGCTGGAGCGAATGAAAGTATCGCCCTGTTCCAACGACAGTTGTCCGTGAATAAGTTCACAGTCCACTTCAAGTACAAAGCTCGACCTACTTGACTTCTTAGAGCCAATGAAAATAAAACCCTGTTCCAACGACTCAAAAAATCACGGTTAAAAAGTCCGTGAATAAGTTCACAGTCCACTTCAAGTAGGTCGAGCTTTGTATCAAATGTCACTAAAATGGTGGCTCGCCAGTAAAAGTCTACTCACCAACATTATACCACTGCTCTCCAAGCCCAGCATCTTTTCTGGCAGAATCTAGCGCGTGACGCAAAGCCAGGACGGCGGAAAACGCCAAGCATATTGGAGGTTCTCCCGTAGCTGAAAATGAAAACGTACACCCCAGGTAAGTTGATACTCTGAAGCTCTCTATAAGCTGCAGTTATTTTGTAAGTTAACTTGGTAGTGCTTTGGTGTGAAGCCTTGACCACAAACCTACCAAACCCTCACCTAAGGTCTCCTATGCCCTAATTTACAGTCCCTATGCCAGCAAGTGAGAGGTATAGTCCAGCTGCTTCCTCAACAGGTAGGAGGTCGAAAATACTCATAGCCTGCGTGGTTTCTATTATCAGTTTGTTCATTTGGTATTACCTAGAGTACACTCTGCCCATTTTACATCATTTCGACTAACATGAACATCTTGAACTCCGTGGATTGTGTACAAGTGTTAGCAACCACCTACCCTTTCCCTCATCCCACGCTTTTAAAGATGTGTGGAGACAATTTCAATTTCAGTTACGACTAATGATGCCACAGGAATTTCAAATGTGTTGTGCGACGCATCACACAACTTTCCTCAGCCCCCTGTATCACTTCAGCAATTAAATCCATTTTTCATTCAGTTTATACGAACATAGTAGAACGTGCTTAAGTTACAGAATTTATTTGGTTGCTTCTAATTATGTCGCGACCTTCATTTAGTGGCCATTACATAAATAATTTATAACAGCGTCAAGATTATTCATTTAGAAAATACTCGTGTTTATGGTTCTTGAATTATTCTACGTTAAAGTTAGTCAAAGAAACGACGATAGTTTGGAATTATTGAACTATTTTGTAGCCTAAAGTTAACGTACCTGTTAGGTGAGTCCGTCTCCTCTGGCTTGTGAGTGAGCGCTTTCGATGTGAAGACATCATCGTCTGGCCATTAAGTCACCAGCCAGAGGAGACGGACTCACCTAACAGGTACGTTAACTTTAGTATTTGCCTACTGGCGGACACAACCCAATTTCTTTAATATTTTGTAGCCGTTATTAAATTACCATTACGTTGAGTTGTGAAAGCACTAAATCTTTATTTCATATTGACAGCTGGATGCTAACGTTGATTTGAACTAATTTATTGCTTTAAAGTACTATCTTCACGTGTACATCGAAAACGTACATTTTGATCGCAGGACGCCTTTTGGATTGGAAACATTTTTCGCCAGCGTGATTCTCCAGTCGATCGGTATGTCCTTAGCTCCAGGAGGCCAATAGTGCTGAAAAGGCAAAACAAAGTAACGTAAAAATACGGCATCCCTGCAGACTTCCCCGTTCTTTAAAGATGGCTATTTAACTCAACTTACCCAAGAACGGTTCGACAAGTTCATGCCAGTTTCTTTATCGTAGGAAATTTTCTCGGTCAAGAAGTAACCTAAGCCTTGCACGAATCCTCCTTCGATTTGCCCAAGATCAACTTTAGGACTTAAACTTTCGCCAGCATCTTCTATGAGATCTACTCGCAGCACCTTAAAAATGCCATAGCAATGCGATATTCCAGTTTGGCACATACGAGAACAACTCCAATTTTTCAGAACAGATATTGCTAGTTATTTAAGGTTATTAGAGACGAAAAGTAAAAGGTAAACTGCTCTGGAGGGTAGCCAGATTTCATTGGTCTACCCCCCCCTCCCACTTACGTCAGTCATTAATTAGTATTGATTAAATCGAACGATGAGATGCCACTTACTTGGTATTTTCCTGTGAGTACATCCAATTCGACTTCAGTTACCACTGATGCATACACTGAATAACTTACGTCTTCTTCTATGTGGTTGTACCTTTAACATAGATTATCTTTACTATCACAAACAACTACTCCAGACGCGACGTTTTCAAGCAAATTAATTAGCCATCTGGAAAGACTAACCAACCAGTTGCCATAAGGTCGATAGAGCAAGATGCCGCTTCTTTCACCAATTTTTCCCACGGTGGGTTGCCCATTTTTTGCCTCATGGGCTCCAATCGTTTAGCGAGAGTTTCAGCACACTTGAGTACCGACTGTGGAATAAATTTAACACAACATTAATACATAACGCACTTCACTGGCCTTGCAGCGCATAAATATTCAAAGGTGATCCAAACGTGATATTTAATACATGGCTGCTTGTAGCAAGTTTTGGAAATACGTGAAATGAAGGGATGAAAGAACTCTGTACAATCGTTAGAAAATTATAACGTTAAGTTGCAGCACTGTAAATGGCAAAGAAATTTGTTTTTTGTCACAATTTTTGTGACAGGTAAAATTCCCTAAGAAATGGAAGGTTATCTTTTTTTCCTGGTACACGACAGGTATTGTACGGTTACGTCGGATATGTACGTTTCGATGAACAAAATGTTGAGAATGTGCCATGTATATAAGTTATATCGTACTAAACTGTGCTGTTTACAATAATATAGCTGACTAAGATGTAAAGCCGCTGCGTCGGCTAAGGGAAACCTATAAAGCACCCCACCTTCGCGCAGCTCGGTGTGTTCTAGTCTCGCTGCCATACTGTACGTGTCGGTCCTCCCAGTCTCCCCTCTGTTGTAAATTGATCCTAAGTTCTTGTAAAAGAATAAAATCCTTTTTAAAAAGCCCCTCGTCTTTTAACAAAATATAACTGGCGCAGTCGTTCCGGACCCGAATTTTCGAGCGCATATCGAACCAAGCAGTGCTTTCATCTTCGACCGCATATCCAAGATCGGAGCCTGAATTCGGGAACCTACGAAGAAGGGAAGACAACGTTGACAGACCGACCGAAAACCAGCGCAGACAAGACACCCCGTCAAAAATTAAGAAATCCTGAAAGACGGTTCTTCGACGGTGGCATAACATCGCCTTTCAATAATTATTTTCCACTTTTTGTTCACACAGGTTGAAGAAAAATTTCCGAGCTAATTGGTCAGCTCGCTTTCATCCAGAGTTAAAGGGACAACTCATTTCATCGCCGACCTTCGACGTCGACCTCAACTTACTACTACGCATCCTCAAGTTTTGCTCATCCAGCAAAGCCCTTCGACGTCAGGAAATCTCCGTCGCTAATCTTCTCACAAGTCAGCACTCCTGCAGAAGCCGACTACATGAGGAAACTGTGAGTCAACTTCCTTTCTGATAAACTCACGCCAACGTTTGTTGAATTCTCCGCTCTAAATAATAACCTGCACACTACGAAGTAAATTCTAAATAATAACATTTTTCAATATTATAATTGAGAAACTAGGGACGCATTAACGCCAAAATTCCTAAATCAATTAAAAAATACGTTCATTACAAACTCCGATCCTTAGGTCCCATAATTGAAACTGACGAACCAATCATGGCCCAATCCCAAGCACAAGTTTCTCAGGAAATCCTGTTGCAGCAAGTGCAAAGCCAGCAAGCGATAATCGAGTCTCTGCAAAGTAGGATGCAATCCTTACACCTCAACAATACGAGGGAGCAGATGATCACTAGAGTCCCCAGAGAATACCTCGATCTAATCCCGGTATTCAAGGGCGAGCCCGAGCTGCTACAGAGGTTTTTACACGTCTGCGAACGCTTGTTCGACAGATATTTCGACGAACAGGACCCAGATGGGTTCCAAAACGAAATGCTACTGGCTGCAGTCATATCCAAAATACAGGGACCCGCCGCCGATTTAATCCTATCGAAAATTTAGAGTCTTTCGGGAATGTAAAACAGGCGTTACTAGAGACATACACGAATAAAAAGACGCTCTCACCCTTAACATAGAACTGACTCAGTTAAAGCAGAAAGATGGGGAAACTTCATTCAAGTTCTTTGAAAACATTCAAAAAATTAAATAACATAACTGCCTATTTGCAAAATCACGACGAAGGCGAATCCACTACACTCATTAGACACTATGAAAAGTTAGCCTTAAGGGTTTTACTCCTCCATTTAAAGGACCCAATGGGTAGTTTTCTGAGGAATCGACAACCGGATTCATTGGGACAGGCGCTCTCAATGATGACAAACGATTTCCAAATATCGGAAATGTCCAAGCAAATGAGCAGTGTAAAGACTCCTTATACGGGAAAATCGTCGTGGCAACCAAATCCCAGAAATCCTAATTACGACTACGGACGCTCTAATTATTTCCGTCGCCCCTGAAGTAATGCGAGAATTCCATTCCGCGGTAGGGGAAACTTTCAGCCTCAATATCAGGCTCAAAGAACCCCGCAACCACCTAGTGGACAGTCGAATTTTAAGCAGCCACGTAATGATTCGCACATGTCATGGCAAACAACGAGACCCAATTATAACTACGTTGAAACGGATAGTAAACTAAAGTCGTACTCAAACGAATCCGAGCCGGAGCAACCTTTTTTAGGAGACGGCGAAAGCAAGGAAGATGCCCACAATTTAGTCTGATGCACTTGAATCAGAAAACGAATAGCCTCCCTTACTTAATTTCTCCGACATCAGGCCTGAAACTGTTTATAGATTGTGGCTCGATGGGTTCCTTCGTGAACCCTGAAGTAGCCAACGAAAGATTTTCCGAAAATATCAGGGAAGACCCATTTGAAATACGTACGGCACATGGAATATCCTGTGAACGGTATTCCACAAAAATGCCGTGTTGGAAGCTCTTTGAAATTCCGAACTTGGTGCTGCCTTTCAAAATCTTCAAATTTCACGACCAATTCGACATGTTGATTGGAATGGACCATCTAAAATATTTGAAGGCAACAATCGATCTGGAGAATAATCTTTCCGTTTACCCCACACCACTTTGCCTTTGTACTACCTAGAGGGCAGTCACAATAAAATTGAGGAAAAATCAAATTTGCCAGGAATATGGCCACAGGATCAAAACAAATTGAAAAGAAAAAAATAATTAGTGGGAACGGATGTAGTAAAATTATTAATGAGCCAGGGAATATGGCCACAGAATTAAAAAAAATTGAAAAGAGGAAAATAATGATTGAAAACAAAAGCTGTAAAGCTAAAAACGAGAAAAAGGTAATAACTAAAACTGAAACAAGTGTCGAATTAGAACCAAGAATGTTCACTAGGGCAAAATTACCAGTAAAGAATATAAAAGACGGAGAAGGGATAGTCCATTATAAAAAACAGAACCAAATCGAAATCCCTGAAAGTATTGTGAAAATTGAAAATAACTACGCATACGTGGGAATAATTAACACGGGCCTTGAAAAAGAAATTATAAACCTCAACACGATTCAAGTAGAGCCCCTGGAAGAAAGAACTTATGAAAGTAATTATAACTATTACGATTGCGAGAAAATTAAATTCGACCCAAGTAAGATCGAAATGAGTCACATGAACCAAATGGAAAAGGAAGCTATAACTAAATTAATGTACGAATTTAAAGATATATTCCAAACCGGTGAGGAAAATTTGTCATTCACTAATGGGGTAAAACATTTCATACGAACAACGGACGAGGTACCCGTTTACTCTAGGAATTACAGGTATCCGGAGGTTTACCGACAGGAAGTAAAAAGGCAAATAGAGGAGATGGAAAGACAAAACATCATTCGTCCCAGTTTTTCACCCTGGAATAGTCCTGTGTGGGTCGTAGGAAAGAAACCTGACAACTCGGGCAAACAAAAGTTTAGGTTGGTTATCGATTTCCGCGGACTAAATGCCAAAACGGTAGACGATAAGTATCCTCTACCAGACATTTCCTCCTTGTTAGATAAATTCGGTCGTTGCCAATACTTCTCCACTATCGATCTAAAGTCGGGTTTTCACCAAATCGAGATGCACCCGGACAGCATCGAAAAAACGGCTTTCTCCACTGAAAGTGGGCACTGGGAATTCTTGCGAATGCCTTTTGGCCTCAAATGCCTCACCAACATTCCAGAGAATGATGGATAACGTCCTACGAGGCATACAAAACGAAATATGCACTGTCTTCTTAGATGACATACTCGTTTACTCCACCAGTTTGCAAGAACACATCCAAAGCCTTAGGAGAGTTTTCGAAAGATTGAGGAAAGCAAACCTGAAGGTCCAAACCGACAAGACGAATTTCTTGTGTAAGGAGGTACACTACTTAGGGCATTTAGTAACACCTGAGGAGTCAAGCCTGATCCGAAGAAGGTTGAGGCCATAAAAATTACCCAATCCCCAAAACTGCGACCGAAATCAAGAGCTTCTTAGGCCTCCTGGGATATTACCGTAAATTCATCAATAACCTGGCCCACCTGTCTAAACCTCTAACCTCTAGATTGAAGAAAAACGTAAAGATTAACATAAACGATCCAGATTTTGTTGAAGCATTTGAAACCTGTAAAAACCTTTTGATTAACGACCCCATACTTCAATACCCTGAATTTGACAAGCCTTTTAATTTAACCACGGATGCTAGTAACGTAGCCTTGGGAGCTGTTTTGAGCCAAAATAGGAACGGGGGCGATTTGCCAATAGCCTTTGCTAGCCGCACGTTGAACGAAACCGAGAAACGGTATTCAACCATCGAAAAGAGTGCTTAGCTATCCATTGGGCTACAGAATACTTCAAGCCGTATTTGTTCGGAAGAAAATTCCAAATATTCACTGACCATAAACCACTTCAATGGTTGGACTCGATTAAAAATCCTAGTTCCAAACTTTTTAGGTGGAGAGGAAAATTTAGCAGCGTTTAATTTCGAAATTTGTTACAAGAAAGGAAAGAAAAATATGAACGCAGATGCGTTGTCCAGAGTAGAACTAAATAATAATGAAACAACCAAAGATTTGAAGGAAATTAAAACGGAAAACTTTATCCAAGACCCGGAAGAAATCAAAATGGTGCTGGGAACCGATATTGACGCAAATACGGACAATCAATCAATGATCGCGTTTTTAGGAGATAGCACGGTCCCAACTAACTCCAATAGCTCAAACATTACAATACACTCAAATGCATTAAAGAACGAAGGTGCTACAATCCCGACCTCCGAAAGTCCGTTGAATCACGGAAAGAATCAGATAATTCTGAGTAAGGTAAACGGAACGCCCAGTAAACCAAAAATCGAAAAATTTTTCGAAACCAAAATCAGAATAACGGCAGAAATAAACGAAAACAATATGGAAGAGGAAATAATAAATTTTGTGAAATCATATGTGGCCCCTAAAACGAGGCATTTGATACATTTCGTTCCGGATTTTTACGAGGAATTCTGTAGGATAGTATTCAAGAATTTCAAACACCTACAAATAAACTTAATAAGGTGCCCGAAACTATTAACTGACGTGATTGAAGAATCGGAGAGATATGAATTAATCCATCGGTATCACCAAGGAGAGACAAATCACCGGGGGATCGAGGAAACGTACGAAAAACTCAAACGTAAATATTTTTGGCCTAACTTAAAGAAATCCATCCAACAATACATCAACAATTGCGAGCTTTGCCAAACATGCAAATACGAACGATGCCCATTAAGGCCAAAATATAATATCACACCTACCCCGGCTAAACCTCTTGAAATTTTGCACATAGACAAATTGACTATTGAGGGCTCGAAGTTTCTCACAATCATTGACGCCTTCTCAAGATATGCACAAGCATACTCTGTTAGCTCGTCTAACAGCTTGGAAGTCGTGAAAAAGTTGATCCAATTCTTTTGTCATCACGGAACTCCAAAGGTAATAATTGCGGACAATGGTGCCGAATTTAAAAGCTCACTTGTGAAGGACTTGTTAAACCTGTACAAAATTAAGATTCATTTCATAAGCTCACAACATCCCGAGTCAAATGGAGTCATTGAACGCTTACACTCCACCTTAATAGAACATTGTCGCTTATTAAACAATCGGGATGAATTCAAGAAAGACAACATTCGAGACAAGATGAGCTACGCAGTTTTAGGCTACAATAACAGTATCCATTCCGCCACTAAACTCACCCCTTTGAAATTCTCAATGGACACATAGAAAGTGATCCGGTAATCAAAGTCGACACGGAAGAGGCCGTATTGAACAATTACTTAAATCAACACCGGGACAAAGTTAAAGTAATCTATGAAACCGTTCACAATAAAACCAAGTCAAACAAAGAAAAACGATAGAGAAATTGAATTTAAACCGAGAAGAACTCCTGAACTCCCCAAAGAAGTCTTTGTCAAAAATAAACAAATAAAAGAACAACGAAAGCCAGATACATCAAGGAAGACCTGAAAACAGTCAATGAAGCCTTGAAAACGGCAGAAATTGAGCCTCGGCACCACAACACTCAAGAGAAAATACATTTGTCCAATATCAAAAGACCTAGGAAGTATGTTAAACCCAACGTTGAAACGGCATGGAACGAAAGTCTGAGTAAAGAAGAAGTCTTGATCGAGAAGTTCAAACTAAAACTAACGAGAGAAGACTTAATTACCATTAAAGCTAATAATTGGTTGAATGACAACGTAATAAATTTCTATCTGTCTATGATTGTGGAACACTGTGAGAAAGACGCGAAACTACCAGAAACTTTCGCATTTAGTACATTCTTGTACGTCTCCCTTGTAGCCGGTGGGTACGAGAGAGTGAAAAATTATTCAAGAAAAACCAACATCTTCGAAAAAGAACTAGTATTAATCCCCGTCTTCAAATCTTCCCATTGGAGACTCGTAATAATATTGATGAAAGAAAACCGAATATTGTATTTAGACTCCGTAAACCAGGACGGAACCGAAATTCTGGATGTAATAGAAAAATACTTGACGGAAGAGTACAAAACAAAGAACAACGAGACTTCCGGTACCTGGAGTAAAATACAACTCCGACACGTCCCGCAACAATCTAACTCAGACGATTGCGGTGCTTTTGTTTGCAAGTACGCGAAATCCTTTACAACTGCAGGACTGATAGACTTTGAGTCCGAGGAAATTAGAGAATTTAGGGAAGAAATGTGTTTGGAGATTTTACAGGGTACTTGAATTAATTATTGTTCCAGGAAAATGTTGTTGTTCCTGTTCATAGTACTCGTTTGCACCAACGGAGCAGACATCCGAGAAATAACCTCAAATCCAGGAATAATTTCGGCGGCATTGGGCCCTGCAAAAATAATCGAGGGATACCACACGACCTCTCACTACTATTCGCTTAATGAACTATTTGAACAGGTTAACTCAATTAAATTTAACTATTACTCCGCGTTAGAATCAGTGCTTAATGACCCGTCCACGGCACAGAGAATGGTGATGCTCACCACTTCATTAAACTACACATTGCAATTGATAGACCAGAAGGCGCAGAATCTAATAATCACCAAAGACACGAGAACCAAGCGAGGTCTAATAGATGGTCTAGGATCCATAATAAAGTTCGTTACCGGTAATCTAGACGCCGAGGACGAAAAGAAATATGATGAGATCTTGCAACACTTAACCAGAAACCAAGTGGACCTTCAGTCCCAGATTGATGCCCAGTATTCAGTGAATGAAGCCATAATAGCTAATTTCAATAAAACAGTAGAAACAATTAACTCTAACAACCGCCAACTAGAAAAGGAATTAACGGATCTTAAACAATCCCACACAGGGGAATCTACGCACGCTAGGGACACGAATAACTTATTGGAACATTATCAAATATTGTTAAGCCTTGTCCTAACGATCCTCCAAGACATAGAAAACTCATTAACGTTTTGCGAAGTGGGAAAATTGCACCCTAGTATTCTGAGTACAGAACAACTTTATGAGGAACTAAAGCGTTTGTCGAGCTATTATGGGCCTAGACTATTAAACTTTGAAAATGAAAATTTGTTCGATATTCAGAACTATATTAAAGTTCAATGCTTTGTTAGTAAGTCAGAAATTGTTTATTTCTTGGATATACCCCTCGTCAATCCGAGGAACTACGAACTTCAATGTTTAATACCAATTCCCTCTAAAATAGAAGAAGAATATTACAGTATCATCCCGGGAATAAAATATCTTCTAAAATCTTCCACTGAAGTATTAGGCCTCCAAGAAAAATGTAATCCTGGAAAAGTGTTCACATGCCCAGCTGATTTAATAACCGAAACGAATTTCGAATGCGAAAAGAACTTTATCCAGTCGGGCAATGTAAATAGTTGCGATTATGTAAAAGTTAATATTGGGAAGGGAAGTCTAGTAAAACTAATACCAGAAATTGGGCAATATCTTTTAGTCTTCCCAGAAGGGGACTCTGTAACAATCGTTCAGGAGACCGGCATAGAAATTAAAACATTACGAGGCATATATTTGGCTAAACCTGTTAAAGGTAATTTAAAATACAGAAACAGAACACTGTTTGCAACTCACAAAAGTATCACTGGAAAACCATTACTCGTAACCGAAATAAAATCCAAATCACAAATTACCGCTCCAGAAGGCAAACAAGTAGATTTGAAAGACATTATTTTACCGCAACCCTTTAACACTAGAATACAACGTGAAATAACTAAATTCCAACTTTTGGATTTAATCTTGCCGAGCTTCTGGACGATGGTCTTATATTTATTATTAATCAGTTCCTTTATCTTTGTACTGTTCCGATATTACCTTCATAAGAAGAAGTTGAGAATCACAACAAGCCATTCTTGAACAAATGAGAATCCTGTTCTATGATTTGTTTAAGGAATTAGTTCATCTTACTATTGTTGTTTAAGGAATTAGTTCATCTTACTATTGTTGTTTAAGGAATTAGTTCATCTTACTATTGTTGTTATTATTATTATATTATTATCATGGGGTCAAAATTCTTTGTCATCTTACTATTGTCAATTTTACGCCACAATGTACTTCAATTTGTTTTGTACTAGGGGGGGAGGAGTTATATCGTACTAAACTGTGCTGTTTACAATAATATAGCTGACTAAGATGTAAAGCCGCTGCGTCGGCTAAGGGAAACCTATAAAGCACCCCACCTTCGCGCAGCTCGGTGTGTTCTAGTCTCGCTGCCATACTGTACGTGTCGGTCCTCCCAGTCTCCCCTCTGTTGTAAATTGATCCTAAGTTCTTGTAAAAGAATAAAATCATTTTTAAAAAGCCCCTCGTCTTTTAACAAAATATAACTTATATATATATATATCTGTGTACATTATATCAGAAATTTCACCTCCCCCGCCACTGATTAAGCCTATCTCAGGAGTAGATCTGAAACCAACTCCAGAGTGGCTACTTCGCTGAGTCTTATCCTCATGTAAACTGCCACATAAGCGTTGAGCCATCTCTGGGGACACCTATGTCACTGACTGAATATCTAAAATACGCGAACAAGTTACAATTTCAATTAATAAAATATACTCGGTCTTTTTAATTGGCTCTTTTTCCGCTTAATTTGAAACAAACTTACGTAAACGCAGGTTTCACTGGTTATGCTGGCTCCTGACATTCCATTATTAGGCGAAGTAAGGGTAGTTGTCGGTTTTATCTTCACCATTTCAACACTAATTCCTAGTGCGTAGGCGCAGGCTTGAGCTACCTGTAAATTGAAATGTCAAAGCACGTTCACGAATGTGCATTCTGATGATAGATCACTAAAGTAGCCTTCCAATGTAATCCACCCCCTTCAGCATTTCAAACATTGACGTCATGAAGTGAGTCCGTCAACGTGTGACATACTTTGCCAGCAACAAAAATTCCCTATCAACTAATGTCCGATTTTCCTTTCCTATGAAGATCAAGCACAATTGGGATTTTTCTAAAACATTAGGTCTGTTGGGCGCATGAGAGGGGAAGTTGAAGATCGAAATAAAAAGAAAGTCGGTGAGCGTGAAACGAGAACTTTATTATATGAGCAATGAGTATTAATTTGAATGTGAGTATAAAAGGGTAACACTAAGGAACGACTCGGAATACGCATGAACTGGTGCAGGAAACTGTATTGGAAGAAAAGGTCTGGGTCGAGAGGTGATAGAGGAATGTGTCTTTGTGAGCAGTGGTTAGTTACCAGTTGATTTGGCTGTCGAGTGCATGGTTGACAAGTGAAGAGTGAAACGGGAGCATCCCCCGCTTTGGGCTGAACTCCATGGGGATATCACCACCGAACACAAACTTGCCGCCATCCATCAACGAATGGGCGCTAGAGAAATGGCATGCGAGATGGGAATCCTCGTCAAAGGGACGTGATACGTAGAGTTCTTCCCCAACATCCGTGAACGTCTTTCAAGAACCAGACCACTGAACGAGCCAGTTCCTCACGGGACATGGTGACTTCAATGCGCGGCTCCACTTCTTTTCTCTTAAAGAATCTCCCTCTTGCACGTCTTGTGCCTCCAGTGACACAAGAAACAAGAAACCACGTGCTGCTCCACTGTAGTTTCTATAACAGTGAGCAACGGTTGTTGGGAGGACAAACGAACTTAGCTGCATTTACTGCTACAAAGCAAGCCTATAACCATTTTGCAGAGTTTGCAAAGAAGGTAATGGCTAAGAAACGTGGTCATAGTTGATCTGTCTTTTTGAAACTTGCCACTTAAGTAAATAGTTAGATCAGGTGGGAAACCAGATTAAGAACTACTCCCCGATGGTACGGGATTCCTCAACTGGTCACCTCTGCGCGGTAACACACGGGCAACAGCTCTCTACCGGAATACTGGCTAACGACCAAATACCTGCGGTACCTCCACAGGTCTGATTTAGGTGGATGCTGCAGAGGCCGGCCTCTTGCATATTAGCAAAACTGCAACTTCTATGACTGATATAACCCTCGTCGAGTGTTTAGGAACAGTCACCAAAGAAGGAAACAGACCTGTATCTGGGAAAAGCGATGTGTGTTGAGAAGGAGGTTAATCGAGTGAGGGAAGGACATTCTGGAAAATACAAAAGTGGAGATCCGTTGTCGTTGGTAATACTCGAGGACCTGGGCATTCCATAGGTAACAATGCCGTTAGGTTTGAGTGCAGATATTCCAGACGTCAAAGACCCCGCTAATTCAGCCTGCCGAACAAAGTCCACTTTATATCTCCCAAAATATTGATGCAAATGTGAGCATGCTGTCTAAAAGTTCTTTAATTTCTCTACAAGATATGTTCTATAAACTTCGGTTCAATGCTCATTTTATACAAGTCGAAACTCAGTGTTATCTTTTTTCAAATTAAAATTTAGTTGAAGAGATTTTTGTCGTCCAAAACAGCTACGAGCCCCTTTTGGAATGATGAGACATATCAATTTAATAATTTCATACTTACCTTGGTATTGAGACCTTGTCCCATTTCAACGCCTCCGTGGGTAACGGACACAGAACCGTCCTCCCCATATATTGAAACCAACGCGTGATAGTCAAAATACTGGTCAATCAGAAATTTCATTGACATCATCGCAATCCCTTTTTTTCTCCACCGGTTGTCCTGGAAATTCCAACATTCGAAAATATGAGCAAACGAAATGATTATTCGAGCCGTTCACCAACTACGAACTAAATCGCGTAGTCGTGGGAAAAGGACGGTTGTCTATTTCCACTAAATTTGAGTTACAATGTTAGATCGATTTCGACGCTTTGGTTGTCATCAGTTGCGTTCTTGTTACTTATTGTAACTCAAATTTAGTGGAAATAGACAATCGTCCTTTCTCCGTTTTATTACCCGTTCACAACCTGTTCAGATACGCTTGTTTTTGAATGGCTCGTAGCTGTACAAATCACTGAAAAACGAGCTAAAATTTATTGGAGAAGATTTCAAAATTTGTTAGGAATCGAAAAATAAGGGAGTGAGTGATTGAGTCAAGAAGAAGGTAAACGCGGTGGGAACCTCTGAAAAACATGTTAAGGGAAACGTTTAAGAGTTGAAGTAACATTTTTAAAGTGGAGTAAAATGGTATTAAAGTAATTGGGTTAGTTACCCCCGTTAACCTTTCTCTCCCTACATAAGGACCACGGCATACTCACTGACTTCAGCACTAATTTAACCTCCAGATGACGATGTCTTTACATCAAAAGCGCTCACCCACGGTATCTCACCAGTCTGAGAAGACGGACTCACCTAACAGGTACGTTTACTTGTACTGGAGTAAAATACGGCATGGAAGGTGTCATAAAAATCTTAGGGGAATCGGGTTACGTTGGTACGTAATCGATTGAACACTATTGCACATTTGGGTAAACAAAGTTGGGAGTTGAATGAAAATTGTTATAAATTTGAGAAGAAAATTCTTAAAACGTGGACTATTACGCACTGGGAAATAGAGTGAACGATTTTTGGAAATTAAGCAAAAAGGAACGTGAAGCGGAGGGATTTATATGACCGTTCTGCTGTTTAGGGGAGAATCTAAGTTGCCACCTGATTTCCACCTGCAGAAAAAGGAGAAGGCTTTGGTCACAATTTGCCAGCGGGATAGGAAATACGGCGCATCGGCCCACACGACTCTAAAATTATGTGATGGGAATTGGTGGGGGGGGGGGGTTAGAAGTAGAGCTCCTGATAGCATCTTAGAAGAAGGGAGGGGTTTTGCTAGAAGTGGTGCATCAAACCGAGAAGAAAGTTGTTCCGAAGCTTATGGCAGAAGCAATGCCTCGAGAGAACAGTAATTGAATAAGTACGTAGTAAGGTTGGGCTGAAGTGAATGCCAGTCCTCCCTCCGTCGTTTCATCCCTCCTTTTCGTTAATTACAGGTAACCAAAATTGGGGTCAGCGTTTTTGACCAGATGACACTGCAGCTCTGCTTGCGCCACTTAGAGGGTGTCCCGGGAAGTTGACAGCTACAGTGCTTACGAACCTTTGTTGTACGTGCCTCCACACTACTTTATTTTGCCATACGCATGCGTGCGGCATCGCCAATAGATCAACTAACAGCATTCAGCAGTTTCCATTACCGAATTGAAACTCGATATTTCTTCTTTGCGACGGTCATATTGAGAAGAATTTCTTACAGAGTTCATCAAATTTGACAACAAAACCTCTTCATGTGACATATTGGCCAGACGGATGTCTTGAGGCTCTTTCCCCAGAGTAAATGCTACGTGTTCTAAAATTGTTTCGATCCCGACAATTCCTTGTATCTTACCTGAAAATGTTTCAGAAAATAGTTACTGAATGCATCTAACTCTACGGAACGAAAACGTTCAATGTAGTATTACCTGGTCCCCTCATCCAGGATGTACCCGGAATATCTGAGAAAACGTCGTAAAGACCGACATTCCATGTAGACGTTTCGTAGTAATTGAAAAACCCTGGAAATACCAATATGTTCGAAGGATCGTTGGGGGAACTGCCACCGTCCAAATATAAATTCGCGTTCATACCTTGTATCTTGCCATCGTCATTGAAGCTCACCTGTTGAAACACGTATTAAAACTTCGTCACTTCTATTTAATTATGTAACCTTATGTTTCCAAGTCATGTTTACTATATACGCTTTCCCTAATCTTGAAAACTAGAAAGGTTAACAAATTGAAGAAAGATGGCTCAAAATAAAAATCAGAGAATTTTTTTTTCGTTATCTAGTTATTTTCATACCTCGTACGTCATGTAGAATGGATCTCTTTTCCCTAGAGCTTCCATGTTCGTTTCTAGGCTCAAAACCATGCGGACTGGTCTATTGAGTTTGAAAGCTGCCAAAGAGCACGCCAGCGCTACTTGCGCTGACCTAGTGATTTTGCCTCCGAATCCTCCGCCGATTCTTCTGACTTGCATATTAATACTGAAATACAACATTTAAAATATTAAGCTCTACGCACTCTCCTCAGCCCTATCTTTGCGAAATAGTCTCGTACTAATCGAATCTGTTTACGAAGCTACCCCAAAATTGGAGGACAGAAGTGGACAGCGCATGGTTACGATCCTGACCTTGCACACCTCATCATAGTAGGTAGGAACATCACATGAACGGCTCGAATAGTAACGGCCCATCTGCAAACCGATGGAGGGCATGCTGGGCTCTGAGAAGATGACGTTGCTACGTCACACAAGTGCTCCTGGTCTCATACAACCCAAAACAAGCCACAAGGTGCGCGACATCCCAGCCTGACGCCCGTAGAGGCGAATACAACTCAAGGATGTAATAGTAGCAGGTGGTTGTCCTTGTATGTGGCTCATCGCCAAATATAAATGTATTTTATTTTATTCTGTGGTGATGAACTCAGTCAGATTTATCGGGTTGCTCTTATTTACCGTACAAAATTCATTGAGCAGCCGTAAATAGTAGCCGCAAAACAAAAAAACGAATTACATTGAAATATTTTCCGATACATTTTTTTATGGTATTGCCCGGCTTGACGACGCGGGAATAGAAGAAGAGTAATTTCGCGCCAACACCCCCACCACCTGTTTCCAGAGTGTATTCCACGTAAAATTGTATACTGTTTCAGAAAACCTGTTAATGCTCATGTTGAGAAACTTCGCCATGGCTGTTTGAACATTGTGCATCCACTGAGTTGACGAGAAAACGTTCATTCCGTCTTCTATCGGCACGCAAATGCACGTTTGAAGCTCCAAATGAAAATGGTACTGTTCGCCTGTCTCTATTTCGCCACTTATTCTATGTATTCCTGGAATTAAATCGACGAAATGGAGTCAAGAATAATCCTTACTAAAAATGCCAACCAAAAAAATATTTGTTTGAAAAATCTGCGGATCAGCCTCATGCTTCGCCGAAAAGACTGGACCAACATGAAAAAAAAAGTTTCACCGTAAAGTTGCAACAAAAATTTTCGATAACGTTTCTCACCGAAATTATTCATTCATTCCCTTATGAATCCTAGATATTGGTGATCTATGAAAAGGTATAATTACGTATTTATGTACAGGGAATACGTAGAACTGAACTTGAGAATAATTGATAGGTGTGATACTCGTGAGGCACGTATTTACATCCTATCTTTTATCAAAATGTACACCGAGTTTTCTCTACTGGTAATTGTCTCAGAAAATGGTGATCTCATGCTCAGCTTGTTAATCTCGAATAGCCACTGGAATCTATTAGAGCGATGTATCTCCACAGGCAATGTTCGTTAATTCCACAAAAATGAATTTACTTTTCGTTAAAGCCCCGAGTTTTTGTTCTGTCGACATTAACTCCCGAAATTGCCAACAATGCCTCCCTACGTTTGATACATTGGAGTTTGTGATTATAATAATTCCTGTTTTCAAAAAGTTGTTATTCTTTTAACTGTACGTTCAGTCATACAAAACTATTGTATGTGAGTGTGTCCTCTTTTAGACTATTTTAAAGTGCTCTGACGCTAACTCCATCTTGTTCTATGAAGTGAGGCTGCACATGCCACCGAAGAAATCATCAAAATGTGAAAAACAAAATTGTAAAATTATTATTATTATTATTATTAAACCAAATTATTGACAGGAATAACAATAATACAACATGTTGAAAACAAAGTACGATATAAAATCCCGTCCACCAACACAATAAGTTCTTTCGAACTTGTGGGCGCTGGTGGAGTCGCTCTCTCTCTCTCTCTCTCTCTCAGCCAAAAGAATATAGCTACAAATCTGATATTACAAAATTTGTATAAGATTTCATCTTATCTTCTCATCCTAGATAATATCATCTTTTTAAAGGCATTTAAACTCTCATAATCATCGAGATTAATTTTATAAGAGTAAAAGAAACGGAGAGCCCTGCAATAAGCGTTCCTCCTCGCTCTCTCCGTGTGTACCTTAGGTAGGGCAATATTAGACGACAGCGCAGTGCGCGTATGAGGAGTATAGCATCTGTTCTCCTGCCGAATGCCGGTTTTAAACACAAAAATACATGACTGCAGCAAAAACAGTTCTCCCGCCGTAAGTACATTAAATTCCAGGTATAATCGGAATTTTGGGTATAGCGGTCTTTTCTTAAGAGCAATTCTAATAACGATGTTCTGAACGACTTGCAAGGACGCCAGCAGAGATTAGTAGGCACTACCTCACACAACAATGCCATATTTAAGTAAAGAAAACTCATCAGAAAAAATAAATAGAACGGAGCTGACGGAATGACAAAAAATGTCTAGCCTCTTTAAAAACGTAGAAAATCTTCCTTAATTTGATAATCAGAGACTCGATGTGGAAATTAAATTTAAGATTGTGGTCCCAGGTACTTACATTTAGGGACCAACGGCAAATTTATACACTTACAAGATTCCTTATAAAGGAAGCACTCATAATTATGAAAAGACACACCCACGATTAGAAAAGGAAAAACGCATTAAAGACGTCTTGTCCACATTAAGGCCCAAGCAATTAGCATCCATCCAGTGCTTTACTAAAAACAAGTTATAATTCATTGTCTCAACTAACCGATGCTGATCCCTTGCGTAGAATATAATGGCAGTATCATCAGCAAATCCTAACATCTCACCTTCAATTCCCAAATTTAGCAATTCATTTATGTACAATAGAAACAAAATAGTGCCTAACACAGTCCCCTGTGGCACTCCGCAGGTTACCACAACACTATCACTGAGTACTCCATTAATTCGAGTCACCTGAGGGTGGTCCAACAAGTAAGATCTAACCAGCTGAAGGGGTAAACCCCTTATCCCATATTTATATAACTTACTCAGTAATTTCGAATGGTTGACCGAATCAAAAGCCTTTCTAATATCCAGAAAAACTCGGTAAACAAGATAACCCTCATCTAACTTGTTGGTAATAATACTACTTAATTTAAAAGAGCATGATCAGTACCCATCCCTCACGAAAACCGTACTGATTATCAGACAAAATGTCAAACTTGTCCAAGAAAGATACGATCCTATTCTTCAGGCACTAATATATTTGAAAGTGAAAGCGTTAATGCTATGGGCCTATAATTTGTTCTTTCCATTCTATCACCTGACTTATACAGAGGAACGACAACAGTATTTTTGAACAGCATTGGGTATTTACCAGATGAGAAAACTAAGTTAAATACAAAACTCAATCGGCCGGAAATAAGATATGCCATTTTCATCAATATTAAATTACTAATTCCAGAATGTACAAATGAGGAAGTTTTCTTCAAAGTTTTAATAAAAGCAACGATTTCAGTAAGTACAACGGGAGTCAAGTACAGAGACTGAGCCGGGGAAACCTCCTTCGAGTACAAATGATCAAAAATGTCATCCGGTATCCCAGGAGACCGATCAATGCTCTCTGCAACCCTAGCGAAAAATTCATTAAAACAATCCGCAATCCCTTTATCATCATATTTATCCCTTTATCAACGGGTCTATCGAAGAAAGGGGGAAGAGACACCGTTGACGATCGTCAAGAAGGAGGAAAGAGAGGTCACTCTCAGACAGTGGCAGCGCAGTTGGGATGCGGAGAGTCGGGGACGGTGGACCGCCCGCCTCGTCCAGAGCGTTGAAACATGGACGACAAGGAGGCATGGAGAGGTAGGTTACTACCTGACCCAGTTTCTCACCAGGCATGGGTATTTCCGGGCCTACCTTAAAAAAGTGGAAAAGTCAGCAGACTCCATATGTCTTTACTGCCGGATGGAAGATGAAGATGTTCACCACACCTTTTTTGCGTGCCCCCACTGGGACGAAGAGAGGAGACGGCTGGCCGACAAGCTTGGAGGACTGTCCACAGAGACAATTGTCAATGTTATGATGAAAAGCAGAGAAAATTGGCAAGCTGCAACAGACTACGTGCACAGCATACTCAAAAAGAAAGAGATGAACCAAGAATGGGAAGGACCCTAGAAATGATAAAGCTGTAGAGCCATGACAACACGACTGACCAGAAGTAATACAGAAAGTAGTTCCGGGTCAGTCGTTCTAGAAGAAGCCCTTTCCCGCCCTGGTTTTTTAGACGGTAGGGTCTGGGTTATCCCTCCCTAGTCCTACTCCGTCATATCCTGTCGGTCCCAGCAGGAATCCATAAAGGATTTTTCCGCCCTTGTAAAAAAAAAAGAAAAAAAAAGTATCACCATGCGGATTTTTAATTTTAAGAGATTCGCTAGTTTTCACTGTGCTCGGACTCAGTGTGCTGCCTCCTTGACAGTTCTCCAAAGCACCTTGGGATCCCCCTGAGCCTCAGAAATCTTGGCAGAAAAATGCATATGCTTAGCCTTAGTAATCAGCTTATTCAAAAGATTACGATATCTAATAAAATATTTACTCAGGGCTGAATCTTCTGGATGTCTCTTAGACTCAATTCTAATTTTATCCTTATGCCTAATAGAGACAACAATGCCATAGGTTATCCAGGGTTTTAACTTTTTTGCCCGACTAGAGAATGTTCTTGCATATGTAGAACCAGATATATGCCCATCCATTATTTGATTGAAGGAATCAAGCGCCTCATCAACATCAGTTAGCCAGTAAAGACACTCCCATTTCTCATTGATTAACAAAGATTCAAGCAAAATGCCTTCATTTGAACGTGGAAAATAATTATTGCTAGATTAGGACACTCGAGAGAAGGTTGGTTGTGCAGGAAGTTACTAGTTTGTCCTTAGTATCCGTATTTCCACATTAAAAACCTGTAGTTGGTTTGAATATACCTTTTTTCGTTGGAGTCTTCGGTTCAATGATCTCGTGCAGCTTCATTCTTGAGTTATCGTTGGTTGCGGCAGCAGCTTCTACGACGCTTTTTGTCGAAAGAAAAGGCCTTTTTTTGTTCGAATAAGTTATTTCCACCAACTCCGCTGCCCTCAACGATAACTCGCGGTTGATTGCCACAATCACTCCAACTGGTTGACCGCCAAAGCGAACCTCTCCATCGCAAAATACCTGAACAATTATCAAAACTGGGGGCAAAAGTACGTTCTAGTGTGAGCACGATTTGTTATATAACTGGAGGTTAAATGGCGAGTTGCAGTGACAATCTAATACCCGATATTAAAACTTTAAATGCCTCATAAAACGTGTGAGTAGTTTTCAGGATCTGGCACGTCTTCACACCACTAGTTCAAAATTAATCGAGCAGCTCACGACCTTAATAGAAGAACCAAAGATACAGGTAATTAATAGAGTGCTCAACTTCAACTTTCAACCTGACTTTTGGAGTAGTTCGAGTCTACTGTTGTGGAACTATAAAGGGAACATTTAGTTTGAATTCCGCAATTGCTGAGGTTGTGCTCCTGATTATTTTATGGCCATTATTAAACTACAGGTAGCTTATTTGATGACTATCGACCCGATTTTTCCCAGAACTGTAGTGTCACAAGCGGGATTTATAAGGAAAAGCTAAAATAGATTTACGTTTGTTAGTTTATGGTGTATGCGTTAACTGGCTGTAATAAGATAAACAATCCGAAGTCGATGTGCCGAGATTATTATCCATTATGACGTAGGCTATTTGTTTTCTACTAGCACGGGGCTTACCATTGTGACAGTCTCCTCTGGTCCTCCATACCCCCTTTCCTCCCATCTACCTGACACAAACCTTGTCGTTCTTCAATCCCTTTCGACTGAATAGTAAGCTGCCCATTAGCCCAATTCTAATTTTTTAGACTATACTCTCAGGTGGTGTTGTGTGTGATACGAAACTCGTCTTATTGTTAAAGTTTACGTATCTGTTAGGTGAGTCCGTCTCCTCTGGCTGGTGAGTTGCTGTGGGCAAGCACTTTCAATGTGAAGACATCATCGTCTGGCCGTTAAGTCAGTACTGGAGTCAGTCACTTGGTCGTGGTCTTTATATACGAAAGGAAGGTAAACGGGATGATGGAGGGTCGGGGAGAGGAGGTCATGTACCTCAGGGGGGAAAACCCCTAAAGTGAATGGAACGTCTTGAATGATCTGTCAATTGTGGAATTTCCGTCTTTTTTGTGTAGGGTGGTCTGTAAATCCGTCAGTTGGTTGTTTTCGTTTGTGTAGTGTTTTGAGTGGTGTGAATATGGTGTCGCATTTTGTGTTGATTTGTTCATTTATGATCTGTCCATTGAAGTTTTATTGTTTATAAATTTCCATGTTTTCTAATATGTTCAGTTTTCGTCCTTTGTATTGTTTGTGTAGTAAGATGGTGCAGTCCTGTATTTTGGTAGGTTCATGTCCAGTTGTTTTGAGATGGTTAGCAAAGTTTGAATCGTCTTTGTTCCTACTAAGAGATTTAATGTGTTCTGAGTATCTGGTCCGTATTTTTCGTCCTGTCTGTCCTATGTATGCGTTTGTACAAGTACAAGTTATTTTATATACCCTTTGGTCAGTGGGTCTGTCTTTTCAGCTTTTGCAGTTAGTTTGGTCGAGTATGTTAGTTACCTGTGTACGTGAATGTCGTCTTGTTAAAGTCTGTGTATTTTGTGTTTTTGAATCTCATGTCTCAATAATTTGTTTATTGTTTTTGGAGTAACCGTTATTTTCTGCTAAGGTGTTTGTCGTACAACAACAGCAACTCACCAGCCAGAGGAGACGGACTCACCTAACAGATAAGTAAACTTTAATAATTTGCCTACTAGCGGACATAACCCTATCGTCTTATTGTCTCTTCTATATCTCTCTCTTCTTACTGTATCTACCATTTTTGAGTTGCTTTGTCCATCACCAAATGCCTTAGCAAGGCTCACATCGCCTCATCGCTTACATTTAATTATTTATATAATTACGTCCGTATTTTGTTTGCTCCTAAAATTGTGTATTCTTACTTCTTCTTTATCTTCACTGATGTAGGCTACTTGAATGAAGGAGTTGCAACCGGGTATGTCTTTGGCTGAATAAAAGCTTATTACTCCTGGAATAGCCTGTAAAAACCCAGTAAAAACTTAGTCAGTTAAATACGCACTTCCGCTTGTTGAGAACTGTGATCGTAATGGTTGGTTAACATTACCAATGCTGGCGTTGGATCAATTGATTCAATAGTGGCCGTTGCCACTCTCGCTAAAACTAGAGCTCCGAACAGCTCTCCAGGAAATGGAGGGAGGTCGTTAGAAAATTCTGCTTCGCCTTGGAAAAAAACCGTGATTAAAAAGGAAAATAAAAATGAACATTTTATGACGATTGTTGTAATTATTCAGCGCTCTGACTGCACTGAAAATCAACGACACTTCAACCCTTGGCACGAGGGAACAACGAAAATAATTTTTCAATAAAAGCCTTAATTTGAATGGTTGTTATTTCCAAATTATAAGTAGAGTTCGTGTTCTTCCTTAAGAAACAGCAAATGAAATATTGCAATGAAGAATGCATCTCAATAGAAAATTCATGGAGGTACCTGAGCATTGGATCGTCCCTTCAACTTTCGGAAGCCTAGGATTCTCGGGCCAGTTAGGTTTTGTGTAAATGTCGTGAGTGCTTCCGCTTAAAGGCCTCTCCAAGTTCGTCCATCCACTTCGGTATTGGCGGTCCACGCCGCTGGGATTCAAACCCAGAATAAACTGCACGAAAACCAAGCACATCGAATCAATAAGTTACAAATTAAAATGTGACTCAGGGCCTTGAGGAGCACGTTGAAATCGCACACTTGATTTAAACCGTTGGGAACACGGACTCCAAGCAGATCTTACACCAATCAATTCTTACATTACATGTCATTTTCCCTGGAGGAACATCGTCGCATAGGAGTTTATTTCAGCCTGTCTGAGACAGCGGTTTCCGAACCATCGCCCCTCGTTATTGATATGCAAAAACAACGTCTGCTGCAACGCGTCACACACTGGCTTACGAGGCTCTTGCTACTAAAGCAATTTATTTTTCACTATGTTCATTTCAACTTAGTCAAACGTAACTTCACGGAGGTAGAAATCGTTAGCACTGACAGTTCCGAAATTTATTGCGGTGCTCCTACTTGTGATTTTCAGACTCAATAGGCATTAAAAAGTAAAGATCTAAAGAACTTAAAATGTTTTTATAGCCGATTGCATAACTTTCCTTTCTACTTCGTTAAGGTCGGAGGGGTACCTAGCAGGAAAGCGCTCTAAGTTGAGTCTGGGGATCCCGTACAGCTTTCTGAGATCAGAGCCCGAAAAGTGACAGGGTTACACAGGTTAAATTGAGGGGGAAATGAATAGGAACTACACTAGTGAAAGAAATTGCTGGGAAAGAGGAAAGGAGAATCGGTCGAACGAGGGGATGGCTGAGCCAATTATAGTAGCCGGGAAACTAAATCTGTTTTAGTTTCTGGTCGCTCTAACGGATCGCTTTTTTTAATTAAAAAAACACCTGCACAATACAAAATACAAAGAGATAATACCGCATTTACTTGTCCCAATTTCGTATCCAGTATTTTTTGCTATTAAATTTCTGAAACTCACCTTGTAAAACAAACAAACTGCCAGGTTCTTTATGTAATCCACTTCTTTGTCGCAACGTAAAACTGGCCTAATTTCCTGATTTAATATTCTCAACCCTTCGGTGATAACTTCGTTACTTAAAAGGCACTTTCCAGTGAAATATTCTTCTGTCATAGACGGGTGAACCTGTGTAAATTGAAATGCTTGGTAGCATTAAGGGCATTATAATAATTCCAGTTAACGAGATTGGGGGAAAAGTATTCTAATTGAAAAGTCACTGTTGAATAATACACAATGGGATGTGTTTGATGCACTGCGTCAGCTCCGCACCTAAATCCTTCAAGTTTCCTGCGATAACGTTCCTCTGCTAACAACACTCACTGATCTCTCCACTCACAGTTCATATGAGCTCTGAAGTGGATTATTTGGTGTTCTAGAAGTCATTTCAATTACCATTGCCACCAAACTGCTCAATTCCATTAATATTGCCTAGCCCCTCTCTCGCTTTGCCTTGTCAACTCTGAACCTGCGATACCCTCGCTTGATGCCACTTGGCGCAAGTACTCTCGTCTCACTCAACACTACCTTTCTCTTAGTTGTCAACACTCTTTTTTAACCCGGTGGCACTAATTGCAGGAGTAACTCGCGTGGAAACGAGCTTTTCCCTTGTTTTAAGTAGTATTCATATCACTTCAACTCTCCTCTTGAACGAACACAGTCATTTGCACAACTCTGCATTACATTGACGATTTCTTCGTTCGCCAATCTCCTCTTCTCCTGCTCTGAACAGGAAATTATAAATTAAAAGTTGGAAAACCCCCTACAGTCAGCGTTCTACATGACTTTCCTTTCCATAATTCTGAATTCCAGCAATTCCAAATTTATACCTATTTTAGCCGTAAACAAGCATAGTGCTGAACATCAGCTTTCGTGGTACTCAAAATCAACTCCGGGGTTTTCCCAGTGGGATACGAAACACGCTTATACATTCAGTGGTTGGTAAACAATGAATGATTATGCGGAAAAAAAATTCATACGAACTCTAGTGGTTCGCATTGAATGTTGTTGGCTCGAATCCCAAAACATTTGTCTGTAAACGTGGTAGATGAACGAGTTATTCTGAAGCTATCACAATTCCGTTTACCGACAACAACGATCCAAGCAAGTTGAAATGAAATCAGTTTTTGGAGTTGGGTAGCGATCGCGAAGAGGTGTTCAGTGAGACAGTAATGCAACAAACGGGAGACGCGGTCAAAACTCGCGATTGCTGTACTAAAGCGGGTAGGAAGTGATGGATTTTTGTGGGCGGAAATAAACAGTTCAACTTCAAAACAAATGAAAATTATCCTGGGAACTCTCTTTCCCAACGGAGATCCAACAGGATCATCAAAGTTCGAGTTAAACTCACGAATTCAGCAGAAACGCCTCCATAAACGATCCTTGGTTTGGAGAGTAGCCGAAATTTTTCGTCAAGACGTAGCAAAAATCCTGCATTTATGTATCCTCGTACATTCTGGGCTCTTGGTGTTATCTGAAACATACCGTTGACCTTATAACAATCGTAGCGACGTCGATAAATAAAGCACGATTGAATGCCAAACGAACAAATTACATACAATTAAAAATACGCTGAGGTTATTTATTCATTCTTCTTATCATTTATCTGGAGCGGAATGGCACGTATTTTAATACTTCTGTCCTGCATTTAATCGAGTCGGCTTGAAATCTCCAAAGACCTCTGGGAGTGCACCCTTTCCATCAGTGTAGGGGAATAAGCAGTGGAGGCTGGCCAAAACATTGTCCGCCTACGTGTGCTCATGATTGTAGAGAATTTCGTCAAGCTTACTTGTCATCCATAGGCGCTTGTGCAGTATGGCAGATAATGGCACCTGGCCTGATTTACTTCCTATCGTTCCTTGATCTTCTCTGAGCCTATCTCCTCAGTGACTTCTGTCCTGATCCCATGGCTGGGAATCGACTGTACAACAGCAGTACGAACCTCAGAGAAGGCAGAAAGACTAAGCTGTCTTGATCTGAGATGAGGAGAAGCCGTAAGTTCTGTCGAAAGATGAGGCGGGCCAGCGACCATTCTGGCCTTAGGGATAGTGTGACCCAAACATGGTACCACGGGAATGCACTACTAGTAAACCATACGAAACATGACCTGACTACAATGGAACTACGGAAACTAAATATTCCCCCGGCGCCAGGCGCCCGTAAACGTCTGTAGGCCAGCGACCATTCTGGCCTTAGGGATAGTGTGACCCAAACATGGTACCACGGGAATGCACTACTAGTAAACCATACGAAACATGACCTGACTACAATGGAACTACGGAAACTAAATATTCCCCCGGCGCCAGGCACCCGTAAACGTCTATAGGTATTTATGATCCGATGGAGGGGTGTGCGGAGGAAGTGGTCTTGGCGGGATGTTGCGAGTCCAAAGGGCGTTGCGAGTCGAGCAGGCCTTGAAAATGATACGAAACACGGCTTATTTGCGATTATACTGCGTTTCGTTAATTTTTTTAACTATTTTTTGCCCATAACAACCATGGGCTTCGTTCGATCGGATTGCCGAGATGGCGGGCACAACTAGATCCCAAATGGGATTTTTGTGTGAAAGAACGAATTTTTTAGACCACGTTAAAGGCACAAAACGGCCTGGACGGGGGACGGACATTGCAAATTTGGAATCCCCATGTCTTGAAACGTAAAGTATCAAATTTTGAGGGGGGGGTTGTAAAAAATTTTTCGTGACCGAAAACATACGGTTATTATTCAGAATGAATAATAAACCAAAACAGGATCATAACTGTACAACAGCCCCTTGGCGTGGTGGTGGAGCTTCGTGACTTACTCAACTTGGGAAGCAGGAGAGTGCTCCAATAACAGTCACAAATCTGTATTCCTTTATCGGCATCCGCTCGAACAGAAGCAACCCTGTGCCAGACCCTCTTAGTAGAGGATAGTCCCCTGCCGTCTGATACTGATGAACCCTGATCAAATCTGTAACACTCATGCGCTTCTGGTGTGACGATCTGGAGATTTGTGTTGCTTCCCACGCCATTTAATTCCATTGCACAACCTCGTACGTTGCTTCTGTTACAGTTTACTTCTTCTCTGTATCCTTCAAAAGTAACATTTGTTCAACTTACCTCCTATACCCTACTGCTAAAAGCAATTTGAACGTGACGAATAGTTTACGAACTAGCCCACTAGAGATTGTGGCATCTACACTCACCTTGAACGTTCGCAGCTGGTACTCTTTCTTCGATAAAACCGGCAGGATCACCTTAACTATTAGCCTGTTAGTCATATTTGCCGCCACGAATTCCGCCGGGGAGTATTTCATTTCTTTCCCCTTGGTGTCAACTGCAAATCGAAACTTCATAGTGAAAACGAATACGCCAACTGAGATGTGTCAAAAGGTGATTACCAACAAACATTGAACGCACTTACTCACGCATACTGTTGCGTTCACTGTCTCTAAAAGAAGGAAAATGTCAGACGAAAACTCGTTGTGAGCATTTTTTATCGATAGATTTCCTGCAATAGTGCCAACCTGGAAGACGTCATTTAAATAATACATAGAATTCTAAAGCTGACATTGATTAAGTGAGTTGTTATGTACTATGGGAGAGAGAGAAAGAGGAAAAACATTTTATAGTATTAAGTTGATTCGTTACGGATATAATAAAATAATTGGCTACCCACAAATTCTCCAGATCGTCACACCAGAAAGGACAAACATTAGCTTCAGGAGGCCGAGGGATATATTTCTAGTGCAACTTACATTCCTCACTGGCACGTTAGCCACTAAATCCATGTGCTGCAGTAACATTTCCAGATAACTAAATTTTTCGGGGTGTAGACGGGAAACATCCCCCATGACTTTCATCACGTCCGTCAGCGTCGTACTCCCGCCAATCTCTAGTCCGCTCTCACTCAGCGAATGATTTTGCAGCTCCTGAACGTAAGACAGCTGGATGTAATAGGTAGCTACTTCCTTAGTTCTGTAGATACCTGCAACTCAAGTTCGGCGTAGTTCAGAAACAACTGAAGACTGGGATTGTTTAAAAAGTACTTTAACGCCTACACGCGGTACTTTGTAATTGCCAGCTCTCAGCATATTATTCAAGAACTCACCCTGTGCAGTGTTTCCTCCTACAAGCCTGTAACTTCCTTTCAGTTCCTCCATTATGGGCAATAGTTCCTTCAATGATCTGGGCCAAAACCAAGCACCGCCCTTCACTCGAGCCATTTGAGGAACTGCCGAAACGTCAACGGGGCGAATTTCTGCACACTTCTGTTTGCACCTACCTCCGCAAACGCCACTCAAGCCTCGTGAGCAGGGCTTTAAAATGTCCTGGAATAGCGATTTCACATGCTTGGAATTCTCATGTATATTCAATAACGTTCAGTAGTAAATTATATTCAACTTCGTCATTGTGTTACAGAAACATAATTTTTTTTCTTACCTCGATATCTTTTACTTTACTGGTAAACTCTAGAGGTGCGTCAACTGTTAAAGATTTGAAAGCATCGAGTATCGGCCGATACCCTGTACATCTGCACAAATTGCCTCCAAACGAATTTTCAACTTCCTGGCTCGTGAGATTAGGATTTTCAAGTAGAAGGCTGCAAAAAAGCTAAAATAAGATTTTCTTCTTCTATATTCTTCGGTTTGAGAAAATAATCATTATACGTTTCCTCATTTAATTACTGCATGGTCAACTCACCTGTACATGTTCATGACCATTCCTGGACTGCAGTAACCGCATTGGGTGCCGTAAAAGGTGGAGAGTGCCCCTTGAATCTTGTTGTAGCCAACGCTTTTATTTCCCAAACCCTCGATGGTGGTCACTGAACTGCCGAGGCACGCATGAACGGGGACTAGGCACTGAAATATTAAGAATTTGTTTGGTAAAAAACGACCATTAACGGTATCAACGGATTATCACAATTTGTTATAGCGGTAAAAACCTACCTCTGGATCCTTTATACCCCTCACTCCACTCATATTTGGAATGAGACACACTTGAGATCAGGGCGGTGTCGATAGAATTGGTTCGAGAAGAGATGTTGGAAAAATCGAGAAAAACTAGGGGCAGCAGTGGATGGACTCTTCATCAAAACAATGTGAATAGGTCAGGTATGTCTTAAGTATTTGGAGATGCTTATTGTGGATTAAAGAAAACAGTATACGTGCTTGGACCAGGGTAGACTTGAAAGAATCACGGAGACGCGTTTTACTGTAGCACGAAACTTGTAATTCGAAATAGATGGGAGATCACAAGTCTCGAGCACTTTAATGTACATAGAAGAAGTGACTAGAATAGGATATGAGTTGGAGTATTTCGACGCAAACAAGGGGGCTCTGAAGGCGTGATCTGGTTATACGTTGAAGGAGAGAGGAGCCTGAATTAGTGAAACGAATGTGTGTCGCAAGAACTAGGAGACAATGAGTCTGGGAAGAGCTGTTTGTTGTGGAGAGGAAATAAATTGAGTACTGGGAACAGGATATTTTGGAAAGTCCAGAAAGTGGAAAATCTATTGTCACTTGGAAATAACTGAAGAAGGAGCGGACTTTCCTTCAGCTACAAACAAAGGGCTTGAGAGGTGTCAAATATACCAATGCTCATGTGCTTGACTGCCAAGATGATTGTTTTGAAGAGGATCGTGTTTACTGTTCTGGAATTGTCGGGTAAAACTCTGAGAAATGGTACTAAGTGAAATGACGGTGGTTTGAGCCCTGTAATTGCGTCCTTACTCGTTCAGCTATGTTTGAACCACAGAGGAAGGGTTTTCATTAATTTGGCAACCAATTACCCGAGTGGTAAACGAAAAAAAGGAAAAAGTTTATAACAAAAGATTTGTTTTGTGTTGTGTGTTTATAACAAAAAAGGAAGTATATACAGGGAAATGAAATTAGGAGATCCTACTGTACTAAGAATAAACGTAAGCGAAACTAATCTACGGTATGATTTGTGTACAAGAAATGTTCGAATAGAAAGAATGAATGGGAAGGCGGAAGAAAGCGATCCAGGCGAACTAGTAGATCAGATGAAGGTGAAGCAGCGTATGGGCTGCTGCTGATGGGATGATGCAGATCGTTGATTCCCAAATTGCAATAGCGAATGGGATTGGAATGCTGATGGCCCAATAATAGCGGGGTACTGATGACCCAGCTATTTCAAGAAGTTGGACAAAAAGTGAGAAGCACGCGTGCGGGAGAACGAAAAGGCGAACAACGTTGGTATAAGGGCGAGGGCAGTTGAGCGTTGGAACGACTTGAAGAAGAAGGGGTAGGTACGTTCAATCCAGACGCGTTTTGATTATCGTTCAGAAGTGCACAGCACTTCTTTCGCCTACATTGTCATTAAATACAAACAACTACCTCCGGCGTTAACAAGCTATACTTCGTTTTAAACCGATTTTGTCTTATTTTGGCGTTCTACATTGAACTGCAGGCTAAGTATGAAATTTGACCAGATTTGATTGAGCCGTTTTCTCTTTTTCGTGTTCACAGTCACACGAACGCAGGCACACAGACTATTCTCCCTAATGATGTTTTTCAGTCTCTAGGAAGAGAACTAAAAAAAAGTCAATCGATTATATTACTTTCCTTTCATTTTCTTAAACCAACATTACGCCAAACACTAAATTTTAAAATTGCTGAGATCAAGGTTGATCAAAATTTTTTTTTAAACACTTCAAGTGTACACAAAGTTTTTAGCGATAATTAACTTCAAAAAGTTGCCTATTACTACTATTGTTGCCTGTGTTAATCTAATTTCCCTAAAACTCCATACAATTTGATCATACAATGGAAACTTCCGTCACTGGGCTAATTTGTTGATGAGGTACGTACCGAATTCACTGCTCGGCTGACCTGGCAGTTCGCAGTAGGGTCCAATGTAGTTGACGTGACAATGCAGGATCCACAGCCGCCCTCGTTACACATATATTTGGTTCCCTTCAACAAAGCTCGCTCGCGAATGAAGTGGTTGAGGGATTCTCCTGCCGGCACTTCTTTACCGACTGAAAAAGAAAATGTTTGATACAGACGATACTTGTATTGAGAGTTAGCTGCAGTCGCAGATAAAGTTATTTTATTAATGTTTTGCACAATCGTAAATACTTGGGTGTGAAATGGATGGCATTGCCTCACAGAATGAAATTACGCTAGCAATGGGTAGTACCATCCAAAGCATTTTTTTCGGTTTTTATGAAACAGTGGCCCTCAACTTCACAGGGCTACATCAACAGCACGATAGGACAAAATCAATTAAATTTGCGACAGAATGAAACAATTAGGACAAACCTATGATTGTTATACATCATTCTGTCGCAAGTTCTGCTTAAGGGGGTGTCATTCGCCCACCGTAGTAACTGGTTGTTAATTAACAAACCAACAATTAATTAACAACCTCCTCCCCCGCATGATCAGACCCAACTCCAACATACGCACAGCCTGGAGGAACGTGGAGCTAAATCTAGCAAGACCTCCAGTGCAGCCGGAGGACATGTTCTCATACAGCCTGTAATGGCCAGGCACGCCCTACGCTGCAGTTTATTTAGCTGCAACTGCACTGTTTTGTTTTCCACCCTAGTCCACCAGACCAGGGCTCCATAGGTGACTACAGGCCTAACAACTGCAGTGTACAGCCACTGGATCATCCCAGGCCTCAGCCCCCATGTCTTCCCTACCATTCTCTGAGCTGCACACATCACCACCGACGTCTGTAAGGCTTTCTTCACGTGTGTGGCCCAAGTGAGCTTCCCATCAAGGAAAACTCCCAAGTACTTGATGTCATGCTGGATCTTCACCACCTTGCCACCCAGCCTGAGTTCCCGCGGCGCAAGGCTGCGCCTTCTGTTGAACGGGACCAGGCTCGTTTTGTCTGGATTGACAAACAGTCCTTGCCCATTTCACCAACTCTGTAGGGTATTCAGTGCATGCTGCATGCGTCACTATCATTACCCTGCAAATTATTACACAACGGTTTATTATTCTCTTGAACAGCTTGATCTGGTCTCACGACTCAGCATCGAAAAATACCAGTAAACGTACGTAGTAACCGTACGAAACATGACCTAACTACTACGGAACGACGAAAATTCAGGCAATTGGCACGACGTTACGCGTCGAACTGAAGGGTTGTTGGTGTGAGACGCTGAAACGATTACTTTTGCTGTATTGTCCCGCGAGTTCTTTTAATTAAACTGATAGTAGTTAAGGTGCTTGATTAGCATCGCTAAAAGTCTAAAACTGTAAACTATAACTTTCCTATAAAAAAAAGTTCTGTTGACGGCCCCACCAATTACCTATACGTTAAAACCAAAACGTTTTAGCCGATTGCACAACTTTCCTTCCTACTTCGCAGGCCTTTTGATGTAACATTGGTTTCAATAGATATCGATTTGTTCATAAAATACCGGTATATTTCTGTCCATTGATGAATAAGAAGAGGCCCTCTTCTTCTCCATCGCGTAAGAATCTGAAAACATGTTCAAATTGGTATTAGATCATTTCAACTGCTCTTTGACATCGTTAATAACATAATATTAGGTACAGAAAGGCTAACTGAAATCTTCTAGCCAGGCTCCTTAAGGCCCTCGTTCTCCTACATTTTGTGCATAGACAGTCATTTCAGGGTGTACTCCGTACACTAGAGATGGAGTGTGGTAAACGATAATTATGATGGAAGCTAAGCGCGTATTTTCGCATCTTGTGGTAGACGGAGAATGGAACGAAGTAAGGAAAAGATTCCTGAGGAAAAAATAGCTGTAGCAGAAAAGATCGTCTGGTAATGTCGCGGACGTTTTATTCATGCGCTCCCCTTCAGACACTCAGCGAAGTGAATTTTTCTAAAATAATGAATGAAAAGCGCCACTTAAAGGAAAACGATCAGTTGCTCTACATGCACCTGTTTTATCAACTATATTTGCGAGGCAGGAAACGTCAATGCCGCGGCCACCACGATAAAATGTCAATGAGAAGCCCAGAAAAAGCGGTATAATACGCCCGTAGTTACAATTCTTACGTCAGTTGTCATTTCAACTCGCTGATTAAGGAAAACGGTAGGAAAAGATGTCGCATAACAGTGAAAATCACCGTGAATGGAGCTTCATTTAAAAAATACGTATCTAGTGCTACGCATCACAGAACTTCCTTATATTTAGGGCTACCGAGATTATATAAACTAATTGATTTGCAGGTAGAGTGATAAAACTGCACGTGGGGCTGGGGAAAGTTTCGGGGATCATCGCAGCAGATATTTCCATTCCTCTACACAATAAGTCGACTTTCCTCCAGAGCTTTCGTTTCGTAATCCACGAATAGCTCTACGAAAATGTGGTGAGCTAAATCTACTTTGGTGGTTTACAAAAAACGTCCAGGTTGTTCAACCAAGGTTCCTCTTAAGACCGTCGAACCGAGAAAACGGCCCTAAAATGTGTTTTTATCGTTTACGAATTTTCCACAGTAAATGCCAATCTGAATTTAATCAACCTTATGTGGTGTTTTACACCAACCTTTTCACACAACGCAACTATTTCAGTAATCATCCGTTGGACGGAGATATAAGCTACAATACATTGAAAAATAAGTTTGCCAAACGTTAAATGATCTTTTATTCATTTTTCTCAAAAGTGGCACTTAGGATTTGGGTCAAAGTTACTTATTTTATCAGCTAATAATTAACATTTCTGTTTATTTTTATTATTACTGGGGTTGTGGTGAAGTTGAGTGCTTCGGAACAAACATTTTCGTGAAAAACTCTGCAAATTATTACACAGTTTATTATTCTCTTGTACAGGTTGACGTAGTCTCATATCTCCGAGGCCCATCCCATTCGAGTTATCATTGAAACATACTAGTAAACCGATACTAAACATGACCACTACAAAGGAACAACGAAAACTGGCATTTTTCTACAGCGTTATGATTGACGTGACGGGTGGTTGGAGTGAGACGGGAGGCAGAACGGGGAAATGAGCGCAGGCCGAGCAGAAACGACAACTTTCTCTGTATTGTCCCTTCAAGTAGTCGAATTTGCCTCACTATATTTACTGTGATTTCATTGTTTTCTATCTAGACGCCTCGGATTGTCGTCCAATTCTTCCCAGCATCGAAAAATACCAAGAAAACGATACCTGATACGACGTAAATGCAATAAAAGTGCCTAAATTTAATTTTTTACAATAACAATCAGTGAGCAGAACTAAATCCCAATGTTTTAGAACAAGTTAGACAGCTGGCTGACATTGCAAATTTGGAATCCCCCATGCCGCGAAAACCAGTGTTAAATTTTGAGAGGGGGCTGGGGTGTAAAAGATTTACCAGACCAAAAACAGAAAATATTCAAAGTGAATAATAAGCCGAAAGCAGGCAGTTGATCAATTAGGGTTAAATGAAGGTGCCTATCACCCACAAGGCAGAAAACCTTCGAAAGTTAAAATTTAATACCGTCTCAAAAATACCTCCAACGTTTTGTTTTATTAAATAATTGTCAATACAGGTAACATACATTTGCTCGTCATAAACGTTCTTGTAGAAGATGTATGTTTCGTCTGAGCGAACCATCATCGAATTCAAAGTTCACTTACTTGAGCATTTTCCGCGCGATGGTAATTAGAGAGATGTGTCCCTTGGGGAATTCAAACTACGATTTGGTTTACCGCTTCAAAACTGAAATCCGAAACTATAAAAGAGTGGTAAAGCGATTGAGCGGAGCGTCGAATAAACTACTATTTCCGGGCATCCAGTGGTTCCGCTTTTCTGCGTTTTGCTAACCGAATATGCCGTTTGTCAAGCCCCCTTCCTTTTCACCGGTCTTCATTGCGGTAAACTTGTCTTTTCCGAACCCCACTCGCTCAAGGTATTTCCAAAAATATCTGGTGCGTTGCAACACACAACTTTCCTTAGCTCTACGTCAATTCACTCGTGTACGTGGCTTTTTCCACTTACTCAATTCATTTGTCACTCAGTTCATTTGAACTCAGTCAAACTCCACGCGCTTAAAGTTCCGGAATTTATTGTGCTGCTCGTACACATCCCCGTACCATTATTGAGCAATCACTACAAAGAATATTAATGAGACTGTAAACAAGATTTTTTGAAAAAAGATATTAATTACTTTTGCAGAGTTATTGGGTAAAAACCTTTAGAATTGGTAGTAAGCGAAACGGCGGTAGTTGAAATTCCGGAATTTCTGGAGTGACCCCCGAATATCTTATGAGCATTTTAAACGCTCATCCTATAGGTATTGGGTTGGACTACTACACCAATTTTTTTTAAACATTCTAGTAACATTTCAGCGGAGTTTATAAGGAAAAAACCACGCCAAAATCGATTTTCGTCGAAAGTTTTGGTAATTTATTGTGCTGCTCTCGTCATTTTTCCACAAATGGAATTTTTGTGGTATAGTTGCCTTGAGAGCTATCAACATAAAAAGTTTAATCAGAATCGTTAGAGCTGTTTTTGAGAGAAAAAAATATTTGGTGTTTTGATCACTATGATAACTGTAGTTAACTTTTGGTGGATTTTGCTAAAAATCGTGTTTGTTGGCCTCACTAGGGTGCGAAACGTAAACATCTGAAGAAAACACAATTTTTTTTACCGATTACATAACTTTTCTTCTTTGTAGAGCCAAGGAAAGTAAAAAGTTGTGAAATAATCTATTTAGTATGTTACACCACTACTATGTATTGATTATATTTTATATGCAGGTGCATGATGAGGATTTATAAGTCACTCAAATAAGAAATATAATTACGGGACTCTACTCTTTGTGTCACTTAATCGAATTATTGTCTATTTCATTTCAACTGCTCAAAAACATGTATAGAGAATAAAATTCGAGTATATAAAGAAGAAAATAAGAAGTTAGAAAACATACTTAAAAAATACCTTGTCACACTTTGAAGACCTCACTTCTGTACACCCAAAGTTGGCACAGCTGTTGGGAAAAGGTACAAGGTCACAGTGGCAATTCTTATTTAGTGTGAGCCTCTGACACTGCCAGTCAAAGAGCTGCGAGATACTACGTGGATCAAGGAACAGATCAAGCATTCGCTGACTAATGGGTATGGCGCCCAGGCCTCAGGGCATTTGCAGTCACCACCCGATAGCATCTCTCTACAACACCATCCGATAGCATCTTTCAGATTGCCGGATGGCACTACTCAACAACATCTGTGTCCACAGATCATACATTGAAATTGGATATTTTCCCCAAGAAGCTTCAAAACGTTAAAATCTAATGAAGACTTTTATTTATTGTAGAATTTTCTTCTTTCTTTAGATTGGAGGAAGTGTGGCTGAAATGTTAAGTTGCACTTGCTGATCATAATGGCAATATTCGGCATGATTCCCTTGCTCTCCACCATTTCTTCTCTGGTTCATTCTTTTCTATACCAGCTTTGTTATTTGACGTTTAAGCGGATACGTTTTCTTTCTTTTACCCTTTTATTTTGCTTCTTATAAATTAACTCTTTCGCTTATACAAAAATCATCCCCTAGAGTTATAAATAGTACCAAAGAAAATCACTCAAGATATCCTACAAGTTGTGGCTGGAACTTAGTTCGGAGCAGAAAGATGAAGAATGTGTGTTAATAGACAAAATATGCACATTATGCACGCTTATGATACCAAAATAATTTCCTTCGTTTTTTGTACTTTTTAACTATACTTTTACATCCTATCTTCAACAAACAAAAAGCTTGTAACTAAGTTTGGGTTCTCATTTCAATTGGTACAATTAGGTATACTTGGAAATGCAATAGCTGATGTTTGTTTTTGTCATATGAGATTAATAAGGACAGGTCTGTTGCCTTATTAAATGACTGTTCCTTAATGGAGAGCTCAGTAGTACACTTTGTCTTTCTTCTTCAACACTGAATTGTCACAACAGTTGCACAGGTATCACATGAATAGGGTAAATCTCACATTGTGAGAACTGACGGGTTAATGATTCTTTGAATTCAGTGATTCTGACTGTTTGAACTCTGATCGTCCAAATCCTGACAGCATTTTCTTTCTTCGGTGTAATAGTAATATCTAACTGATAACGTTTAATTGACATTGAAATCATTTGACCAACGCTCATTAACCAATTCTAGTTTAGAGATCGCTGAATAAACAATATTCATCGTTGATGAATCTTTTTATCAACTTGAATTGCCGTTCCACTATGGTTTACCAAGGCTGTCATTCAATAAGTTATTAAATAAAAATAAAGAACGAAAACAAGTTTATTTCTGTGAGAACAGCCGTAAATTAATATATTATGGGTCATCCTCTTATGATGCCCAGAAGGGAATCTCTACGGTATTACCTAAACCCCGCGTTACATTTTCGGGCTATTGCCCGCATAACGTTTGTTCCAGGCGAGGTTAACAGCACCGGCCAAAACGGCGATGAAGATAGATAGAAACAACAACAACTATCTTTTGGTTTTCGCTTGTGTTACCGCTGTTTGACTCGTTATCAACTTCATTGATAACAAGAATGATGAAATCGGTCTCGCCGCAAGGAAACAATATACTGCAATGCTCGTGAACCGACGGAGAAGAATTGTGATCCGTTCATACAACTGCACAGTGACAAGTTGAATGATTTGATGAGGACTCAGTAATCGTCAGAAACCTTTTTCAACTGGTAACTCCTAATTCTGCCTTCCAATAACATCGAATAATTAATACTCTAACATCGTGCGGTGTATGTTTGTCTTCTTATTTGGCAGTTCCTAAAGCTTAATTTGTTAGTTGAAAATTACATCTATGCAAATCACCAATTGGAGGTTGGCCATTAGGCTGTGGCCTCCTAAAAATCTCTATAATTCCTTCGGTTTTAAAAGAAACTCGGCAACCGCTCCTTTCCGCGAGCTTCCAAGGAAAATAGATGGCTCTAAACTGAAGAAACTCATAATAAACCACGATGAACAGACAAAACCAAGCTCAAAAAAATTCTGGAACGTGGTGGCCTACGCAACTGCCGAAGAGTATGACGTACCCAACCTGAGCAAAGCGTTAAAATCTCAGAACGTTTACATCCCGTGTGAGCTCACCAGCAACGAACCATTGAAATCCGTGGCAAGCCTGGCCCTGCACGCAATTGCCAAGTATCAAGTTAGTTCAGAAACACGCCATCTGTACTACTTCGAAGATGGCATAGTCGTGATGTGGAATCTACCTGAAATCGAGCAACACGCTGTCGTTGAATTCTTAAAACCTTACGAGGAGAAGCGTTATGACTCAAATATAGTTCAATCGGAGTTAGATTTCATGCAATACACTTACGATCCGGATTCGAAGAAGACAAAAATTGCTGACGGAGTCATGTACATCGGCTCTCAAGAAAAAGGCGTAGAAGCAATTTGCGCTGAAATGTACACCCTCTCAAACGCACTAGCGATGTCAGTCAAACTAGGAAATCTTGAGTGCATACTGTCCAAATTTATTGAAGACATAGAACCATTGATGGAGGCTTTGAAGTCTGGTCAACCCATCAAATTATCCAGAAGCGACGTTTTGAAAAAATCTGGCGAACTACACGCAATACGTCATTCTATCAACTTGTCGACGGACCTCTTGGATATTCCAGACTTTTATTGGGATCGCGAGAACCTCGAAGGGCTTTACCAAGACGCCCACAACTACTTTTCTATCCCTAGAAGAACTCGAGTTATGAACGAAAAACTCAACCACTGCTCTTCCCTCTTGGAATTAGTATCTTCTCATCTTAGTGATAGGCACCATGTTAGACTGGAACTTATGATTATAGCTTTGATCATGGTAGAAGTTCTGTTTGAAGTACTCCATTTTGTGCAAAGATAGTGTTGTTACGATGTTAAGTGTTGTTCTTCGTTGATTTACTAATAAATTGTTTTATACACCATACCCTCAACTGGTATACTAATGTATTGCGAATTAATAACCTGAACCCAACTGGCTCAACTCAGCAAATTTTTGTAGAAAATAAAGTTATTGCAATTGAGTGAGAGAAACCCCGTTTTATAAAACTTTAATTGCCCTGAAGATCCAAACTCAACTTTGGTCGAACCGATTGAGCTGGTTCTTTTTTACATTCCTTGGCTCTACGAAGTAGAAAGGAAAGTTATGTAATCGGCTGAAAAAAAAATTTTGAGTTTTCTTCAGATCTTTACGTTTCAGACCCTCCTGAGTCCGAAAAACAGTATTTGGAAAAGTGGTCTGTGTGTGTGTATTTGTGTCTGTGAACGATTTTTAGAGAAAACCACCATACCAAATCCGCTCAAACTTAATATCTCGCCCGCAGGTCACCATGGGACGCCAAAATAAGTGTTTGAACAAACTCATAGTGATCAAAACACCAAATATTGTTTTTCTCAAAAACGAGTCTAACGATTTTGATTAAACTTTTTATATTGATAGCTCTCAATAAGGCAATTATAGCGTAAAATTCCCATCTATGGGAAAATGACGAGAGCAGCACAATAAATTACCAAAACATTCGACGAAATCGATTTTAGCGCGGTTTTTAGAGAAAACAAACGTACCAAATCAGCTGAAACTTTATGTCTAGCCTGCAGGTTACCATGGGACGCAAAAATAAGGGTATGGGCAAAATCCACCGAAAGTTAACAATAGTTATCATTGTGATTAAAACACCAATTTTTTTTTTTCTGAAAAACGGCTCTAACGATTTTGATTAATTGTTTTTTATTGAGAGCTCTCAATAAGGCAATTATACCATAAAATTCCCATTCTTGGGAAAATGACGAGAGCAGCACAATAAATTATCAAAATTTTCGATCAAAAGCGTTTTTAGCGCAGTTTTTTCCTTATAAACTCCGCTGGAATTCTTGTAGAATGTTAAAAAAAATTGGTATTGTAATCCAATCCAATACCTAAAGGGCGAGTATTTAAAAACGCTCATGAGATACATGGGGGTCACTCCAGAAATTCCTGAATTTCAACTACTGCCGTTTCGCTTACTACCAGTTCTAAACATTTTTACCCAATAACTTAATAAGTGAATTGTTGTAGAGCTAAGGGAAGTTGTGTGTTGCACACGCACCAGATATTTTGTTTTGTTCGTTATTTTTTGTAAGCACCAAAATAAGGTTATGGGCAATTTTGGTCTATGGGAAAAGGGGAGAGGAATGACAATGTACCAAAAACTAGGGTTTTCGCATTTTTCTCGAAAACGTCTCTAACGATTTTGATTTCAACTTATCTTCTATTAGTCAGTACAAAACTTTTCTTCTGTATACATATCTCCATGAAAATACGGCGACCGGACAGGCCTATGAAGCAAAAATAGGTATTTTACGCTTTTTAGCAAAACGGCTTCAACGATTTTCATCAAACTCAGGATGTTTTCGAATAGTTAATATCTACATATTGTTCTGGATAGATGTTCCTCTGACCGTCCATTGAACAGAGATAAAAATCAAAATGTGTCGAAAATAACGTTTTTTCGAAAATTTCCGTAAATTCCAGGTAACTGCTTCACCAGATGTGATAATTTTCATGGAGTGTCTTCTAGCATAATAAACCCACATTTTGTTCCCCGCAACTATCTCTGTATCTATCAGTTGAACGGAGGCATAAGCCAAGTTAACTCGGAAAAGGAGATTTGTGAAATATTAATTTATCGGTATTCCAATTTTCTCAAAAACGGCTCTGACGATTTCGATCAAACTTACGAAGAACTTTCAACTAACTAGTCCCTACATTTTGTTCTCCATAAATGTTTCTGTAGAAATGCGTTGAATGAAGATATAGCACCCGCATATGTAGTTGGTGTTCGAACTTACGAAGTTGGCGGAGAGTTGTGTGTTGCTACGCACCGCTCGCTCTTTTTACTTTCCTTGGCTCTACGAAGTAGAAAGGAAAGTTATGTATTAATCGGCTGAAAATTTTTTTTTGAGTTTTCTTCAGATCTTTACGTTTCAGACCCTCCTGAGTCCGAAAAACACTATTTGGGAAAATGGTCTGTGCGTCTGTGAACAATTTTTAGAGAAAACCACCGTACCAAATCAACTCAAACTGTCATGTTGATATCTCGCCCACAAGTTACCATGGGACGCCAAAATAAGGGTATGAACAAAATCCACCGAAATTTAACTATAGTTATCATAGTGATCAAAACACCAAATATTTTTTTTCTCAAAAACGGCTCCAACGATTTTGATTAAATTTTTAATATCGGTAGCTCTTAATAAGATAATTATAGCATAAAATTCCCATTTGTGGGAAAATGACGAGAGCAGCACAATAAATTATCAAAATTTTCGACAAAATCGATTTTAGCGCGGTTTCTAGAGAAAGCAACCGTACCAAATCAGCTGAAACTTGATGTCTAGCCTACAGGCTACCATGGGACGCAAAAATAAGGGTATGGGCAAAATCCACCGAAAGTTAACTATAGTTATCATAGTGATCAAAACACCAATTTGTTTTTCTCAAAAACGGCTCTAGGAGAAAGTAAAATATCAGGTACGTCGCATCGCACTACTTTCCTTAGCTCTACATAAATTCCCTGATTTTCAAGTCTTTTGCTACTAATTCAATTTATTATTCACTCAGTTCACTTAAACTAAACGTGGTAGACCACCGGTTAACGGCCGCACTAAGCAGTAGCACGTACAGATCCAGAACATATTGTGCTGCTCCCCTGACCATCATTGTGAAATTGGTAGATAGTGGATTGATGATAATGTAGCCACGAGTTTTTTGAGGAGAATAATCATTTTTCCCGATATTAAATAAAATATTTCAGAAATGAGTGAAGCAGTGGTTGAAATGCTGCTGCTGAAGTAGCTCATATATATGTTATAAGCGCTATTAAACTTTCATCGTAGAGGTACCCAATTGAACTAAGACGCAAATTTTTCGGAAGATTCTAGTAACATTTTGGCGGGGTTAATAAGGAGAAAACTGCGCTAAAATCGATTTTCGTCGAAACGTTTGGCAATTAATCTTCATTTTTCCAGGGAAGGAAATTTTAAGGTGTTGTATTATTTAGAGCTGTCCACAAAAAATTTTAATCAAAATCGTTAGAGCCATTTTTGAGATGAAAAATATTTTTTGTTATCTATAACTATATGTAGTGGCAGAAACATCAAAACCCTCGTGTTCCCGCTGTTCACTCACCTCTCCTTCCTCAAGGTCTGGGTCCATGATGAACAAGATTATTATAATGAACACTGAATTTATGTGACTAGCAATCAAGTTGAAAACGAACAGGACATGAAAACAAACGCAAGGCGGCGAGGCTCCCCGGTCAGACGCTTGACTGAGACTGGCTGGGTAGGGGAGCCTCGCCGCCTTGCGTTTGTTTTCATGTCCTGTTCGTTTTCAACTTGATTGCTAGTCACATAAATTCAGTGTTCATTATAATAATCTTGTTCATCATGGACCCAGACCTTGAGGAAGGAGAGGTGAGTGAACAGCGGGAACACGAGGGTTTTGATGTTTCTGCCACTACATCAGAAGTGGGATCTCCCCGACTCGGCCGTAACATCAGAAGTGGGATCTCCCCGACTCGGCCGTAACATCAGAAGTGGGATCTTCCCGACGTCCCAGGCGTCATCAAGTAGTGATCGCGACAGGTATGATGATGACGATGGTTTTCGTCGATTTTGTTCTCGTTCTCAAGAAGATGATTCGTTCGGATTTTGCTCGAGAGCAAATGAAAACCATTCAACAATTTTTGGTGCAAACGAAACGAGAGGACCGAGAGGCGGAACTCCGACCCCCCGCAAGCTCCAATCTCGCTACCTGAGTTCGACCCTGACGTGTCCCCAATAAACGCTAGCGCTTGGTGCTCTACCCTCGACGTTTTCATGAACGAAAGCCCGCAGAAAGGTGGCAAACTGCTAATATCGTTGGGAAGAGCTCTGAAGGGTGCTGCCGCCCAGTGGCTACCTCAAATTCTACGTCATCATCGAGATCAACGACTGGATCCCCCAGGCCGGATGTCTCCTGCTACAACTGCAAGCGCCCAGGGCAGTTCTCCTCCAGATGTCCGTTGAAGACCTCATTGAAGAAAGGCGAGCCAGCAGCAACTCGTTCACAGGATAAGCGAGTCGCCTTTTGCCAAGTCAATCCCATGGGCCAGCTCTATCATAAGGGTGAGCGTTTATGTTACCAATTTGACAGTGGTTCTTTTGAGACTAAATCTAGATTCTAAATTTGAGGGCATGCGATTTGGAAACTCAGTAACGTTACATGGATTAGGTGAATCCACAGTGTCATGTACGAGTCAACTACATTGTTCTGTCATTATCGATGGGTTTCCATTGAAAACTCTTGCCTAATGATAGATACGAGATAGTATCTATTGACAGGCGCCGTACCAACAAGTATGCACACGATCGAGTACGACGTGTGCCTGATTCAACAGGTGGCCCATCACTGATTGTCAGTGAAGACGAGGCAGACAGTAGTGAATAATTATTAAAATCTTAAGTTCCTGTATTCACGTTTCTCTTCATACGTGTTACGTGCTGCTTTTATGCAGGCTGCTTATATTTCTTGTTTGAGTTGACTTTTTATGCACCTAGTGTTGAGCTGTCAAGAATGATCACACAGTAAATGTTTTAATCTTAACCTCACAAAGTCAGACAGTGTTAGGATGCATGGATGCAGTTATGATGGGGAGTCTCGAACAGGATGTTTCGCGTAGGCATGGTGTCAGTCTCGAGTGTTCGCTCAGTATGGGGTTAACTCGAGCAGTTGCTCAGGATGGGTTTCTTCGAGCAGGATGTGCACTCAGTGGGGCTGGTCACCTGCCTCAGTAAGTGATGCTTTTGTTCATTGGGAGACAGCATATCCTCATCCATGGCATCCAGTGCTGCCTACGTCTGTTGTGAGCGTGTTTTGTACAGTCATGTATGACGATGGGTCGTTTTTCCCAGTGATCTGACAGGCCAGCAGGAGTGTGCGCATTCAGTCAATTTGATCAGAGTTTTCTGGGTTGTGGTTTTAACTGTTAAAATTGCGATAGCAGGCAGTGCTGAGTTGCAGAGGATAGTGGTGAGGTGTCTCAAATGAGTTGATTCACGTAGGTGTTGTCTCGAGTGTACGCTCAGTATGAGGTTTACTTCGAGTGGTATGCTCAGTATGGAGTCTACCTCGGGCAGTATGTGCTCTCAGTGAGACATAGTTCCTAGCCTGCAGGTGGTGTTCTCGTTCAGTGGGTGACAGAGTTGCCTCATCTGGTGTATCCTTTGCAACTTGTCTGTTCTCAGATTTCGCTCAAGTATTTGATTTTCTGCATTCAGGGTAGCATTGCCCTGTGGTCAACTAGTGTGTGTGGTTGTTGTGTGGCACAGTTGTTGTCACGGTTTGGTCAGTGGGACCATATTACTGCTTGTTCTGGATGGAATGTTTCAACATCCCTCCCCAAAGTTTGAGCTTGATTTGCTCTTTGCCTTTGTGCATTCACTTGGTAGGGACCTTAGTGGTTTTTGGTGAGAACTGACCACACCCGTTTCTGTTGAGTTGTTCTAGTTGCTGCCGTCGAGGACGACGTTCCTCAGGATGGCCGTGTAGCAGTTGGCCTCCCTACCTACGTCAAGATTATCAGTGTGATCTTCTAGCGTCGCACCCTGTCGGACGGAAAGGGAAGGGTACACCCTCTTCAACGCCAGGGCAGTTTACGGCAAGAGTCCGGACGGGGAGCTTCGCCATCTTGACGTGCTACTTTTCCGTTTACTAAATCTAATTCTTCAGTTGTCATTAAAACTAGTTTCTTCAATTGTGTCTTTGTCATGCATCGGGAATTCGAGGACGGCGAGATAAGTAAAGGAGATCACCCCATCCTGACTCGGCTGCAACATCAGAAGTGGGATCTCCCCGACTCGGCCGTAACATATAGTTAGCAGCCCCATGGTGACCTGCAGGCTGAGCATCAAGTTTGAGTGATTTGGTTCTGACGTTACAGCCCAAACACTGCATTTTTACCCAAGGTTTGTATTACATATTTTTATTCACTCACTGTTTCAGTTCTTTTCTTTACGCATTCCTTCGCCATTTTCAGTACAGAGAAAATGTTGAGTATTCTCCAGATCTTTCAAATGCTCAAGGCTGAAAAACACAATTTGAGAGCAGCTGAACCATATCAGATCAAATTTGATACTCAGTCTACATATCAACATGGACGCCAAAATAAGGATGTGAGAATAAATCGGTCGAAATCTAACTTGTTAATGATCAAAACATACATTTTGTCTCAAAAGTGGTTGCAACGATTTCGATTAAATTCGTTCTCTGATAGCCCTGAATAACCGAATGGTAATATAATGTGACGAGCAGCACATAAGTCAAACATTTTTGAAGGAAATCTATTTAGTTATTTCTCCCTTGTAAATGCTGCTTATATGTTTTCAGCTTTGTGAACAACAGAGCCCTATTAGTTTCAGAAACAATTGAAGTTTAATGGCGGTTATAAAATAATTAAGGACATCCCACGAAATTCAAACTCCCGTCAGTTGACTTTTTCGACTATTAACACGAGTCTTCTCACGTTGTAAGCTGCATAAATATACGGCAAGGTCGTAATGAAAGAGAGGACAACCCAATATATTTTGTAATGTTGAGCACTGCCACTTTCTACTTAGAAACACACGTTCTTCTAGGTTCAACAATACAAGGAAAGCAGGACTGGGGCTGGTTAGAGCAATGGTCACACTGACAGCCGGGACAGCATTTCCTTTCATCCAATAAGAAATAACAATGAGGCCAGTCCACTGCTTTGTAAGCCGACTCATTTTTTGTACATTATGAATCGCGTGGCTTGGATCTAACAAAGATAAACCCCATGGCCAAAGCCATAAATATTTTACTGGAAGCACTTTCCCAAGTTTGTGATGACTAGCTCGATATCGAGGAAGTAGCCGTCTTTTGATATCTCTAGCTATTTTACACATGTATATGATAAAATCCGCTCACTTATATTTCTTACTATCCATCATTTGACTTCGAAAAGTTAATTGACGTAGCTCCTTCTAAGGCGTTCGTTTAGTACTACGCAGCTGGCCAGTACATGGACCAGTTCGAGAATTTTTTTTTCGTAAGTCCATTTTTTATACACAGCAGTATTCACTCTCTTTCGGGGTCCTTGAAATAATCTTGTGTGCCCAGACAATCAGTCAAGATTTCAGAGAATTATTCACTCGTATGTACCTTGTTGTCACCAACCATGCCAAGTAAAGGAGGTCGAACCTGAGGAGTAATCAATTGCTCAAAGCCACAGACTATTTTACCACCATTAGCCCCTCCCCAGCTACAATGTGCAACACTGAGCTCACACGAAAACAAGCCCATCATTCTCCTCCCACAATATGCACGAAACCGACAAAAGACGCTGAGAGAAAGGGATTAATTGATCAACCAAATAAAGCGAACCAGATACTGAAAAAGGTCGTAATATATTTTCGTTTGTTTGGCCCGATACCAAGAGGACAGCTGTTCATTGGACCACCCCTTGACGCTGAAGTTGACAGAAGAACACCATTATAAAAAATGAGTTCGCCAACGGAAGTAGAGGATTCAGTTAATTTAGATCGGCTCTGGGAATAAGTTAAGGCTCATGAAAATTTCAATATCAAGCGAATCAATCGATGCGTATCAAAATGCGTGTACCGAGGGCACCTGGAACAAAAATAAAAACGAAAATAGTATCATCATGAAACATACAATAAATCATGGTGTAATGTCTTGCTTGCTACATTCTGCGCACTAACAAGGAGCTCCATAGCTCCATACCCCTTGCTTCCCTCACCGAGGGAGAGAAGTAAAATATGTCGAGTGAAGAATGAGCGAAAACGACTGTATTCCTAACAGAGCAATAAATGGATCACATACATGACCCTTCAACTGAGAATACAGTTTTCGAGTAGGGCAATCAAACGAAAATGAACGTAATATACAACCAAAGGAGATCATCGAGACTTCCAAAATGGACATTTGAAGAGGGAGAAACTGGCAATGTTCACTGGAAGGCGAAACGTAATTTTGTATTTTTTATTACGGTCGAAATGAACCTGAAAATTAACCTCTGAGAAAAGGTGTGGGCTGCTTCCTGCATTAAAAGGACGTAGAGGAATTCAAATTGGTGGGTTCCCCCGGCATAAAATAAAAAAAATTTTTCGTGACCGAAAACATAGGGTTATTATTCAGAATGAATAATAAACCAAAACTGACGAAAGAGCTCAATGGGCAAATTTAAATTGTGAAAAGTTCCCTTCGTTCAAATAAGCAACCAAGAAATGGAATGTCCCCCAAAACGTTGACGTCCCCTGTATACGTGCGGCGGGGCTAATAAATGAGGAGAACTTATCGTACGTTAACGCAGAATAATTTGTACAATTCAATTAAAACAAATAGTACTACGTACCAGCAGGCGATTCTTTTAAGAGCTCAAAATTTCTCCTCATCGAGGCCATGTTTGAAAAACATGAGAACAGGGACGCTTTCACCGTTGATATCCCTGTATTCCATAAGAGCGATCATTCCTTCGACCTCCATTGATTCCCCTGAAGCATGATAAATGAGATTAAACCTCAATACGAAAATTCTACGCAACAACAATACACACACGATTCAAAAAAAAGAAAAATGTGATCGTTGTTACAATATGAACACTTTTGTGTATAAGTAACTGTTTGAGAACGTTCAACTGCACTGTGTACAGTGTCACGACTCGATTAATTTCGCATGATATGCGACCAGGACCTCACTGATTATGGAACTGGCTATTAGTACATGCAACAGTAAGAACATTTAACATACAGCATTGAGTACAATATTACTCCAATTCTCCCCCTAGCACCTGCAATGAAGTCGCCAAAACTTAGCATGTGTTAACTAAACTTCTCATTTATACGGATTCAGCACATCGCAATCACCCCCTGATTTGACTCGATCGCGCATGAGTCATCAATTATGTAGAAAAGATGTTCATAACCACTAAAAACTATGAAAAATTAGTAGCAAACACGGTGCATGACTCACACTCTCCTCTCCACCAATTCCATTCGGTGATTTTTTATCGCTCTACCGACTAATATAATCTGCTATCCAATCAGTTTATACAGACGTAGTACCCCCTAATTCGCGGTATTACATAGCAACTTCAAGTGCTTTCACCTTGATAATTTACGGGGCAGTCGGGTTTTTTGAGATTTACGAAAATCGTGTTTACTGGGTTCTAGAATTGTTGTAGAAAGCCTTGAAAAATATCTGGCGCGTTGCAACAAACAACTTTCCTTAGCTGTACAACAATTCACTTTGTACATGGCTAATTCTACTTACTCACTTCATTTATCACTCAGTTCCTTTGAACTTGGTCAAACAACACGTCATAGCAGCAGGAAGCGGTAGCGCTTACAGTTCCGGAATTTATTGTGCTGCTCATACTCATTATAGGACCATTATTGAGCAATTGGTACACAGAAAATTAACGAGGATGTACACGAATTTTTAGAAGAGGGATAATAATCACTTTTGCAGAGTTAATGGGTAATAACTGGTAGAACTGGCAGTAAGCGAAACGGCGGTAGTTGAAATTCAGAAATTTCTGAAGCGAGCCCCATGTACCTCATGAGCATTTTTAAACACTCACACTTTAGGTATTGGATACAATACCAACAATACCTACAATACCAATTTTCTTTAACTTTCTACTAACATCCCAGCGGAGTTCATAAGGAAAAAACTGTGCTAAAAACGCTTTTCGTCGAAAAGTTTGATTATTCATTGTGCTGCTCTCGTCATTTTCCCAAGAATGGGAATTTTATGGTGTGATTGCCATATTGAGAGCTATCAATATAAAAAATTTAATCTAAATCTTTAGAGCCGTTTTTGAGAAAACAATTTTGTGTTTAGATCACTATGATGACTATAGTCAACTTTCGGTGGATTTTGCTCATACCCTTATTTTGGCGTCCCATGGTAACCTGCGGGCAAGATATCAAGTTTGAGGGGATTTGGTACGGTCGTTTTCTCTAAAAACCACTCTAAAATCGATTACGTCGAAAGTTTTGGCAATTTATTGTGCTCCACTCGTCATTTTCCCATGAATGGGAACTTTATGGTATAGTTGCCATATTGGGAGCTATCAATATAAAAAATTTAATCAAAATCGTTAGTGCCGTTTTTGAGAAAAAAAATATTTGGTGTTTTGATCACTATGATAAGTGTAGTTAAATTTCGGTGGATTTTGTTCATACCCTTAGTTTGGCGTCCCATGATGACCTGCGGGCGAGATATGAAGTTTGAGCTGATTTGGTTCGGTGGTTTTCTCTAAAAATCGTTTACAGACACACACACACACACAGACCATTTTCCCAAATAGTGTTTTTCGGCCTCAGGAGGGTCTGAAACGTAAAGATCTGAAGAAAACTCAAAATTTTTTTTTCTGTCGATTACATAACTTTCCTTTCTACTTTGTAGAGCCAAGGAAAGTAAAAAATTTTTTTTTGTATATTTAACATACAAATTCAGTCATTTAGTCATTTGTTGTGTCAAATATCAGGTGCGCTGCGTCACACAACTTTCCTTAGCTGTACATAATAATTCACTGGTTCGATGGCTTTTGCTACTGATTCAATTCATTTTTCACTCAGTTCACTTGATCTTCACACAACACTCTGCTAGGTGTCAGTCATTGGCGTTGGATACTCCCGCTATTTCCACTCACACAAATATCGTTGACCGACAGCGGCCCATTCGACGTTCTAACTGGACAATTGATAAACCATTCATGGGCAATACTATCAACTACAAGAAGCTATCAGCTTGACACCACTCTCAAACCCCAAGTTCCTCACACAGTCTAGTTGACGAGGAATTTGGTTCAGACAAAGGCATCAAATCGAAAGCAACAATAATCATGTTCACCTAATCCCATCCAAGTATTTTCTCTTTTAAAACCTTTCCTCCTCATTTATTATATCATTTTAATAAAACACACGAAGATGGAAAAATACACACGTATACACGTTGATGTTGTAGAACTTGACGGAAAAGAAGTTAGCAATCGAATTCACTCACCAGTGAAGAACTGGAGTTCTTTAAACCTTCCGAGAATGTCTTTCATAACCTTATTCATGTTGGTCTTGAAAATTTCGACTTGATCGGGTTTGGTTTCTTCCAATTTAGCCACGAGCTTCTTCATGTAATCCTTGAGGTATGCGGTGTAGGCTTTCTTATCGCAGAAGGCGTACGTCTCACAGAGTCTGTGATTGAGAACGACATCAACTCCAGATTCTACACCTTCGTCTGTGCCTTCATCTGCCTCTTCTGCGGAAGGATTAGCCCCATCCAGTTGAATAGAACCATGTTTTCTGGTAATTAGCTAAAATGAAATAATGAAGTCAGTCGCGATAATGTATAGAAAATACATGGGAAGGTTGAATAACAAATTATAACTTACTTTTCCATAGACTTCGTACACTACATCGTCGATCAGTTTCATTTTATAAGTGTCCGAGAACATCTCATCGCCTGGAACGAAAGGTATCGTTAATGATGTCTAAAGATACAGTTCTACTGATGGAACATCCCAGAAATTCAAGTTATCGTGACAACACGGCACTTTCTGGGGCAGTAGCATTTTTCAACTTCTTTTATATTAGACAAGATCAAGTATACTTTTTTTCAATTTTCCCCATCAATCTTTCACTTCTTGGTTGCATCCGTAAAGGTAATAAAAAGAACAATTATCATATCCAGAAAGCAAACAAATAAATATCTCGAAAAATTCTCTGGATCTGCCAGAGCTAAAGCTCCAAGGAGAGAAGTTGTCAACAGGAGGAGGAAGTGTGTTAGATGAAAGATACACAAAATGAAGAAACCATGATTAAGACGAGAAAGAGTAGGCTGTGCAAATATCGTAATACTGGTTAACTATTATATAGTTATACGTGTCCAACCTCGAACTAACATAATCTCAGTTTTCCTGCTATTGTTCCCGCTTCGAAATCAGTTAGGTTGATGAATTGTAAATGGCAGCTATCGATGATGGAAATCAACAATGCGATCAATTTCAACAGGAAGCTTTGAAAAATTAGGCTATGCTGCGTATTCGTGCAACTGTTAGCCTCAATCCTTACCATATTTGGTCACTCAAGGCCAAATAAAGCGTGGGTCGAGTGCTCTGTGAATGAAATCTTTCCCAGACAGCCCCATACATTATTCATACTTTGGATTTTCAATTAAGGAGCGCAAGAAATTCGCGCAAAAAATAATTTGAATCACTAAATTAGTAATAAAAGTGATTAAATTGTATAAGCCCTAGTCAGATGCATTTTTCCAACGCACGCGGCTACGGAGTAGATCATTTTTAGAACTTGAGCACTCAGTTCTTATTTCTATTGTTTCACTTCCTTGGTCTCTTCGAAGTAGAAAAGAAAGTTACGTAACTAGTTGAAAAATAAAACAGTTCTCTTCTTATCTTTACGTTTCAAGGGCCTCTAAACGAAAAACTCAATATCTGAAACTGATCTGTGTGTGTCTTCGACCCAATTGACGAGTGAAAAAAATCTACTCGGATATGATATTTGGCCAGCAGATTACTATGGGACGTCAAAACAAAAGCACAAGCAAAATCCGCCGAAAACTGACTAGTTATAGTGACGGGCAGCTCCAAATAACAAAACAGTACCTCGTAATTATCAATCGTGGAAAAAATGACCAGACCAGTACCCAAAATTGTCGAACATTTCGGAGAATATATCAACGCCGTTTTTCCTTTAAAATTCCGCTCTATGATACTATTTTCAGAAAAATGTGAGTGGCAGTCCAAGTAAATTACCTATACGGCGAGGGTTCAATAACTTTCATAAAATAATCAGGAGCGAAGATAGAAATTCCAGAATTCGAACCACCCACCGTTCTGCTTATTACCATTTCTCAAATCTATAGGAGAAAAATCAAATTGTCTTATGAAACCCACCTACGGTCTGCACCGAAATCTTAGGGCTGTGAACTTGTTAGTAGCCGAATGAAAAACAAATTTTACTAGTTGCTGGAGTGATTAAAATCGCTGACTGCACGTGGAGCTAACAAAGTTGTGTGTAGTTAAACTTTGAGCATTCCACGGTGACATTAATTCTCCAATTATCCCTATATCAATGATTCGTAACGTTTTGTTCGCATTAGGTTATTAGGCCTCATCTTTAAATAAACTGACAAATGTCCAGCTACGAATTGCGCCAATTGGCTGTTCAACTGAAACAGGGACGATTACAACGGTGATAACATCTGGTAACAATACACGAGGACTCATTAGCTCAGAATGAACTGCAGCTGAGCCTTCAACACTGTTGACTTGACCCAAAATCGAACTTGTTTACGCATGATACGGTAGTAACAGCACTGTACACTACCAATCCTACATTGAGTAAACTTCAAAGAACTCAAAACGTAAACAAATGAGGATTCTAATATTCGCCGCAATTGAAACCATGTTTTTTTAAGCCATAATGCTTTTTATAACATTAGAATCCTGATGTAAAACGATCCAGTAGTTGAATTGACGCCAGTTCACCATTCACAGATGTGTCCTCCAATATACATTTGTTGACACGTGAACTCTTAGGCTCTGACTCATGCGTGTCGTAACTCAACTAACGTATTTAATTTCGACCGTATGACGCTGCTGGGAACACATCAACAGGCAACCGCAACGATTTACGACAGGTTATGAATATATAGGTTATCTTGAATAGGGTACATCTATAAATCCCTAATGTACCTCCGAGAATTTCGACATATTCACAACTAAATGAGCAATGTGAACGCTTTCAAGAAAAATCTAGTTAACGGTACAATTAAATAACATGTATCAGTCACGGGGAACATAACGGTAACAGCCGAACAGCTCGCATAGCGGTACACAATTTAACCGTAAAATACGAAAAAACAATAATAAGAGTATTTAATAATTATCACACATTTATTCTGGCCGAATTACCTGTAAATGTATCCTTGTAAATCCTCATGATGGGGGGATGGGGCCGATATATTCGGATAACTTCACACGACACAACGTCAGCGGAAGAGGTTTGGGAAAGAGAGAGGAAGAGCGACCTCGAACAAGCAGAGAAGCGGCCAGTGTTGCCAAATATTTTACGCCGCGTGGAAGAAATCCCTGCATTGAGGGAAAATTCCCAATAACGAAAGGCGCAATTTTCAAAATGTATTTAGAGGTTTATGGGCAGTTACAGGTTTGTTTAGTGTACCCTGCGAGTTTAGTATTGATTCCTACAGCCGTTTTTGTGACGATTCAGAAAAATTATTATTTGGACGCATCTCATGTTCTGGTGTGTTTCAGTTTTGAAATGTCTGACCCATTACACAACTTTCTACTCCACGTGTATTCGGTTATTTCCTTCGCTGTAGCAATTAAGCGAATCTGGTTTCTCACTCCACTTATAGCAACGTTCAACATAATAACTGGCGGGGCTTGAGGTTCCAGAATTTATTGTACTATTCCTACTCATACCACGACCATTATTCGACAAACCAAACACAGCAGATTCATGAAACTATCAACATGATATTTTTTAGAAAGAACGTGTTTACCGTTTTTGAGTACAACGTTTAATAATCGAGCACATACTGTCATTAAGCTCCTGGGCAGACACCAGGAACCCCATGCAACCAGAAGATCACGTTTAATTTGTTAAACTGCCAGGCCCCCCATAACGCATGTTGTAATTATTGAACAACAGGGTTCACATTTGATAAGAAAATAGTTCATGCGATTCTTCAGTCTAAGCTGAATAATCAATCAAATAGGCGAGTAATCCAAACCAGATTTTACAAGCTCCAGCATGAAAATATGACACTGTCACACAACATTACTACTGAGACAATTAAAAACAATACTCAGTGGCGTTTCAGCTTGATGTTTTCATCATTCCATATTATATAATTAGTTTAACTGGGTGCCTAGCAGCATATATCTGGTTGATACTATGCAATGATGCATAACATTAATTCCTGCAAAGTTGACAAGTTCATTCAGTTTGAGAGTTTTCAAACATGTTTGTGCCATAACCTCCCATACAAACTACAAGGGGATGAATAGCCGAACAGAACATATGTAACTCATGATGACGCAAGTGGAACGCACAGTGAGTCATTCGATTATTCTCAGGTTTCCTTGAGTGGAGAATGTCTTGGTATATTGTTTGCGGACCACTTTTACCTAAAGCAACTGCCTATAATAAACAAATTACCATTTGGCAACCTGTTCACGGCATCCTCCATGCTTCCCATCTATGGCATACTTTCCACGGTTGTAATAGGAAGAGTCTCTCTCTGTCCTACAGACTGCCACTTTGCCAAATTGATTCGGATCTTTGCTATTATTCCTGGTCAGATTGGTTTCAGGTTGCCGCTCATACTAGGCCACGATCCACCCGAGAAACCATCATTCCCGTGCTGCAAGGGAATGTAACCATCTACGTTAGCTCCTGGAGAGATTGTTAAATAGTGAGAGAACTGACATCATGTTGAATCTAGGATGTACACAAAGAAATGATTGCAGAAACAAATAAATTATTGCTGTCTTTTCTGACTACAAAACTTCAGCTACAATTGAAAGTCCTTTTTATTAGCTGATTTGTATGGTTTCCGATATATTAAGCAGCATGAAGACCAAACCAACTGTAAGTTCAAACCATTTCGTTAATTTATTAGATACTATTATTTTTCGCTAAATTTGGTTCCAGGTTCAGCTCATGGATGTGTTCTGATGTTAGTCTTTTTAAAAATCCATTGCAGGGCATGATGATAAGGGCAAATTAAATCCTTGAAACATCACCTCTAACTATGTGATTATTGACTGAAATCTAATTAATGTACTATACAATTGTCAAGCACATCAAAAGATTAAAATTATAAATATACATTGAAACCATTAATAACGTTTTATATAAATTAAAACGTAGAAATGTCAAATGCCAAAAAATAATATATAATACAAAACAGTAAAATTTTGAAACGGATTTTGAATGTGGACCCACCTTTTTACGGTTAAGTAGGGAATTGCTTCTCTATGAAAAACCGCTAATAACAGGCTTTTTGCATTTAACATGACCGCAGTGATATTCAATAGTTAAATGTACTGTAAAAATAATCGTCTTCTTTGATACCTGAGGTCGGAACTAAATCATATTTTTGGATAATTTTTGTTGTGTGATGTTATAGCACGTTCTGCGTATATTTTTAAAAATCGTTGCAGACACCTGTGACGGCGAAAATTGAAGTAACCGACTTTCGTTTCGGTTAAACTCGGCCAAAACACGAACGTGCTCGGGAACGTCTGTAGACATTAGTTCGCCCACAACTTCAGTCGAGGGGCGTCTTCGGTGTCCGTTCCATCTGCGTTGTCGGTTAGGTCGGGCAATTCTCTTTGTATCAGTGTTACTGGGGTTTATTGATCCGTTGATTTCAAGTTTCTCACGCGGATTGGTGGACTGCTTTTATCGTTGATCTCCTCATCGATGCCCTATATTATCGTTCGCGGCAATCTAGCTTCATACGACAATAGGTATCCTTGGAGAGTCCTTGTGTCAGGCTTGAAAGGTAACTCCGCATTTATTTTAAGCACCGATCTATAGAACCTTCTCAACCGTCACTTCATTTTATCTTTATTGTTATGACATCACTGTGTACACAAATGATTTGTACTGTTAATCTCCACTGCAGGACACATTTGAAAGATTTTGAACGAGTGTAGGCAGTCAGTTACTCAGAAATTTCGTTCGTATCGGAACGAGAGAAAATTCTTGGTAATTCACTTGCACATTTCGATGCATGTTGCAGTAATTTCATCATGCAACCAGATAATCATAGTACAAACGGAATATCTTCACCATTTGTCTTAAAACGTTTAAAGTTCGACGAAGAATAGTAGGCTGTTCATTTTCAGATTTGTGAATAACAGGAAAAAGTCTGTTTTCCTGGAAAAATGGATATCATGTAAATCATCATCGGTACAAATGTTTTTGATTATTGTTTAAAGAAGTCGAGATAGGTCGACCAATATATTTTCCCGTGTGAATATGTACTTTTTCTTCGTTTTTACTATTCTGTCACTTTTCTTGGGGTTTTTTTAAACTACTGACTCGATCAGATAACCTGGATGCATAATGCATAAGCCTTAAGTTCAAGAGGAAAGCATTGATTTTCTTGAGTGATTCATAGCGCTAATAAAGTAGTTGCTATGAGCGTGTAACTTTCGTTGTTAATCTTGACAACAAAAACCTGCTGTCCGCTTGAATCTAAGTTACGTGGGATAACTTTATAACGATTTTGGATACCGAACCTTGAACATTTTTACTGTATTCGTGAACAATTGCGAGTAATATCAGTAATTCGTAATAAGTTTAGCCAGTGTGATCTGTTTTTAGTTTCCCCATTCTTACGAAGTAGGAAGGAAAGTTATGTCATCGACTGAAACTGTTTCCTTCAGATCGTTATTCTAATTTAGTAGAACTTTACGTACCACAAGAAACTGAAAGGGCTTGACATTCCAGAATTTATGCGAGTTACTTTGTGGGGCCGCCAACATAGTTTTTTCGGTATTCGCGTCTACTGTTGTCAAATTGTACGTGCAAAACCGTCGTACTTTCCGCAAGCCCACTAAATACAAAGATCTGCTACATATGCGAGCTCTTTATCTTGACTCAACGCATTTCTATGGAAACATTTATGAAGCATCGATGTACCGTGGTTCAGATTTTCGTCCAATACACTGCCACTGAAATAGTTGATGAAAGCAAAATGCGAGTGTAGGTTGCTGGAAGACACACTGTCAGGTTGATCATATTCAGTTATGCATTTACCGTGGACATTTCGAAAACATCACACATCATTTTTGATGTTATCTCTGTACAACGGACTCTGAGAGTAAATGGAGAGCAATATGTAGTTATTGACTAGTTGAAGACACCTCAGCTTAATAAAAATCGTTACAGGCGTTTTCTCACAAACAATTAAACTGTTTTCTCTTCATAGATCAGTATCTTCGGTTTCCGATTTTTGAGCAGAGATATTTATCTAGAACAATTAGCTGTACTTAAAAATATGATCAAAACAGAGCCGGTTTCGTTGCAAAATCCCTCGTTTTTCTTTGAAGGTTGTAGCGGAGTTTGAGTTGCTCCTACTCATGCCGCTGCCATTATTGAGTTATCAATACACAGGCGATTTATTAGACTCTAACGTGTTTAGCTCTCTATGTTTAGGAATTATCGAATAAAAGCAGTAGCAAACTTGTAGTTAGTGAAACGAAGTGGTTCTAATTCCGACATTTTTGTCCAAATTATTTTATGAGCGTGATTGAACTATCATCGTACAGGTAGTTAATTAGACTACCACCCCAATATTTCTAAGGGTGTTAGAGCGGGATTTATATGGAAAATCGTTCTTATCGATGAGAATTTTACGGCGTCGTTGTGTTAATTGGAGCTGTCTGTACAAAAACAAACCAAGTAAACCGTACCCTGTAAACCAAATCCTTAAAACCGTTTTTGAGATAAATCCAATTTGACGTTTGTGTTACGAGGGGGTTAGGAGACGATTGGGGATCCAGCAAAATTTGACTCAGGCAAAAATTAACAGCAATCGCGCAGAGCTCCGGTCTCCAATTGCCCGACTTTCGTCGGGAATTATGAACCATTGTCTTAACCACTAGACCACGATCGCCCGGTGCCTTTAAAGGGAGTCAGGCGGTACATTTCATTATAGTAAGTACCGTTAGTTTAGACCCAGTTTGCTCATTTTGGCTTCCTGTGGTGATCTACAGGCTGTACATCAAAGTTGAGCTGAATTGGTTCACTCCATTTTTACTTTCATTGGCTCTACGAAGTAGGAAGGAAAGTTATGTAATCGGCTGAAAAAGAAATTTTGAGTTCTCTTCTGATCTTTACGTTTCACGCCCTACTGAGTCCAAAAAACACTATTTGGGAAAATGGTCTGTGTGTCTGTGGACGATTTTTCGAGAAAACCATCATACCAAAACCAGTCAAACATGATATCTCGCCCGCAGGCTACTATGAGATGCCAATATAAGGGTTTGGACAAAATCCATCGAAAGTTAACCATAGTTATCATAGTGATAAAAACACCTAATATTTTTTTTCCCAAAAATGGCTCCAAAGATGTTGATTAAATTTTTTATATTGATAGCTCTCAATAAGATAATCATACCATAAAATTCCCATTCGTGGGAAAATGACGAGAGCAGCACAATAAATTATTAAAATTTTCGACGAAAAGCGTTTTTGCCGCGGTTTTTTCCTTTTAAACCCCGCTGGAATGTTACTAGAATGTTAAAAAAAGTCGTGTTGTAGTCCAATCCAATACCTATAGGGTGAGTGTTTGAGCACCAAAAACGCTCATGAGACAGATGTGGCTTACTCCAGAAATTTCTGAATTTCAACTACCGCCGTTTCGCTTACTACCAGTTCTAACAGTTATTACCCAATAACTCTGCAAAAGTGATTACTATCCTCCTTCAAAAAATTTGTGTTTACAGCCTCATTAATTTTCTGTATTGCAATTGCTCAATAATGGTCCTGCAATGATTATGAGCAGCACAATAAATTCCATAACTGTAGACGCTACCGCTTCTTGCTGCTGTGACGCGTTGTTTGACAAAGTTCAAAGGAACTGAGTGATAAATGAATTGATTAAATAGAATTAGCCATGTACAAAGTGAATTGACGTAGAGCTAAGAAAAGTTGTGTTGCAACGCACCAGATATTTTTTTAACGGCTAACTTATTTGTTAAAATCGTTAATTTGGGCAGTTCTGAACCACTTAGCGGCAGCATACAATTTTGGTGCTTAGAAAAATGACAAGTGCGACACGATAAATTATAAAACGTCGACAAAAGTGTATTTTAGTATTGATTTTTCTGTATAAATTCTGCAAAAATGACGTTGATGGATACGCGATGACAGTTCAGTGTGGTTTTTAAAATACTTAGGATCAACCCACTTTAAAGTGTCGGTAATTGATGGAATTTCGAGTGTCGAACACTACAATCGCCCTCAATCTTGTCGTATGATTGTAGCTGAAGATTTGGAACAGCTGCAGCGATTTCATTGTGGTGGATACTGCGATAACTGCACAATCGTTTACCTGGTTCATCCTACCGTCATCCTCACAGCTTTGGAAGTCCTTGGTTACCAGGTCGTCGCTTCGTCCTCTACTGCTGTCAAACAGGATTACAACGAGTACATGTGGACTATGAGAAAAGAATTTTCCGAACCAGAACCTAATTCCAAGGAAAAGCAGTAAAGAAGCACAATATAGAAAACACTGTGAGGTAAATGTTGTCTCTAGGAGTTTAGTTTAGTGAACTTTTGATAATATTAGTAGTTTTCAATTTGGTCAATTATCTGACATCTGTTTCTCGCAATTGTTGGGGGGGGGGGGGGGGGCTTGGTAGAGTCATTGGTCATGGGAGGTTGCATCAATAACAGCTGGCCTTGATGTGAGTTAGCGTGTTTAGCGGGAGTCTAATGAAAAAATTATGAAATAACTAGTTGTAAGTGCTCAATTTAATCATTATTCGCAATGTAATTCATCCATACTCCACAAACAGGGCATTCAAACAAACTTCCATATCGACCATCAATATAAACATTGAAGTAGCTGAATGAATAAATCGAGGCCAGTCAAAGCCGCGAGTTCGCAGGTTCTAATCTTGACGAGCTTTACAGTTGAGTTGTTGATTACCCACCATTCTAAGCCTTCTATCATTAATCCTCACTTGACCCTATCGACCCAAAAAACCAATTTATATTGTTCACATGCGCTAAGCGGAAAACTGTGAGAGATCATCAATTGTGTGGTTCTGGAGGATTTACGTAGGGCAAAGGAAGTTCTCAGATGAACAAGTTTTTTTCTCAAGAATGCCTTTAACAATCTCGATTTATGTTTTATGCGACCAGCTCCATGAACAGAACGGTACTGTATGATTTTCAACCGTGGGAAAGTGGCAAGATCACTACAATAAATGATCAATAATCATCAAGAAAACCGATTTTGGCGCTGTTTTGGTTCCCCACCCCCCTCCTCTTCCTAAATTTGATGCTTTACGTTTCAAGGCATCGGAATTCCAGATCTGCAATGTCCGTCCGCTGCCCGGGCCATATATTACCTTTGTCGTAGTCTAAGAAATCCTGGTTCTCTCGTTTTAAAAATTCCTTCTTGAATCTAGTTGTGGCCTCCTACTTGGCAATCCGATCAAACGAAGTTGTTACGGGGCAAAAACAATTAACAAAAACGCAATTTTTGACAGTTTACGCAGTGTTTGGTATCATTTTAAGGTATTCTTAGATCCTGACCTTGGTCCCTAGGTGAAGGCCAGAATAATTAACTGAATCGCATAAATGTAAAGCAAAGTCGCTAAATGGTTCCGATCTGATTTTTATTCGTCGCACGTTTTACAGTTGCCTTTCAAGATATGACGGAAGTGTTTTACGCAGCTGTCAAAGCTTCTCTTCACGCGAGTGATTCCTCAGTTTTTGGACTTCGACCCGAAGAATATTCTGCCCTGTGCCGACGATTTCCTGATTCTAACAAGCAAGTTATCAACGGAATCCTTATCAAAGGTACTGTAACACAACGCCTTAAATTAGTAATGCCGTATAGTTGTTGTTATTGATGTAACTCATCTGAGAGTGTATTTGGGGTTGCGACATTTCCTTTTAATAACTCGGTAGTTACTGTAGCTGCTTTCAATAACATCTTTTTTCATTCATTTTTCGAACTGCGGTGTGGAGATAAAGCTGCATCTCTTAGGTTCATGAAGTTAGATAGGGCTTCTGGAAATATTATCAATTGGTGCATGATTGGTACCAAAGAACTACCAATGTTCAAGTGGTACATGGGTGAAGTTGATTGAAAATAGAACTCCGATTGATTGTTGATCAACTTGGTGACTAAGTTTGAATACCAGGCTTCAACATTTAGCTTTCGTCATTTTCCCACGCTTGAAAATTTCAAATTACTGTTACGTCATGAGGAACTGTCCACACAAAAATGGTATCGAAAATTTAATCAACTCTGGCTTTTTTCGACAAAAAGAATTAGTGTTTTGGTCACCATAGCAACTATAATTAGTTTTGGACGAAGTTCACTCATATCTTTATTTTGACGTGCTTTGTTGATCTGCAAGCTAAAGATCAAATATGAGCTGATTTGGTCCAGCCGTTCTCTCTCAATTGCGTTCACACACTTTTTTTCTCAAATGGTATTTTTCAACTCCTTCCAAAGCCTTTGAATCGTTGAGATATGAAGGAAAGCTCAACTTTTTTTGTCAGCCAAACATTACTTTCTTTGTTACTTAGCAGGGCTGAGATTTGTGGGGCTTTGCTAAGTGTGTTATCTATAAAATGACTTCGATTCGAGCACCAGAGTAACCTAATCGGAATTCAAGTGCCTAAGAATTAGATGAAATGGGGCTGATTGACATGGAGTATGAAATGTTCTGTGATACCTCACATCGTGTGTTTTTTCGTTTGTAATCTGTTTTTTCTAATTCCTACGACCATATTTTGACAGGTAGTCCGCTCGAAGTGATCAATTCCTTGGCTGAATTGGGCTACCGCGTTACTTGCACCTCGGGGGAAGCCGAAATAGTTTGGACTTTGAAACGAGAAGCTCTGGTGAGTAATTCACCCTTAACTTTCCAAGTGTGGTATTTTGTAAGTAAATTGTCGAACAGTTTGTTGAAGAGGGCCTGCAATTCCCAACTTCCCCATAAGTATTATGTTTGTTTCTAAGTACTGATATTAAAGTTTACTTCGTAATTATATTAGTCTCTTCGACGTACATAGTCGAAACAAAGCGTTTCTAAGTATTATAAATGTATTAAAGAAATTGGGTTATATCCGCCAGTAGGCAAATTACTAACTTAACTTTAGTATTATAAATGTTTTTGACATTTTCGTAAAACGAGGAATTGAGAATTCTATTTTGTGTATCATTAGGTCAAAAGATCGAATCAATGGTAATTCTTAGGTACGTAGCTTTTCTTAGTGCACTTAGTTTTCACCCCCGCAACAACCCTAGTTTATTCGCTGAGGGACACTAACCTAAATAAATGCTTTGAAGTTTTTGAAGTCGTTCTAGTGCATTTGATGCAATCTGAAATTTTGTGTACATTTTCCTTCATGAAGTTTGAAGTTTGCTTTTCTTCGATTATCTCTTTATTGTTTAACGATTTAATGAAAGTGACTAGTTGAGCGTGGTATCGTGTCTATCAGTTGATAATTATTTGGGCTGGTCTAGAAATTGCGCGCACGCTACCTACACGTTCTTTGGACTCGTATCATATACTCTGTTGCTGGAAACCTGTGTATGGCAACACTGGCAGCTGTGAATGTTCCAGAGTTGGTTGTATCTCCGTTGATTATCTCATTAACTTAATTGAATAAACATAGTATTGTACCCATCTCAACTCAGTAAATTTCTGACATTACTACAGATGCTAAAAAATGTATCATATTTATCGTTTTGGCTTGTCAAATGTGATATCTCCTGTTGAGACCTCTTGAACATTCACATGGCAATCTCAGTTTAGTCAGGACTGATTGCAAATAACCCCATTTCCCCTTCTCTAAAGTTTAAGTATAATCAAAATCAGATAACGGTTGCGAAAATATCGCGTATTGGACGAAATCACGTCCCCTGTCACGTAGTGAGACGAAATCTGAATAGAACTAAACGAGAATTATGATAATTAATTGAGAACTGTGAGAGCAGCATGATTTTTTCTGTACTTATCCCCCCCCTCCCACATGTATTTTGAAAATCCCGAGGTTTCAACCAACAAAATTGAACAAAAAAGTATCATAAAAATTGGTTGAGACGATTTTGCCCCCGCTCTATTTTATGAGATTAACCCTTTTCGATGAAGTAGTTCAAACGCGGAGCAATTTATTACATTACTCAATAACATTCTACGTTGGGATCTCATTGCTCATCAGGCTTTTAGCCAACATGTGTCTAAAAAAATATTTACAGAACAGACGTGTGCAAGGTTATAAAAACCGTGTAGTTTTAAAAATAATTGTTCCCTGATGTTTTCCAAGTTAATTTGGTGCACTAGTTCACGTTGGACTGAAAACGTTACGTCTAGGCAGTTCCCTTTCTGTTTCACAACGTTATTTCGTTTTCTTTGCTCCTACTCGTTCTTTTACTTCTACTTCAGTGTTATGGCGTGGAAACTGAACTAGAGAGGTTAGTTTAAGTAATAAACATCAGCCATTGGGCTTCTAGAGGGTTTGAACCTGTGGACCATTAAACTTTGGTTGGCAGGTCGAATTAGAGGGGGTAGAAGTTGCCCTACAGTTAGGGGGTGACACCTTGCATTCTAATTAATACCTTTTGGATGAGTAGCATTTGAGTTACGAGTGCTTAGGTTTTGTAAAACAGGTTTGGTGTGCAAGATTTGTATTAAAACAGTTGGTAGTTCTCCAGGTTTATTCTGACCATTATTTCATGCTTCGACGTCTTGGTTTCATCTGCATTTAATCCCCGTGGTCATTTTCATTAAGGCTAAACAAAATGGAAAAATTCCCCTTTTTCAGCGATCCCGAGTCTGAGCCTTCAGTGGATTGGTTCCTTGTGTAGTATTAAGCGTTGGTGAGAAATTTGAATTATTTTCTAATTTTTTTTTTTCATTTCGGTTGACTAGTGACGTTTGTTGTTATTATATATTTACTTTTTGTTTGCTCAACTATATAAATTAGCTGAAGCTTGGTTTTTTTTTATACAAATTTTCCCTTGTCAGTCTTCACTTATTTTGTAAATAATTTTTCGTGAATTTTCAGTTTCAATTAATTACGTTGCTCTAATACCTCACCAATTTGTTGTGCCCCTAATTCGCATGTGACCGTTTTTGTTTTTTGGTATTTCTTAGGTAGTTTAGCATGACCCCCCCTTTCGAACTTGTTTCAAAAGCGTGTGTTCACTTGAACGTTTGATATGAACTGTGTTGATCGACTTGTAACTAGAGTTACACTCATGCACGCTTCTATGCAGTCAACGATCTACAAAGAATGTCCGTCGGTGCCATTTGATGCGAATGTCTGTGTTACTGTTCGCTAGGAGTCGTTTTCGCGTTGGCTGACGAAAACTAGCAAATCTTAGGATAACGACTAATTCGCTTGTTGATTGGTTCATCGTTGAATCTATGAGGTAACTGTATAAAAGAGAAAACGATAATTAGAAGGCTTCGATAAACTCTATACATGATCCAAAAACCGAACTTCTGTTACTTGAACATATGGAACCCCCAATGTGTACGACCTGTGCGGTACAGTATTAGGAAAAAGTTCAAAATATATACTTCCCCCAACTATTCTATCGTTTCATCTGATGAGGCGGGGATTTATGTACGGTTTTTATTTTAATTTTAATTCAGCACCTCATCTGATTCTTATTGATGTACCACAACTTGAAGAAACGGCAAAGTGATAGGCAGAATTTCGTTTTACTGAACTGTAGTTCTATGTAATTTATGGCTAACGTTACAAGGCAGCTTTGAATTTACGAGAACGCGCGGAAAGTTTGTAATGCGTCCCGCTTGATATTTCTTAATTTAAAACGGCTCTCCCGATCATCAAATTTTTTGTATGAATATTTTCACGCGATATAAATATTTGTTCGAGTGTATGTGTGGTCTTCCTTTCCGTCTCTTGCTTTGTAATCTCCTCCGGTTGATGAGTATGTCCTTATTAGCCACAATAGAGGCTATTGTTTGTATTACAATCGACCCCTTTGTCTTTTTCTATTGACCTAGCTTTTCAGTATTGTCTTGTTCGTTCACACCGTCCTTTCTACTTGTGTTGGGTTGAATTGTTTTCGCTAACAGTTTTCTTCAAACTTTCAATTGTAGTTTAGAGTGGTTGAAAAAAAATTAATTTGACTTGTATTATGTTCTACAATTGTATCGTTTCATATTTTATGTTGAATTTATTGCCCTGGCCTTCTCAATTTTTGTGGATTGTCCTCCAGATTGAATAGAAGTACTCGATATTTTGGGGTGTGAGCATACAGCCAAATGCCACACATCTGCGTCAAGGGAACTCCGGATGGTCAGGATTGTCAAGTGTTTGGCCTCTCTCTGCAAGATAAAAGAACGGTACAATCTGATTTGCCCCTATGGGGTCAAAAAGTTGGCCAAGATGGTCATCAAATTAACGACACTCCCCTTAATGTATTAACTGTGTTGAATCGCAGACTGGGATATCACCTAATTGCTACGTCACAGAGTGTGCACGATACGGTCGTTTACACTCTTCATCGCCCCTTTCAGCGGCAGGAGAACAATCGCCGTTATTAATGGTAATCTTTCCTGCGGTTGCACATTTTCCTCTTTCATTTTATACTAGAAAGTTTGTCTATGTACGTCTTACTTCTGTTCGAGAAATTCTCGTTGTTTGAGTGTGAGTGTGGCAGTCAGTGCAGAGCCAATTATTTGGAGGAAACTAATTTATGTGTTGCGTTAACTGCTGACAAAATTTATTTCAACGCTTTCTTATTACTGAGTAAATCACAGTTGAAGGCATAAAAGTGCGTTCACGTAGAAAGCTGGTTCCCAGCGCTTCCAAAAAAGCATGATATTCAAGGGCGTTACATTTTCCATTCGATTTTCCTACAACTTTGAACTTCTACGAACTGAATTTTCAACGATTTAATAATTATAATATAACAATTTTCACTATATTTTCATTCGAACTTTGCTCAGTTTTCCACGGTTTCTGCTAAAGTAGCTAATAATTTTTGCACGATTCCAACCGTCAATAATGAATCTTGTAACCCAATTTCCAACGGTTTTTAGTAAATTTAGTTATAATCTTTACTCACTTTCCAACATTTTTACTAAGTTTCCTGCGATTTTCATCCAAGTCTCAATGATTTTTTATGAGTTTTCAACAATTTATTTGAAACTTGTCTACAAATTTCACTGTTTTCTGATGAGATGCACTCAATTTTTAATGAATTTTTCCCTGAAGAGGCCCCTGAGTGGTGCTGATTCATTTGGTGGTTAAGTACTTCTTCCTTCGCACCAACATTTCCTCTTAGAAAATCAATGCTTGTTGGCAGCTTTCTTAGTGGAGGGATATTTAGGGATCATTTGGTATGTAAACTTTAAAATTGACGCGTTCTGTCTTCCTGATTTACGTTTTGTTTTGATGTTTCAGTAGTTAGTTTTCCACATTTGTTCTTGTTAACAAATTACTTTAGGCCAGTATGTTTTGAACGAGTCGTAATTCGAAATAGTATCTTTTTAGCTCAGGAGTGGCTTGAGGCTTATCTTAAATTAATCCGTTAACAATTTATCTCTACTATTCCCGTTAAATCTTCGTCGCATTTATTTCCTAATGGGTCTTGAGTGTAAGATGAGCTGTTGGTTGTTTCAGCCTGGGGAAAAGTCTCCAGTCACATCTCCTCAATCGACACCGCCTCAAGTCATCGGGAGACCTTTTGTGGTTCAACCTTCTATACCTAAAGTGCCTGTTAAACAAGTCGAAAGAATTGGTAGGTCAACATTTCGCATTTATTTTTCATTACGCAATGTCCATTACTAGTTGTGCTTATTATTATTATTGTACTCTGACTGCACCTTTTGAGTTAAGCACTGCAGCCTGAAGTCTTATTGTGCCAGTCATGATGCCTAATAGGTCTATAGCTAGTTTCTTAAGGAAAGCCAGGGAAAATATTTGATTTTATCTTTGGAAGAGGTCACCAATGAACAAAAATCGCTCTATATCAAGTCTCAGGGACTGGGCAAGGACATGGCTGGGAGTCTTCTCATCTTACCACACCACCTACAACATGGAATGACACGTCACTTGTATAAATTAGTGTTCGTTTTGCCCTGTCCCTTGATGATTCCCACTACCTGCCGTAAGTTCTTCCTCTCCTTCACCAAAACGTTTGGTTTTATTTCATGTGTCACTCCTGTAATAAAGCATTTGGAAGTGTCACTCTGCCAGTGTTCTTATTCCTGATGCATCCTCTTGGCATATTCGCTCACTGTCTTTTTGGTCAGGGGTGCAGATGCTCCACAATAAGGAATTGTTCCTATAGGTTCAGTAGACTAATGGAATCTGGCTGATGGTCCACCCTTTCATGACCAGTGATCCGTTTATGCACTGGAATCCAATGAAGATTAACTACGTTAGTGCTGGCTAAGGGGTTGAGCCACATCCTACACTCTGACCAGTTTATACGTTGAGAAGCTGTTCCTCTCTCCAACAATCAGTCAATATATTGATAGTTCTCGGCCCGAACAATAATATCGTGAATCTTCGTTTGAAAACTGGTTGGAGTGGAACCCAATCTACTGCTCCACAACCTACTTATCTGGACTGCAGAACCTATACCCTCAGGGTTTTAGGTCCAATGCGTATAGATGTTGATACCATTCAAAGGCTGAAACTGGCAGCTTTCATATGCTTCCTTCAGGGTTGCACTTTAAACTTCCTGTTGAACTGATTCACGGCCACTAATACATTATACGGTAGTGGTAATGCCAATCTCTGTGAAGGTCTCCAAATTCAAAATATATCCAGATGCCTGTTGGCTAACCTGTAGCACCTTAGCTGTTCCAAGCCTGGTTAATCTGCGTGGTCGTATCAAGGTCCACAGGCAGGTTTGGTCCCGGAGATGCTCCGCGAGGACTCAATCAATCGCAGGATCACACTGGCGAAGAATGGTTAATTGGCGAGGTGGGACTCAGGGAACACCGCACGCCACCTGCACGAGGTAATGCCTTCCGTGCAGGACCAGCTGCGGATGAAGTGGTAGCGCCCCTCATTTGCTGCCACACAACTGCTGTCAGCGCACAGGGCATTCAACTTGCGACTCTTTTTCTTTAGGCGGCGCACGTTCAATGAATACTCCTGCGGCGTGGGGGTGGCAGAAGATGCCACCCACGTCCTCTTCGACTGCAGTCTGTATGCGGATGCGAGGGTCCGTGCCGAAATACGTCAGCAAAACTCAGCACAAGGCTTCCTCTCCAGTCAGACCAGCCCAAGCTTGCGCAAAGCGGGCAAACCGGAGGAAGGTCCTGGAGGCACCCCCCCCACCCCTCCTGACAGCAAGAAGCCCAAACCCCAGACCAATGCGCGAACGTGCCGCCATGCATGCCTATGCCATTTCGCCCATTTGGTTAATCTGCGTGCCAGAAGAAGAACCTGGAGCCATGGGAGCCTCCAAAGCCAGAGCAAAGACCGGGTTAGACGTTGAGCCCCCTTCCCCCTTTATAACCATTGGCTGCTGGACGCTATCCAACGGACGCCTAGCGCCACCAAACGCAATATAAACCCCTGCCCAACGAGAATGGGCCGCATACATATGCCATTACACCCATTCAGTTAATCTGCATGCCGCGCACTCACCCTAACGCACAACTTAACACTAAGGTGTGTGAATGGACGACAATTCTCATTTCGTAAGAGTAGTTTTCCTTAAATGCATTAAAACTGTTCCTGAATGAATTTGGTATTGACAATGATAGCTACAATGTCAGTCTTAACTAAAGGTACCAAACCTGAAGACTGGAAAGAGGTGGAGAAAATTGAAGAACGCGATAAGATTTACGTTAAACATGTGAGTTCAGTCGAAAGAATAGACCCTGGGCAAAAGATAATTCTGAAGACGAATCTTAGCTCTGAATTCAACCCAATGTCCAAACGATCAGGGCAGTAAGTGTTCATTATAACAATGTGGTTAAGAAAATGTATCTACTGTTAAACAGTTAGGCGAATATTGTAATTAACATTGTAGTTCTTAAATGTCAATTAAGACTGCAACTGCTATAATTTTACCCATCAGGAGCACCTTAGTTTCGATGCTGATTGATGATGTAAAAAAAGTTTAAATGGACATCTTAACTGTTAAATGAAGCCTAGTAGGGGGGAAGGAGGGGTAGGTGGTGCAGTTTTGGGCTTATTGCTGGAACAAACAGTCATTTCACCTACAGCTCCTCAAGCTGTTTTCTTTCTCTTGAACCAGAACATGACTTCATTTTTACTTTCCATAACGCTGTTCAGTAAAAGGAGAGCTGTAACCGTCTGAAAATAAATTTTTCTTCAGATCTTCACGTTTTAAGGGCTTTTGAGTTTTGTTGAAAAACGACTGTTGAGAAAACGGTAGAACCAAATCGGCTCAAATTTGATATTTAGGCTCTTAAACCGAGTATAAACAAAGTTTGTACAAAACACTATACCACAGTGGTAAAAAAACAAATATTGTTTCCCCTTCTGTGTGGATAGAGAGGGCAAAAGTCGAAGGTTCAACGCCACCTTGATTTGAGCTGATGAGTTTCTCCTTTAAGCGAGGGATTTCATCTTTTTATTTCCCCTTTCCATATGTTCTCTCACGAGTTCTCTTACTTATTTGGCTATTTTAGACGAGGAGGACCATTCATAGCTCTCCCAGTGTCAAAGCAAAAACCTCCTCAAAACGAACAAAATTCCGCCGTGCAACTCTCACCTCCATCGGAAAATTTAAAGTCTTTTTCTTCTGGAAGGAGCGCTGAAGTACCTTCAGAAAAAATGCCTCACCACATGCCTCACCCTTCAGTTGCGCAAAATTTGGATGAAATGGATTTCGAAAGGGGAATATGGTATCCAGGTACGTGCTATTAATTGTTTTTTAATTGAATGTAAAATGGAATTATGGAGAGAAAGTGTACACAAGGACCGAACTCAATCCTAAAGGTGATGGTTCGGGCCGCGACTAAGACCAGAGACAGAAGTTTTGTCATGGGAGTTAGTATTTTCGCCAGTTTGCTACTGAGACTGAAGATGCTCTGAACTAGTGGTGTCATATGTCACGCTCGAAAAGTACAAATGTTCATTATTAAACAAATGACTGCGTTTCCTGACGAAGTGTAAAGCTAATTGTACAGTACCCTCCTATTCGCAATGTACTTTGGTTAAATACAATTCGTTAATAGGTAATCTTTTTTTTAAGATTTGTAATAATAGTATAAGAGCAAACTATCGTCTTCTTCTTAAATAGTAACTCTACTTGGCTTTCCATTACAGTGTTAATTATTGACACAGTCAACGCTATTACACTACTGACTTCATCGACAGACTACGATACTCAAGGAGTTATAGTTTTGGTTGCGGTCTCAGTTTGAACCCAGGGTTGATGCAGAAGAGACAGAAATACTCGTCGTGATCTCCTGTCTCTGGTCTTGGTTGCAAGTGTTGGCTGACTTCTGTTTAAGGGAATGTGTTGGGTTGACTGTTGGAGGTATGAGATGGTGGTGCTACCAGATGAGTTAGAAACTAATACAGCCTACTCTGACTGCTCATTTGGCCTTCTGCTGCTATTGACCTCCCTTGTTTTCCCGTGCCATCATTATTAATACCTTTAGTGTTCTTTACCCCTATACTTTGCTCAGAAACGTTCATAAGATCTGTCCATTTCTTCCTTGAATGCTCTGCTGATATCGAATTGATATTGATGGGACCCCCTCGACTATGACGAGCTTGTTATATCCTGTACTATACTAATCCAGTGCACGTTCATAAGTCTCGTGTTTGATTAAGAATTGAGTTTAATGTTATAAAGTAGGTGCCATTTATCACTTAAATTGCCAACACCTTTTACCGTTTACCGATTCCAGCTTCACAAGGTGATTTGAATGAAGTGTGCAAGTTGCTTAATAAAGGAGTAAATGTCAATGTGGCTGACAAGAGTGGTTATACAGCTCTCCATTATGCGGTTCGTAGTGGGGATATGCCTATTATCAAAACGCTGATAAATGCTGGAGCGGATGTCAACGTCAAAACCAAAGCTGGACAGGCTACTCCATTGCATCGTGCTGCAGCTGCTGGTAAGCATGATGAAACTTCGTTGCATGTTAGCTAGGCTAGTAATATATGCAGCCTTAATAAGAGTTGAAAGAAGTTTTTGACTAATTGTTTTGAGTTTTGGGCGGTTTTTCGTTTAGTTTGCCTTAAGTTTAGTGCCTTTAAGTTGAGGTTCAATTTGCTGCCTAAACGTATTTTTAAAGGTTGTGTTTGACTGATTTGGTGCATTTAATTTACGGTAGAGTTTGATGCCTTAGGGCCATTTTCCATGGTCAGCCTCCCATCGAGGTCACTGTACTGTTAGCAAGCTAACCACTCTCACGATTAAATGCGGTTAGGCAAGCCATGATAGAGAAGACAGTGGACTAATGAGGTTACAATAAAGTAAGGTAATTTGGCAGCTGTTCGACATCCCACTGTGTTGATCCAATGCCGTAAAGAATTGAGTAAACAGAACTGTAACTGTTCAGCCTGTCGGTGCCCCGTCAGCCCTCGACAAACCAAATTTGGACAAATTAGAATTTCTAATAATTATTAGAGGCTGAAGTGGCTTAACCTTTGTCGAAGCTAAAACTGACTAGGAGCTTGAAGTGCAAATGCGTGTACTCAAACAATAAGGGCTGCTGGGAGAATGCCTAGATTGAAAAGGAAAAATCGAAATCAATCCAAGAAAGTGAGATAGCTGAGCTAGAAAAAATAAAAATTGAAATTGTGAGATAACAACTTCTACGTGCTCAAGCTCAAAGGAATGGAGAATGATTAACCTAACGTTAATTTATCTAATAATATTATCTCTAATGCGTGTTTGTTCCCAACGCCAATTCCTTTCCTTTTCAATCCAACAACAAGAATGTTATATATATTAATTACGTAAATGAGGTGAGTTAAGTAAGCACTTGATGCAGTGCTTAAACAGGCCGTCTCAAAGAGATTACTGATACCCCCTTCACTTTTATATCTGTGTCTTCTTGATTGGTTGTCTCGCCAATCTGAAGCAAAACATGAAGGAAGGTCAATTACAAAATTCTTACAATTTGTTTTGCGTGCGTACTGTTTTTGTTGTTGTGGGTACTCGATATAGCTTGGAGATTTACTTGTCTGTGTGGTACTTCGAATGCTCTTCTATTTTCTCCAGAACGCTGATGACAATTTCTTTCGGCAATCAGTACCTTATCGAGAAATTGATATTATCCAAATTGTTGGAGTCATCTGACCTTTCCTGTGTCCAGCTGGGGCTCCAGATGAGATATAATACTAGTAATAATCATCTTCTTCGGAAGCCAATTGTAATAAGGGCGTGAGTGCAGAGTGGTAATAATCCAAAGTGTGAAATAGTAATAAACAGCCCCCAAAAAAAGTTTATCGCTTTGATACTAGCAGATGTGTGGTTAACTGCGCTTGACCGTGCAAAACGCCCAAAATTTGGGTGGTTGAGGTCTAACTGTGATTTTACACTGGTTACAACTTAATCGAAAATGGTAAAATACATTTTAGTGGACTCAGCGTTAACTGAGAATGACTGGTTTACAAAGTTGGTGAAAATGGCTTTTAACATTTTTAAAGGGTGAGTTTGGTGGGCGTCCTACCACCGCCACTCACCAGTGAGAGTGAAAGCCTATGTGGTCGAAGAGCATGTACCAACTGCCATCGGTCACCTGCGTTTTGTTTAGATGGGAGTTCATCAACTGGCACCCACTGGCTGCTAACAGCATTGGATGCCACCCTCACAACAAATGCACTAGTGTTTCCACGCCCACTTCAAGTCGAACTTCACCTTCCAAACGCATATATATTTTTCAGGAGGCTCTAGTAAACATGCAGTGCGATAACTAGGCCAAAGTTGCCTCAATCGGGCAGATCCATACTCACAGACCAAAAATTATTAGGCAAAAAGCGTGAGTTGAGAAGTGGGTCTCAAAATTAGTTTTTCGCGAAGTCACGCTGTACAAATTGGTAAAAGTGATTTCATTCAAACGTCGTCCCCATTTCCCTGAAGCATAGCACAATTTTTTATTTTATATTACTTTTAGGTCTTTTTATAACATTGACGACATGCTTTAATGGCATAGATACACCCCACATTTTTAACCACACCTACACGCAACCAGGGATCTATTGACCCCCTTTATATCCCTGCACGTGTTACAAGGGGGGTTTGGAGATGTTTGAAGAACCGTTGACTCAGGCAAAAATTACAGCAATCACAAGCTCCCATTCCAGTAGAAGTAGTAGTAGCATCTAGTAGCCAGACTACCATCGCCCAGTGCCTTTAATGGGAGTCAGTCAGTACACACGCAACGCCTCCCAAGTGGAGATGGTATAGACAGTCCTCAGTCTGTTGAATTTGGAACGAAAATTTGGGTGTCACCTGATGAACGTCTCAGTCCGGTGCGAGATTGGATCGGGTGGCGGTTGATAAGTTGAGCGCGAGCTCTCAGAAGTGAAAGAGATGCCAGTTGATGCCATTAGCGGCTGGCAGAAGCCAGTTGATGAACTGCCAGTTTCGTATGGGGGTTTTAATTTAAGGTTTAGATTATTGTGGATTGCTCGATTCATTAGGGTAATAATGGGAAGGTCTTAGATCTGCATTTCTGAAGTCTGTTCTCTAGTGGTGGGTACAGTGTCTCTTGACTGAGCAGGCTTCTCACCCCAGAAAAGCTTGTCACCTCCATTGCTCAGCTCCTTGTTTTCATGGTTGGTAATCATAGAAGAAGACACTGTTCCTAGGGAATGAACTATCATTGGTGAACTCCCACGAAGGATAACTACTAGTACGTCCTACTTCTCTGTATGTCATCATTACTATACTCAAATATTTTTGTATACTTGCAGGGCATGCCGAAGTTGTTAAATTTCTTCTCGATCACGGCGCCAATTTAATTCCCGTTGACAACGATGGTCGCACGCCACTGCACAGGGCTGCAGAAGCTGGACACGAAGCCGTTGCACTAATGCTTCTGAAAGCAGCGCCTCAGTCGCTCATTATCAGAGACTCGAAAGGACAGACGCCGGTAGAATTGGCAAAGGGAAGTCTGGCTACAATCATAAAAGGGGCTGCTCTTCCGACTCAACAAAAAACATCCAGTTCTCACTCATCAAAGCGTTCTTCTTCAAAATCACCACCGCCTAGAAGCAGATCCAATTCCCCCTAGCGCTGATGGTGCTATTGAATATATATCCCAACTTCCCTTATTTAGAAGTTAATCAAGTCTTTTTTTTTTAAGTTTAGAAAATGTTAATCACTTTGTGAACTGCATAATTTATTTTTCGTTCGTATTGATTTTGATTGAACACGTATTTTATGTGGTGGATTGGTTTGCTGGCTTCTACTGGTCTAACTACTTAGTCAATTAATTCTGACAAGAGGTTTTAGTAACTAAGAAATTGAAGTAAAAAATAGTTTGTGTATTGATCTTACAATTCATGTCGTGTTGAAACAAAATACTAATAATATCAAATATCGTTGGTGTACATCTTGAATTGAATCGTTTTATCACATTAATCTTTTCCTCCGCGTAATTTGTACCCAAGGGGTGTTCAGAAAGCTGTACGAATGTAGCAGCAGTATTCGACACTTCAGTATACGCACGACGAAGTATACCTTATTTGTTGATCTGAGTACGTACTATAATGTACTCTCTGAATTAACGAACGAGTCGATTAAAAAGAAAGACTCTCAAAGACTCTCCATCTTGCGCTCCCAGTGGGGAGGAAACAAGAAACCACGTGCTCCTTCACTGTAGTCTCTACAACAGTGAGCGACGGTTGTTGGGAAGGCAGACAAACCTAGCAGCATTGACTGCTATAAAGCAAGCCTATAACTGTTTCGCCGAGTTCACAAAGAAGGTGATGGCTATGAAATGCGGTCACAGTTGATCTGTCCTATTGAAGGTTGCCACCCAAGTAAATAGTCAGATCAGGTGGGGAATCAGATTTTTAAGAGTTTTAATGCGGCCACTAAAAGGACAAACAAGTTGGCATTCATGAAGAACAAACCCGTAAGGAGCCAATGTAACTAGCACTCAGCTCTACTGATATTTTTAACTATTTGCGCAGGATCAACCTCAGGGCGCCACGGCATTTAAAGGTTGTGGACTCACTGTTGAGCCATGTGTTAAGTGAAGTGGATTCAAAAACGTTCGGTTTGTTGTAAAAATGTGGTAAAATTGACCCTCCTTTCCCGTGCATTATTTCCTTAGGTTTAATGAGAACTTGCATTAACCGAATTTGCTATTCATCGAACTTAAGCCTTTAGAATTACTTGCACTAATTTGATGCTTCCCAATAGCTCACATCTATATACCTGTGTACATTCAAATGTGTATTGAGAAGTGGCATTGTTTTTCCTGTGTCTAGCTGTACTTCATTTATTAATGCCGTTCTTCCGTCTTAATAGTCAAAGATTATTTTAACGGTGTGTTCCTAAATTCTTGAAAAAGTTCGTAACAAAAATAACTATTTCCATCACAGTTTTGACCAGAAGGTGGTTAATAAATTTACCGAAACGTTAGCGTGAAATCCTGAAGATATGTTTTGTCTTAGTCTGATCCTCAATAACTTCGTAAAGGCGTTATTACAAATAAAACGTAGAAATTCAAGAATGGCCATTTTCTTATGTATGTACAAAAATAATGAAACATGGGTTTTGTTAGGAAAATTCAACGTATCAATTTATAATTTTAAATTTTTTGGAGTACTTCCCGCTATCCAATTTTGCTTGAAAAGTTGGTTTTAGATTATAAATGTTTCGAAAATTGGCGCTTTAATTTTTTTTTAGACCCGACGGCGTTCACAAAGGAGTGCGTAGGCATCTTTTCTGAAGAATGACTAAATCGATTGACCTCGTTGATTCTTCACTTAGCCCGTAATATTCCAAATACACGAAAATTAGGGGATCTATCGATCGGTTCGGGGTGGAAGATGAAAATGTATCAAAACGTTTCGGAGTCAAAGTTTTCGGAGCTTTTTTCATAAAAATAATTGGTGGGTCGCACAAAAGTAACTGTAGAAACACGTTGAGCGGTGTGAACCTGAGTTGGTCAGTCAGCACTCACGGTTCACATAAATACATGGATAATGGGAAGTAACAAAATAATGGCAATGAAGTAAAGTAATATAATAATGAGAAATAATGGAACTAAAACGGGTCATAAAATGAAAGTAAATCGTAACGCTTTGACAAAGGAAAACGTACAAAATGGGTACCCAAACGTGGCCGAGTTGACGCGCACGCTCCGTAAAATAAGTCAGACTCCGAGATATTATAAAAACGCTTCGGAATTCGAAGTCGAGATGAGTAGCCACAGACGAGGGCAGAGAATTGGGAGATGGCATAAAGAGCAAGGGAGAAAGAGTGATGTTCCGCTCATTTCATTGACCCCAATTACTAAACAGCAATCTGTCATTTTCTGTGTTGTGAGGATTATCGACTGGTGTCCCGCTCGACAGCTGGTGTTACGTTTCAACGTTGCAATTCTTTGGGAAAAAATAGATAACCCTAACCCTCGCTTGTCATTTCAAAATCGCGAGGGATATACGAAAAACCCTGCAAATCACTACATCCCCAGTACAATTCGTGTGTCGTCAAAAAACTACGTTCGTTTTCCGAGCTATCAGGGCTCAACAGACAGGTGCAACAAAACGTTAAAAAACCACTATTTGCGACTCATTCAGGTTTTTATCTCTGTTCAACGGACTGTCTGAGGAACATATATTGAGAATAATATATAGTTATCAACTATTTAAAGATATCCTGTGAGTTTGGTGAAAATCATAGAAGGCGTTTTTCCAAAGAGCGAGAAAAAACATTTATTTTTGTTTCGTAGGCATATATCTCCGCACTCCAAATTTTCGTGGCGTTATTTATAGAAAAGAAACGTTGGCTAGCAATTAGTAGAAGATAATTTGAAAGTTCGATCAAAAGTATTGGAGCCGTTTTTGAGAAAAATGCGAAAAAACCCTAGTTTTCTGTTACATTTTGGTCCCCCCCATCTCCGTTTCCCGTCGATGGAAAGTGCCCACAACCGTACTTTCGCGTCGACAAAAAATCACAAACAAAATTTAAATATCTGGTGCGTCGCAACACACAACTTTCCTTAGCTCTACGTCAATTCACTCGGGTTCATGGCTTTTTTTACTCAGTTAATTTGAACTTGGTCAAACAACGCTTTACGGCAGCAGGAAGCGGTAGCGCTTACAGTTCCGGAATTTATTGTGCTCCTGGACCATTATTGTTCAATAATGATTAGAGAATGAGTACGAGCAGCACAATAAATTTATACTATTCAAAATAAAAAATTCTCTTGCATTTTAACATTCTAGTGACATTTCAGTGGAGTTATGAGTAATAAGAAAATGTAGTTCTACGTTTAATTGTAAACATTCTAATTTTGATATTTTATTGTGCTGCTCTCGTCATTTCCCACGAATGGGAATTTTATGGTATAATTGTGTTATTATGAGCTATCAATATAAAAAATTTAATCAAAATTGTTAGAGCTGTTTTTGAGAAAAAAATTTGGTGTTTTGATCACTATGATAACCATAGTTAAATTTCGGTAGATTTTTCTCATACCCTTATTTTTGCGTCCCATGGTAACCTGCGGGCTAGATATCAAGTTTGAGCTGATTCGGTACGGTTGTTTTCTCTAAAAACCGCGCTAAAATCGAATTCTGCGAAAGTTTTAGTAATTTATTGTGCTGCTCTCGTAATTTTCCCATAGATGGGAATTCTATAGTATAGTTGCCATATTTGGAGCTATCAATATAAAAAATGTTATCAAAGTCGTTTGAGCCGTTTTTGAGAAAAAAAAAATGTGTTGTGTTGATCACTACGATAACTATAGTTAACTTTCGGTGGATTTTGTTCAAACCCATATTTTGGCGTACCATGGTAACCTGCGGGCGAGATACCAAGTTTTTTTCGGACTCAGGAGGGTCTGAAACGTGAAGATCTGAAGAAAACTAAAAAAAAAAAATTTTTTCAGCCGGTTACATAACTTTCCTTGCTGCTTTGTAGAGCCAAGGAAAGTAAAAAGAACCGGCTCAATCGATCCCACAAATTGAACTGCAGCACCACACCCCGAAATAAGGTTTTTTTTATTCAGGAAGCCTCAATACGTAAAGATGTGAAGAAAGCCCAACTTTTTTTTGATACGATTGCATTACTTTCCTTCCCCATCGGGTAGCGGAAATTAATACAAAAAAAGGTACTCCACAATAAATAAATCGCCAACTAGAAGTCATCTCAAAAGTAAACCAAATAAACAATACCTTAGATAAATAAGGATGATGGATTATGCGAAACGTTAGGTACTCGATGACTTGTCGCTTGTATGGAAGAAAATATAAAAACATGTGTGAAGATGGGACGAGGCGTAACAGTCAATAAATAGCATACACCTTTGGTGGTTCCCCTTACTCTTTTCACTTAACTAACGAAAAACGGGAGAATAGTAAGTACTGCGAAACAACTTGAAAACAAGACATTTATAAGCAACGGGAGATACACGAAAGCAAAAATATCAATCCTCATAAATCAGTAAGAAAATAGAAATAACTGGACCTAAGGAGTTGAGGCCGCTAGATAATCTTAGACCATAAATAAATCAACAATTTCGGCCATGCTCAAGATGTTATGCCTTTGCTAAAACATTACATACCAGGTTTTAGAAAAAAGGTCTCTCATTCTTTAATTCGCTTTTAATCTGCATAACGGCATCCCACTTATTCTGACATAGTTGGCAGATTTATTAAACAAAATAAAGTTACGCCAAAAAAAATAACGTCCGAGTTCTTATCCAAAAACTTAATTCATGTTCTGTAATTGAAATTTTTGGACTGAAATAACAACTATCACTTGTACTGCGCAGGATTTGAATTAATATCGTTAATCAGGAACTTGGGGTAGCTTCACTTTATTCTAACGTTGACAATCGACCAACCCGTTCGTTAATTGTACTAAAGTTATATGATGCCGTCAAATAGCAATTAATTTCACTCGTGTTTTTCTAACGGTTAAAGCACTCCGCTGATCTGTTTGACCGGCGAAAACGAAATGTCTCGAAAGTTTCACAATTAGCGCAAAAATACGAAGAATATTAGTAGAAACATCGATAGATGAAAAAGCGTTGAACTAAAGTGACTGCAGGAACTCGTGTTCTCGCGAATGATTGATTCGGGAGGTGGATAATCGTAGATGCCTTCTTTAACGGCGATAGAGTACTCGTCCAATATTGTGTTCCTCACTTCAGGGTGCGTTTTTATTCTCAAGTACGGTCCGTGAGAGTTGCTCATTTTTGGCCAGTCGTTCACACCAGTCGCTGGAGTTGGTTTACTGAAACCCACAAACGTTAATAATGAAATTTGCGTTAGCGAAAATTAACTGAGTGCAGGTATTTAATGGTTTCTGCTTCCCCAGAACTAGCTTCAGAAACAGAAGTAAAAAAGTGTAATCTCCGTATGAATTGAAGCTAATGAGGGTCAATCATTCCACACAATTATTACTTTCTTGTTGAAAACTGCATGAAATTAGCGACTTAAAATATAAATAAAAAATAAATGATGTGTAACTAAATGAAAAATTGTCCGTCTGAATTGCTTATGAAATTAAGTTGTCCGATGAATTATCCCCATGATAGATATCGATTGAACTTAATTAAAATATCTGGTGCGTCGCAACACACAACTTTCCTTAGCTCTACATCAATTCCCTTGTGCACACCGTTTTTTTCTACTTACTCAATTTATCACTCAGTTCATTTCAACTTGGTCAAACAACACTTCACGGCGGCAGAAAGCGGTAGCGCTTACAGCTCCGGAATTTATTGTGCTTCTCGTACTCATTCCCGGATCATTATTTAGCAATTGGTACACGGAGAATTAATGAGGCTGTAAACACGATTTCTTTGAAGGTTATTCATCACTTTTGCAGAGTTATTGGGTAAACGGTTGTTTTCTCTAAAAACCGCGTTAAAATCGATTTCGTCGAAAATCGTAGTAATTTATTGTGCTGCTCTCGTCATTTTCCCACTAATGGGAGTTTTATGGTATGGTTGCCATATTGGCAGCTGTCTTGACTTTTTTTGAGCTGTCGTGACTTTTTTTTAACATTCTACTAACATTCCAGCGGAGTTTAAAAGGAAAAAACCGCGGCAAAAACGCTTCTCGTCGAAAATGTTGATAATTTATTGTGCTGCTCTCGTCATTTTCCCACAAATGGGAATTTTATGGTATAATTGCCTTATTGAGAGCTATCAATATAAAAAATTCAATCAAAATCGTTAGAGCTGGTTTAGAGAAAAAAATTTGGTGTTTTGATCACTATGATAACTATAGTTAACTTTCGGTGGATTTTGCCCATACCCTTATTTTTGCGTCCCATGGTAACCTGTAGGCTAGACATCAAGCTTCAGCTAATTTGGTACGGTTGTTTTCTCTAAAAACCGCGCTAAATTCGATTTCGTCGAAAGTTTTGGTAATTTATTGTGCTGCTCTCGTCATTTTCCCACAAATGGGAATTTTATGGTATAATTATCTCATTGAGAGCTATCAATATAAAAAATTAAATCAAAATCGTTAGAGCCGTTTTTGAGAGAAAAAATATTTGGTGTTTTGATCACTATGATAACTATAGTTAACTTTCGATGGAGTTTGCTCATACCCTTATTTTGGCGTCCCATTGTGACCAGCGGGCGAGATATGAAGTTTGAGCTGATTTGGTACGGTGGTTTTCTCTAAAAATCGTTCACAGACACACACACACCTACACAGACAGACACACACACAGACCATTTTCCCAAATAGTGTTTTTCGGACTCAGGAGAGTCTGAAACGTAAAGATCTGAAGAAAACTCAAAATTTTTTTTTCAGCCGATTACATAACTTTCCTTTCTACTTCGTAGAGCCAAGGAAAGTAAAAACAGTTGTGACGTTTTTCATAGATTCACATACTCAGCAACTTCCATTTGCTTTGGTCAGTAGTCTGACGTGTTTTTGACTCAGCTCACGTGACAAACTTCCCAGTGCTCCAAGAGTAAGACTGAGGGACTTATATGGGGGGGGGGGGGATAGAGGGAGAGAATTCAGTGTAGAATGGTGAACAGTGATATTGCTAATCGTTTTGAGGCGGAAAGAAATATTCTCACAAAACCCGTTGACCTTAACATTCCAGAATTCATTGTGTTACGCCTAGTTATCTTACAGCCTTCGTTAAATAATTGGTAATGGTTGAGCTGATGGTTTGTTGGATTTTCCACATGATGTTGATGAAAACGTTCCTTTTTTCTCGAACATTGATGCACAACTCTTCGAAATTCAAAATATTAGCGAGCAATGCAGTTGCGTTGAAAGATATAAAAAACTATACCCTTTGATGGCAAAGTTAGTCCACAACTCAACCATAACCTTCGCCATGGCTTTCTCCTTGTCAGTGAGGTTTCCCTTGTCATCAGGAAATAAGTAAACCAAGTCGTCCGAGTGTGCCACTCCTGCAATGATTTAATGCAACATTTTGATTACTGTTTAGTTGACTAAACTACAATACTAGTTAAGATGAACAAATGAAATACCCCAACACCTACTTTATTTCTTTCTAGATTCACTACTGGAGACATCACGAGGACTAAACTGAAAAACATTTTTTTAAATTGAATCCGGTATTGTTATGGTAGAAACACTTATTTACTTACCCCCTGGGAACGGGTAGGTTAGCCCCTGGTTGTACCCCCACTTGGTCAGATGCCCTTGGTAGTTGAATGTATACACGTAAGTGTCTGACGAATTGTACGTGTGCTTCGCTTGTTGAAAAATACACGACTTGATCAGAAGTAATCCACAAATCTGAAATCAAAGTTGTACCACAATGTCTGGCGTAGTGATTATTTATCGACAATCATAAACGAAATAGAGTAGTCCTTCGATTTGCTGGGTATGGATATGGAGGGTGCGAGTTGTTTTTTTAATCTGCAATTGAGTGACGGATGGAGTGGAGTGAGTTATATGATAAGATCAGAGCTCAGTTCTGGCTGAGAGGGAATAAAAACGGATTTTCAAGGCGGTCGAATATTTGTTACATAATAATAAAATTAGTGGTTTAAAATAGTATCTCATTCCCCACTGATGAACGCTTCAACAATGTTGCCAAAAGAATTGTCTGTATACGGATTACAGGCAACAGAAGCACAGGGCGACCAAAGTCCCATGGTGGACTGAGGAACTTAATCCCATCAAGCAAAGTGTAAATAGAGCCAAAAGGATGTACCAACACACTCGTGACCCTGATGCCAAAGCCACACTCCGAACTGCCTTCATCCAAGAAGGCCTTGCACCGCGCCATCAAACGAGCCAAACGGCAAGGCTGGCGAAATTTCGTGGAAGCGGAGAGCTCTGAGAACCCCTGGGGCAGACATTACAAGTCCTCAATAGGGAAAGCAAAATGAATTAGGCTGGGCCTGCAGCATCGAAAGTTCACTGGAAACTCTCCTTGAGAAGGTGTTCCCTGACGACCAAGTAGCTCGAGACACTGAAGCCCAGAGGGCAGCAAGGGAGCTGGTCATGGACCCTCCGAACAAGCTTGACATCCCTGTTGTGGACAACAGACGACCTCAGCAGGGCCATTGCGACCTTAAAGCCCAACAAATCTCCTGGGCCAGATAGAATAGAAAGCAATATGCTAAGGAGGGCTGAGCGGACAATCTCCAGCGGCCTCCTTAATTTATTTAATGACTGCCTGCAGGCCTCAGTGAAAGTCTGCGCGTGTTGTCACTCTTCAAAAGGGAGGCGACTGCAATCAGTCAGACCCGTGAGCATGGAGACCACTCAGAGTTCTTTCCACATTTGGCAAAACATTAGAAATATTGTTGTTGCAGTCTCTCGAAGAAGTCTTTGGCCGCAACCTCACAGGCTGGCAATACAGATGTACCAAACCATTGTCGAAATTTAGCGCGTTTCCCTGCTAGCACCGGCTAAGTACGTCCTAGCAGTTCTGATTGACATCAGGGGAGCGTTTGACAACCTTTGGTGACCAGCGCTCCTTAATGAGCTTAAAGGTAGGGGAATCCCCCAGAACCAGTACTCGTCAGAAGTTACCTGACAGACAGAACTGCTACGATCGAATGCAGACATGTCTCCGTTCAGAGAAAGATTGAGAAGGGGTGCCCACAGGGCTCAGTCCTTCGACCAGCACTCTTCGAAGGTCTTCTCAGGAGACTCATGGAGACTGACTGCGACCCATACGCCTATGTGGAAGGGGGACATGGTGACTTCAATGCGCGGCTCCACTTCTTTTCTCTGAATGACTCTCCCTCATGCACTTCTTGTGCCTCCAGCGCGAAGGAAACAAGAAACCACGTGCTGCTCCACTGTCCAACTTCCATGACTGATATAACCCTCGTCGAGGGTTTAGGAATAGTCATCAAATAAGGAAACAGACCTGTATACGGATTACACATGTATAAGCACGGGATTTCCCTTCTCCACCCGTCAGTGGATATACCAGGTTCTAACGAATAACCCCCCCACCCCACCCTCCAACTCACATCAGCAAGGTAAATCGAGGGGCGACTGTACTTGATATAAACAAATCCTGCAACAATAAACTGCTTCCTTGCGTTCCAATCAAACAAAAGTCTTTACAGTAACCTCATTCTAACTCAAGCGTTGCGACTTACATCTACCAATCCAGACACCATTTCAGTGAAATTTCCAACTTGAGACCGGTTGAAATAATGTTCGTTGAAAACATCTGCTATGGCGCCTGACGGATCAGTGACTCCTGCGAACAACGGAATTAATTTTGGTTGTCATTCTTCAATACATTGTATTCGTGGTATGTTGGCATAGTGTGGTGAGAGCTGTCTGCAGGACAAATGCTGATATTTGTGAGAAAGGTCTGTAGGACTGTCCTCTTCTCATATTTACCATTCCCGCAACCGCAGACAGGAATCTTGCTATCCATTAAGAGGGTTTAACCAGCCGAATATGTTATAGATATTTGTGGAGTAATGGATGTATCTGTAGCCCAACAACAGAGGATAAAATAAAACGGATAAAAAATATATTAATTGTTCCACTAAATTGGAGTTACAGTATTAGATCGATTTCGACGGTCAAGTCATCATCAGTAACAAAAAAGCAACAATCGTTATATATTTTTTTATCCGTTTTATGACATGGGTTTCCACAACTTCATCGCGAGTGATTTGGTTCGTAACAGAGGATAATTTTACCGAAGAACAGAAATAATAAATATGTAACCAACAAAGAAAGAGTTATAAACAAAAATAATACAATTAAGCTCGGTAATTATTGAATTGATTGTGGAAAAGAGTGAAGTCAAAGCAATTGATTGCTGATTAATTATCACTCATGAGCATCGACAGATAAGTTCTTCTGCCTCACGAGGAAGCAAAAATGTTTCCTATACCATCACGTCAGGGCTGGTTTGGGAATGAGAAGGCTGACAAACTGGCAAGGAAAGGATCTACTCTTCTCCCAGTGCAACATGAGCCCTTTGTAAGGACCACCTAGAGCCACTTGGTCAAGGAGGTGGGTAAGTGGGAGGATAAGTGCAGGGCTGCCTATTGGCCTAAGGCAGTCAAGGCTGTTATCAGACTCTCCAGGGAGCGAACAAGAGAGATCCTCAGTCTGGAGAGAGACAGTATACGGATGGACTGCTTACAGGTCACGGTCCACAAAGGTACCACCTGACCAAGATTGGTAGGTCAGAGGTACAGAATTGCAGATTCTGTGAGGTGGAGCTGGGGTCAGCGGGGCATGTACTGTGTACATGTGAGGGGCTGGCTGCAGTGCGCCTCAGAGTGCATGGGGTTCATCCGCTGCAGTGCGCCTCACAGTGCTTGGGGTTCATCACCTGCAGCCAGAGAAGGTTACAGGGATGGACCTCAAGGTTGTCTTGCGTTATTTGCGAAAAAGGTTGGGACGTATTGGGGACGCCGCATCAGAGAGCACCAGCGACAATAGGCCCAGTTGTAGGCACCGTGCGGGCTTTCCCAGTGCCATCAATGAAAATTAAAAAAAAGCAACAATGTCTTTCCTGACACGACATTCATGAACATTCACTAACTACATACATCAAAGGATGGAATAATTACCAACGCGCTATTACTATTTTCAGCAAAATCAGCCCAGTTGTTAGTATTATTTTCGCACAAACCATTTTCGGCAACGCTATCTTTTGAACTGAGAAGATTTAAACGTGTAAATATCTGAAGAAAACTCAACATGTGCATACAGTAAGCAACAATAATGTGTGAGAGCGTGTTTTTAGTCTTTACAGAAGAACGGTTTTGTTCGTGGAAATGCACAGCAATACGACAGTGCAGTTTCTATCGATAGGACAAGGGTGTCAAAAAATATCGAAAAATCATTTTTCTCATTTTTCCTGAAAAATGGCTGCGACGGGTTTTTAATCAACTGCTGTTTGTGTGTTGCTGTTCACAAAAAACGCCATGGTGTAAATACGAAAAATACGGCGAACGAAAATGTAGCCCTAAGAAGCCATAAAAGGTTTTTGTTTTGCGTGGCCAACTCCAAACAACTGAACGGTAACGTAAAATTTTCATCAAAATGACTAGGGCAGCACAATAATTTATCGAAAATAATCATAAAAATATCTGGTGCGTTGCAACACACAACTTTCCTTAGCTCTACGTCAATTCACTTTGTACATGGCTAATTCTATTTAATCAATTCATTTATCACTCAGTTCCTTTGAACTTCGTCAACAACACTTCACAGCAGCAGGAAGCTGTAGCAGTTCTGGAATTTATTGTGCTGCTCGTACTCATTGCAGGACCTATATTGAGCAATTGGTATACAGAAAATTAATGAGGCTGTAAACACAAATTTTTTGAAGGAGGATAGTGACCACTTTTGCAGAGTTATTGGGTAATAACTGTTAGAACTGGTATTAAGCGAAACGGCGGTAGTTGAAATTCAGGAATTTGTAGAGTGAGCCCCATGTATCTCATGAGCTTTTTTAAACACTCACCCTATAGGTATTGGATTGGACTACAACACGACTCTTTTTTTTAACATTCTACTAACATTCCAGCGGAGTTTAAAAGGAAAAAACCGCGGCAAAAACGCTTTTCGTCGAAAATTTTGATAATTTATTGTGCTGCTCTCGTCATTTTCCCACAATTGAGAATTTTATGGCATAATAATCTTATTAAGAGCTATCTATATAAAAAATTAAATCAAAATCGTTAGAGCCGTTTTTGAGAAAAAAAAATATTTGGTGTTTTGATCACTATGATGACTATAGTTAACTTTCGGTGGATTTGGTTCAAACCCTTATTTTGGCGTCCCATGGAGGCCTGCGGGCGAGATATCAAGTTTGAACTGATTTGGTACGGTGGTTTTCTCTAAAAATCGTTCACAGACACACATACAAACACAGACCATTTTCCCAAATAGTGTTTTTCGGACTCAGGGGGGTCTGAAACGAAAAGATCTGAAGAGAACTCAAATTTTTTTTTACAGCCGATTACATAACTTTCCTTTCTACTTCGTAGAGCCAAGGAAAGTAAAAAGAGTGCAGTTTTCCCCTTATAAATCCCGCTCATGTGACGCTATCCTTTTTATATAAAAATCTCGTTGGCAATAAGCCGCCTGTCCTATAGAAGTTAAGTAACATATATAAATAAATTTTGGAAGAACGTTCTTTGACTTTTTATACAGCAAAACCGTACAAAAACCATCATATTGTCAGCCGCTTATAAATAAACTGTCGGCTGATTACTCATTAAAAGTCGTGACATGAATTGAGGCAACCCTACAGCATGTGACACGTTTCTTCATAGAATCATTATGTTCTAACAGGTTCATATAAACCAATTGAAAAACGGGTAATATCGGTTGCCAGAGCAATGAAAATCGCTGAATGAACGGGAGGCCGACAATGGGTCGCACTAGTTACATATATAATTTTTTGTAATACGGCAAACTAGCCGACTAAAGTGAAGGGCCTCATAACAATTCTCGGCAAAGAGGGCAAGAGACGTGACATTCGTAATGTACGTTTGAAAAAAAAAGCTTTCGAAGGCGGTAACAACAGAACGGCACCATTGAAGGCTTCCCAAAGGTTTTGTACTCTTGTAAAGTTGGGTTGTTGTGTGGGTTTATTGTGAGGAATCGTCATTGTGTCCAGGCGGTCGTGTCGATCGAACGGCCTTGCCAGCCCTAGGAGATTGACGACCCTCTCACGGATACCAGTTAAGGGAAAAAGGGGGAAAAAAGTCAGCAACGAAGGAAAAGTTTAGTGGAATCAATTTAGGTAGAGCCCTCCTTTCCTCACCGACTCAACTCGTGGGCCCATCCGCCCACTCAACTCGTAAGACATGTTTCAATGCGTAAGGTCCGCAAGATTCTTCCAACTCTGAACACCGTCTTACCCTGTTATTAAAGTTAATTTCCAAACTCAGGAAACAATATGCATTATTTTATTATACTTACGCGAATAATGACTTTACCTGCCTTTCGCTTCCTGCAAACACACTCAACTACACAAAGAGTGACTAGATTACCTAGCGCTTGGTTCCGACAAACTGACACCATTGTACGCAATTACATAAAGTCACTATTTCGTCAGGCTGAAATTCTGTGAGAAGTGACTCACGAAGGCCTCTAATTACTCGAAGTTCTATAGCTTACCTAACATTTAGTTGCAATAAACATACCGACAGAGTAGGTTTACAAAAAAAGAACTACTAAAATAGATTTTTGTCAACATTTTTGATAATTTTTTGAGCTGCTCTGGGCATTTTACCAAGAAAAACGAGCGGTGCGTAGCAACAACAACTTTCCGCAACCCCTTTAAGTTCGAACACCACCTACATATGCGGGCGCTATATCTTCGTTCAACGCATTTTTACAGGAATATTTATGGAGAACAAAATATAGGGACTAGTTAGTTGAAAGTACTCCGTAAGTTTGATAGAAATCGTCTGAACCGTTTTTGAGAAAATTGGAATACCGATAAATTAATATTCGACAAATCTCCTTTTCTGAGTTAACTTGGCTAAACTCTCCGTTCGACATCTATATACAGAAATAATTATAAAGAACGAAATGTGGGTATGGGTGACTAAAAGACACTCTGAACGATTGATAGAATTTGGTGGAGCAGTTACTACAGAATTTACGGTAATGTTCGAAAAAACGTTATTTTCGACACATTTTCATTTTTATCGCTGCTCAATGGAGTGTTAGAGGAACATTTATTGAAAACAATATGTAGGTATTAACTATTTGAAAACATCTTGAAAGTTTGGTGATAATCGTTGAAGCCATTTTGCCAAAAAGCGTAAAAAACCTATTTTTGCTTCATAGGCCTATATTTCCGTTCACCGTATTTTCATGGAGATGTGTACAAAGAAGAAAAGTTAGGTATTGATTAGTAGAAGATAATTTGAATGTTTAATCAAAATCGTTAGAGCCATTTTTGAGAAAAATTCGAAAAACCCTAGTTTTTGTTACATTTTCGTCGTCGTCCCCCCTTCCTATCGGCCGAAATCACCCATAACCTTATTTTGGTGTCTACAAAAAATAACGAACAAAACAAAAAAAGAACCAGCTCAATCGGATCAGCCGTTCTCCCGCAAATCGAACTACTGACACACACGGACCACGCGCCGAAATTAGGTTTTTTAGACTCAGTAGGGTCTGAAACGTAAAGATCTGAAGAAAACCCAAATTTTTTTTTGGGCCGATTACTATACTTCCTTCCCTTCGGGTAGCGGAAAGTAAAAATTTATGTGATTTTAAGGTATAAATCCCCTTTTCTGAGTTATCTTGGCTTATATTCAACAGATACGTATAGAAATAATTACGGCGAACAAAATGTGAGTATGGGTGGCTAAAAGACGCTCCGTAAGATTTGTCGGATATTAATTTATCGGTTTTCCAATTTTGCGACAAACGGCTCGAACGATTTCGATTAAACTTACGTAGCACTCCCAGCTAAGTAGTACCTACATTTCTTTCTGTATAAATAAGTTAAGACAATTGTTCGTCGAGGATTGTGGATCGGAGCTCCGGCGCGATTGCCGTAGTTTTTGCCTGAGTCAGCGGATCCCCAAGCGTCTCCAAACCCCCCTCGTAACATAATCAAAACCGCTCAGGATTTGGGTTCAGGCTGCAATCTCACGTGCACAAAATGAACCAGCACTCTTTCTGCAGCGTAACCAGTCCACGTTACAGACCCTTGATGACCTGGAAGCTGCCCTCCGCCGCAGATTTGAGGGAATTAGAACGGAACTATCCTATGTGCAGGAATTAGAGCGTGCTACTCTAAAGCCTGAGGAAAGGAATCACCTAATATGGTGAACGAATTAAATCCTTAGCCGAGCGAGCAGATCCAGGAAAACATCCTGGAATGTGGTAGCTCTACAGGCATTTATGAGAGGTTTGCCTAAGGAGATAGCGCTGAGCACGGCGACTGTGAATCCTAGATCCATATCAGATGCCATGATAAAAGCTCAAGCAGCATTGAGCATGTGTGAGGCACTGAGGGCCAAACCGGATCCTCAAAACCCTGGGATCTCACTCACAGCAACAGTCCAGAGTAAGGAGAGACGACCTACTCCTCCTCCTCGCTCTCCTAAAGACAAGAGAAAGCACAAGTATTCTACTAAGACATTGTCTAGCCAGCAACCCAAACCCCCCTCGTAACATTGGTGGCAGCGATATACGAACAAGTCCACGCTCCTTCATTCCAAGAAAAAGAAGAGGGTCTGAGAGAAAAAATTAAGAGAGAAAATGATGAGACGAGTTCTAGGGTCCGAGATTCGCCGACTCAGTGAAAGTTCCAGCGGAGAGCAAAATGGTGACGCGCCTCCTACTATGTGAATGAAAGTAAGCGCCCTTTCCTTGTCGCCCTCTCGAATGTTTGATCGGATTTTCCGGGGATTCGCTCAACTCTCAAAAATCCATTCATTAAAGTCGTTCGCTCCAGGAGCAGCGGCTAACGGTGAGGGGTGAGATGTACCCCCTGACTCCTATTAAAGGCACCGGGCAATCGTGGTCTAGTGGTTAAGACAATTGTTCATACTTCTCGACGTAAAGTCGCGGATTGTGGATCGGAGCTCCGGCGCGATTGCTGTAGTTTTTGCCTGAGTCAAAACCGCCCAGCGTCTTTTTGAAAATTTCCCTCTAACGCATCCAAAATTTGTATAATGAAATTAGTTGCTGTGAATCTACATGCGGTCGCTTATATTCACTTACCGCTGAACTTCAAAGCAATTTCGGTAAAACGATTTTGTATGAGCCTTGAGCCTTCGGTCACATTTCTTCCCAAAATAAAATCGTAGATATCTGAAAAAAAGGAAAACTAATTTATTGTAAAAAAAAGGCCAGGAATCGACAACAAAGTCAGTTTCAAACAAAGCAGCCGAAAAGAAAACTTTCAGAGGAAAGTTTAAGCGTCCGAAACTTCTATTTTTAAGAACGGGAGATGAAACTCTTACAGAAAAGAAGAGAAAAGAGGGCATGTGGAGAAAAACAACAGGGCGAAAACATCTACAAATAACGACGGGAACACCAAAGTAAAACAAACACGGTCACAAATTCATATCGAATCAGGAGGGTAAATAAGAAACGTGGCCAACGAACTGGAAAAAGGAGCCTGAGAGATGCGAAGAACGGGAATCCACCTAATTTCGGCTTAAGTTGACTTAGTTATTCATGATTCATCTAATTAAGTACCCGGGGTCATTCTGGGACGAATGCTGTTGGCCAAAACAAACCAAACCTGCTTTGATCATTCAAAAGGAAATTACCCGAACTTTTTAGTCATTTGTCAAAGTGGAAGTTTGAGAGCACAAATTAGTTGACTCGGGACTAGTTGCAGCCAAGCGAAGAACATTAAACACTCGTCGAATCGGAGACTTCAAATCTATCTCGGGCGCTGTTATGTCGGCAAAAATTGGAATTGACGCATCACACAACTTTACTCAGCCCTGTGCAGGTACAGAGCGACGTGAAGACCAATTTTAAACGAGCCCCCGTCATAAGGGACTTCACACGGTAAAACATATATTGAAATTTGAGCTAGTGTAAACGTGGAAAATGTACTCTGCTTGCATTAGAGTATTACCCTCTATCCCCCATATTGGGGTATTGGGCCGCTACTTCGAACTGCATAGTCACAAGCAGCAACAACATCCCATGAATGGAGCCCCTGGCAGGCTGCTGCCGTTAATGAACGTACACTTGGTCGTTCCAATGCATAGAGAAAGGAAGCACTCAAGCAGCCAACGATTTATATTATCTAGGAACCTGGCTCCTGCCTGGAACCACCTCCCACGTCGATCCAGCCACCACTACCCCCGCATCGTCAGGCAACAGAAGCCTGTGGCCTTTGGCCCATACAAAAGTGGCCAGTCAGTTGACATATTTCAGAAAAGAATTGGCCCAAGAATACTTCCTTGAATCACTCCGCACTGTATGCATCTCCATACCAGTAGTCTCTTCGACGATAATGTACTGAAGTTGGCCTGTTAGGTAGCTGGAAAATCATTCCCACCTGGTGCCCGTTAGACCATTATCCTCACATCTCCAAGGCAGGAAAGAAGTACTATAGAAGAAGCCATCGATTAAGTCGAATGCCTTTAGCAAGTTCTGGAAGATCGCAGCCGACCACAACCTCGCAACCCTCAGCAGTCCACATAGCCCCCCCCCCCCCCATGCTTCTCTAAATTTGAATTGCACTAATTAGGTTCAATCGTTCTCTCAGTCGTGTTCCCAGATACCCACACAAAAAGCGCTTCCTCTAACGGGGTTTATAGGACTCAGGAGCCTTCGAAACGTAAAAAACTAAGAAAACTGTAAAACGCGTTTTTTCTTCAGCCAATCATCTAACTTTCCTTCCTAGTTAGTTGGGTTAAAGAAAGTAGAAAGAAAAATAGAGACCAAAAAAAAAGAAGGTGTTTGTCTAGAACAATCGTCAAATAAAATTTTGATTTTATATTCCTGCATCTTCACGATGCAACTAAATTAAAACGGTTTCACATATCAGAAAAGTAGCTCGTTTTTGTAAATGAAATGAAGTGAAAATAAGTGTATTCCTGAACAACAGTAACTACCCCACTTCAAAGAACACGGTTCTGCGCTGAGTGGGGGAGTCCGCTCTCAAGTCCATTAGTCCTGTCTAAAGGACTCAAGGGCAAGCGGATCTACATATTCTCGGACTGCCAGGTCACATTAAAGGCCATTGCAGCCTACAGTTTCAGGTCCAGGCTGGCATGGGATGCCTTCATGCGCTCAAGCAGCTCGGCGCCCACAATAAGCCTTTCCCCTTTCCTGGGCGCCGGCTCACAGGGGGCATGAGGGCAATGAAAAGGCTGACCACTTTGCGAAGAGGGGCACAGAAACCCTACCCATTAGGCCTGGACCTCACGTAGGTATGACTAAAAGTCACCTGAACCGTTTGGTGGCCCGATGGGAGATACAGGAAAACAGCGCCCATTGGCATCGCCAGCCACGACTTAGACAATCGAAAAGGCTTGTTACGCCTTCCGGTCCTAGGGCAAAGGCGATGCTGACACTCTCCAGAAGAGAGCTGAGGGTCTTGATTAGCTTCCTCACCGGACACTGCCCACTCAGGTATCACCTCAACAAGATAGGCATCTCAGAGGCGGTGGCATGCAGACTCTGCAGTGAAGAGGACGAGACGGCGGAGCACGCCCTATGTGAACGCCCTGCCTTAGCAGCCAAACGCTTTGAATATTTTGCCCAGGGGATTATAGCGGAATCTGGGGTGAAGGACATACTTGGCTTCGTAAAGCGGGAGGGGGGGTATGTACGACGCCTTCTGCTAAGGAAGGGCCTGTGTCACAAGGCCCGTGTGTGGCTGCAGTGACAAACGGACTATGTCCCGCATGCCCTCGGGGAAAAAAAGTCCATTAGATATATCTTTTTAATTAATAACAACTTCACTGACGATAAATCGGCCTTGCTCGCATTTTGTTAATATTATTAGTTTTATTTATATATGTTTTACTGCACGTATGAGCTAGTAAATAAATTATCGGAAACTCCACATCCTAATGAAATTAGCGAACTAAAAACGTACTTATAAACTGTTCTAGGGGCAATTGTGGGGTCTTTCAAGTCACTGCACTTCTAAATAATAGCGGCATACTGTAAATAAAGACTTTGGTACGGGTGCAACGGCGTGGGTGGTTAAGCGAGGCATATAGGCTCCGTTTTGTGTACTACCATACATAAATTTACTGGGGTGCTTTTGCAAAAACAGAAGGGCTGATTTTACGTAAGTCAGACAGAAAACAGTTTAACGATATTAAATAGATCATGCGAGGGAACTCTTTTTGGCTTCAGGATAGCTTTTTGGGCTATTGCTAATGGGTTTAATATTGATGGGGAAGTGCCTCTCCAGACTAGAATACCAAAACTTATTGAACTCTGCACGAGTGATTTATACAGAATTACTAGGGATTTATTATCGAGACAACACCTTACGCTATAGAAAAAATGACGACCTTAAAACCTTTTTCAACAGCGCTAGAACACGTACTTCCCACTTGAGGTCTTCATCCAAAATCACGCCCAAGTATGTCAGTACGCCGTGAGAGAGTTCTCCATTTGAGGGCATGAACACGAATTGGAACCTATACTATCGCAGTTGTGAATTTGTAAACCATGGTCTACGTGTGCTCTAGTATGGTATTTTGTTTTGTTGACGTTCAAATTCGTATTTGATGACATCCAGTCAAACGACAAGCTCATGTCATTGTACCGCCTGGCTCCCACTGTAGGTACCCTAGTGATCGTGGTCTAGTGGTTATAAACGAAGATGCATAATTCGACGCCAGTTGGACATTGGATCGAAGCTCGTGGTTGCAGAAATTTTTGCCTGAGTCGTCGGCTCTCCAAAAGATGTTAACCCCCCCCCCCCCCAAAGCTCATTGGTTAACGATGAGCGAAAAATATCTCGACCTGAGGACCACCCTCTGCTCCAACTCTGGACCAACTCTGCTCATTCAGCTTACAACACTAAGAGGCGCCAAACATATGTGTCCCTGAAACTTGGCTCTCCTAATATCCATCAAGACACACCAAAACAGGCCTCACCCTACCAAATTTCCTCCTTCATCTTCAGCAGTGCTTCATCCCAATCAACAATGGGAGTCAGGTGGTACATCATTGTTAGCTTGAGTAAACAGCTTGTAACAAACGCCGATTGTCGCGAGAGGACGCTCCTTATCGCTGCCCCGAGCAGCCTCCTCTCTCGCCGCGACTCAGGTGAGTGAAGGTGGCGGCAGCAGTCTTAGCCTTCGCCTCGTGCGGATCGTTTGCCCTTCCTCAAGCGGCTGAAGAAAATATTTTTTTTTAAATATATAATAAATCCCCGTTTCGACTCCGAGGTAAGCGTCACTCCTTCAGAAGAAGGAAAATTCAATATTGGGAGCCTAGTCAGGAAAATAAAAATGAGTCTTTTTCCCCCAGCCTCCCGCAGTAGTCACGAATTATACCAGGAGGCACCTCGTCCAAGGATAGACGGCAACCTCGGACTTCCGTTCAACTCCTCAGGTGGGATAGTCGATTTTAAATAAATATTTTGAAGAAAAAATGTCAAAGAAGATCTACCACCTCTACGTCGTTGGAGTCGCCGGAGACCTTATTTTATTTTATTTTATTCGTCATAGATTTTGTCTTGTTTTTTTTTAAAAGTAAAAATCTATTACTTTCGTTTTTTTAAAATTTTGTAAAGGGTGGCCACTCCGATCTATATTTAATCATTCAATTAATTTTGACAGAAATTAAATTAATTTCTTTTTGGGTGGAAATTTCCGACAAGAACGATTCTTTTTCTTCCTTCTTTGAGGCCCATCCCTCCTCCACGAGTTGGTCGAGGAATTTCTATATTTTAATTATTGTGCGACCGAACATTTTTGCTTAGGTTTTGTCGTTACAAGCTCGTCTCAATCACCAGCCGTACACAAGATAACGGTATGGTGCGCAAAAAGGTAGACACTCCCTCCATACTATTCCTATTCTATTAATGGAGACTCCAAGAGAGCTACTCTGCAAAGTTGACAGGGTTGGGCGCGCAATTAACTCTTCATTAACCCTTTACAACCTGCTGCCTGCTTTCCAAGTAACTTAAGAATCATTTGCGTTCTTTACCAGTGATACCATTATATTCCAGCGTCGACAGTAATTGGGCTCGGTTTATAGAGTCAAAAGCATTGGCCAAATCCAAAAGAATCAATATTGCCTTGTTTCCATCATCCAAAACACCACAAAGATCCTCTGTTAAAATCGAGTTACAATGTGAACTTGATTTCCACAATGTCGTCTCAAGTAATTTAGTCAAATCTAACGCATATGCAAAAAATAAAAGTTCAAAGTCCGAACTTCACGGTAAGCTATTAGATCTTACTTCCAAGGATCATGGAACCTTCGTGTTTGGTAAATCCAATCATTGTCGGCACTTGATGGTACATCCCCTTCGCAAAAACGTCTTTAGGATCTTCCGTTAAAAATTTCTGCTTTCCCGCCACTTGGACGACCGCGTGGTTACCTCCGTCGGTGCTAACTTGGTGGTACTTGGACATAGCGTTGGCCTGTGACAAATCAAGTGCAAACGTGATGAACGCTCGTTCAGTGAATGTCTTAAAATAGTTGACAGTAATAGTTTATGAGACGTTCACTTTAAAGCTTCTTCGTTCTGGTTCTTTGTGAGAGTGTTTTAAATATCATAAATGGAAAGACATATTGAAATAAGAAGTTCATGGTTTCGATAGAACACCGTAATACTAGGGTCTAATTGAAAATACCGGACGAGAACCAGATGCGAGGAAAACTCTATTTTGTATTTTGTTCAAGACTGCAATACTTTAAAACACATAGTAAACATCTGGTGCGTTGCAACACACAACTTTCCTTAGCTCCACAACAATTCACTTTGTACATGGCTAATTCTATTTAATCAATTCATTTATCACACAGTTAATTTGAACTTGGTCAAACAACGCATTACGGCAGCAGCAAGCGGTAGCGCTTACAGTTCCAGATTTTATTGTGCTGCTCGTACTCATTGCAGGACCATTATTGAGCAACTGGTACACAGATAATTAATGAGACTGTAAACACGATTTTTTGAAGAAGGATAGTAATTACTTTTGCAGAGTTATTGGGTAAACAACACGTCACAGCAGCAGGAAACGGTAGCGCCTACAGTTCTGGAATTTATTGTGCTGCTCGTACTCATTGCAGGACCATTATTGAGCAACTGGTACACAGATAATTAATGAGACTGTAAACACGATTTTTTGAAGAAGGATAGTAATTACTTTTGCAGAGTTATTGGGTAATAACTGTTAGAACTAGTAGTAAGCGAAACGGCAGTACTTGAAATTCAGGAACTTCTGGAGTGAGCCCCATGTATCTCATGAGCGTTTTTAAACTCTCACACTTTAGATATTGGATTGGACTACACCAATTTTTTTAACATTCTACAAAAATTCCAGCGGAGTTTATAATGAAAAAACTGCGCTGAAAACGCTTTTCGTCGAAAATTTTGATAATTTATTGTGCTCCTCTCGTCATTTTCCCACGAATGGGAATTTTATGGTATAATTGCCTTATTGAGAGCTATCAATATAAAAAATGCAATCAAAAATCGTTAGAGCTGGTTTAGAGAAAAAAATTTGGTGTTTTGATCACTATGATAACTATAGTTAACTTTCGGTGAATTTTGCCCGTGTCCTTATTTTTGCGTCCCATGGTAACCTGTAGGCTAGACATCAAGCTTCAGCTAATTTGGTACGGTTGTTTTCTCTAAAAACCGCGCTAAATTCGATTTCGTCGAAAGTTTTGGTAATTTATTGTGCTGCTCTCGTCATTTTTCCACGGATGGGAATTTTATGGTATAGTTGCCATATTGAGAGTTATCAATACAAAATATTTAATCAAAATCGTTAGAGCCGTTTTTGAGAAAAAAAATATTTGGTGTTTTAATCACTATGATAACTATAGTTAAATTTCAGTGGATTTTGTTCATACCCTTATTTGGGCGTTCCATGGTAACCTGCGGGCGAGATATAAAGTTTGAGCTGATTTGGTACGGTGGTTTTCTCTAAAAACCGTACACACACACAGACTATTTTCCCAAATAGTGTTTTTCGGACTCAGGAGGGTCTAAAACGTAAAGATCTGAAGAAAACTCAAAATTTTCAAACAACACTTTACGGCAGCATGAAGGGGCAGCGATTGCAGAATTTATTGTGCTGCTCGTACTCATTCCAGGACCATTATTGAGCAAATGGTACCCAGAAAATTAAAGAGGCTGTAAACACGGATTTTTTGAAGGAGGATAGTAATCACTTTTGCAGAGTTATTGGGTAATAACTGTTAGAACTGGTATTAAGCGAAACGGCGGTAGTTGAAATTCAGGAATTTCTGGAGTGAGCCCCATGTATCTCATGAGCGTTTTTAAATACTCACCCTATAGGTATTGAATTGGACTACAGTACCAATTTTCTTTAACATTCCAGCGGAGTTTAAAAGGAAAAAGCCACGGCAAAAACGCTTTTCGTCGAAAGTTTTGATAATTTATTGTCCTGCTTTCGTCATTTTCCCACAAATGGGAATTTTATGGTATAATTATCTTATTAAGAGCTATCTATATAAAAAATTTAATCAAAATCGTTATAGCGGTTTTTGAGAAAAAAATTTGGTGTTTTGATCACTATGATAACTATAGTTAACTTTCGGTGGATTTTGCCCATACCCTTATTTTTGCGTCCCATGCTAACCTGTAGGCTGGACATCAAGTTTCAGTTGATTTGGTACGGTGGTTTTCTCTAGAAACCGCGCTAAAATCAATTTCGTCGATCATTTTGATAATTTATTGCGCTGCTCTCGTCATTTTCCCACAAATGGGAATTTTATGGTATAATTATCTTATTAAGAGCTATCTATATAAAAAATTTAATCAAAATCGTTATAGCGGTTTTTGAGAAAAAAATTTGGTGTTTTGATCACTATGATAACTATAGTTAACTTTCGGTGGATTTTGCCCATACCCTTATTTTTGCGTCCCATGCTAACCTGTAGGCTGGACATCAAGTTTCAGTTGATTTGGTACGGTGGTTTTCTCTAGAAACCGCGCTAAAATCAATTTCGTCGATCATTTTGATAATTTATTGCGCTGCTCTCGTCATTTTCCCACAAATGGGAATTTTATGGTATAATTATCTTATTAAGAGCTATCTATATAAAAAATTTAATCAAAATCGTTATAGCGGTTTTTGAGAAAAAAATTTGGTGTTTTGATCACTATGATAACTATAGTTAACTTTCGGTGGATTTTGCCCATACCCTTATTTTTGCGTCCCATGCTAACCTGTAGGCTGGACATCAAGTTTCAGTTGATTTGGTACGGTTGTTTTCTCTAGAAACCGCGCTAAAATCAATTTCGTCGATCATTTTGATAATTTATTGTGCTGCTCTCGTCATTTTCCCACTAATGGGAATTTTATGTTATAATTATCATGTTAAGAGCTACCAATACTAAAAATTTAATCAAAATCGTTAGGGCGGCTTTTTAGAAAAAAAATATTTGGTGTTTTGAGCACTATGATAACTATAGTTAACTTTCGGTGGATTTTGTTCATACCCTTATTTTGGCGTCCCATGGTAACCTGCGTGCTAGATATCAAGTTTGAACTGATTTGGTACGGTGGTTTTCTCTAAAAATTGTTCACAGACACACAGACCATTTTCCCAAATAGTGTTTTTCGGACTCAGGAGGGTCTGAAACGTAAAGATCTGAAGGAAACTCAAAATTTTTTTTCAGCCGATTACATAACCTTTCTTTCTACTTCGTAGAGCCAAGGAAAGTAAAAAACTAGCAATCCTTTCCACCGCTTTGTGAAAGCTACTTAAAGACTTAAGGGCGGCAGTTCTTGTCCCCAACGTTGTTAAGACTTATTTCTGGTGAATGCTGTAAGGTACCCGAGTTCACATGAGAAGCAAGTTATTTTTTTATTTTTCAGCCGCGAACGCAGTTGCAGTACCCTAACTCACCAAGAATTTTTCCGTGTCAACCTCTCTATTTTGTTCATCAAGCCAATTTTCTGTCCTTTAAATTACATTTTTGTCTACTTCGGACAAAAACTACGGTGCTTAGTTTCCTAAAGTGAGCAAAAACTATAAAATTGTTTCATCACAAAATTCACCACGCTCAACGTTCATACGTGAACCTACTTTACATGGGCACATGTCCCAAGATGGCTTACACGAAAAGAGAGTTGGCCTGCCCAGAACACATGACCCCTTCTCTTTCGAGTGTGATCGTCGAAATTTGTTTAGTAACTTGAAACAATTGCGTAAGCGTTTAAAACGTATTAGTCTGAAGAAAACTCTGAACATGTTTTTCTTTCTTCGGCTGATTAAACAAATTGAGGGGAGCCCATTAACGCGATATGAAGTATTCAGAGAGACGTAGGTCAGCAGAATGACGTGCCCTCAGCAACACAATTGCACGTATTTTTTTAAAAAATGTGTTTTCATATATTTTTTATTTTCATTAAAAAATTTTGTTTTGTTTCTTTAGAACCAAAATGGTTATTGTCCTGTTAAAAAACGTATTCTCACTTCTTAGTGAAAGACAACAAATAAAAAGAAATAAGTTTTAACCACAAATTAAAGCATTTCTACATATCGCCATAAAACTTGAAACTCGGTATAAATTATTTCGTCCGTTCGGTTTATTTTTTATTAGAATATAAAACTGAACTTTCATACCCAACTGAAAATACGCGCAATACCAGTTAAATACCAGTTAATTTTATTCGAACACCCGTCCAACCAAGGTATTCAGTAGTTGCTCCGTAAACCTTCACAAGAAAAACGGGATGTTGGGATTATTTTAAAACAGTCAACTGAACCTCATTGGAAGGAACGGAAAAAATTAAACAGCGTTCCAAAGGCGGTTTGAGATGACACGGAAATTCGCTGATTAATTAATAGCGCGGCTATAACTCTCATTCTAAGTCACAATGCAATGAGAACAAGTGGGTCGATTGGACTGGCCCGACAGAATGCTCTAAGTTTGAGCTCGTTTGATTCAGCCATTTTATATCAAATGTCAGTCTTTAAAGTTCTAAAATGCGTACATTTAAAGAAAACTTTCGGCCGATCACAGAACTTTCCTTACAACTGCCATGTCCCTAGGCCAATGGAAAGTAAAATACAATCGTTTTAACCATGGCCTTCTTTTCACGATTTACTATCGGCTTAGGAAATGCGTTAAACTTCAAGGATTTTCGACTTTAACTCTCCTCGTTATCGCATCAAAATGGTAGATAAGTTTATTCCGGCTCAGTCTTGAAGTTTCGTGTACTTGTTGAATAAAAGCTATTACAGGAACTGTGTCTGTGTAAGACCAATCTTATTTATTCTGAACACTTTGCACAGTATTGGTTTATGTTGAAAATGTTAATAAGATAAAAACTGTAACTGAACCGAAAAAAAAACAAAAAAACTGTACTCAACTAGCCTTGTCAATTACCGTGAACGTAGAATGGGCGTTCAATACGTCATATACGCTCACGGTCTTCAAACATTCGTAAATCTCTTGATTTGTACCTTCGCACTTCAACTCGCGAGCGATTTCTTTGGTGTGTTGAGCAGCTTTGCGATCTATCGACCAGTCGCATAAAGAACTTCCACTTTGAACTATCGCTCTCTGAAAACTACCTGAAAACAGCTGCAATCGTTCAAATATATTTAAAAATTGTACATTTTGTGCATTTGGAGGCTCAACATTTTAGGAAATACGTGGGTGCGTTTTCTCTCTGAAAAGGTATAACTCGTGAAATGGGGGTAAGAACACCAAACAGCGCTTAGTCAGCTCAGAAATGAATGCGATTGGAAAGGGACTGATCATCAAAACATGCTCGCGTTGCACAATAAGAACTGCGTTAGACCCAAAAACACTAATGTGAGTACAAGCTTCATTAAATAAGCCCTACCTTTGGTGAGGGGGCTGGCCATCATAAGGGACACCGCAGCACCTCCTGCGCTTTGTCCAAAAATCGTTATCTGCTGTTTATCCCCGCAAAAGCCTTCAATGTGCTCTCGAGTCCAATCAAGCGCCATGACCATGTCCAGAAATCCCATGTTTCCGGCTATATTGTCGTCGTGAAGAGAGAGAAAGCCTAAAACGTGGTTAATTGTTGATCGCATTAATCGGATTTTATGAACATCTCCGCGCCAATAAATAATGAATAAAATATTTGATGCGGTGTATCAACCAACTTCCCTCAGCCCCACTCGCATTAAGCACTTTTTTCCGCTCTCGCAAATAACCAAATATGTTTTTCACTCAATTAATAAGAACTCCGTGCGACCTAACGAGCTACGCAAACCTTCCGGAATTTATTGTCACGGCCTGTATTGAGTAATAAATGTAAAACAAATTTATGAGAGTATCAACACGATTTTTATGGTCGGGTTCTTGGGTAGGTGTCGCGACGTAGGAGTGCGATGTACTCGGCAATGGTTTGTCCTTCCTGCTGATAACATGAAAGAAACCTGTGCTGAGTCACTAAAATGTTTTTCTAGGGGCACAAATGTTTTTCGAGGCAAGAAATCATTTCGGTATATGATTCCCCAGAAACTGTTTTAGGAGATATGAGGGACACCAAGAGTTGGTAATGTGTTGGACCAATAGAGTTCAATAGCATTGAGCACAAAGATTTTTATCTTCAAATATCTGGTGCGTTGCAACACACAACATTCCTTAGCTCTACAACAATTCACTTTGCACATGGCTAATTCTATTTAATCAATTCATTTATCACTCAGTTAATTTGAACTTGGTCAAACAACGCTTTACGGCAGCAGGAAGCGGTAGCGCTTACAGTTCCAGATTTTATTGTGCTGCTCGTACTCATTGCAGGACCATTATTGAGCGATCGGTACACAGATAATTAATGAGGCTGTAAACACGTATTTTTTGAAGAAGGGTAGTAATCACTTTGGCAGAGTTATTGGGTAAAACAACACGTCACAGCAGCAGGAAACGGTAGCGCCTACAGTTCTGGAATTTATTGTGCTGCTCGTACTCATTCCCGGACTATTATTGAGCAATTGGTACACAGATAATTAATGAGCCTGTAAACACGAATTTTTTGAAGAAGGATAGTAATTACTTTTGCAGAGTTATTGGGTAAAAACTGTTAGAACTGGTAGTAAGCGAAACGGCAGTAGTTGAAATTCTTGAATTTCTGGAGTGACCCCCATGTATCTCAAGAGCGTTTTTAAACACTCACCCTTTAGGTATTAGATTGGACTACATACCAATTTGTTTTTAACATTCTACAAAAATTCCAGCGGAGGTTATAAGGAAAAAACTGCGCTAAAAACGCTTTTCGTCGAAAATTTTGATAATTTATTGTGCTGCTCTCGTCATTTTCCCGTATATGGGAATTTTATGGTATAGTTGACATATTAGGAGCTATCAATATAAAAAATTTAATCAAAATCGTTAGAGCCGTTTTTGAGAAAAAAAATATTTGGTGTTTTGATCACTATGATAACTATAGTTAAATTTCGGTGGATTTTGTTCATACCCTTACTTTGGCGTCCCATGGTAACCTGCGAGCGAGATATCAAGTTTGAGCTGATTTGGTACGGTGGTTTTCTCTAAAAATCGTTCACAGACACACATACACACACAGACCCACAGACCATTTTCCCAAATAGTGTTTTTCGGACTCAGGAGGGTCTGAAACGTAAAGATCTGAAGGAAACTCAAAATTTTTTTTTCAGCCGATTACATAACTTTCCTTTCTACTTCGTAGAGCCAAGGAAAGTAAAAAGAAAACCAACACGCGAAACGATTTTCCGGTTTACTCCTCGTCGCCATCCTGTTGTGTAGTTTATTATAATTATTATTATTTCTATTCTGGTGAGCAATTTAGAATAATTGTTGAAACGTTCGAACATTTTTCTTTACTGACAACTGCGAATAAAAAGATATGTTCCGCTCGGCTTGAACGGCTGATCACTTCTTGCGACGTAGAGGTTTAATGGAAAACCAGATGTTCGTTCACTGGCTGCCCTCTACTGGATTAATATGTACATAGCAGTAGAGCTATGAAAGTACAGAGGAAATACTGAAAACTAAAAAATTCGAAGAAACACGTTATTTTGAATTCCGGAATTTCTGACACAAACGCGCAGACAATCTTCTCCCACGATGTTTTTCGGCCTTTAAAATGTAAAGATCTGAAGAAAACTACAAATTCGTTTTTCGACCGATTACATAATCCTATTTTCTAGGACTGAAGAAACTGAAATTGAAAAGCGATAATATTAACGAGTTAAAGAAAATTGTGTGATAAATGAGAACGAATAAAGTAATGCAAAACAAACAATGGTACAGCACTCTTCTGAACTGCCATTATAATAAAAATGGGAACAAATTATAATCTTAATTTATTGAAAACGGTTCTTATTGCAACAGTGTTAAAGCATAACCCAAACTGATGACTATCCAGCTGCGTTTAGCTATACAAATACCATTTCGTAGGGTTAATTTTGGTATAGTGGTACCGCTTTACTCAAACACTCCACAAAGCGGTGCGAATACTTTCAAAACGCTCAAAAGCGCACACATGCGGACTTACCGAACGGTCCCAACCTGTATTGAATCGTTACCAAAACCACGTCCTGCTCCAATAAATGATTGGGACGAAAACCGTGGGTGGAGCCAACCCTAAAAGATCCTCCATGAATCCAAAACATGACTGGAAACTTCATGCTGCACTGAGTCGGTTTCTGAAATGCGATGAAAACAAATAGAAATTTCGTCATGTCAGAACTGTTTTTTTTTTTTTTTTATGCAATTCAAACTGGAGATAAAACGAGCGTGTTTGTGAACAGACGCGTTTATTTCGATTCATGTAATTAAGTAGACGCGTTTAACTAAAGATGCCTGGTGCGATGCATCTCACAATTTCCTTCAGTCTCGCGTACAATTATAGTTGCTCTTGCAACCCGCCATTGCCACAATACTCTTTAAAATCCTAAAGTGTGAAACGTCCACTAGTTTTGAATCCGTTCACCTGCACGACAACGGTAGAACTACTGAATAAAACGATTATGTTAAACAATTACAGTTAGATTTGGTATTTTGAATCCCAACCTTTTTGATAAGTTGCTATACCGAACCAATATTAATGAAGTACTTAAGTACCAGCCTTCAATTTTCTTTTAATAAATTATATTTTGTTTTTATTATTTCTTACACACGTTCCCCGCGGTTGAAGTTTAAATTTGAAATGCTACGAATGCTGTCAGAAAATTGTGCACACGACGAGCCCAGGTGTCAAACATGGAGAGCTCCAAGGCGCTATTCATATTCCTGAATTGTGAAAAATGAACATCTCAACTTAACCCTATTTGAAGGAGTAAATTGTCCAACTGCCGGGGTCATTTGGTTTGAATAGAAAGTGTAAAAACAGCTGTGCTGATGAAGTTGCGGTAAATACCGCCGCAGCCGCCCTTAAAATCTCCCTCAAAGGAGTCTTTTTAAGATCAGCGCATTCCGAAAGAACCCGCCAAACAAAAGAACCGAAGAATCTCGACAGGAATTCGCTTCAACGTGAAAAGTAGCTCGACCTTGAATTTAGAAGAAACCCTTAACAATCTACTCATAGTCGGGTGCGTTTCGAAAAATATCTCGAACCTTTCCCCAACCCCTCGAGCATTGACCAATTTTTATAGCTCTGCAAACTAATTTAATTTGTTTTTCGCACAGTTTAAACGAACCTGCTAAAACCTCACTCGACGTTCCATGTGGAATTTAATTGAGTTGCTCCTAGTTATGTCACAATCTTTATTGATTTACAAGAGATTTTGAAGGTGGTTTTTTTAAAGAAACGTTCACATTTACAGTTCTAGAATTATAAAAACTATACTGTGAAAAAAAGTTAGTCAAAGACGACAATAATTTGAACTTCGGAGTGTAGAGGGATGTGTTTGCTTATTCCAAACCAGTCATTAAAATATCATTGTGTAGGTGTCTTATTGAACTACAAACGACGTTTTTGTCATATGACCAGGATAAGGAAACTGCTCAACAGTATAACCGCTGTTATTTAGATCTGTTCACACTCGCAATTTTATCAAAGTTGTTAGAGCAGGTTTTGAAGTAAAAATGTGTCGACCAAATTTGCTGAGTAACTAAACGGCATACCACAATGGTCTTCACGCTTAATATCAAATTTGAGATAACTTGATTCAACCGTTCTCTTTCACGAGTGTTCCAACACAAAAACCGTTTTCTCTGGTGGTATTTTGGGGTTAAAAGGTGAAGTTCCGAACGAAACGAAAAACATATCTGGTGCGTTGCAACACACAACTTTCCTTAGCTCTACGTCAATTCACTTTGTACATGGCTAATTCTATTTAATCAATTCATTTATCACACAGTTAATTTGAACTTGGTCAAACAACGCTTTACGGCAGCAGGAAGCGGTAGCGCTTACAGTTCCAGATTTTATTGTGTTGCTCGTACTCATTGCAGGACCATTATTAAGCAACTGGTACACAGATAATTAATGAGACTGTAAACACGAATTTTTTGAAGAAGGATAGTAATTACTTTTGCAGAGTTATTGGGTAATAACTGTTAGAACTGGTATTAAGCGAAACGGCAGTACTTGAAATTCAGGAATTTCTGGAGTGAGCCCCATGTATCTCATGAGCTTTTTTAAACACTCACCCTATAGGTATTGGATTGGACTACAATACCAATTTTTTTCAACATTCTACTAACATTCCAGCGGAGTTTATAAGGAAAAAACTGCGCTAAAAACGCTTTTCGTCGATAATTTTGATAATTTATTGTGCCGCTCTCGTGATTTTCCCACGAATGGGAATTTTATGGTGTAATTATCTTATTGAGAGCTATCAATATAAAAAATTTAATCAAAATCGTTATAGCCGTTTTTGAGAAAAAAATTTGGTGTTTTGATCAGCATGATAACTATAGTTAACTTTCGGTGGATTTTGCCCATACCCTTATTTTTGCGTCCCATGGTAACCTGTAGGCTAGACATCAAGTTTCAGCTGATTTGGTACGGTTGTTTTCTCTAAAAACCGCGCTAAATTCGATTTCGTCGAAAGTTTTGGTAATTTATTGTGCTGCTCTCGTCATTTTTCCACGGATGGGAATTTTATGGTATAGTTGCCATATTGAGAGTTATCAATACAAAAAATTTAATCAAAATCGTTAGAGCGGCTTTTTAGAAAAAAAATATTTGGTGTTTTAATCACTATGATAACTATAGTTAAATTTCAGTGGATTTTGTTCATACCCTTATTTGGGCGTTCCATGGTAACCTGCGGGCGAGATAGGAAGTTTGAGCTGATTTGGTACGGTGGTTTTCTCTAAAAACCGTACACACACACACACACACAGACTATTTTCCCAAATAGTGTTTTTCGGACTCAGGAGGGTCTAAAACGTAAAGATCTGAAGAAAACTCAAAATTTTTTTTTCAGCCGATTACATAACTTTCCTTTTTACTTTGTAGAGCCAAGGAAAGTAAAAACGTTCAGACGATTACGAAATGTTCAGATCTTTACCGGTCAAATGACATGCGGGAGTATGAGCTGAGGAAAAGCAAATTAGATTCGTCGTAGACTATGACCAAATTGAGATTAGCGTACAGGTGTGCGATAAAAATCGCTTAACTTGAGGCTAAGGAAAGTCTCGAATGCGTCGCATTTGACGTTTTTCTTGGATTAGTTCAGCGACCTTGTTAGCCCAGAGAAACGCATATCGCGTGTCAAAGTAGAAAAGCGCGTTTGTTTTATCAACTTCGTTCGTTATAGAAGGTCATCCCATTCCCCAGAGATATTAAGATTCGCATCTACAAGTTCTCGGACAGCCGTGTAATTCGAGTTCCGTGTTCACTTAGTTCAAAAGTTCGTTACTGGTCGCTAAACATCTCTGAACGAAGCGTCATTTTGGGAGAGAAGACTGGTTAATGTTTGTGTATGTATGCTCTTTGGTAGCCTGAGATGTTCATTAAAGATTTAACTCCTCCACCTCCTTGCACTCAACAACGAAAAAAAGCTCGATTTCCTGTTTTGAAGATGGTACACCTCACAATCGCATTTGAGATTATTTGCTGTTCGTGAAACACGAGTGCTCAAGAAATTCCTCCCTGCCACTGTTTGCTATTTTTTACGAGATGTCGAGTTCACCGCTACTTACCTAATTTTGTATTACTCTACGCACGGAGAAGAATTAGGATTTGTTGACCGATACAGCTTTCCGTATGAGTGGCCAGAAGATCCGCCAAAATGGAGCGCTCTGAAAAACATCCATCTAGATATTCCTGTCCTGATTCTAAATATGTTTCATATTCATGTTCTGGACCATCCATGACTTCAGGGCAAACGGTCAAAGTCATAGCTGGCCAATTTCGAACTAGGCCTAATTTTGAAAAACTAAACAAAGGTCCAGGTAGATATTACTCTCCTGATTCTAATTATGTTTTGTGTCAATCGCTGCGACCATCCCTGACTTCAGGGCAAATGGTCAAAGTTTCGATTGTAAATAAGTAGCTAACTTCAGCCCAGTATTTATAAACCATCTTATTCGGCAGTATCCTCAGGTAAAGTATTGTGTGCGATGCAACACACAACTTTCTTAGTCCTCACGTATATTCAGTAATTTTCATGGCTACTGATACAATTTATTTTTTATTCGGTTTATACGAAGTTAGTAAGACACATTTTCACGCCTTGGCGTTTCTGCGCCTCAACTTTAGCACGTGCAAAGGATTTAAACCAAGTTTTGAGACCACCACAATATAGCGTGTTCATTAAATATTAGATTGACCTACATGGTATTTTGTAAGCTACGAAAAGCTACGATGCGTTCATTACTATTTATTTAATGGAGCCTGTGAAAGTACCTGCGTGGTGTAGACGTTGAGGTACAAGCAGTCTTCGAGATCTGTCGTGGCTTGCGTTTTGTTTACTTCTATCATATCTTCTTCCACCAAGGCTTGAGGGCACCTCCTTTTGAATTGTGTCGCATCCAGAACTCCCTCCCAAGCATCTGCCCGTACGGGTTCCTAAAAAAAGAAAAAAATGCTGCAGATTATTACGCAACGATTTATTACGACTGTGGTCTTCTCTATTTTATTAAACGTCGAGAAATATAAAAACATCAACGACGGGAAACGACAATCTTTATGCAAACGACAAGGTTTGCGCAGCACTTCCGAGGTCCATTTCCGTTCGATTGGTATCGAAATATACTAGTGAAACATGACCGCTACGATCGAACAACAAAAATTGATATTTTCTACGCAATGGGTCGCATTGGCGGAGGAGTAAGGTGGAAGGAAGTACGGGAAATGAGCGCAGGCCAGGCAGAAACGATAACTCTTGACCTTCGTTCCATTCTACCCAGCATCGGAAAATACTTAGAAAAGTAATCGCGATAAAATTGCCAAAACGTCGTTTTTGTTAATTTTTTATCCACTTTTTGCCCATAACAACCACAGGCTTCGTCCAACCGGATAACTAGATACTGAACGGGATTTTTGTGTGCGAAACTGCGCTAAAATCTTCTCGGACGGTTTTGATAATGTATTGTGACGCTTTCGTTCCACAATTTCGTTGTCCCTCGGGTGAACGGTATCCACACAAAAAAGTGTAACCAAATTCGATTGAGAAATACTGGGGGAAAAAAATTAAAAGCGCGTTTGCAGATTTCACACTGTTATCATATTAACTGCGGGCTATAATATAGTAACTCACTGTTCACCCATGGCTCCTGACATTCAAGCCATGTCCTTCTTGCACTCATTCTTATCTAATCTTTTGCGTTCCTACCATTATCAATTTTCACTCCGTCAATCATTGTTAACATTGACTGAACGATACTAATAATTTACATTGCAACTATTATTTTTCCTCCCGTTGGATGTTTTCGTCAAATCTTTTAGCGCCACCAGCTACGTGGAGTTGCCAAGTTGAACGAATTAATAGCTTGTTTTTCTCAATTACCCCTATGACGACTGTGATTTAGTTTTAAGTGAGGACAGTTTCAAATGAAATAGCAGCATATAATAAAATAAAAAATTCAACCATGGGAGCATGACGAGAGTACTGAGTATTTTACTGACTTTTTTTCCTGAATCCCGCTCATATAGTCTTCTTTCACAAAGAAGAAACTAGTGCTACTAGAGCAATGTGGTACACGTATGTTGAAATTTTAAAAATAGTCGTAAAATAGGAACGCAATAAATTCCGGAATTTAAACTATTGCCGTTTCAACGGCTAACGAACACTGAACCTTTCAACAAAAATAAATAAAAACCGTCCAATAAAATTACTTACGTGGGTTATTCAATGAATAGAGTGACGTAAGTAGGAGTAACATAATAAATTCTACAACTTGAACGCTATCAGTTTCTCGCTGGATTGCTTAAATGTTGTTTAAAAAAACTGATACTCCAACCATTAACTTAAGCTTTATTACCTTCTCTCCACCTTGAAAGAATAAATTCCGGAACTGTAAGCACCGTCAAGTGTTGTTTGACCAAGTTCAAATGAACTGAGTGATAAATGAATTGAATAAGTAGAAAAAGCCATGTACAAAGTGAATTGACGTAGAGCTAAGAAAAGTTGTGTGTTGCAACGCACCAGGTATTTTTTTTAAACATTTCAGCGGAGTTTAAAAGGAAAAAAAACGCGCTAAAACCGATTTTCGTAGAAAATTTTGATAATTTATTGTGCTGCTCTCGTCATTTTTACACGAATGGGAATTTTACGGTATAATTGCCTTATTGAGAGCAATCAATATAAAAAATTTGATCAAAATCGTTAGAGCTGTTTTTGAGAAAAAAATGGTGTTTTGATCACTATGATAACTATAGTTCAATTTCGGTGGATTTTTCTCATACCCTTATTTTGGCGTCCCATGGTAACCTGCGGGCTAGATATCAAGTTTGAGGTGGTTTGGTCCGGTCGTTTTCTCTAAAAGCCACTCTAAAATCGATTACGTCGAAACTTTGGTAATTTATTAAGCTGCCATCGTCATTTTCCCATAGATGGGAATTTTACGGTACAATTGCCATGTTGGTAACTAACAACATAAAAAATTTAACCAAAATCGTATCAGCCGTTTTTGAGAAAAAAAATATTTAGTGTTTTGATCACTATGATAACTATAGTTAACTTTCGGTGGATTTTATTCATACCCTTATTTTGGCGTCCCATGGCAACCTGCGGGTGAGATATCAAGTTTGAGCAGATTTGATACGGTCATTTTCCCTAAAAATCGTTCACAGTCACACACACAGACCATTTTAAGCTTTATTACCTTCTCTCCACCTCGAAAATGTTTTTTATTTTCATACTCTTATTATTTTTTTGTACACTTGAGTTTCCTACAGTTTCACTACGGGGTCGCTACATTCAATATACCACTTCTATTTCTATTACATTTGTTCTTGAAAGCCTTTGGCTGGAACTGATAGTCTTCGTGGTTTGTGATTGTTTTATTGTATAAAATAGTTCGCGTCATCTGCCAACACCCACATTATGCTCCCTAAGTACTGCCGTCTCTCACGTACTCGATGAAAAAGAGGTTGAATTGCCAGACACGTTATCCGCTCAACTCCAACCAATACACGCAAAAATATTTTTAGTCGCTTACCTTTTGAACGACAAATCTTTGCACTAAAAATAATCTAGAACGTAATCAGTGTAAACTCAACAAATTAAATCTCTCTTAAACCAATTGTGAATAGCCATTTCAAATAAAAACGTGGAGTTGTTGAAAGTCTATTTCTCCAGACGAGATATAATATTATCTCCAAGAAAAAGAACAATTAGGAACGAACGTGTGACTTGGAATTTTATTCACGTTGAGTTGTCCATCGTTAGATAATGTTGAGTGAATATTCCATTAACAAATCCGAAGACCTTCGTCAGTCAACTCGGAGGTAATACATCGTTAAAATTTTCTAATTACAGAAATCGAAGCGTCACATTCTTACAATCCCTACCTCACAAATCAAAATTGATTTTTAAAAAACACGAACTGGTAATTTTGGTGTTGGATTTTCCTGTAGTCTAACGAACTTGAATAAAACGTGTGACACCGGTCAGGAATGTCAAGAGGAAACGATATGAAAGCGAAGGTTCGTCGAACTTTAAACCATTTTATTCTGTCATGAAACTTCGACGTAATTTGAATATTTTGAGTCACGAATTGTCATAGATATTATTAATGCTTGCCACCAGCCACATAAATATAGTCTCGCGATATTAGTAGACACATTAATGTAGTTGAAAGACGTCAATACACTACATTAATTCATTTGCGACAGCAGCAAAGCGACAACTTTTACAAGTGGCGCTGGGGAGGTTGACAATGAACGGAAGATGTAGGCATAAAAAGCCGAAATAGATTTTTCACGCTTTTTGGCGAAACGATTCAACGATTTTCTCTTAACTCACAGAATGTTTTTAAATAGTTGATTCCCATACATTGTTCTCAATAAATGTTCCATTGAACAGGGATAAAAATGATAGGGTGTCGGAAATAATGTTTATTTTAAACATTTTAAAATTCGTAAATTGTTTACTTTACACAACTTTTACGGGGGGCGCTGGGAAGGTTGAAAACGGACGGCATTGACTTGAAAGCTCACTTCGGGCAATTTTTATTGTGACGCAATTTTAATGCAAAGAGGGCTCTTACATCTCAATTAAGTTTGAAAGCATACGCGACTAATCAGGGCGTGAACCTAATTTGCCACCTTTGGGAAGGGCGAGGCGCGTCCTAAATTCGAGGTCGAGTTGAAAGGAGTAGAAATTTGCCCAAGAGCTGCTCTAACAGATTAGGACAAGTACTCACTCACGTTGCCACATTCACATAAAAGCTCCATTCCAAATTTGAACTTCGCGAAGTAGACAAAATTATTGCATAAATTTGACTCGTTGCTGCTCAAATTATTGAGCGACGCGATCGAGAAATTTTGGCTGAGCCGAATCTGCTCACATTTTATGTCCATCTTACGGATCAACATTGAGCGCCAACATAAGGGTGTGTTTCACGGTTCCCTGGAAAACGGCTTACGAAATTTCGAGTGTGACCAGCTTTCAATAAAAAACGATACTTATGACACGTCTTTACTAGCAGCGTCAGTACCCAGGAAATTAATGGGACTACCACTTTGATTTTTTTTTGTCTCATAACGTTAGTGCCATCTGAGTAGGGTTTATATGGGGAAAGCTACCAATGTCGTGATGTTCCATTATTTATTGCGCCGCTCTCGCTACTTTTTCCATGGATGCAAGCTAATTTTCCCATGGATGCAAATTTCACATGGTTGGTACTGATCACACAACATATTTAATTAGAATTGTTGTAGTTGAAGGGCATGAGAAAAATCTGCCTAAAACGACTGTTTTCGAAACACGACATTCCTCGCCTCACGAATGATTTTGACCAAATTTTTGTGTGAGGGCGATAGCGTTACAGAGGTTAACAACTTTCACTCTTGGGAAAAAGATCGGAACAGCCAGTGAAAAACGATCATATTGCAATTGTCCCTGTTCATATGACACTGGGACAAAAAATCGGGAAGGTAGTCTAATAAGCTACATATACTGCAGAAGTGAGTTTACTGGTGGTCATAAGACGATCTGCAATTCTTGAATTCAAACTAACTTCGTTTTTTTTTGGCTAACTTTTTTCAGTGTTTTTCCTATGATTCATGAACAGTGTACATCAAACTTCTCAAAAACTGTCTCAGGGAGTCCCATAAATTCCCTGCATTCTGTGTTAATCAATAAATATGGGACATCAGTATAAACAACTCAATTAATTTCCGAAAATTGAACAATAAAGGTTCCTTAAGGAGCTTTTAAGTTCTACCGAGCTCCTGCGAACAGAGCAGGCTTTTCGAATCGTCGAATACACGTTTTGTTTTTATACATGTTTCTACGTTCCGGTTGTTTCTATTTAAAACTCTTCATAATAATAAATGCACGTGTTATGGGGAGAGATTTCCTTTAAATCCTTATTTTTCGTTAACATTTATATTTTTGAAATCGACATTAGGAAAGTTGCAGAAAACAGTATACTACCTAGAGAGGGCTTACATAACTGGAAAATAGTTAACCGTCTACGTTTATACATGCTTAGCTTAACGCCAGAATAAGTAAATGTCATTTGAGATACTTGGGGTTCTTAATTATTCACCAGAAAAAGATTGGCATAGTTTTAGCTCGAAGAAATTAACGGAGAATGATTCTCAAAATCGCGTTTGGTTATGTGAATTCTGAAACGAACTAACAAGGCTAATAAGGACTTTTGTCCGAACAAAAAAATGATAATCTCGGAGCTAATTGTAATCACAATAAAAATGTTTACCCGAAATCTCAGGTCGCCTGAAGGAGGTTGTGCGAAGGGAATGCCTTGAAATTGGTAAATAGTCCTTTTAGTCCACAGGGAAACGTTGAGGGAGCCTTTGAGTTCTCCCAGACCTGGTACTTTAACGTGGATTCCGGCATCGGAACAAACGACGGCCGCCCAAAACACGACGATTTGGCACAAGACCGCCCGAGCGTGAGACCCCATGGCAAGGTATTGAGGCGACCGCTCGTTTCTAACTATCGCTGCTCTCTCGACATCGATTCCCCTACTACCTACCATCCGTGAGATAAAGGAGAGGGGAGGTGTTTGAAGACGGGGTTCGCAGGTAAGGGAGTCTTTATCGGGGAATGATAATGCGAATAATATATTCTTTGAGGCAGTGGGTTTGAAAATCGGGCGTAGAAACGTATCGTGAGATAAAGGGAGTACTAAGGGGACATCCTATTAGCTGCTGTATTGTGTGCTGATCTCCCGACCTTCCACAAGCTAAAGAATTTGAGTGCATCGGTCGACCACCTGTGCGTTCCTTCTGAATTTCATCACAATCATTTGCTGATTCTATTCATCTTCTGACTTCGTTCTAGCCGTCGACGAAGACCATAATCGTGAGGAAGTAAGAGGGGCCAACCAAAGCAATTGCTCAGTGACAACCAGATCGACCAAGTATTTGCCTGAGGAATGATTCTTTGGCTTGCAGTGAGAATTTCAGTTCTAGCTATTTCTTCTCTCGAAGAGTAGCTCAGTCGTTCGTCACTGTGGCTCTTTGTTCGATGCGGTTTACGTCCAACGCGTTTTCGTTCAGTCCAAAAAATAATTCGATGGGAATTGCACTGAAATAAATCACAGCACTGGCAGGGAAGAAGGCACGCATACTTTTGACACCACAACAGCGTCTTAATTAATACTAAATATCTGGTGCGTTGCAACACACAACTTTCCTTAGCTCTACGTCAATTCACTTGTGTTCATGCCGTTCTACTAACTCGATTTATTTATCACTCAGTTCATTCGAACTAGGTCAAAAACCCACGGCGGTAGAAAGCGTTAGCGCTCGCAGTTCCGGCATTTATGTGCTGCTCGTACTCATCCCCGTACCATTATTGAGCAATTAGCACAAGGAGAGTTAATGAGGCTGTAAACACGATTTTTTTTTAGAGGATAGTAATCACTTTTCCACAGTCATTGAGTAAAAACGTTTAGAACTGGTAGCACGCGAAAAGCAGTTGAAATTCCGGACTTTCTGGAGTCATCCCCATATATATTAAGAGCGCTTTTAAACGTTCATCATAGGTATTGGTGGGCTACACCAATTTTTAGTTTCCTTGACTTTACGAAGTAGAAAGGAAAGTTATGTAATCGGCTGTCAAAAAAATTTTGAGTTTTCTTCAGATCTTTACGTTTCAGACCTCCCTGAGTCCGAAAAACACCATTTGGGAAAATGGTCTGTGTGTCTGTGAGCGATTTTTAGAGAAAACCACCGTATGAAATCAGCTCAAACTTGATATCTCGCCCGCAGATTACCATGGGACGCCAAAATAAGGGTATGAACAAAATCCACCGAAATTTAACTATAGTTATCATAGTGATCAATATTTTTTTTCTCAAAAAAGGCTTGAACGATTTTGATTAAATTTTTTATATAGATAGCTCTTAATAAGATAATTATACCAAAGAACTCCCATTTATGGGAAAAGGACGAGAGCACCACAATAAATTATCAAAGTTTTCGACGAAAAGCGTTTTTGCCGCGGTTTTTTCCTTTTAAACCCCGCTGGAATGTTACTAGAATGTTAAAGAAAAGTCGTGTTGTACTCCAATCCAATACCTATAGGGTGAATGTTTAAAAACGCTCATGAGATACATGGGGCTCACTCCAGAAATTCCTGAATTTCGACTACCGCCGTTTCGCTTAATACCAGTTCTAACAGTTATTACCCAATAACTCTACAAAAGTGATTACTATCCTCTTCAAAAAATTCGTGTTTACAGCCTCATTAATTATCTGTGTACCAATTGCTGAATAATGGTCCTATAATGACTACGAGCAGCACAATAAATTCCAGAACTGCAGGCACTACCGCTTCCTGCTGCTGTTTGACCAAGTTTAAAGGAACCGGGTGATAAATGAATTTATCATAGTGATCAAAACACCAAATTTTTTTTCCTCAAAAACCGCTCTAACGATTTTGATTAAATATTTCATATTGATAGCTACCAATAAGGCAACTGTACCATAAATTTCCCATTCGTGGGAAAACGACGAGAGCAGCACAATAAATTACCCACATTTTCGACGAAAATCGATTTTAGCGCGGTTTTTATTTCCTTATCAACTCCTCTGAAATGTTACTGTAGTAATGGTCAAAATATCTGGTGCGTTCCAACACACAACTTTCCCTAGCTCTACGTCAATTCACTTTCTATATGGCTAATTCGATTTAATCAATACATTTATCACCCGGTTCCTTTAAACTTGGTCAAACAGCAGCAGGAAGCGGTAGTGCCTGCAGTTCTGGAATTTATTGTGCTGCTCGTAGTCATTATAGGACCATTATTCAGCAATTGGTACACAGATAATTAATGAGGCTGTAAACACGAATTTTTTGAAGAGGATAGTAATCACTTTTGTAGAGTTATTGGGTAATAACTGTTAGAACTGGTATTAAGCGAAACGGCGGTAGTCGAAATTCAGGAATTTCTGGAGTGAGCCCCATGTATCTCATGAACATTTTTAAACACTCACCCTATTTTTTATTATTATGAGAAATTTCCAGCTTGTCATATTCGAAGGAACGAGGCAATTAACGAAATCTGTCGTCTTATCCTATAAATAGATTTGCTTGAAGGAAGTTATATAAATTGCGAAGTTACTGAACTTTTATCGGGCACTGCGTCTCTGCGTCGACGTCAAACCGGTTTCAAGTTGCTGTCACTTACACGCTAAAGCGATAACTAAGAAATTATGGAAGGAGAACGGCTCGTTCCATCAATTCCACGCAGCGCCGATTGTCTTCGAAAGGAACTTTCTTTAGAGCTAACTCAAACTACATTCGTTTACATTCTACGTTTTCCCTACTGCCCGGAGGGTTCGCCAAGCAACCATGCGAGCTCCCTTAACTGATTCAATCGCCATCCCTCTACCCTCCGAAATGAGATTCTTCTTTCTTTACTTGGAATTGGGAATACTACGGGGGTCGAACGTTTAGAAGTAAAAGCAAAACGAAGGAAGAAGTTTAGAATGATCCAAAGGGCACGGTTCGGGTTAATTTGAATGACACGGCGCACGTTTTAATGACTGCTTAATTTTTATTAATGCCGGGTATCAAAAATATAAAAATGGAAGAGAGGGCCATCTTCCACTCTCGCTGGCTACAACACACAGTTACACTTCCACCTACATTCTTCGTATCTCATTACGTTATTTATATGTATATCTCAATCACACCAAATAAACACCTTTCACACTAGCTAGTTGGGGTGAGGTGATGTCTACAAGTAGGTCGGCTGAGTCCTGGCAGAGTGTGTGGTGTGAGAAATGCAAACCCGTTGCGAGTCCAAAGGGGAGTCGAGCAGGCGGGTGGTTTCGTTGAGACGGGAGGGAGGGAGGGAGTACTAACGACGAAACGTTGACTTCCGCTGTAGTTCCCGCGTTGTACTGCGTTTTGTTCATTTTTTTAACCGTTTTTTGCCCATAGCAATCATGGGCTTCGTCCGATCGGATTACCGAGATGGCGGGCACAACTAGATACCAAATGGGATTTATGTGCGAAAGAACGAATTTTTTAGACCACGTTAAAGGCACAAAATGGCCCAGACGGGGGATGGGGGATGGTGGACGGACATTGCAAATTTTGGAATCTCCATGTCTTGAAACATAAAGTATCAAATTTTGAGGGGGGGTTGTAAAAAATTGTTCGTGACCGAAAACATAGGGTTATTATTCAGAATGCATAACAAACCGAAAGGAGATTCGTCAAATATTAATTTATCGGTATCCAATTTTCTCAGAAACGGCTCTAACAATTTCGATCAAGCTTGCGGAGTACTCTCACCTAACTAGTAACTACATTTTGTTCTGTATAAACGTTCCTGTAGAAATGTGTTGAACGAAGATGTCGCCTAATTTACGGGTGTTCGGAAAGTGCTACGCACCGGATATTTCTAGACGGTTTGGTGAGGCTCCGCCTTTGTAACCGCCTTCTATTTCATATGGCTAAATGAAGTAGTGGTGAGACAATAATTTTGGAAGCTCGAGGGATTGTTTCTATTTATTTTATAACAATTTTTAAACTTCTGTAGTGTAAGCAGCCCATACGTTACAACTTTCAGATGCATCTGAGATGAATTTTTCTCGTATAAGTTTCTTCATTGTTGACTACAACTGGTTCACCCGAGAATGTGCCCAAAAAAACAAAAAGTTCGTCGGTTATTATGCGGTGGGTTAATGAATTGAACGATAGTCGAAACCGTATTTACATCTAATCAAGTTTTGTGTTAGCTGTAATTTACTTAAGATGGCAATTAGAAAATAATTAATTAAACAGAATATTATGTCGTAATTACATGACAAAATATATTTAGGATATTGTCGAATAATATTTAACGTAAGTATTTAACGTAATATTTAACGTAACTTAACTTCGTCACTGTTTGTTTGATCGTTCTTGTCTATTCCGCATTAACTTCAACACGGCCGTTTTCGTCGGCAGAAGAAGTTCGTAAAACGGTGAGAAAGTGGAGCGAGAAAAACCGGCCAATAATAGTTCGCGATGATCGAGAAAAATGATTTAACGGTGGGTATCAAGGTTTCAGTTATAACTCTCCGATAGAGGCAGAAACGACGATGAAAGGGACCTAAGCGTGGGATCTACCAGTAGATAAGACATGATCCTTTTTTTTTTTTTTCTTCTTCAGTCAAGGGCGAATATGGATCAATAAACCATCAGCTTTCCTCGAGAGAAACACCAATATTGGGAAACTTTTCACCTCAGGATCGACAATAAAACCGTCTTGTGGAGGAGTAACACGATTGGTTTTCCACTTTCTCATTAAGTCATTCTCATTAATGGAAGCCCATTTTTCCATTTATGACTAATTACAGTTACTTACCTTAGAAGTTATACGCAGAGAAATTGCAAACCACAGGCAGAAATTAAGTTTTTTTGACTCAGGAAACCTCAAAACGGTACATCTGGTTAATCTCAAAAATTTCTTTGATTAATCTCTCTCTCTCTCTCTCTCTCTCTCTCTCTCTCTCTCTCTCTCTCTCTCTCTCTCTCTCTCTCTCTCTCTCTTTCCTTCTCTCTCTCTCTCTCTCTCTCTAGAAACCGCACTCATCGGTGTACTCGATGATATAAGGAGAGCGATGGATCAGAAGAAGGTGACCGTTATGGTGTTAGTCGACTACTCGGCTGCGTTTGACCTTATCCAGAGAGACATTCTGTTGGCGGTTTTGGAATCGATTGGAATCGCGGGTGAGCTGTTTGTATGGTTTGAGTCGTACTGTCAGGAAGGTGCCTGGCAGTAAGGGGAAACCAGAATGATCTGTCTTCTTGGAGAGCCCTGGACGGGTCTGTGCTTTCAGCGCTCATCTTCGTCCTGTACGTGACGTCATTACCCAGAGTATTTGCTGAGGGTACAAGGCATATGTCTTATGCAGACGACCTTCAGTTTTATCGGTCATGTGATTTGCAGAACCTGGGAGAGACGGTAGATGTATTAACGAGAGACCTCGGCAAAGTCGTACAATGGTGTGCTGACCATGGGATGAAGGTGAATGTGGAGAAGACGAAAGCGATGCTGATTGGTTATCCTAAAATATTGTCTTAACTGGACATCGGCCCGGCTCCTAGGGTGGTATATGACAATGTCACGCTGGAATATGTTGAAGCGACCAAGAACCTGGGAATCCTAGTCCAGAACACTCTGAGCTGGGACATCCAAACCACCCAGATTTGCAGGTGCGGTCTTTCGGGGGACTTGCCAGTTGCGGCGAGTCGCTGTGGATTTTCCGGCGGCTGTACGACTCAAGTTGGTTCAAACCTTGATCTTCCCGAGCTTTGATTATGCTGCTGCTGCAATGTGCGACCTACGAAGTGAAGATTTGGACAGGCTTCAGAGGGCAGAAAACGCGGCGCTTAGATTTGCACTGAGGTTGCGCTGGGACGAACATGTGACACCGCATTATAAAAGATTGCGATGGCTCAAGGTACGAGAACGCAGACGTCTCCAGATGGCTGCGTTAGTATTCAAGGTTTTGAAGACCCGCAGACCACCGTATTTATATGAGGGTTTCCAGTTTCTGAAGGAGCGGGATACTCGCAACAGAAACAGAATTTAGAGAATACCCGGACATAGGACGTCGATGCTTGCAAGATCCTTCATTGTGCAGGGAGCTAAATTATTCAACGATAACGTTGAGCTGTTTGATCTAACGCAGACATTGGAGACGTCTAAGGACAAATTTAGAGAAAGACTATTGGAAGCGTATTAACATAATAACACTTTCTGCAAATTAAGATAGCGAAGCGTGCGCAAAGTTTGTTTTGAAAAGTAATACCTGTAGTAGCTAGTTACCTGGAAATGTATGTAAGTCCTTCGCGTTCACTCTTATTTATTCAATTGTGTGCATAAAAATATATTAATTGCATGTTGTTACTTACTGTTCATTGTTATTCTAGTTAAATTTAATGTTAGGAATGTCACAGCTGAGAAGAGGAGGAATATACCAGTACTTACCCTTCTCAAATTCAGCAGTGGGTCGGTATGATAGTGTGTATGAATGGCAGCGAGTAAGTGGGTGGCCTCAGCCAGTCCCGGGGAGGCGGGATAGGATAAGGCTGGGGCTAAGCTAATTCGTTTATTTATTTACGTCTTACTTAATCAATTTATTTTATGATTTCAGTGTTATTATGAGTTTTTTACCTTTCTATTGATTTTCAGGGCCGTCTCAGGAGTTCCCTCGGGATAACGCTCCGAAAATCGGGTCCGAGGGAGGTCCATTGGTGGGTTGGGCTTGGGGCTGGCTGGGATTTTTCACCCACCCGAACCAGCTGGTATGGAAGGTGTGTGTGTCTGCATTATGTCTGTATGTGTGTGTGTGGTATAATTGTTGGAATGCATGTAATTTATTTGGCATGAACGTTGATGAATTATGTGTTTAGTTTAGTTGAAATGTAAAGAGTGGCGTGAAGGCTATTTTTTTTATTGTCAGTTATATAAGACCCACAGAGGTAGAGTTTATTGTAATTCGTCTTCAGGGGAAGTGGAAGAGAGGGCAGCATAGCCCTAACTTCCCCTGATGGTAAAATAAACATCTTCAATCTTCAATCAATCAATCTCCTTCTCTCTTTCTCTCTCTCTCTCTCTCTCTCTCTCTCTCTCTCTCTCACTCTCACTCTCTCTCTCTCTCTCTCTCTCTCTCTCTCACTCACTCTTTCTCCCTCTCTCTCTCTCTCTCTCTCACTCTTTCTCCCTCTCTCTCTCTTAATCTTTCTCCCTCTCTCTCTCTCTCACTCTATGTTAGCAATCATGTTCAAAATTACTACAACTAAACAACAACCATATCTCGCGCGACAATACTTGAAATTTTCACAACTTCATAATTTAGAAACATTCATCTCACAAAGCATATCATATTACAATGGACTCTCATCAGAACTAAAACAACTAAAAAGTCATACAACTTTCAAGAAACGTGTGTGAGAATCTTTGCTATACCTTTACTAAATTCCTCTAAACTCTCTAAAATCATGACACGACAGGCTATTTAAATTATGTGAATTATATTATATCTGAATTTTGTTCGAGAAGAAAACAATAATGAAATATAATAATTAAAAAAATAAATAAATGAAAAAAAAACAATTAAATAATGAAACGGAGATGTTGTTGTACTAGAAAACTAGTTGAGAAGAAGAAGAAACGAAAAATTTTGAGTAATTTTTATTTATCATGTTAAATTTTAAAATTTCTGTTTAGGTGTAAGAATGGTCGAGTACGACCAAATCTCGCCAGATGTATTAATAAAGCCGTCATTCATTCTCCCTCTCTCTCCCTCTCTCTCTCTCTCTCTCCAAGGCACAGGACCGTACTATATAGTAGATCTTTTAGGATTCGAGCAATCCATGTATATAACGAACAGAGAGATATATTTGATTTTAATTTAAGTGTAAATAGTTTTAGGAATAGAATGAAAAAACGTTAATAAAAAAAATACGAGGAAACCAAACAATGAGAGGTATTTATGTTATTGTCAAGTGTACGTGGGAAAAGTGTAGTGGACGTGGAAGTGCAACAGAAGATTTGTCAGAATGTTAGAAGATAATTTTTTATTTTATTCACGTTGTAATGACAACCAGAAACAGTGATTGTTATGTAATTAATTCCTGGGAACAGGGAAGAGACGGCCTTAAGGCCCAAGTGTTTCCCAGGTTGTTAAATAAATTCTTCAGTCAGTCAGTCTCTCTCACTCTCTCTCTCTCTCTCTCTCTCTCTCTCTCTCTCTCTCTCTCTCTTTTTCTCCCTCGTCCTCTTACTCCCACTCTTTTCACATTTCACCTTATCCTTCAAATGATTAACGTGGTCATTGAACCCGACAACAAGTTTTGGAAAATCGAAGGTCTGGGATTTAGAAGAAAGAACGAAGTTTATTGGTTTTGGTTGAAACGTTCCGTAAGTTCAGAGTCCGGCCAATAAAGGAGGGAAAAGGAGAAGAGGATAGAAAACTTTGAGTATCTCATGTTTAAGGAATAAGACTTGGGGTCGAAGTTAGGGTGACGAGGAGGAAAGCAACTACTTTAGATGAGTGGTTGAGAAGCGTAGAGGGGGGAGGGGAGGGGGCAGAATTGGGTCAGAGGAAGTTACCGGGAAAGTCTGGAAGCGGGGGTCCACCTTGACGTAAAATATTTACACGGAGTTGACCCTGTCCGAAATTTGTGGTTTCAAGGCGTGGCAACGCCAATGGTTATTCAACCTCTAAAAATTACGCGATGTTTTTTTTTTCTACTTTCTGTAGCCTGCGGAAATAGGAGAGACAATTATACAATAAAATGAAAAAACTATTTCCTTCGAATCTTTACGTTAGAAAGGCTTCTGAACCCATAAAAAACCTGTCATTTGAGACGTGTGTGTATGGCGCAGTACCAAATCAGCTCAAAATTTATGTTCAGCGTGCAAATCGACCACGAACACTAAAATCAAGTTACGAGCTGAGTCGGATTAACTATAATTATCGAAGTGATTACAACACCAACATTTTTTACCAATTCTAAGGACAGTAGACACAAATCTTCAAAAAAACGTGTTGATAATTCCATAAATCGCGTACATTTTGGTTAATTGATAAAAGTGTGGGCAGTGCAGTAAATTTAGACGCGTTAAGTTCTCTTAGTTTCCATGTAGAACGACTAATTCAAATAGGTTCGTATAAACTGAGATTGCTGGGATAAAAATGCTCGTGGGATTGAGGATAGTAGGGTGATGCGTCGCAACAGATTTTTTTTACGCGATTGCAACAATTGGCTTTCTCTTCGGGGATGGAATGTAAAAGCGATTATAATAATCTTAAAATCTGCGTTGTGGGGTATGTGCTTAAGTAACCATTGTATTAAGCGCGCAAGTTAATTAAATATTATTGATGTAGCATACTCAAAATACCTTAGGAGGCCCAGGGAGTTTCTTAGGTTCGACCTTAGTTCTACACCGTTGTGCATACAACTAGTCTTAATTGTTTTTCACAAAATAATTCTGTATTTACTACAACAAAATAGCGCAACAACTCATAGTTTCTTGCTGACACTGCCACACCTTATTGGAAGCGATGATTATGCCTTTTGACGTGAGACGACGGGTAAATACGATTAAATCGCTTAATTTACTTACGTACTAAGATCATGTTCACCTTTCAAAAACTTTCACGGCTCTTTCTCAACGCTCAGCGCTCAGAATCTCATAATGAGAGGAGTAAAATCCACTTGTGGCGTGTGCTGGGAAATACCACGCGTCACCCCCCTGATTCAATGATTAAACTGATTGTAGGTGCTAACAAAGGTATAGCGGGAGAGTAGGAGCACGAGGGTTGTAGCTGCCCTTGTTCGAGCCTGACAAGACGTCAACCCTCATCTGTTTGCCTCCAAGAATAGCCCAAAACTGTGAAAAAAGAATCCTAACAGCTTTGAAGTGTCTTATTAGAAGCTCGAAATAGTTATTTCTCGTCCTGAGATTTCGAGGAATGTGTATTTTTCTAATTCGTGAATTTTATTCTAAAATAATAAAAAATACTGATGGGCGTTGCCGGTTGGCTTTAATTTCGGACTGCTGGATTTCTTGAAACGTACCGAAGAAAACTCTTGAAAAAAATTGCCAATATGAATAATTTTATGAAAACGACAAAAAGCAACAAGAAAAAGAAGCTGTTAGATATGGAAGTGCACAGTTATCCGACTCTTGTACGAGTTCTTCATATAGTGGGGATGTGACTGTTTTACAGATTGTAGGAGAGATGTCCGAAGGCATATTAATAAGGCAAGGTGTTTGGCATCAGGCGCCACCAGAAGTACAGTTTGATTGATCATGTTCAGGAGTGCAGTCTTTGTACTACCGGGAGCTATCACAAGAAGAAGGGTTTGTTTTCATTCTAAGCTTGTGAGCGTGATAACCTGTACATACGTCCTCCATATTAGTAGCAGTAAAGGCTTTGGTTCAGAGTTGACTGAGGGAAGTTTGGTTTTTTGTAGATCTTAGCCCTAAGGTGCAGGGACGAAAGTTATGTAATTAGATTATGAAAGAGAAGAAGAAACTCAGACCTCTTTAGATCTTGAACTTTTCGAAGATTCTTAGCCCTAAGCAGCACAGGAGACAATGTGTGTAGCTGTGTGTGTATGTGTATGTCTGTTATTTTGATAAAGAAAGAATGGCTGAACCTAGTCAGCTTGAGTTTGATACCCAACCTGCTGATCTACACAGAACACAGGAGGAAATAAGGATTTGAGTAAAATTGCTCAAAAACTATATGTTAATTATCCCAGAGATCCTAATACCAAATACTTTTTTCTAAGAAACCGTTATGTGTGAAAAGTTCCAAATAACGTGACAGTACGCGAGAAAATGACGAGAGCAGCGCAATAAATTATCAAAAATTCCAGAAAAAACTTCCATAAATTCGACAACTGAGCTATGTGTACGGGCGCTTCGTTCAACGCATTTCTGCGGGAACATTTACGGAGAACAACTTGTACATACTAGTTATTAGTTGAGAGTACCCCATTACTAAAGTTAGCGTACCTGTTTGGTGAGTCCATCTCCTCCGGCTGGTGAGATACTGTGGGTGAGCGCTTTCGATCTGCATCATCATCTGGCCATTAAGTTTAGTACTGACTTAATGGCCAGACAGTGATGTCTTCTTGCCCACAGTATCTCACCAGCTGGAGGAGACAGACTCACCAATCAGGTACGCTAGCTTCAGTAATTTACCTATTGGTGGAACTAACCGAAATACCCCATTAGTTTAAGGTAATTGGAAAAACGGTAAATTAATATGCGACACACCTCGTTTTCTGAGCTATCATCGCTTAATTTTCCATTCAACTGTTGGATACAAATATGTTTGCAGAGCATAAAATCTAGATATAAGTACTAGAAGACACGCTGCAAGAGTTGATCAAATCCAGTGAAGCAGTTACTCTGGAAATTACGAAAATGTTCTAAAAAACATTATTTTCGACACATTTTGATTTTTATCTCCGTTCAATTGCCTGTCAGAGGAACATTTATTCAGAACAATATGTAGGTAATAACAATTTGAAAACATCCTGTGAGCTTCATGAAAATTGTTGAAGGTGTTTTACCAAAAAGTGAAGAAAAACAATTTTTTGGTTCATAGGCCTTCATCTTCTTTCATTGAACGTTCATGAAGGTATTTATGGAAAAGAAAAGTTGGGTATTAACTAATAGAAGATGTATCGGCCAAGTAGGCCGCTTATTTGTTTACACGCCCGGGAGCGACCTCAGGTGGAGGGCAAATCGCCGGCCTGCCGGCTCTGCGACTCGGGGTGACTCAGTATTGCGCTACCGCTTCCTTCCGTTCGCTGTTTCGTTAAGTCGCTCCTCAGTGCTCTCCTATTGTTTTATTTTTTATTAACTTTCTACCATTCCCATTTTCGTATTTTCCGAAGAAAAGTTTAATTTCATTTATTTGCTATTCGGCTACTTAATTTCGTGTACCAATTTCGGCACAAATCGTGTTGCTGCTCTCTCCAAATACGTCGCAGCCAAACCTGCTCTTCACACCCTCCCTGGCCAGGGAATCTCCACGTTCGAAGTTGAAAGGTGAGTGCTGCATTCCGAATTTGCATACGATATCATTGTTGCCGAAATTGGACGCATTAATCCAATACAGTCCACTAACACACTACCAGCGCTCTAGCGGATTCTGCCAATTAATTATACACTCACCAGCGGCTGCCCCAGCTCTCAGCTGTGCAGTTTCGTACAATAAACAAAAGTGAAGAAAAACAATTTTTTGGTTCATAGGCCTTCATCTTCTTTCATTGAACGTTCATGAAGGTATTTATGGAAAAGAAAAATTGGGTATTAACTAATAGAAGATATTTTGAAAGTTTAAGAAAAATGTGAAAATCCCTAGTTTTTGGTACATTTGGTCCCCCACCCAATCGATGGAACTCGCTCATAACCTTATTTTTGCGTCTTCAAAAATTCACAAACAAAACTAAAAATAACCAGCACAATCAGCCCAACTGTTCTCTTGAAAATCGAACTACAGATATACACTTTTGGTTTATTATTCATTCTGAATAATAACCCTGTTTTCGGTCACGAAAAATTTTTTACAACCCCCCCTCAAAATTTGATACTTTACGTTTCAAGACATGGAGATTCCAAATTTGCAATGTCTGTCCGCCGTCTGCCGTCCCCCTTCCGCCGTCCGGGCCGTTTTGTGCCTTTAACGTGGTCTAAAAAATTCGTTCTTTCGCACAAAAATCCCATTTGGTATCTAGTTGTGCCCGCCATCTCGGCAATCAGATTGGACGAAGCCCATGGTTGTAATGGGCAAAAATCGGTTACAAAAATTAACGAAACGCAGTAGAACGTGGGAGCTACAGCGTTTCGTCGTTTGAAGTCCCTCCCTCCCGCCCGTCTCATTAAAAAAGCAACCGCGCGCCTCCTGCTCGCTTGCCTCCCAACTCCCCTTTCGCCTCGGAACGGGTGGGTTCGCTTCGAGCGCCCCCGTTCCAATTTCCCCGACGGGTCAAAATCATCAGACGTTTTGTTTCCGTAGTTCCATTGTAGTCAGGTCATGTTTCGTATGGTTTACTAGTATTCGATGCTGAGTCGAATGGGATGGGGGAGCAGTAATACTAGGTCAAGCTGTTCATGAGAATAATAAACCATTGTATAATAATTTGCAGGGTTTTTTATCTTTGTTTAATTCAAAGCTCACTGTAAGTGGGACAGTCACACCCAAAAAGGGAAACTTAAATAAATAATACAATGGGAAGGGAACCCATACTACCCTATTGGGACGGGAAAGGAAAGAAAGATAAGAGGATGTTCTACGATAGAACGACCACCAGTTTAGATACAACCCGAGCGGAATTCTGGTGAACGCTTCTCCTCAGCACTTTTCTCGCACTCTTTTCTCGCACCCTGTGCCAGGACCCCAGTCGACCTACTTGCAGCCCTTGTTATGATGCTTTACACGGCAGCCCCCATGAGTATGCAAACACCTGCACCACAACATTCAGTGACTGAAACTGGTTACTGCAGGCACAACAGCGAGCATCCAAAACGTGATGATTTCGGCCTCTTGTACACCTCATTGCTCCAGGCAGTCACGCCACAAACTAGCTAAAATCAGGTTCTTTGGATTCAGTAGGCCTCAAAACTTATGGATCTGAAGAAAACTCAACTTTTTTGAAGTGAAACTTCAATATAGACGGTGTCTTAGGATGTTTGAGTCACGAAAAATTGTGTTACCGGTCACGTGGTACGGCAAGACGGGTGGGGTTCGGAGGGGATGACGAGGGCAGGCAGCCGAGCCCCCCGCCCTCGCTCCCCGTCCAATGGCGAGAGCAGCTGGAACGGTGACAGAGAGTGGGAAGGCTAGGGGCAGTGGCCGCGCGCTGTGGAGAGGGGGGATACTCCCTGCTGCGTCTGCTCAACTGCTATTTCTTATTTCCACTCTCCACGTGTTTTGAGTCACAACGGTCAAACAAAAGTGAACTACAACGAAAAACAACAAGCCCAATCAGCAACATACTGCTAATATGCATTCATTACAATTTTCCTACCCTAACCAAATCATAATTTGCAGTAAACCTGTGAATAAAGAAATACAAATACAGTCATAACAAGTAGAAGTGAAACTTTAACGTGCAAAACCGAATCGCAACGGACAAGTGGAAAAACAACGGCTAAGTGGAAAAACGCATCGCAAAACTTCGAGTAAAAATTTTTTTGCGATGCGTTTTTCCACTTCGCCGTTATTTTTCTACTTATCCTTTGGGTAGCAGAAAGCAAAAAGTGCGGGTCTGAAGGGAAATGTTTACGTTGGTTTCAACAGACTACATAACTTTCTCCCTCTTCACAACACCAAGAAAAAGAAACTCTTATACTTAACAATTAAATTTTTTAATATGCTGTCAGGTAGTATTCATGTTAGCTCGTTTCTAACTTTCTAACTTTGGTTGTGCAAAAGAGACGATCAAATACTCTGCCGTTCGTAGAGGTTATGGACATACGCCAATTTTACGAAGCGCGTCAACTTTCTGTTTTCCCTCTGTAAAGGTTATGACTTCCGAGCGTCAACGTGCGCAGTTCTTGTGTTCCTCGCTTCTTGTCGACTTGGTGTAGGTCGTTTTGATCTCCAATTCTTTTTACTCTCGTTGATTTCTCAGCCTCCTCACATCGACTTTTATAATGGTTGAAGGAGCTTCAGAGGCAGAGGTGCCTCAGGTCGAAACCGATTCCAACGAGTTGAGCAAACCCACCGAGAAAGAAGCGAAAATCATTCGGCAAGTCGAAGTGAGTAAAAAGTTATTGAACGTTGGCGTTACTTTACCAAGCGTATTTTAATCGTTACATTTACTGTCTTGAGGGATGAATTGCCATTTGGAGCTTACTGCGTCACACTAGGTACTTCGAAAACTGAAGTTGGAGATGAACATGCCCGATTCATAGTCTGCCCCACGTGATCTCAAAGCAAAATGTGAGGTTGAGTCTGATGTCGCATTGCTCCTATGGTAGGCGGCAGTATTTCTTTGTCTGGTGCTTGTTGTTATCCTGTGGTACCAACCAACAGTGATTAATGTCGGCTGTAGCTAAAATTATGACTGTAGAGGAGCCAGCCGAAGCTGAGGGAGCATACGGCCTAAGCTTTGGCCGAACAAGGCCCTTTCCTCATCTCCTTTTGTACGTACCCGTTGAGAGGTCCGATCCCTTTTTCGGCTAGTGGATTGTAATCACTTTCAATTTATGCGTCTGAAGAATTCTGAAAAATTAGCCATTGGATCCCTCTTTAACCCCACCAAACACCCTCGAACCCTTTGCTTTGTATCCCAATCAAGTTTGAAGATTCCTAATTCGTAGTCGACAATTTCAACTACAATGCCGTCACCCAGAGTGCTTGTTAGCTCGAAATTGGACAAAAAAACCATGTTAGCTCAGTAGCGGTGACATTGAGGATAATTTGTGAAACAGGGGCAATGTTACAACGCATAATTGACAATGTAAGGGTCTTGATAAAATCCCAGAATAGTGAACACGGGTACGTTTGCGTGGAACTTCGGTTTGCGATTCGGAACGTTTACTAGCGTCACTGATACTGGTGAACGTAACGGTAACGGTAAGAGTTGAGCGAAGTTTTGTCGTAAAAGTGAATGTAAACAACGGAAAGCGCGCAAAACTGAGACAAAGTGGACAAACATGCGCGCCTAATGCAACAGACATTAATGACCACAACAATAATAAATATCACTCCCGTAATGCAACAGAACACACATTGACGACCACAAAAATAAATAAAAATCACTCACCTCTCAAATTACGTGTCCAATCAGTCGCAGTGTTCTTCGAAACATCCAAATCCATGGCACACATGTCTGCCGGTAATCTCATTACCCAATTAAGGGTGACGAGCATGATGTCACGCATACTCAGTTTACTGAGGTTGAACCACGACCCCTTACGAATAGATCGCTGGAGTTGTGGCCGCCCAATCTACATCTCCATTCAAACCCATCTATGGAACCAGCCTTTTCACATAATTTCATCCACCCACCACATTCAGGACACTAATACTTGTCAGCGATAAAACCCAAACTCATACACCAATCCACAACAGTCATCGGGCCTTTTTCTCTTAATTGATGAATCAATTTCATATTAATTCGCCTATCCATGGCTGGTCGAAAAAGATTTAAAAAAATAAACGCGTAGAGGGCAGTGGGGAAAGCTCTAAAGCAGGAAAAGCCGGACGGGCGCGAAAAAATTTGGATATGTAACGAACACAACGTAGAGGAAGACGCATGCGGTGGCGGCAACACGACAACTGATGGACGATAGTTCGGTAACAACGGAAAAATCACTATGTGTGGGATTCACGAAATTAGTCCATAGTTCAACAGTAAGTTGAGCAATTCATTTCAAATTTTCAAGAAAGACAGCGCTAAACAGTTGCCAGTGATAAAAATTGTTACTAGTACCAGTATCAGTAACGCTAGTAAACATTCCAAATCGCCAACTGAAGAACCGGACAAATGTACCCGCGTCCACTATTCTGGGATTAAACCCACAGTTGCAAATTATCAGCCTTATCTGACGCAATATCCTACTCAAGGCTTTCATTCTCAAATTCTATTTGTGGATTAAGTTTTTTCTTTCAATAGTTGGATCTTTGCAAATGTAACAAGAAATTGGTTCGCTATCAGTAACACCAACTTTTTTTGCAGTATTATTTTGGGGATATAAATCTACCCAGAGATAAGTTCTTGCTTGAAGAAATCAAGGCTGATGATGGATGGATCTCTCTCGATACAATGATCAAGTTTAACAGGTTGGCGCAACTTTCCACAGAATTCAGCGAAATCACAGCAGCCTTGAAAAAATCTGATTCTGGTTTAATGGAGGTAAGTTGTCTTTACTTTCCTTGGTTCTACAAAGTAGAAAGGAAAGTTATGTAATCGGCTGAAAAAAAATTTTGAGTTTTCTTAAGATCTTTACGTTTCAGACCCCCCTGAGTCCGAAAAACAATATTTGGGAAAATGGTCTGTGTGTCTGTGAACGATTTTTAGAGAGAACCTCCGAACCAAATCAGCTCAAACTTCATATCTCGCCCGCAGTCCATCATGGCACGCCAAAATAAGTGTATGAACAAAATCCATCGAAATTTAACTATAGTTATCATAGTGATCAAAACACCAAATTTTTTTTTCTCAAAAACGGCTCTAACGATTTTGATTAAATTTTTTATATTGATAGCTCCCAATATGACAACTATACCATAAAATTCCCATTAATGGAAAAATGACGAGAGCAGCACAATAAATTGTCAAAACTTTCGACGTAATCGATTTTAGAGTGGTTTTTAGAGAAAACGGCCGTACCAAATCCCCTCAAACTTGATATCTAGCCCGCAGGTTACCATGGGACGCCAAAATAAGGGTATGAGCAAAATCCACCGAAAGATAACTAAAGTCATCATAGTGATCAAAACACAAAATTTTTTTCTCAAAAACGGCTCTAACGATTTTGATTAAATTTTTTATATTGATAGCTATCAATATGGCAATTACACCATAAAATTCCCATTCGTGGGAAAATGACGAGAGCAGCACAATAAATGATCAAAATTTTCGACGAAAAGCGTTTTTAGCGCAGTTTTTTTCCTTATAAACTCCGCTGGAATGTTAGTAGAAAGTTAAAGAAAATTTTGTAGTCCAATCCAATACCTAAAGTGTGAGTGTTTAAAAACACTCATGAGGTGCACTTCAGAAATTCCTGAATTTCAACTACCACCGTTTCGCTTACTACCAGTTCTAACAGTTATTACCCAATAACTCTGCAAAAGTGATTACTATCCGTCTTCAAAAAATTCGGGTTTACAACCTCATTAATTTTCTGTATACCAATTGCTCAATAATGGTCCTATAATGAGTATGAGCAGCACAATAAATTCCGGAACTGTAAGCGCTACCGCTTCCTGCTGCTGTGACGTGTTGTTTGACCAAGTTCAAAGGAACTGAGTGATAAATGAATTGAGTAAGTAGAATTAGCCATGTACAAAGTGAATTGTTGTAGAGCTAAGGAAAGTTGTGTGTTGCAACGCACCAGATATTTTTGTGTTTTATTCTAAACTATCCCAGCATTGTCTGACATTAATCACGTTTTGGGAGACCTATTAATATTCATTTAACGAGAGCTCCACGAGGGATTATATTCACTGTTACGTCTGAAAGTATTTATTACAAACGAAGGAACTTTAGTGTGGAGCACAGGAACACAGACATCTTGACCGGTGCTCTTGTTACTGCAGGCAAATATGGGGGAAATTATACTCTTCAACTATTTTGTGTGCAAAGAAGAAGAGATACGTTGGAGTTTGTTGATGGGAGGATGATGTTCAGAACAAGAGAGAGAGAGAGAGAGGTTGAGTGACAAATGAAGAACTCGTAAATGTAGAAGAGAGCAAAATAGACTATTAGTATCATAGCAGAGTTAACGTAATGTATCAGTATCACTCGCCGCACTAAAAGTGAGGGCAATTTCTGTGAATTGAGCAGAGATGCCACAGGGCTATGAACGTGCTGGTTGGTAAATGAAAGAAGAATAAGAAAACCATCAATGAGAATTATGTCACGTTGTGGAGAGGGAGGCAAGGATGTATTGTTCAAGTCAGGTCTTCCTTCCTTGCTCGTAATGTCCATTAAGGTCTGAGGAAAACCAAGTTCCGTGTATTTTAACATTTCACTCAATTGCTTTTGCCTCGTAATTATTGTTGAGTAAAGGCAGCTGTCATTTTTCAGGAATTCGTTATTACTTTTGGATACAGATTCACTCTAAAATTCGTTGAGGGGTTGTGTTAAAAAAATCCAAATGAATGTACGTTGGAGTACATGGGGCATTCTTATAGAAAGATTGGGGAGTCAGGCTCACAGGCCGCCACTAACGATTCACGCACAATGAGACGATTGTGTAGAGTGAAACTTCGCCTATTTGATGATCTCAGGGCTAATCACTGATTCAACCAAGAGTTTGAACTGTTTGGGTCTAATCAGCTCTGAATTTGTATTATTTATTGAACAGAGAACATTCATCATTTTAAACACTTGGATTTCTTGTAGGTAGAGTACTCCTTGTACTAACAAAAGTTGAAAAACGTCGATGTTTTTTCTATAAATACTCTACGTTTCTTTACCATTGAATAATTGAGCACACATATTTCTGTCAGTAGTACCAGTATAACACTAAACAGAAATGAGATGGTTGTTCTTCCCCTTCCCACAGGTGGACGAAGAAAATAAAAAAATAAGAAGATCTCCTCATCTCCCCCTCCCAGAGATGAATGAAGAGAGAAGAAAAGAACTCATGAGTCGCTGCGCTTATGTTCGAAGGTTCCCCCTGGATTATAAAATTGATCAAGTTCTAGATTTCTGTGGCCAGCATAATCTTGATTACGACTGCGTGATTGTAAGTTCGTACGATCTTAGGAATTCGTGTGGAACCTCTTTGATTTGTAGAATTGATCTATTTTCTATTTTAGAACGTATTGAGGTTTAAAAAAAATAATGTAAACCATTCCTCTATTAGAGGATATTAAGGGAGTACGCGGTTGATCGTGGTCTAGTGGTTAAGACAGTCGATTCATAATTCTCGATGTAAGTCGAGGGTTGTGGATCGAATCTCCGGCGCGACTGCCGTAATTTTTGCCTGAGTCAGCAGCTCTTCAAAAGCATCTCCAAACTACCTTTCGTAACACTTGGCGCCCAACTAGTGGTCGAATTTCTTCATTCCAAGAAAAAGAAGAGGCCCAGAGAGAAAAATAAAAAAATTAAGAGAGAAAATAATGAGACGAGTTCTCTCGGGTCTGGGATTCGCTGACGCTGTGAAAGTTCCAGCGCGAAGGGAAATAAAATGGGTGACGCGCCGACTACAATGCGAAAGATAAAAGACTTTCCTTGTAGCCCTCTCGTTTCTCAATCAAAGATCGGATTTTCCGGGGATTCGCTCAACTCTCGTAAATTCTTTCCTTAAACAGAGTCCGCTCCAGGAGCAGCGGTTAAAAGACGAGGGGGGAGATGTGCTGACTGACTCCTATTAAAGGCAAGCGGTTGATCGTGGTCTAGTGGTTAAGACAGTCGATTCATAATTCTCGATGTAAGTCGAGGGTTGTGGATCGAATCTCCGGCGCGATTGCCGTAATTTTTGCCTGAGTCAGCAGCTCTTCAAAAGCATCTCCAAACTACCTTTCGTAACAATAGAACATACTAATTTCTGCAGTTTAATAAGGAACAAGCTGTTTGAGTATGCTCTGGGCCTGCCGTTTAACATTGGCTATAACCCTGCACATCTTACCAGCCTCAAAAACTAACTCGTGATGGGTGTAAGAAATGGTGAATTTGATTTTAATAACCGAATACAACTAAAAGGGCGGGGGAGCTCAAAGAGTTTATTAACCATTGCTGGTTGGGGAAACACAAAGTAAATAAATGATTTGGTATTTTTATAAATCCAACTCCGAATCACGAGTGGCGAACATCGAGAGAGAGCGCAAAATCGATCAAACCCGTTCTGATGTCTTCCCTGTTGGATGGTCAGGAGTCGCTGTCCAACACGTCCGAACGGTGGTGAGATTCCGAACGAGAGGAGATGAGCGGCGTATAAGATGCTGTAAACGATGCAAACTAAACAGTTAAAGTAAGTTTGATGAACGAAAAAGGAAACGGCACACACCAGGTCGCAAAAAGAAAGTTGATGAGGATGAATAATAATAACGGAAAAGGTTACAACCTCGTTCTCTCTAGTGGTGGACAGTAGCTGCTACTGGGGACAGCACTCTTCGTCAGATTTGAGAACAACAGCGTGCTGGAATTTCTGCTGTTCTATTGGCATAACTGTTGATAACTCATAACGGAAAAGTAAACATTGAGTAGTGGTATCGGGAATGTGTGGTGTGGTGGATGTGTAATGGGAAGGAGTAATGTTAATTAATGGTTGAAGGGATGGTCTGCTTTGGCTGCATGCAAAATCGGAGTTAGCGATTTGAGTTCCTAACTCAAGCCATGCAAACAACAGTTTATTTAAAATAATTCGAACTATTTCAAGGACCTCCACAAATTAACTATTAATTAATTAAACTTCGTTGTCAAAATAGATCCTTTTTTCAATGTAAAAGATAAATAAAGTGCGAAGGGGGGTTCAAGCGGAAGACTGAAGATGAATGGCAGAAAAAAAGCGATTCTCGATGTTCATGCGACATGACCCTTGAACTACATACCAACCAATATAATATAACTATTAGAAGGAAAATAAATCCAGTTAATAAATGCTCAACCAACGACGATATCAGAAATTTAGGTGTCTAAGCCCAATCGATGATGGTAATTTCAAGTTGGAGGTTGAGGATGGAAGTCTTGGCCGATAAGCTTTTGTATGTTCTAGAAAAGAAAAAGCCATCGGTTTCGTTTTCTTTGGTGGCCAACAGTCCATTATCAGCAGGTACTTCTCTGGAGGAAAACCATTTTGAAGGCTTTTTGCTAATTTTTTTGCGATTTGTGATCGATGAAATAACGAATGTATAAGTTTAAGCTAAGTTAAACTCGTCTTGAGTTAGGCGTTTCGATATGTGTGTTACTGTTATTTTGCAACTCACTCGTTTTAATTAATTCAATTTCGTATTAATAGATGAGACACTACCACGACAAGGCGTTGAATAAATGGCTTTTCAAAGGATCAGTTTTTATCACGTTCAAAACCATCGAGAGCTGTAAGAAATTTGTGGAAGGCGACGATATCGAACACAATGGAGAGAAATTAACTAAAATGTGGCAGTAAGTTTTCAACGTGGCCGTTTATTTTTGTATTTAAGACAGTTTTAGTTATGAATTTGAACTTGTTAAAACCGTCTTTTTACTTTCTTCAACCTAAATAGTTGGAAAAGTGTGGTAAGTGGTTGAAAAAATTTGTGGTTTCGACTCGACAGGCCATTCAGTACTTAGTTTGATGTGCCCTGGACCACTACGAGGGACGTCCCAAAAGTAAGTTCCGAAGTGCTGGAAAAAATCGAAAACTCAACCAATTTGAAAAAAAAAAATTGTTCTTAAAGGTGCTTAATCTACTTTATTTTTCGACGTAGTCGTCATTCCGATCGATGCATTTTTGGTACCATGGTGCCAGTTTACGTAACCCGTCGTACCATTCTGCGTCATGTTGTTTGAAGAATTCCGAGGTCACCGAGGCTTCGAGTTTGGCGTTCGTACGGGACTTTCTTCCACCCAGGTGGACTTTGAGGAGGGGGAAAAGGAAAAAGTCACCCGGTGCAAGGTCTGGAGAGTATGGGGGGTGGGGGAAAACATCCCAGGGCGCCCACTTCGCTGTTCATCGTGCACACTTTCCCGCCCTTCCAGGTAACCTCTCTTCCACTTACGGACAATTTCGATGCCCATGACCCTTTCTCCATACGCTGAAAAGAGTCTCCGGTGAATTTCGGGCACAGAAACATTCTCAAAAACTAAAAAACGGATTTCACAATTTGACGGGTTTTTCAATGTAGCAGCCATGTTTACACTGGTGCTGATAAACCACAACAAGTGATAGCAACATAAGAAAAATTCAGTGTTGCCACCAGTTGTAACACGAAGTATCCCCGTTGGAATTTTTTCCCTACGGCATTTTCCCACGGATTTACAAATGATTGGAACTTACTTTTGGGACGTCCCTCGTACCTGCTAAGGTCATCAGCGTTTTCGTTCTCTATTTTGCAAAATCGTTTATGCCGTTTGCCAAAAATAAAAAGACATTTTATTCATATAGTTATTTATTTTTACTTCTTAGTTCCAAATTTTTGTGTAAGATGTTTGTAGAGAAATGTTTACGGAAATCAAACAATTCTTGCTTAGTTCAATAAATTTTGCTAATTTAATCATAATCGTTGCTGCCATTTTGGCCAAAAGTATAAAACTAAGTACTGGTTTTGGAGCATTTTTGCATCTCAGTACAATAATTGACTTACACGCCAACCGTGTGTGTAATTTTTGAAAAAATTGAAGACACCCCGAAATGTAGCTCTTTGCAATACCTTCCTTACTGTCTGAGTTGAGGCAAATAAACCATTTTTGAGCTTAATTGAAAGGCAAAAGCTCTTCAGGCTCTTATTTGTTGATACGATAGTGCATGACCTCGTATTGAAGGCAATAATGCGTGATTATAGTCTAGTGTTTGAGGACGAAGAACAACAGGCCGAGGAAACTATTTTTTTCGTTATATGAGGTATAAATTAACTGGTTGTTTACCTCTGCCTTACCTTAACCATCTCTGGTTTAAGGGCCGTCTTCACCGTTTAGAGTCGATTAATAGCACCTAACTGGCTCCCGCCACCAAAATGGGCTTCACCAGATTGGGTTAAGCTCTAACCCTGATCAAACGTTAACCTCAAAAAGTTGGGCAGTTAGGTCCGGTTAGCTTATCTTTATCATATCCTGGTATTTGTCCACCAAAACTGCGGTCTGCCGCGTATTCACTTCTATTATTGTGAATAATTTACGTAAAATTTGGAATAATAGTAATAATAATAAACAAAGATGCTGTTTACAAGTGCGCAGTTATTTCAGTTGCTATTCCATTACGATAATAATCTAATATTTTGGGTTATCGTCGTCTCACCCGGCGCCTCAAATGGATATGAGAGCATTCCGACGACTTCTAGAATTATGAATTTAAAGTCTGTTGCGTAAAACGTGCTGAGCAGTTTCTGAAAAAACTAGACGTCATATCGCCGTGTTAGAAACTCCAAATGCAAATGGCTTACCTGGGTGGATTTAATAGCAGATAAATAGGAAATATTAAATAATACCACGCTTTTACACACACATTAGTGTATTAAACAACATTGATTAAACACGACAATTCTCCCTTCCTCATTAAAGTTCCTTGCTTGTAAAAGTTGTAACCTCATAATTTCGGTTTTGATTATTGCTTGCTCAGTTCTCATTTTCTTGTACCGCTTCCAATTTTTCCCTACACGCACGCAGCATGCTAATTTGTCTTTTTCCTGCAGTTCTTGCAGTTGGAGTACGCGTATTGGCACTTAATGCTCCTCACCAGTTTCAGCTTCGGCAGAGGTTAATGCGGCCACTTGGGTGTCTGACAATAATTAGAAACAATAATTTGGTCAAATCCGGATTGTTGAGCATTGGGCATCTACGGGATGGGATGTCGAACAGATGCCCAATTTCCTTACTTTGCTGTAACCTCATTAGTCTACTGCCTTCTCGATATGGCTTAATCTTAGCGTAATCACGGCTATCCTAACTGCATCCCACAGTGATCTTGGCTAGTATGGTGGGCACGAAAATGGCTAGCCTTGATTTACTTATTTAGCCATGATCAGTTGGATCACGTTTAGTGCTGTTGTGGTGAAAACGGTCCCAACTTACTTACGCTACTCGTTTAGTTGACTGGATGAAATAAACTTTGAAACATGTGCTCTGCTGATTTTTTTCTGTATCTTGGGTTCTTTTTGTTTCAGAGCTACGTACCAAGAAGAGAAGAGACAAGAACGAATTGGGGATAAATCAAAAAATAAAAAGGTACTGGTCGTACTAATAATTCATGTGCTGCTCGCAAAATCAAATACTGTCATTGAAGCTCGAATGTGAAAGCATCGACAGAAACATCAGAGTTCTTCAAAGTAGTCGATGATTTTAAAGTGAATCCAATTCTTGCCAAAGGCTTATAGACGCATCGTTTGTTTCAGGCTCAGAAAGCTTTAAACAAAAACGGCTCTGAATCCAAAAAAGAGGCAGGAGACGACAAGGAAGATAAGGAGGAATTTCCACTGGGAGCTGTAGTTCATCTCACCGGGTTCAAGGAAAAAAGTCAAACGAAACGAGAAGACATCAAAGCCAAAATTGAGGGATATGGAATCGCGGTGTCTTTTATTGATTTTAACTTGGGAGAGCCGGCTGCTTGGGTTCGAATGGATGCGAAAGATTCGGCTAAAGAAGTAATTCTTTTTATATTTATCGCGTCTTGAAAACCGTGTAAATAATTATAAAACCAATAGGCTTAGACAAAATTGGCTGGATGAATGGATGTGTCGAGGCGGATGATATAACTGATATATATACATCCTCTTTTTTATGAGGCCTCTCGGTCGAATGCTCCAAGCTCACCTGAATGTAAGGGCCTATTGCGTGAAAAGGAAAAAATGTCCACTGGCCATCTCATCCACAACTTCCACACAAACGGTTTTAACGAATATGAGGAGATTAAGAGGAAAGTTATGTGATCTGTCGCACCAGATATTTTATTTTAGTTCCTTGCAGCTGTCGAAATCGAATTAAAATATCCTGTTGAGAATAGAAGTTGAAGTTGGAAGCACAACCGTTTTAATTTTACGAACTAGATAACATGCACGGAGGTAATGAGTGTTCACTATAGCAGGGGTGTTAACATGAAAACTTCAGCCCTCAGCATTACTCAGGTGTAGAACACAGCCCATCTTTTTCACAGAAGACACGCCCGTGTTGAAACTGGCGGCAGCGCTCCTCATCAAACTGGACGGTGGAGCCTACTCGTTAGTCAGTGCACTATTTGCTCCGGAAAAACCTAATGACAAAACTTATGCCGTCTTAGTTACACTATTACACACTGATCATTTGGAGTCCGCATCGCAGAATGCTACACGGGTAAAGGAGAACACTCCTTAAAGTTCGTCAATGACATATACGAGTACAACTCCGTGTACTGAAAGCGCTCAAATCTGCGATTTCAGCGACGCCATTGTTCTACGCAATCTCGCTCAAACACAACCTCTCCACGACTTTCCTTCCAAGATGCTTCCAGAAAAAAGCGGGAAGTAAAATGCTACTGCTGTGGATTGCCAAATCACTTTGCACGCCACTGTTCCCAAAATTTGAAAACCTGTAGATCGTACGGAGTCAAACACACTCCGCAAAACTCATCAAAGTCGCAAGTGAACCATCTTTTGTAAGACAACAGCCACCAATGTGAGGAGGAAGATGCAACGACTGCTACTCGTTGGAAATTGACTGTCCAAGGGCCAAGGAAGAGTCAGTGAGCATTCAATCGCAATTCTACAGTAAAGGTACCGAATACGATTTTGTACGCCCCTTTCGCGTCGATTTGAAAATAGATAACACTACGCTTCGCGTAGAAGTGGACAAAGGCAATTACGTCTCAGCGATTTCAGAAATAGGGAAAAAGTTGAGGTCTACTTCTTCAAATTGGAATCTTCTACATTGTCATTAAAATGTTACGATTAGATGCAATTATATCCCCTTGGCATGAAGCCCCCAAAAGTGTTTTTTCGTGGTATTGGGAAACAATTACATTTGTACGTTTTGAGTGGATCAGGTTCTAATTTGATCGGTTGTGCGAACTAAAATTGTGGTCACCACTCAAACACAACCTCTCCGTCTTACAATTTGTGTAAGAAGTGCCCTACTTTGTTTTCCGATGACCAAGGAACGTATAATGGTAGTCTTGTGAAACTAACGTTCAAGCCTAACACAATGCCAGTGCAACTGAAAACCGTATCGCGTAACTTTTGCTCTCAAAACCAAAGTTACGAATAAAATACATCCCTTCATACCTTTCTCAAAATCAAACTCTGCGGGAATTTCAAATTAACGGTAAATTCTGCTGCTATTGTATTTGGTTTCAGAAAAGTTCATCAATTTGTCTGTGGCGTTGAGATAAAGTTGACACCAGATCACGAACTCCTTAAATTCATATTCGGAAATTTCAAGACTCAATCATATTGAAAAACCGCTTAATACGCTGGGCCTATTTCCTATCAAGCTTCAAGTGGTTGTGGACAGGCTCGCCAAAGCAGCGCAAGCACGACGCGTAATAGTGCTATGTGGGGACGCGATACGAGTGAGAGGCTACCGTGAGGGGGAGGAAAAATGGGCAAAAGCTCGTTGTGAAAAGCTGTTGGGTTCTGTCACTAGGATGGTAACACTGGTGCCGGGGGAGTCGTGGCAGCGGCTCACTGAGCAAATATTTCTTAAAAACCTGGTACCATATGACAATTATCTTGTACGGCAATCAAAATGTCTCTGCTGATAACCATAATGAGCGCCCTGTACCCCGACGGTCGCCTAGACTAAATAAAAATGCATAAGCTCAAGTTCACAAAACACAAAGAGTATACTATTTTATTTTGTATTAAATTATATTCGTTTAATTATCTCTATTCCAAGAACATGTTTTCTTTTCTTCACAAAAGTGTTATTATTTTGTGAATTCAGTTGTATTCAAGCGATTTTCATTTGTATTTTTGTTTTAAATATGGTTTTCTCTCGAACGTGTTTAAATTGGGAGGAATGTAATGAACGCAGGATTGTTCCTGTTCTCCCCTCCTATTGACTGTCGGCATCGCGTAGGTCAGAGTTCAGTTAGCGTTGTGTATTCGGAAGCGAAATACACGCCACTGTGGTCTTGTTCGTATGCGTATCTGTTTGCCCTCGTACAAGACCTGAAGACCACTGACCTCTCGCCTCTCAGAGGCCTTATCAGTCTTATCATATAGTTATTCCATCTATAACGTATCACTATAATTACCTGAGTTTGAAATTTATTATTTTTGTCACTGCAATACCAATTCAGTAATCAATTAATGTTGCAGTTGGCCAAGAAAGTAGCTGAAGAAGGCGAAAAATTGAAGGTTGGCGACGAGGAGCTAGCTCTGAGAGTGTTGGAAGGGGAAGAAGAGGAAACCTTTCTCGCCAAAGCGAAAGAACAAGTTATGAAGAGACGCAACACGCGATTTAAGCCAAAAAGAGGAGGTTATAAAGGCGGAAGTAAGTACGACGAGCTTATCCCTTTTAGCGCAGATCGAGTATTATTTTGCAGAAATTAACTATCTTTGATTTTGCAGGAGGAAGAGGACGAAAGCGCGCGGGAAGTCCATCGTTCCGAAAAGATAAAAAATCTAAACTTGAATGAGCTTTTATAGTTTTGAATGTTCATGAACTACTTCTTTCAATTTCATGTCTTTTGCCGTTCAAATGATCATTGAGTGGTCTTCAGGCACTTTTGCCGAGAGGAATCCCTTTTCTACTTGTATATATTATGTTAACTGGATCAAACGAAGATTACATTGATTTGAAAGGCGATGTGAAGTGATTAGATTAATTTCAACCCCGTTCCATTTAATGCGCCAGCGGTGCCAGCCGTTTTCAATAAAATTTAAAAAACGAATTTTTAATATCTTTAGCTGTACCAATTGGGATGGTTAACAATTGGGCATCCCTTAGGTTTGTGTTTTTAGTCAAAATGTCTGCCGCGGCGCATTTCACAACTTTTCTAATACCCTCTTACATTCAACGAATCCAATCTGCAGTATTTCACTCAGTTCATGAGAACGTGGCAGCTGCTATGTACATGTTAATAAAGTAGAGCGCAGCCAGTGAACGAGTGTATGGTTTTGCATTACACCTCCACGTCAAAAGAAGTGATCAGCCATTCAATGTATGTTTTATTTTCAGCTGTCAGTAAAGTACGATGTTAGAAAGTTGTTCGCCAGAATAATAATAATAAATATCAGTAGTGTACAACGTTCAGTGCAGAAACAGGAGCGCTTAAGCTGCCCCTACAATGTCGACCATTATTGAGTAATCGTAGCGTATGTCACAATCCAGCGCCATTTCAACTGATTCGACCATACTCGTCCAAATTTACTTTTTCGTCATTCGACGATTTCAATTCCCTGTTGTTCCGAATGTTGATCTGAAAAACGATTTACAGCGATTTATTACGTATTGTGGCCACAGTCGATATGCGTGTCTCAGGTAGTGTGCTATCGAGCACAACCCTGAGGTATCTTACGTTGGAGACCTGGTTTACTATTTCAATTCTAGTTCCTTCTCATCAGCAAACACCTCTCTCTAAAAACTAAACGGCAAATTTACTGGTCTACAATCAGACCCATATGGCAATACACGCGGGAAATATGGAGCTCTGCTTCTGACTCACAGATCCGCAGAATCCAAACGCTTCAAAACCGAACACTCGGACTCATCACATTATCCCCGTGGTACGTTAGAAACTCCTCCACTCTGACTTGGACTTGCCGACTGTCAATGATGTATAAAGTCATCACAACCTCGTCTGCCGAATGCTACGCCATCCAAATGAAATCCGTCCCTCCACCCGCCAGGTCAACATGACATGACGTTTAAAGCGTAAAAGGCATTCTGATCAAATGGTAAAACCAAGCTGCACTGCGCCACAGTCATGAACAAGTTCCTGCCGTCCCTGCTCAGCTGGTACCACAAATGGGGACTACGCCTCAACGAATCCAAATCAGAAGCAGTCTTCTTCTCCCGCCGTAACATCCCCCCCCCCCCAAACATCCAAGTGGGAAGCCACCCAATCCCTTGGAAAAACCTGGCCAAGTACCTCGGTGTCATCTTTGACAGGAAACTCAACTGGCACAGGCAAATCCTCGCTGTTCGCGTCAAACTCAACAGAGCCTTCGGCGATGCTGACACTCTCCAGACAAGATCTGAGAGTACTGATAAGCTTCCTCACCGGGCACTGCCCACTCAGATATCACCTCAACAAGATGGGCATCTCAGAGGCGGTGGAATGCAGACTCTGCGGCGAGGAGGATGATAAAATCCGACATTACCCTCTTGGGTGTCTTTTGAAGGTTTCCCCTCCCTGGAAGCGTCCGGAAAAAAAAAAAAGGTAATCCCCGATGGACCTGACTACTTAAACTCAGCTGCCACTCACTGATGAACATCCTCACTGTCAATACTTACACCAAACTTCTGACTCCACAGTGAGCACCACTCTATTCCTGAAAACTCCTCTATTATATTATTAATTATAATCTGTGAAAAAAAAGAACTGTGAAGGTGATTGAGAGAAAACGAATACAAGTTGGTTTAGCGTGTAGATCAACATGGAATGAGAGAATATAAGCAACGTCGGTCACTCACTAACTATATTAATATGCATCCAACACCGAATTTTGTCTCTCTTTTGTATGAAGAGTTCCAAATGACTCGTCAATACCATGCAATTTTCATTTATGGGAAAATGGCGAGAGCAGTACAATAAATTACGAAACATTTGGAAGAAAGTCGTTTTTAGCGCAGTTTTTCCTTGTAAACTCGGTTCACGTGTGCAAATCTTCATAAAAATCGACCTACTAGCACAATCGATTCTGGAACTCTTAATCGCTATACTTTCTGCTAATGTGAATTTATGTTTTACTTAGTTCAAATGAACTGAGTGGGAAATAAATTGAATTAGTACAAAATGCCCTAAATTCTTATGTAGAGCCAAGTTGTGTGATGTGTTGCACCAGCCTTTGTTTGGCACACTAATTTCGCATGGCTATGGTTGGGGAACTGCTGCTCTCAGGTTCGCTCGAATAAAACATTAGAGGGCCAGAGAGAAAAATTAAAGAGACGAATTCTCAGGTCCGAGGTTAACTGTTAAGTTCCAGCGGAGAGTGAAATGGTGACGCACCGACTACAATGTGAAAGAAAAGTAAGCGCCCTTTCCTTGTCGCCCCCTCCATCTTTGATCAGATTTTCCGGGGATTCGCTCCAACTCTCAAAAATCCGTTCATTCAAGTGATTTGCTGCAGCTGCTAATGGTAACAAGGGAAGTGCACTGCCTGACTCCCATTGTAGGCACCTTAGGTCTTCGTAGTCTAGTGGTCATAGACCAAGATTCATATTCTGACGAAAATCGGTCATTGGATCAGAGCTCGGGATCGCTGTAATTTTTGCCTGAGTCAAAAGCTCTCCAAACCCATCGTAACATCACACTTTAACCTATTTTCTTTAAAATTCCATTCATCTGAACTGGTTAGCTTTGAACCTCCCAAAAAATTTATGTTGATCACTCAGTAAAAGTCGTGACGTAAATAGACGCAACCTAGTAATTTCTGGAATGTCAGAGTGCTATTATTTGGTACATACGTGGCATATTCTATAAGTATTGTGAATTTTCACGAACTAACGTGTCATTTGCCCACTTATGCCGACGTGGTCGGCCATTTCAAAGTTTTGTTCATTTTTGCCAGCTGTTTAGGTTGCACGTGTTCCAGATTGTCTTCGATGTTTGCATATTCCAAAAAAGGATCGAATAATCATTAAATTTGATCTGAAAAATGAAGTTAATTGTGCGAACGCATTTAGAATGTTGACCTTAAAAAAATGCTACGTTTATCGGTGCAACAAAATATGCTAAGAGCGTCAAGATCTGAACGACTAAGAGTGTGGAGCCCCAAGCCTGACGTGGAGAAAATAACATTTGAACCTAAAAATATTTCTCGACCTATTTGATGTTTATCAATCATTGGTGCCTCTGCGCGAATTTTTGACCAAAAACAAGTCTCCAATGATGCCGCAGCAACCATATTCCACAGACCATATCGCCCCTCCACTGAATTTTTACTTTCCTTGGCTCTACGAAATAGAAAGGAAAGTTATGTAATCGGCTGAAAAAAAAATTTTCAGTTTTCTTCATATCTTTACGTTTCAGACTCCCCTGAGTCCGAAAAACACTATTTGGGAAAATGGTCTGTGAACGATTTTTAGAGAAAACAATCGTACCAAATCAGCTGAAACTTGATGTCTAGCCTACAGGTTACCATGGGACGCCAAAATAAGGGTTTGAACAAAATCCACTGAAATTTAACTATAGTTATCATAGTGATTAAAACACCAAATATTTTTTTTCTCAAAAACGGCTCAAAAAAAAAATGCAAGCTCATTCCAGAGTTTCGTGAACTCGGTAGTTTAGAATGTTTAATTGTGTCAATTCACTGCTTTCTTCCTACCAGTATTAGTGCCGCTCAGGGCCCTGCATATCATAACCAATCATTAAGTTGCCATGATGGCGCGAAAAAGGGAGCGTCGCAGGAATAAATAAAACAAAAGGCCATTTCGTTATAACATGGTAACAACATTTACTAATTGTCCATCATAAGTGAACGTTGAAGTACTTTTAAAAAAAAAACTCCTGAAACCAGCTTTAACATAGGGATTTCACAATGTGAATCTGCTGCTAACCGATGAATGGCTCGAAAAATGCGTACCAATTGATAAACTCTGACAGTAATGCAGCAACGAGCGTAAAAAGAACAATACGTTTTGAACAATAAAGTAAGACACTCTTTCAAACCGACAAATAAAAACAACGTCAAAAATAGAGCCAACCGCTACGCGGAAGTAAAATAAATGTCAAGATCCATTTCACCTTCAAAGTCCAAATTTATTGTAAAACTAAATCGGCGGTCCTTCCGAACGCGCCTCTCCGTGATAAAGGCGATGTTTTCTGTTAAGTAGAAATCATTCGAATTTGAACACAACTTTCTTAAAAGACTAACAATGGAGCTACAACAAACAGTTTCAAAGTACTCAAATTATAAGTTACTAAGACTACGCGATGCTATTCGTTAAATTGTACGCAGGATCCAGGAAAACTACGCGTTTTCTGGTGACGTTGAGAAAAATTGCAGAACTCAGCACAATATACAACACAAAGGCAACCACCCAAATGACTGGGGTCAATAACATGAGATAGTTTAATAACTGAAATAATTAAATTGAAACATTATCAATTAGTACAATTGGTGAGAAATTAAAAAAATAAATTATACGAATTCTTCCACACGAATCCAGTTGTTCTGAAGAACAAATGCGGGACTCGCTTAACATCTCGAATTAGACTAACATAATTTAGTATGACGTTCAAGGGGAATTTGGATCACTTCTCAGCTTATTACCTGTTCTTCTGACCTCATTTCGCCGGAGTTGAAACGGATTTTTAGAGGTTAGATAGGTCGGTACAGACGCAATCGGGAGGTGCAACAACTAAACAAGAGATTCGCAACAATGAAAGGAGTGGCAGTGTTAGTAGAGCTTAATAACGTGGTAATACGCACATATTGTACACGAATGGACGGCCAGCTGTCCCTGAAGCCACACCGATGTTTCGAACCCACGGAAAGGAATTGGCAAACGATCACATCAAACTGCCAAGCCCCTCATTCCTTGACAACGTAATTAGTGGTTCATATCAAACCATTTAAAGCTGAATATACTACAAAAGGGGAAAGCAAAAATTAAGATGAAAATATAGCAACGAACTGACTTAAGACCTTTATGCGCAGCAGCTGCAAATTCCTTTTGTTCACAATTTTACTTTTCCACTTGTGCAGTATACGTCACATCACACGAAGTTTTAAGAGGAGCAAAAAAAGGATCAACAAAAAACTCATTGGGGCGGTGTTTTCAACTTTCAGAGCTAACAATTGAGTTGTGTTGAATATTATCAGCTCCAAAAGCTCAAGAGGTTTCTGAGGTCCTACAAAATGCTGACCAGCTCTTGTTAACCGTGAAGATCGACTTCGTTGGCTCGTTGGGAGTAATTACTCAAGGGAGAAAATTAGCACGACCTATACGACCCACAGTAGTGTCTTCAGACTAGTTTGAAGCATTTGTGTGGGCCCTAGAGTGCACTAATTTCCACTCCTTGATGATGGTAAAGGTACGTTTTGTTGGCTCAAAGAGAGAAATTACTCGAGAGAATAAATTGACACTCAGGAAAGCGTGAGAACGCCTAATAGACACACAGTGGCGGCAGTTTCTTTACCTTCAAGGCTCCTGAACTCCTCCAATTTAAATTACGAACGACGACCGTTCGAGAGCCTTTCAAGTGTTTTTGTGGCAGCATGCTGATTTCCCCCTTAACGATCTTAAAAATCGGTTTCGTCAACTCACAGCAAACAATTATTGAAGGGAAGAAATTAAACGAGAACATGCAGCCCGTAAGTCTTCCACAGTTCTCCCCATATTAGAATAATTCCTTTGTCGGCGCCCCCAAACATTTTACGTAATACGTTGCACTAATTACAGAATGTAAATTAATTACAATAACACGACAGTAATATCTCACAATTAATAATAAAACCCTGCCTAGCTGACTGCTTAGAACGTTGAGATTGGCGTGCAATTTTGCATTAGGTGGCCCATACATCCAGAAAGAGGTCTCGCGTAAAATAAGAAAACAATACAACCACCCGCAACTCAAAGTGAGTTATCAAAAGAGCCCGTAAAATAAAAATGGACTAACAGGCTCCGCATAAGAGTTAAAAACTAAAGTAACCGTCAATGTACAAGGACGAACCGAATGCTTTTTGGTTGGTTTTACGTTAAACTGTTCTGCAGGTAATTGTTACTCTTAATACTTAATATAATCACATTTTACAGCTTATCTCTGATTAACGAACGCCAGTACACAAAATCAAACTTCGAAACAAAAAGATTTTGATGCTTTCGTACTCGGGTTCACATAACTACGTACGGATTACACAATAAATAAAATTATCCCTACATCAAAACTAAATCCCATCCCCACTGCCCATCGCGAAAACTGCAACCTACTCCTCCGAAAAGCGCATCCATATATTCAAAAAATCAATATATTTACAAATAAAAGTCAACTACAGCGCCGCTAGGGCAATCCATCTGTAGCGTGTTAAAACGGATGAGACGGGTCTCAATAATTTCTACAGCTGCCGAGTCTAACAGGTTAAACAATCTTCGAGAACAAAAACGCCTCAATGTTCATTCCTCTTCGACGGTTTTACATAATTTTTGGCATAAGTTGTTAACACGTTCTTTCGTATGATTGATAACGTCTTCCGCAAGTTCTTCAACTGTAGTGAAGCGAGACCTCTGGAAGCTGAACAAATCCATTAAGTATCCCATCACTTGATCCTGAAATATTACGACATTCGGTGAGTGAAACAAAATATCTGGTGCGTTGCAACACACAACTTTCCTTAGCTCTACGTCAATTCATTCGTGTACTAACTCAATTCATTTATCACTCAGTTCATTTGAACACTTGCTGCAGGAAGCGGTAGCCCTTACAGTTCCGGAATTTATTGTGCTGCTCGTACTCGTTCGGAAATGAGCCCGTGCTGCTCTCGTCATTTTCCCACGAATGGAAATTTTCTGGTATAATTGCCTTATTGAGAGCTATTAATATAAAAAATTTAATCAAAATCGTTACAGCCGTTTTTGAGAAAAAAAATATTTGGTGTTTTCATCACTATGATAAGTATAGTTAACTTTCGGTGGATTTTTCTCATACCCTTCTTTCCTTAACTCTACGTCAATTCACTTTTTACACAGCTAATTCTATTTAATCAATTCATTTATCACTCAGTTCCTTTGAACTTAATCTAACAACAGGTCACAGCAGCAGGAAGCTGTAGCGCCTACAGTTATGGAATTTATTGTGCTGCTCGTACTCATTGCAGGACCATTATTGAGCAATCGGTATACAGAAAATTAATGAGGCTGTAAATACAAATTTTTTGAAGTAGGATAGTAATCACTTTTGCAGAGTTATTGGGTAATAACTGTTAGAACTGGTATTAAGCGAAACGGCGGTAGTTGAAATTCTGGAATTTCTGGAGTGAGCCCTATGTATCTCATGAGCGTTTTTAAACACTCACCCTATAAGTATTGGATTGGACTACAACACGACTTTTTTTTAACATTCTGGTAACATTCCAGCGGCGTTTAAAAGAAAAAACCGCGGCAAAAACGCTTTTCGTCGAAAATTTTGATAATTTATTGTGTTGCACTCGTCATTTTCCCACCAATGGGAATTTTATGCTATAATTGCCTTATTGAGAGCTATCTATATAAAAAATGTAATCAAAATCGTTAGAGCCATTTTTGAGAAAGAAAAAAATTTGGTGTTTTGATCACTATAGTTAACTTTCGGTGGATTTTGTTCAAACCCTTATTTTGGCGTCCCATTGTGACCAGCGGGCGAGATATGAAGTTTGAGCTGATTTGATACGGTGGTTTTCTCTAAAAATCGTTCACAGACACACTTTAGTGACACACACACACACACAGACCATTTTCCCAAATAGTGTTTTTCGAACTCAGGAGGGTCTGAAGCGTAAAGATCTGAAGAAAACTCAAAATTTTTTTTTCAGCCGATTACATAACTTTCCTTTCTACTTCGTAGAGCCAAGGAAAGTAAAAATGTGGTCCGTAGCAACCGCAATCCCCACGAATTCGACGATATGCTACTTATAAGAAATGCGTGTCTTCTTTAGTGCATTCGTAGTGTAGCATTTATGGAGAAAAATATGCATATAACTGGTAGTTGAGAGTACAATGTCTTCTGAGATATCATGGTTTATACAGGGTGCGGCATAAAGGTCGGACGTTTTTGAAATGGCCAGTACTTCCCCCCTAATGGGTCGACCAACGTGGGGAACGGACCATTGTAATCGGGAGGTCTTAGCTTTTTTTTTCCAGTTGAAGTCATGGACCTGTGGACAGTAGAGCACCGCGTTTTTGCTTACGACGGTTTCGTTCGTAATAACGAGTCCGTCACGGCAGTCCAGCGTGAGTTTCGTCGTCATTTTAATATACACCGAAATCAGGCTGTTCCTTCCAAAAACACCATTCTTCGTTGGGTTGAAGGACTTCGCACACGAGGTTCATTGATGAGGAAAAGACCACCAGGAGCTCCAAGATCTATTCGAACACCAGAGAACATCGAAAGTGTACGACAAGCACTAATTCGCAGCCCGAGTCGACCAGCTCGCCTGCATGCTGCTGAACTTCGCCTCAGTGATCGATCGGTTAGGCGTATTTTGCATCTAGAGTTGAGGTTTCACCTCTATAAGTTGTCCATTGTGCAACAATTACACCCAAGGGATTATGCACAACGAATGACCTTTGCCCGTGAGATGGAAGCACTTATTGAACAAAATGAGGATCTCACTTTGTTCATGAGCGATGAGGCTCACTTCCACCTCAATGGCATGGTGAATCAGCAAAATTGTCGTTATTGGGCCGATGAAAATCCCCGACAATTACACGAACAACCGCTGCATAGCCCAAAAGTTACTGTTTGGTGCCCCATATCCCAAACTTGCATCAGCGGCCCTTACTTCTTTGAAAACGACAATGGCATTGCTGTTACCGTCAACTCAGAACGCTATGTCGAGATGATAACCAGCTTCTTTACACCTGAATTGAGACAAAAACGTATTGCAATCTGGCGCATGTGGTTCCAACAGGATGGGGCAACCGCTCACACAGCTAGGGCAACATGAGCGTTATTTGCCCTCTTTTCCCTGGCCGCCATATTTCCAGGTTCGGTGACGTTCATCGGCCTCCTCAGTTGCCAGATTTGTCCACGTGTGACTTTTTTCTGTGAGGACACCTCAAAGCACGTGTTTACCAGCACAAGCCCCGAACATTGGAGGAATTGAAGGATGCTATTCGCGTGGAAATCGTCGCAGTTGAGAGAGCAACGTTGGAAAGAGTTTTCGGAAATTTCCAAGAAAGACTCCAGCAGTGTATCGCGAACGAGGGACGCCACTTGACTGATGTGATTTTCCCCACATGAATTTCTAAAATACTTTTAAATTGTGAATCTAAATATGTCAATAAAAAATTTTTTGAGTAAAAATTACCGAAGTTATGATTTTTTCAAAAACGTCCGACCTTTATGCTGCACCCAGTATCTCTGTTCTACGGATAGACAGGAATAGTTGTGGAGTAGAAAATGTGAGTATATGTTGCTTTTGTTTGTTGTTACAACAAAAAATTTTCAACACTTTTTCGTTGTTATTTCTGTTCAATAGCGTAATGGGAGTATTTATGGGGAACAATATTGTTACGAACTAAGCGAAATATAACGTAATCACGATCGAACTGGTCTTTTATTAGCAACGGGTTTCTAGGTAGCAGCTGACTATAAACAGTAACCAAAACAACACAACAGTCAGGAGACAACATCCTTAACACTACTTCCCTCCCTATTTGTGGATGAAACGTCACTTTAGCGAATGTAGGGCACTAGCTTGTCAGCGTGAACTACAATCTTCCTCCGGCTCAGTGTTATGATACGAAATACGACATCTGAGATGGGCTAAGAAATTTCACAAGGGCTGATCCAGAATGATTGAAGTTTTGAACGTTTTGGGCAGTAGTACCAAACTTCATCCTCTGTCTAGTATCGTGGTTTCTGAGTATGTACGTCACACTGCCTTTTGGTGCTGACCAATTCCGTACCCATTTTCTCACATGACATGTTGTGGGTCTCTTCCATCCTGCTCTTCCGCGCCTCGGCGTACACTCTATTAGTCAGTATGGTGTCTGGCCTTCCACCGTATTGTTAAGAATTGTTACGAACTAAGCGAAATATAACGTAATCACGATCGAACTGAACTGTCTTTTAATAGCAACAGGTTTCTAGGTAGCAACTGACTACAAACGATAACCAAAACAACACGACAACATCCCCATATTGGTATTCGCTAGTTGAAGACCCCCTGTGAATTTGGTGAAAATTGTTAAAGCTGTTCTGCCCAATAGTGAAAAATGTTTGCACCACAGACCTGGGGCCTCGTCACTGAGATAGTTATAGACAAGAAAAAGTAACGATAGTTGTCGGTGAATTTTTTCTGAAATCCCCCCTCCACACCAATCAATGGAAAGTTCTCATAACCTTATTACCGCACAATTAGATTTGGGAGGAGGAAGTGGGGGGGGGGTCGATATTATATGTGAATTTTTTGAGATAACGATGAAAAAATGTGTTGAATAATTGTAACATTTTCAAGTCAAATTGTAGGTTTTACACATCAATTTGGTGGATGACAGAAATACAAGATTTAATTCTAGGAAAGCAATAACAACAAATTAGCGAGTGAAACGTAACATTCAACAAGTAAGAATGAACTTAATGAACGGAAAAGAATGAACAAATTTTTCAACGTAAGTCTCTCCCTGGTGACGCTTCGGGTTATCGTGTCACTCAGGTCGTGGTTTATTTGGGGTTCACTGAGAATTTGTCTTGCTGACAACTTGATTTTTGAAAAGCAGCGCTCCACTGGATTCAAGTTGGGTGAGTATGGGGGGCAGATATTCCACGTTAAACCCCAATTCGACCATCTTACTGGTAACTTGTCCAGCTCGGTGAATCGCTGCGTTATAGTTGGGTTCGCCACTTTTTCGTGCAGTTCTGCAATAAATTCCTTAAACGTCCCTCCATTGCAGTTGCCTGGTAATATTATCTTATGATGAACAACACCTCGAGAGTTTTCTTCCTTTACGAAACATTTCTTTCTCTTACCGTGGGTACTGTGGAAACAGCGAGTGTACGCATGACTTCTTCGAAGATGCAAATTAAAACCAGATTCGCCCATGAATACCGTATTTTCACGGTTTTCTGGCGCCCATGTTCTGAATTCCGCTGCGTCAATTTTTCTTCTCTCTTTCGTTTCTACAGAATTCATCCGATCCAGCTCTTTGTTAGCTAATTTCAAGGTTATTTTCAACATTTATCAACGCTACTCACGGCCAAGTCAATGTTTTTCTCGATAAGAACACGTTTTATCTCCTTCAGAGTCCTGTCAGGATTTTCTTCCACTGCAGCCCCAATCGCTTCTAAAACCTCAGTGGTAAGCTTTTCACGCTGTTTTCCTCCTCTGCTTCGGCAAACAAGCTCATTTTCGTTTTCCTTATACTTTTTCAACAACATGTAAGCCGTTCTCTCTTCGATGTCGATTATAGAAGCCACATGTTTAGAAGTATGTCTAAGTATTCTAAGGTAAGAAGTATTCTAAGAAACATTTTTCTTTGTTCGATGTCGTCGGGTAGTGGAAGGAATCCCCTCATTTTCAGCATCTTCATCACTCTCACTACTTCTTACTGCATGGATCGATCAGCGAACGAAACGCGGTCTCATTTCTTCGTTGTCCGAACTCATGTCACAAAAATAAAGCAAGTCGTAACTAACGGCACCTTCAAAAGAATGGCATTTGGAACGGATGGATGGAATGTCTTAGTCATGTTGTGTTGCACGGATTAGGTATTCACAGAATCACCATGTGTTTCCGCCTTCTACGCGGGCTAGCGTCGCTAAACTAATGTGAAACGAACCATTTCCATCAACCTCCAATTTGAAATGTAAAACCTCCAAATTGATGTGTAAAACCTCCAATTTGAAATGGAAAACCTCCAATTTGACGTGAAAATGCTATAGAAGCCTATTTTGACAATTTTATTTTTGTTGGGTTTTGTACCGCATTTCAGAAAACACTGGTGAGGGGGTGCTCTTTTATGTCTATGGTGCTTACTTTATTACTGGAACAGCTCCCCCCCCCCTTCAAAAAACTTTTTATCCATCCAATGAGATGTCAGTAAGGCGTCGGCTGTCAAAGCCCTTGTACGTTTTAGAACAGTGGTATCTCTACCAATGGGCTACTACGACAGAGGCGAATAGGTAATCAGTTATTTGAAGATTGCACGTGTTGCGACCCAAATACATATGGAGGGGTCTCACTCATGTCTAGCTCTAAAGACGGGTACTATTGTAGGATCTCAATCGGACGCTCACAGCCTCGGAGACGCACCTGGGAGACGAACAAGACACTAGACTCGCCGATAACATTATTGGATGAATCTCGAAACAGTCAGTGTATGAATCTTAGAATAGCAAGTTGTATTTGATTTGAAGTTTGATAAAAGTATTAATAGCTTACAGCCCTCGATAGTTTTTATATCATCCCCTACACTATTATTAACCCGTTCAGTACAGTATCCAGCTCTAATTCACTTTCTAGATATATTTTACAATGTTCCGAGAAATCGGCTAGACAGAAATACGAACAACTATAAAAACCAACTACAGATGCCGCCTTCCTACCCAATTCTTTCGCCATCGAGGAACTGAATAATCGATCAACTTGTTTTCTAGATTGTGGTACGACTGTCTCATACTGTCGTACTGGTGCTATGACCTCGTCAAACGTTTAGGAACAGTTATCAAATCAGGAAACAGACCTGGCAGTTACTGGTACAAGGTATTTGTTAAGCGAATTTCGCAGTGTTCACGTTTTCATGTTGTTCGTAAGAAGAGGAAGTTAAAGATGGGTCGATCGACATGGCGTGATGTAATTCCTGAATTTGTGAGGAGGAACATACCTTCAGTATTATTTGAATGATAAAAGTTGTTCAGCTTCTGTTGCAACCAGCGAACACTTTTTTAAAATCGCAATATTCCAGAACATTTTATAATCGGCAAAAATCCAATAGTTGCAAACTTACCTTGAAATATTGACAGATTTCCCTGAGGCGATCGTCAGGTCCTAAAAATCCCCAGGCCATTAGGGGTGACATCTGTTCAGATATGTCGTAAAAATGTGCCATAAATCCATTGGGATAGTTGAGCATTCGGCGCTTAGCTTTTAGAACAGACCAAACTGCAGTAGACAGCGCCTAAAAAATAACTTAATGATAATTCAATGAATGCGAGAGGCGTCTAGGTTCGTGCAAGAGTCATTATAAGAAACTAAAGTTGGCACCACTGTCACGAATTTGAAGCCGTTCAAATTCGATTTTCAATTTAAAACTACCTCCAAATGTGAATTGTACTGTTACAAAATTTCTCACGTTAAAAGGATCAATCGCAGCCAAAAACGCCCTTGTGATGCACTGAGTTAAGAGGTCGGAGAGAAATTTACAAAAAAACGCTGCAAATTAGTACACAACGGTTTATTATTCTCTTGAACAGGTTGACAGAGTATGACAGCTCCGAGACCCATCCCATTCGATTCGACATCGAAAAATACCAGTAAACCACACGAAACATGACCTGACTACAACGGAACGACGAAAACTAAATATTCCAGGGGCCTGTAATCGTCTGTAGGCAATTGGAACGACGTTGAGAGTCGAGCTGGCGGGTAGTTTTTATCAGATGGAAGGGAGGGAGCACAATCGATGAAACGATTACTTTCGCAGTTGTTATTATCTGGCAAGTTCTTTCAATTTGTAGACTTTGGCTCACTATAAGTACTGTAATTTCACTATAAGCAGTTGTACACGACTGGTACCCATTCCATTCGGCCCAGGATCTAAAAATACTTTGAAAACTATACCAAACATCGTCGTATTTGCGATTAAACTGCGTTTTGTTGATTTTCTAAACCATTTTTTGCAACCATGGGCGTCGTCCGATCGGATTGCAGAGCAGGCGGGCACAACTAGATACCAAAATGGAATTTCTGGGCGAAAGAACGGATTTTTTAGACCACGTTAAAGGCACAAAACGGCCCGGACAAAGCAGATTTGGAATCCCGATGTCTTGAATCGTAAAGTATCAAATTTTGAGGGACGGACGCCTTTGAAAAGCGGCATTCCTTCGAGCCGAAAAAGTTCAAACAGTCCGTCCTAAAAGTTATGGCCATCATTTCTGGGTTCTTCTTGAAGTCATAAATGCTGAATCTTATCGTCAGATAACGAACGCCCACCAAAAGCTATTCATATTTTTTGAGAGAACAAGCCGCACTTGAAAAAAATGCAAACGAACAGGGAACAGATAGTTTCTCGCTTTACTAGCAGCTTAGGATCTCTAGTATATTAGTAAGCTTAGTGGAATTTTCGAGACAGGCTTTTAGGATGATTATGGTTTGGGGACACTTGTGTTTTGTGTGAACATACATAATTTTCTGCATGAAACCCCACAATCAGAAGTAATCTTCTTACAGCTATCAAATTTCACCAAAGTCGAGTTGAATCTATTGGAATTGGACACTCGTCTCGTTTGTTATTCCAACACCTTACTCATCACCATTGGCAACGCATTTATTTATGCTAGCTGGATCTTCAATTCGTCTCCAGAAATATCGGTAAAATGGTGTCGTGTCGTTTATCTCGTTCTTTAATGTTTTTTTCCTTTTTGCATTCTGTTTTAAATACAAATTTACTACTTTAAAACAGTGATCAAATTTCAATAGAATCTTTTCTTTCAATTCACTTTGAACGCAGACTGAGTTCCTTGAACCAAAAAATGGGTTTCCCATCAAACCAGACTATACAGATTTGTACACGCCCCCACACCCTTCTCTCAATCTTAGCCCTTACAGGGGTCACTAACATCCAACGCGTCACTTCCATTTTCTTTCCCTTAGTCCTCAAACGAACGCAGTACCTCTCACCCCAGAACGTTCAAACGCTAAATACACACTCAACAGAAACCCTTTAATACAGTAAAATGCGTTAGAATAATAAAATAAGAAACTAACTGATTCTTTGAATCCATTGGACAGCCATCGGTTCTGTACAACGGCAGTGACGGATGAAGGCGGAGATTCGAGATCCTCAAAAGCGTCCATTAAAATATAATCTAAAACTACGTCGTAAAAAGTAATAGCCTTTACTCCTTTTGCGCTGAGTTCTGTTTCAACGTCTTTCCAAATAGCTGATTCCTGCGTAAAAACTAACATTTCCTCATATGCGACGAGAAAATCTTTGGGGTCCTGAAACATTAAAGAATAATGAACAAGTAATATACGTGGACATCATCACAAGAGTTTGATTATGTTAGCTAAAGAAGTTCAAAGTAGCCGCAGATTCCTCGAGGAAATTACGCCTCCCTTTTTGAACACCTTTTTACTTTTAAATAGGGTCAGTTGTATTTAATGCAGTTGCAAATATTAAAGTAATTTTGAGGGACGACAGAGTCTTCGTTCAACCGTGAGATCTTTGAAAGCTAAGCTAGATGTATTTTTTTGTCTCTTAATGGGGAAGGAATTAGGTTGCCACCTCAGTCTCCATTACGTTTCCAGTGACAAGCGTATGAATCAGTTTCTTTTTTCATTCTCCTTTAACTCAGGTTGAACGTGTTTCATAGCTGCTTCCATCTTTTGTATAAAAACATATTATTTTCGAAGTAAAAGGCTTCTGCTAAGAATGAAAGAGTCGACAGCCTGACGGCGTTCTAGTAGGCAGCCAAATTGGTGCTTGCTTAGTATCAGAGAAGGGGTTTTTACATGTGAATAATCAGTTACCCGAGGAACTAATAGTTTTATTCGTGTTTCGGTTGTTAATTTAATAAAAATAAAAATATGAGGCTCCCTCAGAGTATAGTTCAACTTTGCTTAACGTATCCCTACTTTGACTTGAACGTTTCTTCTGGACACTTCGATATTCCTTTTAAACAGGATCCTTTTTGATTCACCAGGCACTGCCAAAACGCGAATACAGAAGTAACGACTAGATGATGTTGATGATAATAGTGATAATGATGGTGCTCGAGACTCCTCTGATGTAGTGATGGTTTGCGTTTGGGATGTTGAGGACTCATGTATGTCTTTAGAATTCATCAAAACGAAAGAGAATAGAAATCTCAGTTTTGAGTTGTTGTAATAACTCTGCAAATACGAACGGTAACGAGCCTTGCAGTGGAGAGAAGTGGTACTACTAGTGGTGTGGGAAGCAGAGAGGTGCCAGAGACTTCTCTAACTCCAGGTTGGTTGGTCAAGAGTTTGACCACGCACTAGCTTCATTGAGACTGACACTAGAGCATCGAATAACGAGTAACCACAGCCCTGAACTAACCAAAGATATTGAAACAATATAAACAACACTGCTTTCCTTCTCAACTGCATCACAATATTCTAGGTCTTAATTTTTTCCTATTAATTGGAGGTTTTCTATAGTTTCAAACATTAAATTATATTTGCAGCTTCCAAAATCACAAATACTGTCCAATACAATTGTACATTCATTGTGGAATTACAATAAGCACAGGAAAAACAGGTAGATTCGAGGAGGAGCTTTGGATACCAGAGAAAAGCCCAGGTGAAACAAAGAACAGGGACTGCTTCCTCTGATAAGGCAATATATCGATATATCACGACCAAGGTCAGGTTATCAATATGCCCGACATCGTAGGCTCTGGCTCCATGTTTGAAATTAGAAATAACGACAGCTGTACAATTAAGCCAATTATTTAATGTTCATTATGTAATAACCCGTTATATAATTATTTTAAATGTACAAAGACTATGAAAAGGAGTTAATTCAATGAAATTAAGAATGGGTATATGAAATGACATATTTATTTGATGATGATCTAACGAGGGCATTTCTGAAGGATGTGGTACAGGTGTACCGAGTTAACAGTGGAGGAGAAGAAGCATCCGGCAGTTCTTCGTCAGGGACTTCTTAGAACCTGTAAGTACAGTATAACATTGTTCCAACTTTTGTTAAATGTACGTTTTCGCCAATCCGTTAGTTATCTTTTATTTCATAAACCCATTCTTAATTTCATTGAATTAACTCCTTTTCATAGTCTTGGTACGTTTAAAATAATTATATAACGGGTTATTACACCATGAACATTAAATAATTGGCATAACCGTACAGCTGTCGTTATTTCTAATTTCAAACATGGCGCCAGAGCCCACGATGTCGGGCATATTGATAACCTGACCTTGGTCGTGATATATCGATATATTGCCTTATCAGAGGAATCAGTCCCTGTTCTTTCATTTTACCAAAAGCTCTTTCTACTTTCCTTGGCTCTACAAAGTAGAAAGGGAAGTTATGTAATCGGCTGAAAAAAATTTTTTGAGTTCTCTTCAGATCCCGGGACGTTTCAGACCCTCCTGAGTTCGAAAAACACTATTTGGGAAAATGGTCTGTGTGTGTGTGTGTGTCTGTGAACGATTTTTAGAGAGAACCACCGTACCAAATCCACTCAAACTTGATATCTCGCCCACAAGTTACCATGGGACGCCAAAATAAGGGTTTGAACAAAATCCACAGAAAGTTAACTATAGTTATCATAGTGATCAAAACACCAAATATTTTTTTTCTCAAAAACGGCTATAACGATTTTGATTAAATTGTTTATATTGATAGCTCTCAATAAGGCAACTATACCATAAAATTCCCATTTGTGGGAAAATGACGAGAGCAGCACAATAAATTACCAAAACCTTCGACGAAATCGATTTTAGCGCAGTTTTTAGAGAAAACCACCGTACCAAATCAGTTGAAACTTGGTGTCTAGCCTACAGGTTACCATGGTACGCAATAGTGAGGGTATGGGCAAAATCCACCGAAAGTTAACTATAGTCATCATAGTGATCAAAACACCAAATTTTTTTTATCAAAAACGGCTCTAACGATTTTAATTGCATTTTTTATATTGATAGCTCTCAATGAGGCAATGATACTTTAAAATTGTCATTCGTGGAAAAATGACGAGAGCAGCACAATAAATTATCAAAATTTTCGACCAAAAGCGTTTTTGGCGCAGTTTTTTCCTTATAAACTCCGCTGGAATTCTTGTAGAATGTTAAAAAAAATTCGGTATTGTAGTCCAATCATATACCTAAAAGGTGAGTGTTTAAAAACGCTCATGAGATACATGGGACTCACTCCAGTAATTCCTGTATTTCAACTACCGCTGTTTCGCTTACTACCAGTTCTAACAGTTATTACCCAATAACTCTGCAAAAGTGATTACTATCCTTCTTCAAAAAATTCGTGTTTACAAGCTCATTAATTATCTGTGTACCGATTGCTCAATATTGGTCCTGCAATGAGTACGAGCAGCACAATAAATTCCGGAACTGTAGGCGCTACCGCTTCCTGCTGCTGTGAAGTGTTGTTTGACAAAGTTCAAAGGCCATGTACAAAGTGAATTGACGTAGAGCTAAGGAAAGTTGTGTGTTGCAACGCACCAGATATTTTGGACGAGTTCATAAGGGAAATTTACTCAGTACAAGGTAAGGGTTTAGTTGATCAACTCCACAAGGTAATCAGAAGGGGTTTCCTTGAACACGTACTTTTCGTCGCGACCTCAGTGTATGTAGTGTTGCAGTAGCTTACTGCCTGAGCTGCCATACCATCAAGTGTGAGGGGGGCTTTAGCGGTGGGATGTGTTAAAGAACAAGTGGATGGATACACCGTGAAACTAAGAGAAATCGAACACGAATCTGGGTTTACTTGTAGGAAATCCATTTTTCTGGGCAACTCCCTTACAGGAAATACCCTCTCGATGCTAGCAAGAGTCGAAAAATATCTAAGCGCTTTTTTCGACGAGGATTTGCCATAAATGTACTTTTCCTTTGAGCTGTTCCTCTAACTACTCAGAATGGGTTACAAATATATTGTCAATGATAGGTACGTGAGTTTGTAAATCGAGAGACGAAAAACTTACCTCAAACTATAACGAGGCCCCTTTCAGCTGAAACTACCTTCGTTTCTTTGGCAGTATTGATGAAGGCTTCACTTTATAACAAGTGGAAAGTTTGGTCACACGAGAACTAGTTATTGTAGGGGGAGGAGTAACTGCTGGCCTTAACATGGGCGGCGGTGGGGAGTACGCTCTGACTTTATTTTTGGTTTGCTCTTCAAAGAAGTCTCCTCTACCAGCAGTCCGTAAATCGTTGACATAGACGTGGCCAGGGTGTACATTATTGTACATAAGACGCCCTGGATCACTAGAAAACTCGCAGTCTGATTCTGGACTGTCGGGAAATGAAGGAGGGGTTTTACCTTCAATCTCATGTAACTCCCCCGTCAACTTAGAAAGAGCTTTCCTCAAAACTCGTTTCTTTTTGAAGGCTTCGCCGATTTCATTCATCACGTGGAATTTTTTCAAGTGCTCAGCTTGTTGTTCGAGGACAAGGATTTCGTGGTTGAGAGCAGTTTTTTGGACCGAAAGCATCGTCTGGTCTTGAACTAGTTCCTGCAATTCAGAAAAAAGACTCTCCCAATTGTCTTTGTCGATGCCCAATTCAGCAAGCCGGAGAGTCAACAAATGTTTGCCGCTAGAGAGCAACTCTGTAACGATATTGCCCATTCTGTCCCGTCTAGACCTTAACATTGCATTCCGTTCTTTCTCCACTTTAATTTCTTCCATAATTTTGGAGATGTAATTTTGGCTCTTCATAGTCTCAATCATGTTGAAATATTGAACCCTCATTCGAGCGAGAAGCTCATCAACGCTGCTCGGTGGTCCAGAAGTGATCACAACATTTCTCCACGGAGCGTCAGCGTATGGATCTGGCATGACTGGTTGACTAGAAGAATGATCCTGGCTGGAGTGCGGTAAAAACGATCCTGCAGGCAAATTCGAAACTACCGGTTCATTACTTAAAACCTGCGTTTCGGGTTTGCGTTTTTTCGCGGGTTGTAAGGCAACTCTATTGCGGTTATTTGTGCGCGACTTGGGAGGAATTGTAGCTCCTCTGTTGGTGATGGGGGTTTTTGGTATTTGTTTGAAGGGGTCGCTCAAACTAGGAGAGTTAGGAGACTCGGAAATAGCGGGCGGAGGGCTTCTTGACACAAACCCTTCGCTTTTTTCAGAATCTCGACGAACTCTTTTATCTTTGATAAGCCTTTGCTCATTTGCTCGGGCTCGAGCTCTCTTCTTGTTAATATTTCGCATGAGTTGCCTGGGAGCTCGTTCCGTTTTTTTCGGTTTCATTGTAACTAGCGGTTGCTGGAAAGTTTGTTTCCCTTCTAGAAAGTACTTTTCCAATTTCGTCCGATCTAAAACGTGCAAGAAAAACGACACTTTGCTATTGGTCCACGAAACGGCGCCTTCGAACGGTTTCATCGGAGATACGTGCATTATAGTCCCGATGTCCGAAAGATTCCTTTGATTGATGCGAAAATTAGCGGAACTAAATTCTTTCGAAGAAACAATACGAACGCCGTCGTCTAAATCGGCGAAAATTTGTTTCAATTGATGATCAACTTCCGGACCAAATGCGAAATTGTTCGCAAATATGATGGAAGATTTAAGAATGACATCTCTGTAGGGTTTATCGAGGAAATCCCCTTTATACAAATGAAACTTCGAATAGTACTTTCCGTACCATTTCATCGTCCGGCGGAATTCACGTTCAAGGCCGACGGCGTACTCACAAGGAACTTCGCAAGTTTCGATGCCGATACAAACTTTGAAATTTGCCGCCGCTGCCATTTGAAGCACAACTTGCCCCACGCCAGACCCGAGATCGAGAAATACGTCATTTTCCGTGATTTTCAACTGCCTGATCATGTGGGATACCATTTTGGGCGACGTTTCCCCGTAAACGTGCGACGAAAATGCCGTATATTGGTTGAGTCGTTCCGGGCATACTACAGATTTGTTGTACACCTGGCCAATTATGTGTTGGGCTTGGGGTAGCGAAGCTTTAGTTTCTGTGAAGTCTCTATTCGCCGAATAAGCGGTCACAGCAGCATTCCATTTATCGCAAAGGTCTTTAAGCTTACAATATGAATGTAACGAGGTGATTGGAGGAATGCGAAAGTTGATTTGAGGATGATCGGGAAGAACGGCGGCAAACGTGTCTCTTATCTCTTCGGCCAGATCTTCTTCATTGTACTTCTCGCAACTATCTTCGGTCGGCCAATTATAAACTAGGTCGAATTCTCGCCCCGCGCCGACGGGGCTAAATAACCGAAGTTCTTCCATACGAAAAAGGTTAATTATCACATCAACTTGAACCTAATCACAACCTTCATCAGGATAACGGATCCATTAACAAATGAAGACTCCATCGCGAATAAATTACTACAGAAGTCATCACAAGAAGTAAAAATAAATAGATAAGAAAATAAACGAGCACCATCCACAAAAAAAACCGCACCAACGCCTTCTACAAGCACCAACGAACCTTCCCACTAGAACCTAAACAACTCAGCCAACATTCGACGTACACAACTTCCTATTGGCCAAAGGCGATGGCGGGACGGAATTTTAAAACCAGATATCATTTATTAAACCTTCGTTTTGAAGATAACCCAACAATAGCCGCTCCGAACGATAGGGAATTTGACGTTAAGGGAAGTGAGAACAACAGTGATAACTTCCGGCTCATAGTCTTAACCATACAAACTGCCGAAACTGCTCAATCACAATTAATTTCGTATTAACCGATTTCAGCGGGTAAAGATTGCATAAATGTTTCGGTTGTCGTACATACTGAAGTAATTCAACATAAGTTACAAACAGTTGTTCAGGTCACTAAAAAGTAACACAAAACCGTGCAATCTTTATATTACAATTCAACTTTTTTCTTTTCCTCTATTCAAAGAATAAGAATATTGTTGCAATCGTATAACATGAATTCAAGTTTTTTCAAATATTTACATTCTCAGGTGTACTAAATCACTTCGACCTAGTTGGCACACAGCTTGTGTGTCTGTGGCTCAAATGCTCTCAGGAGCTGGTCTAGGGAAACAGGTCTCTCTGTAGTTCAATTTGCATAAGAACAGCAAGACTGATTAAGCTGGTTCTTTTTTGTTAATGAAAGGGGGGATGCACAACATTTAGTAAAAATGAGAGTTTTTCGATTTTTTCTACAATGGCCCAAACGATTTTGAGTCAACTTTAAAATTATCTTTTACTTATAAATCTCTAATTTCTGTTTACTACAAATATTTTGGTAAAAATGTAGCGCAGTGAACTGAGATGTAAGAATATGAAGGGAAATGAGGTTTTCCATGGCCTTTTTAGAGAAATTGCTGAAACAATTTTCATTAAACTCACAGGGTGTACCTAACTGTCAAATACCTATATGCGTTTTCCACGAATGTTCCTCTGATGGTACGCTGAGCAGAGATAATAACCAAAATTACCAGAAAATCTGCCAAAATGACTGAAGTTGACCAACCAAATAGCATACCTTCTAGCAACCTAGACTCACATTTCCACAACTGTTTCTGTGACTTTCTGTTGGACAGAGTTATAAGCCAATATTTATCACCTTTACATTAAATGATCGATTTTCTGATTATCTCAAAACCATCTATGAAAATTTTGAACAAACTTACAGGGTACTCCCAACTAATGCCCACTGTTATGCACTGCTAAGGAAGCTTCAGTTCAGTGACAACTAAGCGCAATGAATTCAGCACGTTCAAACCTTCAAATCACATCTTAAGATCGCTTTCTGAGAGTGGCGTTTGGAAATTGAGCGAATGGAATCGTCTATTGGCACCGTGGATGTGGAAAAGTGGACGATTATTATTATTCGTTGGGCGTTGGTAAAAGATGAATGTACCTCAGCTCGTGTGCACAGTATTTGAAACATTTAAACGCCCACATTTTGTTTCCAAAGCTGTTTTCGTGGAAATGCGTTGAACAATGATAGAGCGCTCGAATAAATATCAGAAAGGAGCTTCAAGACCAACTCTGCTAAGGGGGTGTGTATTTGTCACAGTTACATTACCTCATGTTTCTTTGGCAAAATCCACTTGAATGAGGTTGATCGCTGTGTGTGGTTGAATAGTTAAAAACAAAGTTAGAGCTTCGACATGTTTTGGGAAGTCCACAATTATTTCATAGCCATTAGCCAACAACCATAGTGTGGGTATCGTATTCGTGGACTAGCATTGTGTGAACGGGCTTTATAAGGAAAACACGCACTTAAAACCGTTGAATATATATAGAGCTACTCGCATCATTTTCCCGCAGATAAAATTGTTATATTACTGCCCAGTTGTGTGTACCTGTTCACACAAAGTATCCAATCAAAATCGCTAAACTTGTTTTTGGGGGGAAAAATATTTTCGAGTTCTCATCCCAGTAACTGTAACTGTAGTTACTTTTGGACCGAATTCACTTATATCCTTTGTCCGATGGGAACAATGCTAATTCAATGTTTCAAGATCGAGCGAATGAACTGTCAGGCTCTCATCTGAACATGGGCAGTGGCGGTAATGGTATTGTTCAGTTAGCGTTCGAAGCCGTGTACCATTGCACATTCGTTCACCCCTCTTGTACCCCCGCATTGAAAACAGAATTTTAATTTATTTTTCTTGAAGTATCATTTTTAGCTCGTACCCAGTTCAATTAATTACGCTCACTAACTGTGTTCAGAGTAGCGAGCATCGACCAGCTCCACATCCCTGGCCAGGGTTTTGCACCTAGAACATCCACATCGGTGACTAGTGCTGGTATTATTTCGAACACAGCGTATCGAGCCTATACAGTCCACCACCAAATCATCACTAGGGTTAATAATGATTTGTTCAACCCGCCAGGAGTGAGCGGATCATTACTCAACAACACCAACGCACAGAGTCGCCAGTTTTTGGCGTACGACCTTATTTTGGCGTTACATTTTGTCGGGGTCCCCTTTTCAAGGGTGTGGCCTTAGAAAGGGCCGACGAAAGTCTTGTTGGTACTGTCTCTGCGACGAGTTCCTCGGGCGTCAAAGTGTTGGTCGAAGGGCTCGGCTGAGCAGTGGTTCCTCACGGCGAGGGACTCAGTTGAGTCGACGCTCTTTCTCCTGCAGACGCGAGGTGAGGGACTCGGTTGAGTCGGAGCGTAGGTCAAAGGGCTTGGTCGAGCGGTATATCCTCACAGCGAGGGACGAGTTCCTCAGGCGTCAGAGCGTAGGTCGAAGGGCTCAGTTGAGCTGTAGCTCCTCACGGCGAGGGACACTCGGTTGAGTCGGCGCTCCTTCTCCTGCTGAGTTGGCTGAGGGACTCGGTTGAGTCGAAGGCTCAGTCAAGCAGTGGGGCCTCGAGGTGAGGGACTCGTCGTCTCTGCTGGCGCAGTCTTCAAGTGTAGTCTCTGGTAAGTTGATGTTGGCTCCTTGAAGTCGGAAGAAGGAATGCATGAAGGTCCTTGCAGGCCCTTATGTACGTTCTCTTGGAGGGTGTAGCCCTCTCGCACTGGCTACCTGCTATCCCCTCCAGGAGTCGTCTGTGGCTCGCGGCTAGCGCCCTCTGTCAATGACTTTGTTGTGAGGCGCCTTTTGTAGGTAGAGGGTGGCCAGCCGCCACACATTTGAATCTCCTGGTACGATATCAAATTTGAACAGATTTGATTTAGTATTTTTCTCTCAGTCACGACCTAAGACACGCAAACAATTTTCTCATGTGGCGTTTTTCAACTGATTACACAACTTTCCTTAATACTTTGAGAAGAGAAGAGATAAGATAAGTAAAAATGACTATACTCGACATGAAATTCACAATTATGGAGAATTAAACAATATTTATGTAAAACTCATAATAAACTAAATATAGCCGAAACGCAACTTACTTTATCAGCATACAGCAACAAATCAGTAAGAACTTGGCGCCCAGAATCAGCGAACCACTGCCAAGTTGCTGGATCTTGAAACATCCATTGAAATGCCAAACGGATGCAGTGTAATTTCCCCAAATACTCCAGATCCGAGCTACATCGGACCATTTCAGTTCGAAGACACCTTGGAAAGTATTAAAATAACGTACAAAATAGGCGCAATAAAAAATCACTAAAGTGAGTTGAGTAAAAAATGGAAACGTTATTTCTACAGAAAGTGCTGCTAAAGCGTAACACAGCGTTCCATTCACAGTTTACTATATTTCCTTTGAACTGGATTGTCAAGTCTAAGAAAAATTTCTGTTCATTCTTATCTCGTCTACCCGCCCAGTCTAATGTGTTCATACTTTTTGTTTACTGTTGTTGGGCGCACTAAGAAGGAGCTTAAATTGAGAAATAAACAGATGTGGTGACCGTGATTGAGAACTGTATTATACCGTGACATTAAAGCTATATCAATTTGAGTATGAGTATTTGAATGCAAACAAGGGGACTCTGGGAATGAATTGGTTGTGCAGGGAGAGTTAAGAGACCCGCGACTATTGAGAGAACTGAGAGAAGAGTATGTCTGGGAAGAAGTGTGTGTGTTGGAGAAGGAGGTAAATTAAGGGGAGGGAAAGGTTATTTTGGAATGTCCAAACAGGAAAAATCCGTTGTTGCTTCGGAAGTTAAATCAAACTCGAACCCTTCGTCTGGAGGAGAAGCAAACTGAATTGGCAGTTTGGACTCCCACATGAAAAAGGCTCCAGGTTAAAACGCAACTGGGAAAGGCCCAAGCTCAAGATTGGCCTGTGCTGAACAGATGTATTATATCGTTTTGTGCAACATGAATTAGTCTAAGTAGCGTAATTACCGCACATTCACACTATAAGAACCGACTATTATACTAAGAGAAACTACTAATGTCTATTACCTAGATGCACAAATCTACTCTATGGAGGGCTCCTACTTCAATCATCTCTCATTCGGATTATGGCAATCAAATTACTAAAATCAAAATAAAAAGTGTCAAGTAGAATGGAACACTCACCTATAAGGAATACCAAATTCCTCAAATTGTTTCATCGCTGCTTGATACAAAGGAAGCTTTTCAACGTCTGCAGCTATGTCGGCGAATTCCTCGAACTCTCTCAAGTCTGCAATCTAAAGCAAAGCTGACTGATGTACGAGGTGGAAAGTGAAACAAAAAATAGTTCATGCTATTGGTCTTCAGGCTGAATATCAAAGAGCTAATTTGGTTCAGTCGTTCTCTCTTAATCGTGTTCAGAGACTATTTTCTCGTTACATGTTTTTCGGAATCTGCAGCCTTGAAGCGTACAGATTTGAAATTATTTCAGCTGACCACATAATTTTTCTTTCTACTCTGGAGAGCTAAGTAAAGTATACATGGAAATGAGATCCATTCGCCAATGGCTCCCACAATCGTATTACTCCCACTCTCCACCATTGTTCCTGCGTACCATCCCTCCGACAAACAGACACACCTAAGCAGTATGATTATATCAAGATGGTCTTACCTCATCTTGGGCAGAAACGAATGATTCAGCAGACGAGTAGTTGTCACCTCTATAAGAATCGCCTCTGACCGAACTGTCAGCGCGGAAAAGTACTGACCTCTGAAATAATAAAATGAGCAAAGTTGGAGAAGTCTGGGGTGAAATCTAAACATAAATTATCATTAGTCGAATACCTCACAAAATATCTGGCACGACGCATCAACTTCCCTCAACCTCATGTACATTTAGCAATTTTTAACGCTCTAACCAAAGTAATTTTTCACTGTTATGAACTTGGTAAAATTCACTTTTCTTTTAAGAGTTCTATAATTTCCTCGCCCTTAACGTAGCGTAATGTCAAAATTACAATAAGAATAAGGAGGGGTGAACGGTTCTTGAAAATATCTGGTGCGTTGCAACACACAACTTTCCTTAGCTCTACAACTATTCACTTTGTACATGGCTAATTCTAGTTACTCAATTCATTTATCACTCAGTTCCTTTGAACTTGGTCAAACAACACGTCACAGCAGCAGGAAGCGGTAGCGCTTACAGTTCCGGAATTTATTGTGCTGCTCATACTGATTGCAGAACCATTATTGAGCAATTGGTACACAGAAAATTAATGAGGCTGTACACGAATTTTTTGAAGAGGGATAATAATCACTTTTGCAGAGTTAATGGGTAAACACCTTTAGAACTGGTAGTAAGCGAAACGGCGGTAGTTGAAATTCAGGAATTTCTGAAGTGAGCCTCATGTACCTCATGAGCGTTTTTAAACACTCACACTTCAGGTATTGGATTGAACTACAATGCCAATTTTCTTTAACTTTCTACTAACATCCCAGCGGAGTTTATAAGGAAAAAACTGCGCTAAAAACGCTTTTCGTCGAAAATTTTAATTATTTATTGTGCTGCTCTCGTCATTTTCCCACAAATGAGAATTTTATGGTATAGTTGGCATATTGGGAGCTATCAATATAAAAAATTTAATCAAAATCGTTAGAGCCGTTTTTGAGAAATAAAATTTTGTGTTTTGATCACTATGATGACTATAGTTAACTTTCGGTGGATTTTGCTCATACCCTTATTTTGGCGTCCCATAGTAACCTGCGGGCTAGATATCAAGTTTGAGGGGATTTGGTACGGTCGTTTTCTCTAAAAACCACTCTAAAATCGTTTACGTCGAAAGTTTTGGCAATTTATTCTGCTGCTCTCGTCATTTTCCCATAAATGGGAATTTTATGGTATAGTTGCCATATTGGGAGCTATCAATATAAAAAATGTAATCAAAACAGTTAGAGCCGTTTTTGAGAAAAAAATATTTGGTGTTTTGATCACTATGATAACTATAGTTAAATTTCGGTGAATTTTGTTCATACCCTTATTTTGGCGTCCCATGATGACCTGCGGGCGAGATATGAAGTTTGAGCTGATTTGGTTCGGTGGTTTTCTCTAAAAATCGTTCACATACACACAGACCATTTTCCCAAATAGTGTTTTTCGGATTCAGGAGAGTCTGAAACGTAAAGATCTGAAGAAAACTCAAAAAAAAAAAAATTTTCAGCCGATTACATAACTTTCCTTTCTACTTCATAGAGCCAAGGAAAGTAAAAGGCAGCCCATGTTTGGGTGCTAACAAATGGCAAGCAACATCAAAGAGTTAAGAACAAAGCAATCTGTGTGTTCCTCGAGTGAACCGTATTTCAGTCAGGCTAAATAAAATGAGAATTACGTTCAGAATCCGGATAGCATTTCTTCTCTACGCAACGCGTAAGTACCTCGAGCTTTATCAAATCACAAAACGTTAATTAACTCGTTGGCACGTTTTCAGGCCTAACTTGCGACCCACCGCATTTCATCGTAAGAACGAGCATTGGAATTCAAAAATTTAGAAGCAAGTACTACCTCGTCAAATACGTTACCTCGACGGTTTATCGCTCACCTGATCCAGAAACAGTAGCTCGCATTTTTTCTGCAACTTGTAGGCAATTTCAAGTAGAAGTTGAATGTCTCGAGCGAACTCCGCCTCTTCTTGGTCCGTCAACGTCAAAGTACCCCCGCTTCCGATTCCAGCGTAGGCGGCTAACGCATCTTCCCAATAGTTGATCCCATTTTCCAATGCCTCCATACCTGCAACCGAATTGGAAATCATGGGGTGAACGCTTATCTAACTTTCAAATTATTTTCATTACGCATTAGTTTTATGGTGTTATAGATAAAGAGGAGTTCATTTCAAGAAAATTAACAAACAACGAGTGTCAAGCCCTGGACAGCTTCAAATGTGAACATCAGAATTTACTAAATACTCAAAAGAATTAAAAAGTCAAAATCTCTTTAACGGAAAAATGAAGGGAGAGCTGAAGCAAGAGTTGGATTGTGAACTGTTCATTGAAATATCTGGTGCGTTGAGGACAGGACCCAGGACCCAGGAGTGAGCCATTGCTCAACAACACCAACGCACAGAGTTGCCAGTTTTGGGCGTACACCCTTATTTTGGCGTTACATTTGAATCTCCTGGTTGGGTATCAAATTTGAACTGATTTGATTTAGTCTTTTTCTCTCAGTCACGACCAAAGGACACACAGACAATTTTCTCATATGGCGTTTTTCAACTGATTACACAACTTTCCCTTCTACTTTGAGAAGAGAAGAGACAAGATAAGTAAATATCTGGTGCGTTGCAACACACAACTTTCCTTAGCTCTACGTCGATTCACTCGGGTACATGGCTTTTTCCACTTACTCAATTCATTTGTCACTCAGTTAGTTTGAACTTGGTCAAACAACACTTTACGATTGCAGGAAGCGGTTGCGCTTACAGTTCCAGAATTTATTGTACTGCTCGTACTCATTCCAGAACCATTACTGAGCAATTGGTACACAGTTAATTAAAGAGGCTGTAAACACGAGTTTTTTTAATCACTTTGGCAGAGTTATTGAGTCAAAAATTTTAGAACTGGTAGTATGCGAAACGACAGTAGTTAAAATGCATGAATTTCTGGAGTGAGCCCCATGTATCTCATGAGCGTTTTCAAACACTATCCCTTTAGGTATTGGATTGGACTACAAATACCAATTTTTTTAAACATTCCAGTGGAGTGTATAAGGAAAAAACTTCGAGAAAAACGCTTTTCGTCGAAAATTTTGATAATTTATTGTGCTGCTCTCATCATTTTCCCACGAATGGGAATTCTATAGTGTGATTGCCATATTGAGAGCTATCAATATAAAAAATATAATCAAAACCGTTAAAGCCGTTTTTGAGAAAAAAATATTTGGTGTTTTGATCGCTATATCACTATGATAACTATAGTTAACTTTCGGTGGATTTTGCCCATACCCTTATTTTTGCGTCCCATGGTAACCTGTAGGCTAGACATCAAGTTTCAACTGATTTAATACGGTTGTTTTCTCTAGAAACCGCGCTAAACTCAATTTCGTCGAAAATTTTGATAATTTATTGTGCTGCTCTCGTCATTTTCCCACAAATGGGAAATTTATGGTATAATTGCCTTATTGAGAGCTATCAATATAAACAATTTAATCAAAATCGTTAGAGCGGTTTTTGAGAAAAAAATATTTGGTGTTTTGATCACTATGATAACTATAGTTAACTTTCGGTGGATTTTGCTCATACCCTTATTTTGGCGTTCCATGGTAACCTGCTGGCGAGATATCAAGTTTGAGCTGATTTGGTACGGCGATTTTCTCTAAAAATCGTATACGGACACACATACACACACACACACACACACACACCTACACACACACACACACACACACACACACAGACCATTTTCCCAAATAGTGTTTTTCGGACTCAGGAGGGTCTGAAACGTAAAGATCTGAAGAAAACTCAAAATTTTTATTCTCAGCCGATTACATAACTTTCCTTTCTACTTCGTAGAGCCAAGGAAAGTAAAAAATCAAAACTGAATGAATTTAGGGACTAAGAAGACTTTTGACTGAGAAGTGTGGAACTGATTCTGGTCTCTGACGGAATGCAAAAAGGTGTGTTTAGAGTGAGTGGAGGCAAACAAAGTGTTCCAAGCGATGCTTCGATAGACACATCTAAATTCACTTTAAGAAATCAATGAAAGGATTAATCAAACTGAGAGATGCAGGGAAGTGGGAAGTGCAAAAGGCTGTAAATGTGAGCTGCTGGGGGCTTTGGACCCCATTAATTCCATCTTCATTGCGTTGGAGTGAAAGAAAATTCAACTTTTACCCGGCTGCAAAAAGGGGGCTAAGAAGAAGCCTCCAGTATCATTTTCTTGTAGTCAGCTCCATGAGCAGGCACCCATGCTCTTCGATTAGGCATGGGGTCTCCTAGAAATAAATATTTTTTAAAAAACAACCGGCTTCAGACCAGCCACCAGCTCTGCAGCACCAGCTACAGGAGAATTTCCCGCCGAGAGAGAAGATAACGAGAATGGAACTGTTAATGAACTTCAAGGGGGGAATTTCAAAAGTTCGGTACAGCGTAGCCTACGCCACATAATTCTGAGCATGCTCGAAGTTGCAGAACATTTACTTCCAATACTTACCTGCATAGAACATTTCTTTCAATACGAGTCTAGATATATCTGGTAGAAGTTGCTATTTTTACTTTCTACAACCCTAAGGGTAAGGAAAGTATTGTAATCGTGTCAAAAATATCTGGTGCGTTGCAACACACAACTTTCCTTAGCTCTACGTCAATTCCCTTTGTACATGGCTAATTCTACTTACTCAATTCATTTATCATTCAGTTAATTTGAACTTGGTCAAACAACGCTTTACGGCAGCAGGAAGCGGTAGCGCTTACAGTTCCAGATTTCATTGTGCTGTTCGTACTCATTGCAAAACCATTGTTGAGCAATTGGTACACAGATAATTAATGAGGCTGTAAACACAAATCGTTTGAAGAAGGATAGTAATTACTTTGCAGAGCTATCGGGTAATAACTGTTAGAACTGGTAGTAAGCGAAACGGCAAGAGTTGAAATTCAGGAATTTCTGGAGTGAGCCCCATGTATCTCATGAGCGTTTTTAAACACTCAATCTTTAGGTATTGGATTGGACTACAATATTAATTTATTTTAACATTCTGCAAAAATTCCAGCGGAGTTTATAAGGAAAAACCCTGCAAATTATTACACAACGGTTTATTATTCGGATAATCAGCTTAACCTAGCATTAATGCTCCGAGACCCATCCAGTTCGATTCAGCATCGAAAAATATCATAATGAAACCCAAAACAGGTCGAAAAGAACTGAATCGTAATATTAAAATAAACAAAAAAAACGAAAGTATCTAGAAAAAACTGAATTTTAATATGAAAACATGCACGCTAAATACTAATATCAAAATTTAAGCAAAAATCTATGAAAAACCCCAAAATGAGAATGAAACGAAAGAATCTAAAAAAATTGAATCGTATTAAAACCAAAACGTCGGGGAAATAGTAACGGGGAGTGGAGAGCGGGAGGCGGAGTCGTTGGGAGGGAAGCGAGCGGGAGGCGCCGCGCTGCTCGCTCGCCTCGAGAGCGGTTTGTTTTTACTTTCCGCTACCCGAAGGGAAGGAAAGTATAGTAATCGGCCCAAAAAAAAAGTTGGGTTTTCTTCAGATCTTTACGTTTCAGACCCTTCTGAGTCTAAAAAACCTAATTTCGGAGAGAGGTCCGTGTGTATGTCTGTGTGTATGTCTGTCTTTCTTTCTGTCTGTCTGTCTGTCTGTCTGTCTGTCTGTATTTCGATTTGCAGGAGAACGGCTGATCTGATTGAGCTGGTTCTTTTTGTTTTGTTCGTTATTTTTGTAGACACCAAAATAAGGTTATGGACGATTTCGGCCAGTGGGAAGGGGTGGGGGGACGAAAATGTACCATAAACTAGGGTTTTTCGCATTTTTCTCGAAAACGGCTCTAACGATTTTGATTAAACTTTCAAATTATCTTCTCCTAATCAATACCTAACTTTTCTTCTCTATACATATCTGCATGAAAATACGGTGAACGGAGATATGGGCCCTTGAAAACAAAAATATGTTTTTACGCTTTTTGGCAAAAACGGCTTCAGCGATTTTCACCAAACTCACAGGATGTTTTCAAATAGTTGATACCTACATATTCTTCTCAATAAATGTTCCTGTGACGGTCCATTGAACAGAGATAAAAGCAAAATGTGTCGAAAATAACGTTTTTTCTAACATTTCCGTAAATTCCAGGGTAACTTTTTCACCAGATGTGATATATCCTAATGAAGTATCTTCTAGTCACCCATACCAACATTTCGTTCTCTATAATTATTTCTGTATATATATGTTGAACAGAGATATAAGCCAAGTTAACTCAGAAAAGGAGATTTGTCGAATATTAATTTATCGGTATTCCAATTTTCTGAAAAACGGCTCTAACGATTTCGATCAAACTTTCGGAGTACTCTCAGCTAACTAGTCCCTGCATTATGTTCTCCATAAATGTTCCTGTAAAAATGCGTTGAACGAAGATATAGCGCCCGCCTATGTAGCTGGTGTTCGAGCTTAAAGGGGTGGCGGAAAGTAGTGTGTTGCTACGCACCAGATATTTTAAAAAGACGGGCGGGGCGGAGGGAATTCAAACGACGAAACGCTTCTAGCTCCCGCGTTGTACTGCGTTTCGTTAATTTTTTTAACCGTTTTTTGCCCATTACAACCACGGGCTTCGTCCGATCGGATTGCCGAGATGGCGGGCACAACTAGATACCAAATCGGATTTTTGGGCGAAAGAACGAATTTTTTAGACCACGTTAAAGGCACAAAACGGCCCGGACGGCGGACGGGGACGGGACGGCGGACGGACATTGCAAATTTGGAACCTCCATGACGGGAAACGTAAAATATCAAATTTTGAGGGGGGGTTGTAAAAAATTTTTCGTGACCGAAAACATAGGGTTATTATTCAGAATGAATAATAAACCAAAACTGCGCTAAAAACGCTTTTCGTCGAAAATTTTGATTATTTATTGTGCTGCTCTCGTCATTTTCCCTCAAATGAGAATTTTATGGTATAGTTGGCATATTGGGAGCTATCTACATAAAAAATTTAATCGAAATCGTTAGAGCCGTTTATGGGAAAAAAATTGGGTGTTTTGATCACTATGATAACTATAGTTAACTTTCGGTAGATTTTGTTCATACCCTTATTTTGGCGTCCCATGGTAACCTGTAGGCTAGACAACATGTTTCAGCTGATTTGGTACGGTTGTTTTCTCTGAAAACCGCGATAAAACCGATTTCGTCTAAAGTTTTGGTAATTTATTGTGCTGCTCTCGTCATTTTCCCATAGATGGGAATTTTATGGTATAGTTGCCATATTAGGAGCTATCAATATAAAAAATTTAATCAAAATCGTTGGAGCCGTTTTTGAGAAAAAAAATATTTGGTGTTTTGATCACTATGATAACTATAGTTAAATTTCGGTGAATTTTGTTCATACCCTTATTTTGGCGTCCCATAGTGACTTCCGGGCTAGATATGAAGTTTGAGCTGATTTGGTACGGTGGTTCTCTCTAAAAATCGTTCACAGACACACAGACCATTTTCCCAAATAGTGTTTTTCGGATTCAGGAGAGTCTGAAACGTAAAGATCTGAAGAAAACTCAAAATTTTTTTTTCAGCCGATTACATAACTTTCCTTTCTACTTCGTAGAGCCAAGGAAAGTAAAAAACCTAATTTCGGCGCATCGTCCGTGTGTGTGTCTGTAGTTCGATTTGCCGGAGAATGGAGCTGGTTCTTTTTTCGTTTTGTTCGTAATTTTTTGCAGAAGCCAAAATAAGGTTATGGGCGATTCCAACGATAGGAAAGGGGGATGGAGGACGAAGATGTACCAAAACTTAGCCTTTTTCGCATTGTTCTCAAAAACGGCTTTAACGATTTTATTTAACTTTCAAATTATCTTCTACTAATCAATACCTAACTTTTCTTCTGTATACATATCTCCATGAGAATACGGTGAACGAAGATATAGGCGTAAAAAACCAAAATAGGGTTTTCACGCGTTTTGGCCAAGGAGCTCCAACTATTTTCACCAAATTGACAGACTGTTTTCAAATAGTTAATAGCTATATGTTGCTCTCAATAAATGTTCCTCTGACAGTTCATTGAACAGAGATAAAAATCCAAATGTCGAAAATAATGTTTTTGGACGAGTGACTGCGTAATTGGATTTCATCAATTTTACGGAATGTATTCTAGCAATATATACCCACATTTTGTTTCCCACAACTATTTCTGTATCTATTTGTTGAACGGAGATATAAGCGCAGTTAGCTCAGGAAAGTAGATTTGTCGAATATTAATTTATCGATATTCCAATTTTCTCAAAAACGGTTTTGACGATTTCGATCAAACTTGCGGTCTACTCTCACCCAACTAGTACCTACATTTTGTTCTCCATAAATGTTACTGTAACGGCTCGACCGAATCGAAAATTTCCGAGTTCTGATTGCTCAAAAATCCTAGCGCGACATAACTTTCCATTACGCATCTAGCGGCAAACAAGCGAACTACTTTAGTTCGCTCAACGTCGTATAGATTGCGCGGCCGAGGCCAAACCGTCAATACCTTAGTAACATCAGTTTCTGAGCTGTTACTGTCAACTTTTTGCTTTCCTTCTCTACGAAGTAGAAAGGAAAGTTATGTGATCGGCCGAAAAAAAAATTTTGAGTTCTCTTCAGATCTTTACGTTTCAGACGTCCGAAAAACACTATTAGGGAAAATAGTCTGTGTGTGTGTGTGTATGTGAACGATTTTTAGAGAAAACCACCGTACCAACTTAGCTCAAACTTAATATCTCGCCCGCAGGTCACCACGAGACGCCAAAATAAGGGTTTGAACAAAATCCACCGAAAGTTAACTATAGTTATCATTGTGATCAAAACACCAAATATTCTTTTTCTCAAAAACGGCTATAACTATTTTGATTAAATTTTTTATATTGGTAGCTCTTAATATGATAATGATACCATAAAATTCCCATCTGTGGGAAAATGACGAGAGCAGCACAATAAATTATCAAAATTTTCGACCAAAAGCGTTTTCGCGCAGTTTTTTCCTTATAAACTCCGCTGGAATTTTGTAGAATGTTAAAAAAAAAAAATTGGTATTGTAGTCCAATCCAAAACCTGAAGGGTGAGTGTTTAAAAACGCTCATGAGATACATGGGGCTCACTCCAGAAATTCCTGAATTTCAACTACTGCCGTTTCGCTTACTACCAGTTCTAACAGTTATTTTCCAATAACTCTGCAAAAGTGATTACTATCCTTTTTTTTAAAATCGTGTTTACAGCCTCATTAATTATCTGTGTATCAATTGCTCAATAATGGTCCTGCAATGAGTACGAGCAGCACAATAAATTCCGGAACTGTAAGCGCTACCGCTTTCTGCTGCCGTAAAGCGTTGTTTGATCAAGTTCAAATTAACTGAGTGATAAATGAATTGATTAAATAGAATTAGCCATGTACAAAGTGATGACTCTGCAAAAGTGATTACTATCCTCCTTCAAAAAATTTGTGTTTACAGCCACATTAATTTTCTGTATACCCATTGCTCAATAATGGTGTTGCAATGAGTACGAACAGCACAATGAAATCTGGAACTGTAAGCGCTACCGCTTCCTGCTGCCGTAAAGCGTTGTTTGATCAAGTTCAAATTAAATGAGTGATAAATGAATCGATTAAATAGAATTACCCATTTACAAAGCGAATTGACGTAGAGCTAAGGAAAGTTGTGTGTTGCAACGCACCAGATATTTTTTAAATAACATAAAATACACACACACAGTTCGAGTAATTTTTCAAATGGTGTTTTTCCGCTCCCAAGCTTTGTAAATGTAAATATTTGGGGAAAACTCAATTTTTTTTCAGCCGGTTGCATAACGTTTCTTGTAGTTCGTAGGTCTAAGGACGGTAAAAACGGAGAGTTCTGCCCTCATTTGGATGCACAGTCCTCAGCTCCTATCGCCATTTAAAGCGTGTCATATGATCTCGTTCGAAAGCTAATATACACATTTACGCCTGGCAATTAAGCTTAACCCCAATTAACGTTGCAGTTTGCAGCGCAATTCTCCCGCATATCGAATCGGTAGCGATTAAGGTACATTGCAGAAGCGTAAAACGGCTAACACCCAGTCTGGCGATATATAAACGGTAAATAGCCAACTAGGGAGCGGCCGATGCCAGCGGGGGTGAGACCGGCGCCACGGGCGGTGACCTCATTGAAATGGCACAAACCTCAGCAGAATTTTTTTACCACCCATTGATTTCTCAGGAAACGAAAAACAATACAACAGAACGTAAGAGGAAGAATGTTGAAGACTAACGCAATCTATGGAAAGCGTTTGAAAAATACAGTATTTATTATTCGAATTACGAGGGTTGAGCCTCTGAAATATAATACGCACATGGTTGGAGAATCAAATGAGAGAGAGCTGACTGCCCGTACGAGTGAACAATCTCAAGATCATTTACTATAATAAAGTCGTTCGACGAACATCATACATCATTTTTCGTCTTGTTCGTTTCGGGGATTATGGGTAGTTTTACCTACTGCGAGCTTGGTGATAATCGTTGAAGCCGTTTTGCCAAAAAGCGTTAAACAAAATCGTTTTTTTGCTTTTTAGGCCTATATCTCGGTTCAACGTATTTTCATGGAGATATATGTCAATAAAAACAGTTTTGTTCTAACTAGTAGAAGATAATTTGAAAGTTCAATCAAAATCTTTAGAGCCGTTTTCGAGAAAAATGCGAAAAACCTTAATTTTGGGTACATTTTCGGCCTCACCCCCCTTCCCATCGACGGAAACCGCCCATAACCATTTTCACGGTAACATTTAAGGAGAACGAAATGTATGTACTAGTTGGGTGAGAGTACACCGTAAGTGTGATCGAAATCGTCAAAAACGTTTTTGAAAAAATTGGAAAATCGATAAATTAATATTCGACAAATCTCCTTTCCTGAGTTAACTGGGCTTATATCTTCGTTCAACAAATAGATACAGAAATAGGGTGGGAAACAAAATGTGGGTGTAGATTGCTAGAATACAATCCATAAAATTGATGAAATCCAATGACGCAGTCACACGGGAAATTACAAAAATGTTCAAAAAACCTTATTTTCGACACATTTTGATTTATATCTCTGTTCAATGGACTGTCAGAGGAACATTTGTTGGGAACAACTATTTGAAAACATTCTGCGAGTTTGGTGAAAATCGTTGAAGCTGTGTGCTGATCAACAACAGCAAGGACGAAGAAGTGTAACCAGAGGAGGAAGCTACAATCAAATCAGGGAAGGCTGATACGCGGACAGAAAATGAACGAGGTTGTTGAGCGGAACAAAAAATGAGGTCATGAGTTGGGGAGGGGTAGGAAAACCCATGGGAAAATTTTCCGATTTGTGAGGCATTCGTGATCAAGCCATAGGTGGATAAACGAAGTTCTGCCGAGTTTACCTATGTTCGATCCTGATCTCCGTCTTGCGAGCGCATCCGAGGCGACAAATGCGATAAGGTTTTCCCGCTCCTTTCCCTTCCTTCTTCTCCTCTCAAGACCCCCGCCCTTCAACAATTTTTCGGCAGTTCTGCCGATGCGACGCGAGCGATAGTGCCTCCTCCTTTTTTGAACCTTTTTTCTATCTTCGTTGGGCGCTAACTTTTCTCCTCCAGGCAGTGCATTTTCGCATCCTGGAACACTACATCGAAAACGACGACTTCTCCTCACCGAATACGACACCCCGTCGACGGGAAAGTGATTTTTCCGCTCATAAAAGGTCAGTTCCTTTTATTTTCCACCTATATCACATTTTTCATTGGTTGCGCCCCTCGCGACGGATTTTGGTTTCGGGCTTGCCCACCCCTCACAATTACAGTCCACACTCATTCTTTCGCTCTCACCCACCAACCTATTCTTCGCCAAACCACCACTACAGCTGTTTTGCCAAAAAGCGTAAAAATCCTATTTTAGTTTTTAGGCCTATATCTTCGTTCACCGTGTTTTCATGGATGTATAGAGTAGAAAAGTTAGGTGTTATGACTTTTTGGAAATTAACAATATTTTTGGTTGAATTTGGCATGTCCGACTTTCATTTTTAGTTTTTGTCAAATGTGACTCCACCTTGTCCACCCCTGAAGTAGGTGTCCCTAGTTTGAGGGAGCAAGTACCCTCGTTATGAGGAACAGCTCCACCTCGTGTGGGAGCAAGTACACCTCTGAAGGAGGTAACAGCTACACCACAGGAAAATAGGAGCAAGTGTGATAAAATAAACAGCTACACTAATTTCCCAAAAATATGGGAGCATGTACGATCCTCTGAAGGAGGGTCAACAGCGCATCCATACAAAAATTGGGAGCAACTACGGTCCTTGAAGAGGGCCAACAGCTGCACCAATTGGATTGCACGCGGGAGCAAGTACGAACCTCTGAAGGAGGATCTGTATACTAAATTGGGAGCAAGTACGGCCTTTGAAGAGAGCCAACAGCTGCACCAATTTAATGTAGGAGCAAGTACGAACCCCTGAAGAGAAGTAACAGCTACATCAGTTTATTGAGGAGACAAGTACACTGTACCGGGTAGTGTAACAGCTACACTCAATAACCAAAGAGTCGTTTTCTTTTTTATGTTTAAAAATGAAAAGAGGTTTTTTTTAGAGTAGTCACTGACTGAAGTGGCTAGAGGCACTTTCGATATTTATACAGGTCGAGGTACCCCCTTCTTCGTGCGCTGAGGAATCCCCCAGTGATCTCAGGTGGATGACCTTCTGTCAGTGGTTCATTTCCATGGTTTGATATAAAATATTATAAAAACATATTATTTGTTGGTTGTGTACTTGAGCTAAGTTGATTACAATGATTATCTTAAAGCTAAGTTCACTACATTAGGTATTGACTAGTAGAAGATAATTTGAAATTTTAATCAAAATCGTTTCAAGCCGTTTTGGAGAAAAATGCGAAAAACGCTAATTTTTGGTACATTTTTGTCCCTCACCCCTTCTTCCCTATCGTTTGAAATCGCCCACGACCTTATTTTGGCGTCTACGAAAAATACCGTGCAAAACAAAAAAAGAACTAACTCAATCGGTCAATAACTAACTCAATGGTTACAAATGGAATGAAAACTGCCGGTAGCCCATCAACAAATTTGATCTGATGCTGCGCAACACACAATTTGCCTCAACAGCACGATTTTTAATGTTGGAGTAACTAATTCAACCTCATTTAATGCGAACTTTATAGAACCTAATTTATTTTTGAATAGGTTTAAGGAATCACTATGGATCCAATTATTATTATTAACCAGCGCTATTACTGGAGCTTAATCATTTTATTGCGGACATAAACTGACTGGGTTTAGTGTTATGAAAATTTTGAGTTTCGTCCTTATTGAGAATGTAAATATAGTGTTTCACAAACTTATTATTCGTGTAAAAATTTGCAGGGTAATTGAGGCCCCTCAAGAATGTTCGAAGCGTGTTTCAAATATTAAAGAAATTGGGTTGTGTCCGCCAGTAGGCAAATACTAAAGTTAACGTACCTGTTAGGTGAGTCCGTCTCCTCTGGCTTGTGAGTTACTGTGGGCCCACAGTAACTCACAAGCCAGAGGAGACGGACTCACCTAACAGGTACGTTAACTTTAGTGTTTCAAATATGTTCTAAACTCTACTTAGCCAAGAATTAGCACAATCTTCCCCTTTGTCAATCAAGATGCGAATTACTAAGGGTTGAAAGTTCTACTTGGTTGTGATACCCTGTATTTAAATTAGTAAAAGGACGCCCCAAGTTTAAGATGTATTCAAGATGAACTTTGAAAGCCCTCAGGCGATGCGTGTTAAGGTCCTTCCCTAGCGATTTTGGATTTCCTTATCCTCTTGAGAAAGGGCGCACTCCTTATGTAAACTTCCCGGGAGAATCGGTTTGAGAGAGGGGGATTCGGCTCTTATTGGAGAGTCAGTAGGGTCGTCAGAAATACAACATTTGGCGTTGAATGCTCAGAGGCAGTTGTTCAACCGCAAGAGCTGTGACATTATACTCGAATCTAAAGAGAAACACTCTCCACCTCTATCTCAAAGGGAAATAATCAATTATTGCTCCTCGCGTATCCACTTCATTGAAAATTGCTCAATGTCATTCACAGCTCCTATAATTGAATTTCAACCTCGCAACAGCTTTCGAACTCCAAAACACAATAAAATGGTACTTAAACGGCTAATCCGATATCTGTCTCTCAGTACTGTTCGAGAAGCCCCAAAAATCTAAAAAACTACAAACACAACTTGAACAATGAATGAATAGTACACATTTGTTAGGTAAATTTACCAACTTGCTTCGTTTCCAACTCAATTTTGCAACATTTTTCAGGCAATTCTCAACGATTTTTACTTTCCGCTACCCAAAGGGAAGGAAAGTATAGTAATCCGCCCAAAAAAAAAAGTTGGGTTTTCTTCAGATCTTTACGTTTCAGACCCTACTGAGTCTAAAAAACCTAATTTCGGCGCGTGGTCCGTGTGTGTGTGTGTGTGTCTGTAGTTCGATTTGCGGGAGAACGGCTAATCCGATTGAGCTGGTTCTTTTTTTGTTTTGTTCGTTATTTTTTGTAGACACCAAAATAAGGTTATGGACGATTTCGGCCGGTGGGAAGGGGGGTGGGGGACGAAAATGTACCAAAAACTCGGGTTTTCGCATTTTTCTCGAAAGCGGCTATAACGATTTTGATTAAACTTTCAAATTATCTTCTCATAATCGATACCTAACTTTTCTACTCCATACATATCTCCATGAAAATACGGTGAACGAAGATATAGGCCTATGAAGCAAAAATAGGTTTTTTACGCTTTTTGGCAAAACGACTTCAGCAATTTCCACCAAACTCACAGGATGTTTTCAAATAGTTAATACCTACATATTCTTTTCAATAAATGTTCCTGCGACGGTCCATTGAACAGAGATAAAAATCAAAATGTGTCAAAAATAACGTTTTTTCGAACATTTCCGTAAATTCCAGGGTAACTTTTTCACCAGATGTGATAAATTCTAATGGAGTGTCTTTTAGTCACCTATACCCTCATTTCGTTCTCCATAATTATTTCTGTATATGTATGTTGAACGGAGATATAAGCCAAAAAACTCAGAAAAGGAGGTTTGTCGAATATTAATTTATCGGTATTCCAATTATCTCAAAAACGGCTCCAACGATTTCGATCAAACATTCGGAGTACTCTCAGCGAACTAGTCCCTACATTTTGTTCTCCATAAATGTTTCTGTAAAAATGCGTTGAACGAAGATATAGCGCCCGCCTATGTAGGTGGTGTTCGAACTTAAAGGGGTGGCGGAAAGTTGTGTGTTGCTACGCACCAGATATTTTTCAAAACTGAACCCCAATCACCAGACTCGGACTTCAAGGATGTAATTTTAGCGCGACGTTTATAATATACTTGTAATGTAGTAATTAATGCAATATACTTTTCTGGGGTTAGATTTGTGTTCTGACTATCGATTTGATTACTCGAAATTTGGCGGCAAATATTCGAATTTTAATGAAACATCTGACACGAATTTAGCGTTCCTTGAGAAGTGTCAATCTTTATACGCAGTGTAGAGTTGGAGTTAGCGTACTTTTCATTTATCGTTTCGCTAATAGAACGCCACACCTTCGAAGGTGTTAACTCGTCAACGTCTACTTCGCAGGGCGGAGAGAAACAGAAAAGGCCTGAGTTGTAAGTGAGTAACAAGGTCAAGCGCAGAAAGGGATCCCCACCGACTGAAAGAAACAATAATACAGAAGTTGATCCGTTTAAGTAGAATAGACGGTCCAACAATACTAACCCACAACCCGTGAAGGACGATCAGGATTTTTCAAAATTTTCAAGCTTTTGGCATCGAGAGTGATGAAGATGACAGTGACGTAGATGTGGCGTAAACTGTCAATTTAATGAGCTTCAATACAGAGCATCATAAACATTATTTCCTCACAAAAATTATCTTTACTTATTATAGGTATTATCAATTTCCCATTTTGATTTGTTTCCTTATCAAATGTCTGTTCCTGAACCCTCGAAGAATGGACGTTGCGGTTTCTCTGCCCACTTGTCCCGCAGCATCCATCGTATCCAGACCTGCGGAGGTACGGCAGGTATTTGGTCGTTCATTATTCTTTCGATGGAGGGCTGCTGGCAATGTTAAACCGCGCGGAGGTCCGACCACCTGAGGAATATCATCTAGTAGGAGTTCTTAATCTAACTATTTACAAACCTTGCGATTGGTAGTGCCTTTGAGGGACTGGAGGTGTTGGCTGAAGGCGCTCCCCTCACCTATATTCAGTCCTAAGTACTTGACGTGCTTTTCAAGAAGGAGCCTGTGACTAACAAAACGTATTGACAGTTGGCTATTCGATTTCCTCTTCAGAAAGATTAACTGCGTTTTTTTCTCAGCCAACTGCATCTTGACATGCTTGCACGATAGGGTGAAGGCATGGAGCACATGGTGGGTTTTTGTCTCGATTTAGCAGACCGCACATGGTTCAACAACTAAAATTGGCCAACGCAGGCAGAACAGCGAGCATCCACAACGTGTCAATCCCAGCCTTTTGTACACAGTAGGTAGTGACGCCACGCAAATGGCATAAAAGTGTGAGTAACCTCTTCCATGGATGCCCCCACTCCACACACGTCAAAGAGACGAAGGAGTTGAGGCATTATCTGAGTTCTCGTCATCGATTGAATCATGCAGAACACCCGCATATTCAGAAGGCTCACGAAGCTTAGGGGCAGATGGTGTTGCTGCCGGGATGACCACAGTACACCAGCCACAATACCTGCGACATTGCAGAGGGATGCTTGTACAGGCAAGCAGGTGTTTATCAAGCAAGAACGGAATAGTGGCAGAGAGAAATGGAGCTCTGAGTCCCTCAGACCGAACTGGAGTAGTGTGCGCAAATGGAACACAATGTGAGAAACCTCGCCAAGCACGCACAACCTATTCACCTTCATAGTTCAAAACAAGCTTGTAGGTTAGCTTTGAGTACGAGGGAAGGATGCGTAATTTATCCTGTGGTTTCCGAGGTACCCTGTCATCTTTCCAGTGATAATCGCCCGTGTCCATTCAGCTCCAGCCGAAGGGGCTGCATCGAAACACTCGACCCCAAAGTGCCGACACACCTATAACGATTTTAGCGCGTGGACACATCCAAATAACACAATCACAATTTACAATTACCATTTGTGGTATAATAACGAGAGCAGCGTAAAAAATTAGCCAAAGCAGTGAACTGTGTGATGCGCCGCATCGGATATTTTCCCATTCGTTTCCCTATAATTCCAGAAATATAAATGTAAACGGCTCCCAAAAGAATCATGTTGACAGTCTCATACATTACCTATGTGTTACGAGGGGTGTTTGGAGATATCTGGGGAACCGCTGACTCAGGCAAAAATTGCAGCGATCGCGAGCTCCTCCGATCCATTGCCCAACTTTCGACGGGATTATGAACCATCGTCTTTAACCACTAGACTACGATCGCGAGGGTGCCTTTAATGGGAGTCAGTCGGTACATGTGCAATGGTTACTCAAACACGGGTGTGACATAAACAGGGGCAACCGAATAAAATCTGGGACCTGGAGGACTATCGGTTTCAACGTTTCTCGTTTATAGCAATGTACCAAGTTCATAAAAAATCGGAATGAGAATTGGTTGGTTGCTGAAAAGATAAAAATAGCTCAATGTACGTGGCGTTATTGACTTTTGTGTGTTGGGTCGAACCAGATTTTTAGTAAGAATACAGGAGACGATTTGACAGTACTGACGCATAGTATGAATGGCTATAAGGATTTTTACTATTTTCACACTTTTGGGATCAAGAGAAATGTAGTCTGACAAGTCCACTTGTCTCCAAGTTCGGATTTACCGCACGGGCAACACGGTCACGTCAATTTTCGGAGGTTTGTTTTTAAATTGGAAACATAAACCACGACGAGTTGACCATTTGCGATTGAACGCATTCACTTAAAAGGTTTACTGTGTCAAGAGAAGTTTGATGAGGCTTTGGGCTTTGGCGCTGTCCAAACTACAAGTTTTAAAAAAAGTCTGCTAGATTTATACTCGAACGTTCAAACTGCTCGGCAGTGAGATCTTTCTCTACTCTCTCAAGGGTGAAAAACTATTTACATTCAACTACAACACAAAAGCGGCTGAATTATCTAGCAGTTTTAGCTATTGACGAAGATTGAACTACTAGACTAGATTTTGAAGATGTAATTTCCGAGTTTGCAAACAAACAAGTCAGACGTATTAAGTTTCTGAAGTCGGCCAATGTAAACAAAGTATGATGGTAGAGCCTCGTTAACTTGAACGTTTTTCCTTACATGGTACTTTTTAATTATTTAGAGACAAATTCAAGTTTTCTGTAAATTTTAATCCTGTTTTATTAAAAATACCCAAACGCCAAGAAAATTACATTAACGCTGTTTAGCGTAAAAATGTCGAATCAGTATCAGTTTTTTGACTTCAGAATTCCCGCAACTGCCTTAACGGGACTCCCTGGCCATAATGGCAAAGTCATTGTTTCCCTAAAGACCTTCGTCCTCTTTGTACATTTGGAAGTTCCACCTCTTCCGTTATTTCCAACGACAACGGATTTTCCCCTGGTTTTCCCATCTTTATTTTCCCTCTCCTACATTTCATATTCTTCAAATGCTCCTCCCGAACTCATTCTAACTCTCAGTTTCACCTCTCATCAATATCCGATTCGGATTTCTCCTTCCTTCCCCGTACAACCAGTTTCACGCTTTCAAGGCCCTCCTTGTTCATGCTTATATACTCGAATCATATCCTGTTTAAGTCACTTCTATACATCTAAGTCTCCAAATCTTGTGATTCATTCAAGTCTATCCTCGTCGAAACAAACGCTAATAATCAATTACAGCCCCCCCCCACAGAGGGCATGCGGGACATAGTCCCTTTGTCACTGCGGCCACACATGGGCCTATTGTGACACAGGCCCTTCCTTAGTTGTAGGCGTCGTACATACCCGCCCCCTTTATGAAGCCAAGTATGTCCTTCACCGCAGATTTCGCTATGATATGGGGCTCAATAATTTCTCTGGGCAAAATATTCAAAGCGTTTGACTGCTAAGGCAGGGCACTCACATAGGATGTGCTCCACCGTCTCGTCCTTCTCGCTGCAGAGTCTGCATTCCACCGCCTCTGAGATGCCCATCTTGCTGAAGTGATACCTGAATGGGCAGTGTCCGGTGAGGAAGCTAATCAAGACCCTCAGCTCTCTTCTGGAGAGTGTCAGCATCGCCTTTGCCCTTGGACCGGAAGGCGTAACAAGCCTTGTCGATTGTCTAAGTCGTGGCTGGCAATGCCAATGGGCGCTGTTTTCCTGTATCTCCCATCGGGCCACCAAACGGTTCAGGTGACTTTTAGTCATACCTACGTGAGGTTCAGGCCCAATGGGTAGGGTTTCTGCGCCCGTCTTCGCTAGGTGGTCAGCCATTTCATTGCCCTCATGCCCCCTGTGAACCGGCACCCAGATGATGGAGAGCCTATTGTGGCCGCCGAGCTGCTTGAGCGCATGAAAGCATTCCCATGCCAGCCTGGACCTGAAGCTATAGGCTGCAATGGCCTTTAATGCGGCCAGGCTGTCCGAGAATATGTAGGTCCGCTTGCCCTTGAGTCCTTTAGACAGGATCTCTTCCACGCAGATCTTTATAGCTAGGATTTCAGCTTGGAATATTTTGGCGTACTCTCCCAGCGGCTTAGCAAGACTGTAGTTGGGCCCAACAATACCCAGACCACCTCTGCCTCTCATTACTGAACCACCGCAGGGCGCCCACCACGGTCCAGAACGTCTCCTGCTCCCATCGTTCCCGACCTGAACCCTGAATGGCAGCGCTCTGACATGACGTCGGTAGCAAGGACTACTGCCGCTTCCAGTGTGAACTGTCTAGTTGTTCTTTGGAGGCTTGCCTTATCCCAGGTGAAAATGTTCAATAACAGTTATGGAAATTAAATGTAAATTATATCTAATAAAGGAAAGGTGTGTTGTTTTACATAATGCTCATTTTAAACATATGCTGAGAAACAAAATCAACACTATTCTTTTTTCAACTAGTTTCGTTATTAGTTGGGACAAGTTGTGTTATTAGTGAGGAACGAAGGGGGCAGCCGCCCATCTCATCCCCAAGGGAAACAAAAACGTAAATCCGGACCTGCTTGTCTCTAATAATAATAGCTACCTGAAAATTACCACGAAAAGATCTCTGTGTAACTTACTAGCAGCTTACGAGTAATTACACTTACGACTAACAGCCGTCCGCTGATAATGCCGAGGGGGTTTGGTGGACACGTTGTCATGGATCATCGCTAAACTTAATGGAATCGAAAATTCTATAAAAAATTTGAAAACCCAAACCAAATGTCAAAACACAACGGCCCAATTAACGAATTTCTCAATATATTAGCGCACAGTTTATCTTGTAGTTTATGGCGCGAATGAACTTGGGAAATGGAACGTTTCGCTTCTGCCGTAAGATAAATTGTGCAGGGGTTCCAAAGAATGCAACACAGTGGGTTAATTCATCTAACGACGTAGAGGCAATTTCCCAATAATAGTGATTGAGTATCATTTCTGACGAACGACGGGTGAGAGGATGGTGAATCACATTTTGGAGCGCATTTTATAGCGAAGTAACGAAGAATGGAGGAATGAAGGGCGTCGCGTCGCATTATTAGCGGACAGCTGCTAGTCGAAGGTTCCCAACGTGTAGGACCTAGTGGGAATGCCCATCTGGAAACCAATTCCACATCATCCTTGGACCGAAATAGTTATCAAAGGGGAGGTGAACGTTACGACAAAAGGGAGGACCCGAATCCTCTTCGATAAATGAGGGCGGAAATTACAGCAATCGAAAGAGAGCGTGCGTTCCTAACGTGTGTACTGGATTTATAGCTAATTCAAACGAAACTCTATTTGGACTTAATCTGACAGCGATTTGAAATTGGAAGTAACCACAAAGAGGGATTCGCAGAAGATTCGACGACTGGCAGCTCCGGAGTCGAGCCCCAAAATGTTGATTTGATAGTTAAATATTGCCTACTACTATTGCTGAAAACTCCCTTAATATTAAGAACAAAGCCTGCCCTGCTATTCTCGAGGCGTGGACCCTGAAAACGACGGCTAAACAAAAACGGCAAAAGTTGAGTGGATGATTGGCAAGCACTTTCCAAATTTTCTACTCTACTGCCTCCAGTCATTCACCATTCAAACATCATCACATCCTAATCAGCACTCAACGTAACTTTGCTTCTGCAACGATTGATATAATTCAAAATTAACTCCCTCTTTCCAAGTGGGCAAACTGCATTTTATTTAGTGTATGTGACTGTGGGTGCGAGTAAAAGAGATACACGTCAGTCTCGGCAATCAAGTATTAACATTGAATATGCCGTAGGGCTGTCAAAAAACTGTGAATGTTCCCGAATTCAATTAATTTCGGTTTGCGTTAACAAACAAAATTGCCAACAATCATTGTATAAAAACTATAACATTGTATACATAAAAGATGTGTATACATGAAAGCAAACCGTAGTAAAATGAGTAAATATAATAAATCAAAAGATAAATAAATTGTAGAAGATCCCTTGGAAACTAAGCCATTTTGGCAAGGGGAGACTCATACACACAGTTGACAAGAGAATTTAGAGCTGTACCTTCGCTCAACGCAATTATATAGAAATTTTTATCAAGAACAAAACGTAGGCACTACTTAGTTGAGACTACCCCCCCCCCCCTGTTCAAAATCGCCGAAGCCATTTTCGAGGAAATCAGAAAAACGTTCATTTAATAAACGAGGAACTTCTTTTTTCCGACGTGTGTCCGAACAATGGATAGTTACTGTTGCGAGGAGTAGCTGGAAGACATTTCGCCTTTTTGATCACATTCGGTTACGCGTTTACTGTGGAAAATTCGAAAACGTTGTAAAAACACGATTTTTGACAAATTTGATTATGTTGGGGCAAGAAGAAATAAATGGACGTGGTGAGCGTGAGTGAACACCGTATTATAATTGACAGAATAACGTTATCAGTTTGAGTGTGAGGATATAAACGCGAACAAGGGGACTCCCAATACATGCGAACTGGTTGTGAGACACTAAGTGGAGGGAGAGGGACACAGAGAGAGATAGAAAGAGAGAGAGAGAGAATTGATTGATAACGTCTTTATTATTGAATCTGGCGAGGTTTGGCCATACATGGCCATTCTTCCACCTAACCAGAACTTTTCAGGCAACAAGTGACGAGCACAGATTGGCACGAGGCGACATTATATGGTAATCAATTTTGTGTTACAGAATTCTCCAGCTTTGTGTTTAAGAAAAAACTACTACTACTAATAAAAAAAAAGAAGATAAATAAAAGTCAATAAATGTCTTCTTTACTGCATTCCACATTATAGGTAATTACTTCCTTCATTTGTTTATTCAGTATAAAAAGATAACAAGTATTCCTTCAGATGTGTCTTGAAAGCAGGATAACTGGTCAATTTCTTGAGGTCAGGTGAAAGTCCGTTGTAATATGAAATGCTCTGCATAAGGAATGACTGGCTGTAGTGCGGCATGGCGGCAGCCGGTAACATAAATCCTTATTCCGGGTTTCGAGGGTGTGAATTTGGGAGAACATCAGATATCTGTCAGCGAGGTACTTGGGCCTTCTTGATGAGGTTATTCTAAACATAGTGATTAACACCATGTACTGGATAAGCTCATCAACTTTCAAGATTTGGAGACGTCGATATTTTTCGTACACCCTGCCGTCATATTTAAGATTTAGAATGTACCTTATACAGGTATTTAAAGCTCTCTGCATTTTGAGCCGACAAACAGAGTCCAGATCGCAGGCGACTGCAGCACCATACATAAAGTAAGGCAGGATCAAGGTCCTGAACAAGGTCGTTCTAAGGCTTACCGAGTTGCAGAAAACTAAGTTCCTGAAAGCGTAGAGCAATGAGTGAACATTTCCCACAGTAGCATCTGTTTGAGAAGTCCAAGACAGATCATCGTTCAAAATAATCCCTAAGCATTTCATTTGCTTTTGAGAGAGAGAGAGAGGGAGGGAGAGGGAGAGGGAGAGAGAGAGAGAAAGAGAGAGTGAGACAGAGAGAGAGAGAGAGAGAGTGAGACAGAGTGAGAGAGAGAGATGGAGAGAGAGAGAGATGGAGAGAGAGAGAGAAAGAAAGAGAGTTGTGTGTAGCACAAAATGAGAGACGAATCATTGGGAGAACTGGGAGACGACTGTCATTCGCGAGTGCTGCTGGATGACTGACTGTTGGGAGGAGCTGTGTGTTATGTAGAGGAATATAAATTTGAGGGGTGGTAAAAGAAAGTTGGGTCTGTACAGATAAGGGGGAAATCCGTTGTCACTAGCGAATAACTGATGAGCTGGGCTTTCCATAGCTACAAACAAAAGGGTTGAGATAGAAAGGTGTTCAGGGAAACAATAACTTTCCTTAAGGCCAACGAGTACCATTATTAAGTGCGGACGTTCTGAGGTCAAAAACCCATTAGTTAGACTTGTGCCGAACAGGTTACATCCGTTCAACGCATCGCTAGAGGAACATTTATGTAGAACAATATATAGGCATCGTAGTTGAGCCGTTTTTTCAGAAAGCTAAAAACTTCAAAAGTCTCTCTCTATCTCTAAGCACTGAATTTTTGAAGATATTCAAGTATAACAAAAGTTAGGTGCCGATTACAATAACATTATTCGAAAATTATAAGAGCCATTTTGGAGACACCTCGTTTTTTACATACCTTAGTCCCCCTCACAGAACCACAGTTAACAGTTACAATAAGAGAAAATGAACTTCACATCAACCGTAAGATTAATTTCATTTCCATACGCTTGAGAAATGTTCTTTCCTCCAGGTCCTCTTCAAAAACATTTAATTTAATGGATTTTGCAGTATTTCCATCCCCTAATATGATAAATATTTAGTTCTCTGCAAATAAAATCCAAATTTTCGAGAAATGTTTCACGGGGGAATGTTTGTTAGAGCCTGGAAAAACAACTGTTGAGGAGTTGCAGCAAGTTGTTTGTTTCTAAATGGACCACTGCACTGACTCAGCTAACTGGAACGGCAGGCGCTGCACTGCCGCCACGTTCGAAAGGGTACTGATCTTCGTCAATAGGACGTCAGCACTTGAGGGGAGTCGAATTACGGTAAATTACACTCGAGGCTCTAGTCATAAGCTTTTGTTTCAATGATCTCGATGATTAACGTTCATAACAACTAGCCAAAGGCCGTAATAGGCGCCATGAGAGTTTTGACACCAACTAAAAATATTTGTCTATTTTTACATTTCTTATTAGGTAGAGTGACTAATTGATAGTTCACGCAGCAACACTATAATCACTTATAAGGTTGATAAAACATTCCTCTTCAATTATATTTATTTGAAGAACATTCAAAAGAGTTAGAACCCACAAAGTACACAGTTTTTGACAAATTTCTGAGGGCAAAACACCAACCGAAGCGCGGAATTTGGACCGATTTTGCTCTTATTTAGGTCGCATTGTGACCTGCGGGCTATATATCAAATTGGAGACAGTTCGGTGTTGGGACTAAGGAAAATGAAAAACCTAACTCGCGGAAGGCGGGAGATCAGCGACAGTCTTAAGGGCCGTGACTAAAAGGTTGCAATTTTCATCGACTGAAAGAGGGGTGGGGGACCAAAATGTAAAATACGGGGGTTTTCCGTAGTTTTCTCAGGAATATAATGCTTCTAATTGAACCAACAACGAGTCAATACCTAACTCATCCTACAAATATATCTGTGAATAGAGCATCGGATGTAGGGCAAAGCAGCGAAAATGAGAGGTTTTCATCTTTTTGGAAAAACGGCTGTAATGATGCTCTTCAACGTCTTCAACGTTTTCAATTAGTCAATACCTACGTATTGGCCCCCATAAATGTTCCTGTGGCAATCGGTTGAACGAAGATAAAACATTTTCGACATTTCTTTAAGTAAACGCGTAACTGAATTTCCAAGGCCATCCTGGTAGGAGTCACAAGGTCATATCGTACGGCCTCGACCGCAGCGTTACAGGTTACGCCAACTGCCTAACATTCGACCTGTATCTGTATGCACAGATAGTAATCACACAGCCGAACAGAGTGACATTGGAAGATGGGGACAAGGCCAAGCAAGAAGCAATAACGGAGCTGATGGACGAGTGGCAAGCGCGATGAGACGCAGAGACAATGGGGTGTCACACGCAAAAATTATTCCGTGATGTGAGGAGAAGGGCCAGGAGTGCACAAATCAGCCCTGGATACCACTCGAACCAACTATACAGCGAGCATGGAAGTTTTAATGCCAAACTGTTTGAATTTAGGCGGAAGCTCTCCAAGATGCTGATCACATCCTGAGGGACTGTGGCCTATATACAGATGAGCGTGTTGAGCTAACAATATAGAGTGGAGGCACGATTTTGGACGCGGCGAAAAGCGCGGGAAGCCGTGTCCCCACTGAGCGACAGCCCCTCCAAGGGAGGGAGAAGCCGGGCCCAGCAGTCGAAGAAGCCGGGCCCTGCAGTCGAAGAAGCCGGGCCCTGCAGTCGAAGAAGCCGGCGGAGCCTCCACATGTTGCCGTCGTCGTCGCCCGTTGTCGCTTCGGAACAGTTGTAGGAAAAGGGACTTGGAAAAGGAAATTAAGCCGCAAATAGGAGATATTGAGCATAATTAACATCATCATCTCGCTCCGTTTTGAGCGAGAGCAAAGTGAGCCGCAGAAACATTTATTTTTTAATTTTTTCCAATATAAATTTTGATTTTTGTCCGTTGAGCCCATGTGTATCGCGAGACGCCCTCATCCACGGATCAGGCTCCCTTTTATTTTAAAATTGTCCCTGGTTGGTTGTCCGCCCTCTTCCCCGAGAAGACTCTCATTTATCAAGGAGTTCTCATTTGTTGAAATTGGGGAAAAAACGATCGGCCCCGAACTCTACATTATACAGGGCGACTACATAAGCTATTCGATCAGCAAAAGGCGCTAGGATGATGGAGAGGTTTGCAGAGTAATGGCACAGAAGGCGGGGTTCTGGTCTGGGTACGGGAAGGGATAGTTGGAAGCGCTAGGAGTGGGTGTAGTGTGTGGGATTAGGACTCAGCTGTGATATAGGTTAAGTTAGGTTAGAGGTAGAGGGGGGAGGAATATCGTAGAACTCTCCCCCTCCCCCAGGCATCATTAGTTGGTAGGTAGTGTAGAATCGATTAAGAATGGAAGTAAGTCATTGGGTGGATGTTTTATGTTATTGCGTTTTGTGTTGTGTGTATACTACTTGTCTACATATACATTTATTTCTAGGTAGGGAGCACCAGCTCTGAAAACCCCATACAAACCAGACGATGTAGGTAAAACTCCAATAAGGGAATAGACTATCTGGTTGGACGTCCGAATAGTTCAGGCAGTAATTGGGAAAACTCCAAGCTACAAGAAGAGGGAGCAGAGTACCTATCCCGACGAACTGTGTGCCTTACCTCTGCCCTTGCCCTAGTAAAGAAAAATAACCAAAAATAAATTAATGAATCAGAATCTCAATCTCAGCCAACCAAAACCTGCCTCCGCCGCGAGGTCCAACCTGGGCATACCAAGAGGTATGACTGAAGCCAGGAGGGCCTGCTGTTATCTGGCACGTCGGAAGGCGAAAGCGTTCTTGCAGTCAAAGATGATAAGAAGGGGTGACCGGAAAACCAGAATGAGGAAGGATAAACGAACAAGCAAAGGGTAAGGCCACGGAAGCGCTGATGGGTTGATACGGGCCACAAGTGAGGGCTAGGCGCAACTGTCACCCCACCGGTCCAAAGTTGTGTGTTCCCAAATATTTCAATTTTATTTGAGCGCTTTATAAAATTAAGATAAACTCGTGTGCGTTTTTATTCTCCTCTTGGCACTTCAAAACCTTGTAGTGCAGCGTACAATTTTGTAGAGTCTATCAATTTCTTGCTAAAAATTCGTTAGCAAGATATAAACAAAAATAGATCTAAATTACTAAAATCATTTTGTAATAACGAAGTCATTTTGCAGTATTTTATTAACATTCCTCGGAACATTAGTTGAGCGGAGAGTTGAAAGTGGAATTTAGGGTATGAGGAAAGTTGTATAACTGCCTCAGCAAATATATAACGACCTCTCCGCCAGAACCAAAACTCCACAGTCCAACCGCTTCGAAATATCTCCTTCCCGAATAGGCTCGCAAAACTAAGACGATAATAAATGAGTTTACAAAGTTCTTAATTTCACCTAAACGCGTTCCGTAAGTAAGACCTTAGTCCGCGCAGAACACTCAATTGATTCACATCATGAGTCACAATATTCGTCAGCACTTGCTAGCCTTCGAAGTCCACTTCGCTAACACGAACTTTTCATGCATCTCATTGTTCATCACGAAGGTCATAGTTGTGCCCAGCTCGCCTTCGCATCCATCGCCTAAGAGTAGTTTTCTCTATCGTTTGACATTTAAATGCCTCAGATGGCTCGACGCTATAAGCAGCGTCGACGTGGTGGAAGTTCCTTCACATCTAACACCTTTAGGACGGACTTCACCAATTGGTAAAGTTGAACCCATTTTTATCGAAAGAGGTTATGTTTCAGTTTCGGCTATTTTCACTTTTTTCTCTTTTTTGGGTAGATTGTTGCATAGATAGCGATTGAAATGAGCCTCGTAACATTGACGCATACAGGAGAAAAATCGGGACGAAATTTCTGACGTTTTTTGAAAGGGGCCGTTGGGCGCGAGAGTTGAAGATCAAAATGAAAGTAACTTGGGGAGCGTGAGGAGGGTATTATGTGCAATGAAGTGAGAAGGGACGACTTGTAATATGTGTGAGCTGGGGTGAGAAAACTATATTGGATGGAGATAGTGAACTGTGTGGGGGCGGAGAATAAAATGTGTCTGAGTGAGCACTGGGAGACGAGTCTTTCGCGAGAGTTTGTAGGTGAATGAATTTGGGAGAAGCTGTCTGTTGTGGAGAGGAATCTGAAATTGAGGAGAGGGAAAAACCATTTCAGAGAAATCCGTTGCTGGAAATAACCGCGGAGGTGGAATTCCTGCAGGTATGGGTGACCTGCGGGCCAGATATCAAGTTTGAGCTGATTTGGTACGGTGGTTTTCTCTAAAAATCGTTCAGAGAGACACACACACACACACACAGACCATTTTCCCAAATAGTGTTTTTCGGACTCAGTAAGATCTGAAATGTAAAGATCTGAAGAAAACTCAAAATTTTTTTTCAGCCGGTTACATATCTTTCTACTTGGTAGAGCCAAGCAGATCAGGCAAACATTGGCTGAGTTTGGAAAACCCGTTCTAACTATATTCATCGAACTATTAAACAAATAGTAAATACCTATACATTTTTCTCCATGAACTCTGGCTGTCTTTTGACCGGAAATAGCAACCGGAACGTGCCGAAGGTGTGTTTTTGAACGTTTTATCGCTTTTCTTCACTATAAATACTAGTTTGACTTCGATCAACTCAACGCTGTCTTCAAGCAACGTGTCCTCACAAATAGTTCGTTCAACTATTCCTGTGACCGGAGATATAAGCCAACGTACATTGAAAAATGAGGTTTAAAATTTAATAAAGAAATCGCATGGAGCAGATAACTATTCGCACTTATAATTAATTCGTTTTGCAGCCGTTAAGGGCAACTCTTTTCAAATGCTTACAAAATCGCATTGATGTTCCAACAAAATAATATTACTACTCCCTCTTCCCTTCACAAAACAATTATCGTCACAACATTATTATTATTAGTCTTCACTTGAGCCTTTACGAATCCAATCAACATATTTTAGGTAATTAATTAGCTTCTCAGTAGATTTCTCTGAAAAACTTCGGGTGTGTGTTTTTCCAAAACTGATGGGCGAGCAAAAATTGTAAACTGCTGGTTTTGCAGGTTTCTGTACGGGGGTGTCCCCCACGCGTATAACGTTTTCGTCGAGAGATGAGCGGTAATTTTGTTAAATTCTTTTAACTGCTTCGAGTAACTGTACGTTAGAGCGTCCTGAGTAGGTCGCTCTCATGAGGGAGTCGGCAACTTCTCATTAACATGGCGAATTGGCCTCACATGATTAGCTATTACAGGATTTTGATGGTCTCATTTATCATCGGAGACGGAATTCGGTTGTGGACCGTATAAATTAAAAGCCGCCGGAGTAACTTTCAACGGGAAATTGTTCGAGGTTTCTGATAGCGGTCGAAACTAGAAAACACCACGTAATAATGATGGTAAAATAATGATCGGTCGCGTTGGGGTTTAGAATTTGCCTGTGGAGCCTACTTTAGCGCTCTAATTTTTAAAAATGTTCAGCGAAGGACATACTTGATTTATTCAAACCTCCTGGGCCTTCGGCATTGAGCTGTGAACTTCACCATGTTATAAATGTTCAAAGTGCTTCAATCTTTGCACCTTTCACATCTCTAACATCTACTCTCCTCGACCCCGGTGCTCTCTTGACCCCGTACAGTCTTTCTCAGAGCATGGCGTCTGGGGCGTTCAGGGCTTTCGAGTATCTAGAGAGAAACTTACGTCGAGTTTCGGGTTCACTGCCGTGATATGCTTCGGTTATGGGCTTTTGCCAGTTTCACATAGAATAGGTTGAGCGAGATCACAACGTTTTCTTGCCCGTCAAGCTTAGGATACCGTGGACTCTTGCGCACAGTTTTGCTCGCTTGTTATCCAGAGGCCGATTTGTAGCCGACAGTTCACTACTTCAACGGGTTGCATTTCGCATCCTCTGGTTGGGCTTGTAAAGCCAGGGAACACTTGGGCTCCCCTTGTCGCCAACGAATTATCTTTCTTTCACGCTTCTCTCTTGCCAAATTTCTTATAGCGATCGCTCCTTGTTGCTTCCTTGCTGTAGATTGATTGGCTGTTGTTAGAATCCTATGATGCACATGTAAGTTATTTTCAGTTTATATTGTTTCCTTGGCTCTGCGAAGTAGAAGGGAAAGTTATGCAGTCAGCTGAAAAAAGCGAGTTCTCTTCAGATCTTTACGTTTTATAAGGCCTACTGAATCCGAAAAACACTTTGTTTATTTTTTGTTAACAGGCTCGCCTGTGCTAAGTGCAAAATTAAATTTCTTAGCTAACTCATGATTACTAGCCCGCGTCAGCTAAGAATGCACAATCAATTATCGAAATTCACCAACAGCCTTTACATCACTTTCAACAGCGAATTAAATTGAACCGGTTTTTACTTTCCTTGGCTCTACGAAGTAGAAAGGAAAGTTATGTAATCGGCTGAAAAAAAATTTTGAGTTCAATTCAAATCTTTACGTTTCAGACTCCCCTGAGTCCGAAAAACACTATTTGGGAAAATGGTCTGTGTGTCTGTGAACGGTTTTTAGAGAAAACCACCGTACCAAATCAGCCATCACCCAAACCACCGTACCAAATCACCATGGGACGCCAAAATAAAGGTTTGACCAAAATCCACCGAAAGTTAACTATAGTTATCATAGTGATCAAAACACCAAATTTTTTTTCTCAAAAATGGCTCTAACGATTTTGATTACATTTTTTATGTTAGTAGCTCCCAATATGGCAACTATACCATAAAATTCTCATTTGTGGGAAAATGACGAGAGCAGCACAATAAATTATCAAAACTTTCGACGAATTCGTTTTTAGCGCGGTTTTTAGAGAAAACAACCGTACCAAATCAGCTCAAACTTGATGTCTAGCCTACAGGTTACCATGGGACGCAAAAATAAGGGTATGAGCGAAATCCACCGAAAGTTAACTATAGCTATCATAGTGATCAAAACATGGGGCTCACTCCAGAAATTCCTGCATTTCAACTACTGCCGTTTCGCTTACTACCAATTCTAAACGTTTTTACCCAATAACTCTGCAAAAGTAATAACTGTCCTTCTTCAAAAAATTTGTGTTTACAGCCTCATTAATTCTCTGTGTACCAATTGCTCAATAATGGTCCTGAAATGAGTACGAGCAGCACAATAAATTATGGAACTGTAATAGCTGCCGCTCCATGCTGCCGTAAAGCGTTGTTTGACCAAATTCAAATGAACTGAGTGGTAAATGAATTGATTAAGTGCACAAAGCCATATAGAAAGTGAATTAACGTAGAGCTAAGGAAAGTTGTGTTTTGCAATGCACCAGATATTTCTCTACGTTTCCAGAAGGATTTGCCGTTTGTTTATTAATTTCACCGCAAGCTTCACTCGCACAACATGATCATTTGGAAATTTCGGTGTTTTTCGTCAAGAAGCTACCTCTGTTCGTATGTCCCTCCTTGTACGCCTCAACAAGCATCGTCTCTTGAAGTTTTATTTTTCCAAAATAAGTTTCTTTCGGTACAGACGATTGAAGTTTTTCTGCTTAATTTTATACTACACATCTATATCTCAATCTTGATATTAACATAACGGGCTCGTGTGAAACGTAATATGATGTAATTAATAAACGAACGGCAAAGATGCTGACCATTTTTCTAAGAACTGAAGAAGAAAAACTTCATTTTTAGCCTACGGCATAACTTGTCTTTCTACTTCGTAGCGTCGAGAAAATTAAAAACTGATTACCCGCCAAACATTAACGAGTTTATTTCGGTATCATGAACCGGTAACAAGTTGAGAAGATTCAACTGAACGATTCATCAGTATACGCTTTCAACTTTCGCAGATAAGAGCAAACCTCGTAGCTGTTTCCGTGCTACTTTCCGAGAGTAAGCTCTTGGAGGGAACTCTGGCTCACTCCTCGTCTCCTGCATTGTTCAACTGCTCCGATTCTGTTCGAAAGTAACTTAGCGAGAAACGCGAGTTTAGTCGATTGGCGTCATTTCGAGTATCTCCTGCCAATCTGATTCATGCCCCTAAATAGAAATCCGTTGCCCTATTTCCCGACGTTTTTCCTTCCTGCCCTTTCGCGTTGTTAACTGTTTCACTTTTAAACACCCCCCCCCCCAATCCGCTCACAACGACGTGTGTTTGCAATCGTTGTAGTAGTTTTGGAGAATATTTGATAAACGATAGTTAAATGTTCTTCAAATTTCATTTTTCGAACGATCATGGCTTATATTCTCCGTTTAACGGATAGACGAGAAATAGTTGCACAGAATGAAATGTGGGTATACGTCTCAAGAACTTATGTTATGCGTTAACTCTGGACATTTTGAAAACGTTAAAAAAGAACACGACACGATTTTTGACACATTTCGGCTGTTATCTCTGTTCAGAGACATTCATCCTCTGTTGAACTGTCAGAGGTACATTTATGGTGAACAATAGGTATTAATAAGTGAAATACATCCTGTGGAGTATGTAAAAATCGTTCAGGCAGTTTTAACAAAAAGTTAAAAAGTCCTATTTTCGCTTCATAGGCCGATATAGGGGATCTCAGTTCACAGAATTTTCACAGAGATAAATGGAAAAGGAAAGTTAGGTACTGATCAACAGAAGATACTTTGGAAGTTAGATCGAAAATGCTAAAAACCCTCGTTTTTGGTAAATGTACCCCCTTCTACACACTCAATCAATGGGTACCGTTCGTACCCTTATTTTCGACTGGGCTGAAGTTAGCTACATATTCATAATCGAAAGTTTGACCGTTTGCCCAGCCGTCCTGGATAGTCGCAGCGGCTGACACGAAACATATTTAGAATCAGCAGTGAAATGTCTAAATGGGCGGCCCTTTTTCGGTTTTTGAAATTGGCCTAGTTCAAAATTAGCGACCAATGAGTTTGACCCGTTTGCCCTGAGAAAACGGCTTGTCCAAAATATGAATATGACACATATTTAGAATCAGGAGAGGAATATCTAGATGGCTCTTTTTCAGTTTTTGAAATTTGGTCGAGTTCGAAAATGGCTACCTTATAAAAGCTTTGACCCTTTGCCCTGAGAAAAAGGCTTGTCCAGCCATTTAGATATTCCTCTCCTGATTCTAATTATCTGTCATATTCATATTTTGGACAAGCCGTTTTCTCAGGGCAAACGGTCAAAGCTTTTATAAGGTATCCATTTTCGAACTAGGCCAAATTTAAATATCTGGTGCGTTGCAAAACACAACTTTCTTTAGCTCTACGTCAATTCACTTTGTACATGGCTTATTCTATTTAATCAATTCATTTGAACTTGATCAAACGACACTTTACGGCAGCACGAAGCGGCAGCGACTACAGTTCCAGATTTTATTGTGCTGCTCGTACTCATTCCAGGACAATTATTGAGTAACTGGTACACAGATAATTAATGAGGCTGTAAACACAAATTTTTTGAAGAAGGATAGTAATTACTTTTGCAGAGTTATTGGGTAAATCGTTTAAAACTGGTAGTAAGCGAAACGGCAGTAGTTGAAATTCAGGAATTTCTGGAGTGATTCCCATGAATATCATGAGCGTATTTAAACACTCACTCTTTAGGTATTGGATTGGACTACAATACCAATTTTTTTCAACATTCTACTAACATTCCAGCGGAGTTTATAAGGAAAAAACTGCGCTAAAAACGCTTTTCGTCGATAATTTTGATAATTTATTGTGCTGCTCTCGTCATTTTCCCACGAATGGGAATTTTATGGTGTAATTATCTTATTGAGAGCTATCGATATAAAAAATTTAATTAAAATCGTTAGAGCTGTTTTTGAGAAAAAAAATATTTGGTGTTTTGATCACTATGATAACTATAGTTAACTTTCGGTGGATTTTGCCCATACCCTTATTTTTGCGTCCCATGGTAACCTGTAGGCTAGAAATCAAGTTTCAGCTGATTTGGTACGGTTGTTTTCTCTAAAAAACAGCGCTAAAATCGATTTCGTCGAAAGTTTTGGTAATTTATTGTGCTGCTCTCGTCATTTACCCATAAATGGGAATTTTATGGTATAGTTGCCATATTGGGAGCTACCAATATAAAAAATTTAATCAAAATCGTTAGAAAAAAAATATTTGATGTTTTGGTCACTATGATAACTATGATTAAGTTTTGGTGGATTTTGTTCATACCCTTATTTTGGCGTACCATGGTAACCTGCGGGCCAGATATCAAGTTTGAGCTGATTCGGTACGGTGGTTTTCTCTAAAAATCGTTCACAGACACATACACACACACAGACCATTTTCTCAAATAGTGTTGTTCGGACTCAGGAGGGTCGGAAACGTAAAGATCTGAAGAAAACTCAAAAAAAAATTTTCGGCCGATTACATAACTTTCCTTTCTATTTTGTAGAGCCAAGGCAAGTAAAAACAGAAAAAGAGTCGTCTATATCTAGACATTTCTCAGTTGATTCTAAATATGTTTCGTGTCAGCCGCGGCGACCATCCAGGACGGCTGAGCAAACGGTCAAACTTTCGATTATGAATATGTAGCTAACTTCAGCCCAGTTATTTTCGAGCTATCCACAAATCACGAACAAAACCAAAAAAGAAGCTGTTCTGTCGTATACCTAACTACAGAAACAGGTCTGTTTCCTTTTCAACTTGACTGTTCCTGAACCCTCGGAGAGAGTCGTATCAGTGTGAGTACAGAAACGCACACACACATCCAAAAAGAATAGTTTTTTTCGTTTCCGGAGGCTTCAAAACATATTGATTTGAAAAAAATACAACTTTTTCTTCTGGCTCGATCACAACTTTTTTTGTTTGTTACCGTTCTAGTCGAAAAAAGGCTCTGTGGATCTTTACTTAAGGAACGTCGTTGACATAAAAGAAACGAGGTTTGAACAAGGTGGCAGACGAAAAGGAAATTACCTCGGCAACTCTTAATACATTTGAGTTGCAACTTGATACTGCTCGTGCTATTCCCGCCTCAATATAGCTTGAACGAGTTGGTAGCAGGGAAACTTATAACTCGAGAGACGTTCCTCGTAAAACTTCAGTACTTTTATTTTGTTCCCTATAAACGTTTTCATAGAAACGCGGTGATCGAACATACAGCGCCCGTATATACGAGTATCGTCTCGAATATAGAGGGATGAAAGAAAGTAGTGTGATGCTTCGCAACCTTTTCTATTTCTACTTACACCATAATTGAACGATAAAAGTCTACAACGATTGACGTAAGCTTTATACATAGACGTATATATTCGTAGATTGTTTACTCAAATATTCGTGCCACTAGTAGATTGTTTACACAAATATTACAGGCCAATCAGCCTTCTTTCCATCCTGGCTAAAATTTTTGAACGCCTTCGCCTCCCTAATTATATGACCTACACAAGCCATCTAATTCCCGACCAGCAGTTTGGTTCCCGCAATTAGCTTTCCTGCCCACTTCAGCTACAGCGGATCACCAACTATATAAAAAACTCATATCATCAGCGACATGTGTGCCGTGCAGCTTTTTTTGGTGCGGAGCAAGCTTTCGATCGGCTTTGGCATGACGGCCTCCTTTTTGAAATCAGAATATATCTTCCAAACAACTTGTACTCTCTCTTGCAAAGTTATCTAGAGTGGAGAACGTTTGAAGTTAACATTCAAAATGAAAAATCCACAAGACGGCGAATACTCGCAGGAGTTCCTCAGAGTTCGGTTCTGGGTCCATATTTGTACTCATTCCACAGTCACGACCTGCCTCTGCTTCAAACACCCGATTTTTCTGGGATGTATGCAGATGACATTGTTTATGCTGTTTCTGGGCCAGATGCTACTCCTGTGGCGAGACTCCTACAATCTAAAATAGAAATCCTTGGGAAGTGGTGTACAAAATGGAAAATAAAAATTAACCCACTGAAATCACATGACATGACCTTCACCTATAAACGGCGTTACACAGAACCACCCCTTACGTCTCTAGGCGACACTATACCAAATCTCCGATCAATTCGGTATCTAGGAGTGATCCTAGATAGACATTTGACATTCGAGGACCATATTTCTGTATTGCTGCATCGATTACGGTCCCGTGTGTTCAGCTTACGGTCGCTTCGGCACAATTCCACCACTTCCCTGCACAATAAAGTACTTATTTACGCTTCCCTTATCCGACCAATATGGACTTACGCCATCGCTGTTTGGGGCACGTGTTTGCCGTCGCAATTCCGACGTATTGAGCAACAGCAAAACGCAACCCTGCATAAACATATTATCCACACGCCTCCATAACTTCTCATTGGAAACCCCTACGGCTCTTTTACATCGCACCATGTCCAAATTCATTCATTTCGCACAATCTCCACCACCCCAATCATCTGGTCCATGAAGGCTTCGCCAGACCATCGCATCAACACATGGTCCGTCCCCACCATATTTTAAATATTGTAGGAACTTAGACCCGCTTCAATGTCAAATGTCAATGGTTACTGTACTGAACTAAGTGTGTAACCTTCAGTTTAACAAAAAACCTTGCAAATTATTACACAACGGTTTATTATTCGGATAATCAACTTGACCTAGCATTAATGCTCCGAGACCCATCCTGTTCGATTCAGCATCGAAAAATATCATAATGAAACCCAAAAAAAGGTCGAAAAGAACTGAATCGTAATATTAAAAAAAACAAAAAAAAAACAACGAAAGTATCTAGAAAAAACTGAATTTTAATATGAAAACATGCACGCTAAATACTAGTATCAAAATTTAACCAAAAATCTATGAAAAAAACCAAAATGAGAATGAAACGAAAGAATCTAAAAAAATTGAATCGTATTAAAACCAAAACGTCGGGGAAATCGGAACGGGGGCGCTCGAAGCGAAAGGCGAAAGGGGAGTTGAGTGGCGGCGTCGTTGGGAGGCAAGCGAGCCTCGAGCGCGGTTGCTTTTTTAATGAGACGGGCGGGAGGGAGGGAGTTCAAACGACGAAACGCTGTAGCTCCCGCATTTTTTTAACCGTTTTTTGCCCATTACAACCACAGGCTTCGTTCGATCGGATTGCCGAGATGGTGGGCACAACTAGATACCAAATCGGATTTTTGGGCGAAAAAACCAATTTTTTCGACCACGTTAAAGGCACAAAACAATGCAAATTTGGAATCTCCATGTCTTGAAACGTAAAGTATCAAATTTTGAAGGGGGGTTGTAAAAAATGTTTCGTGACCGAAAACATGGGGTTATTATTCAGAATGAATAATAAACCAACAGTGTGTTCTATCACGCCATTAAGGTATATTTATATTTATAAATAGTCTTAATAAAGTTACAAAAAATATATATATATTCGTGCAGGCTCGCCGCTCACATAAAGTGGAAAACAACTCAACAAGCAGCGTCAACTTGCACCTAGTCCAAAACTGTGGTATACATTGCAGACGAATTTTTCTGATTTGCGGGATGCGCCGATTTTTACGGCATTCAAATCTACCTAAAAATAAAAATGAGAGCGTCGAATTGATCACAGAAGTTTTCAAGCGCAGTAGTTCTGAGCTAGTGGTTTAGTGAATAATAACGACAAAAAAACGATTAAACATATTCAATCGAGTGTCGGCGGTCATGCCAACAGCGCGAAACAAACAAACCGCCGCTGAGGCCACCACATATGTAAACCAGGCCCACACGCACGCCCACGTTTCTCACTTCGCGTCTGAAATAATAATTTTTCATGAATGCGGGGATGATGCCAAATCCCTCAGCAGACACCCGCAGAGGAGTAATATTCAACTCTCCAATTACAGAAATAGCGCCCAATAAATAAATAAGCCGCGCAACATACGAAGTTCGCTTTCTACGCGACCGAAAAATGAGAAAAGGAGTGAACAAGCTCTCATTATTTATTGGGCCAACCGATACTTCTTGGATTCAGTTGCTAACAAACAAAATTTGCCTTTTTACCTTCCTCGGCCCAACCAAGAAATAAAAACGTTATGTGATGCCCGAAAACATTTTCTTTTTTACTTTCCTTGCTCTACGAAGTAGAAAGGAAAGTTATGTAATCGGCTGAAAAAAAATTTTGAGTTCTCTTCAGATCTTTACGTTTCAGACCCTCCTGAGTCCGAAAAACACTATTTGGGAAAATGGTCTGTGTGTATGTATGTGTGTCTGTGAACGATTTTGAGAGAAAACCACCGTATCAAATCAGCTCAAACTTCATATCTCGCCCGTAGGTCACCATGGGACGCCAAAATAAGGGTTTGAACAAAATCCACCGAATGTTAACTATAGTTATCATAGTGATCAAAACACCAAATATTTTTTTTCTCAAAAACGGCTGTAACGATTTTGATTAAATTTTTTATATTGATAGCTCTCAATAAGGCCATTATACCATACAATTCCCATTCGTGGGAAAATGCCGAGAGCAGCACAATAAATTACCAAAATTTTCGACGAAATCGATTTTAGCGCAGTTTTTAGAGAAAACCACCGTACCAAATCAGCTGAAACTTGATGTCTAGCCTACAGGTTACCATGGGACGCAATAATGAGGGTATGGGCAAAATCCACCGAAAGTTAACTATAGTCATCATAGTGATCAAAACACCAAATTTTTTTTCTCAAAAACGGCTCTCTAACGATTTTAATTACATTTTTTATATAGATAGCTCTCAATGAGGCAATGATACTTTAAAATTCTCATTCGTGGGAAAATGACGAGAGCAGCACAATAAATTATCAAAATTTTCGACCAAAAGCGTTTTTCGCGCAGTTTTTGCCTTATAAACTCCGCTGGAATTCTTGTAGAATGTTAAAAAAATTCGGTATTGTAGTCCAATCATATACCTAAAAGGTGAGTGTTTAAAAACGCTCCTGAGATACATGGGACTCACTCCAGAAATTCCTGAATTTCAACTACTGCCGTTTCGCTTACTACCAGTTCTAACAGTTATTTTTCAATAACTCTGCAAAAGTGATTACTATCCTTTTTTTTAAATCGTGTTTACAGCCTCATTAATTATCTGTGTACCAATTGCTCAATAATGGTCCTGCAATGAGTATGAGCAGCACAATAAATTGCGGAACTGTAAGCGCTACCGCTTTCTGCTGCCGTAAAGCGTTGTTTGACCAAGTTCAAATTAACTGAGTGATAAATGAATTGATTGAATAGAATTAGCCATGTACACAGGTGAATTGATGTAGAGCTAAGCAAAGTTGTGTGTTGCAACGCACCAGATATTATTTTTAGTTTTCTTCACGTTTACGTTTTTATGACTCCTGAGTCGGAAAAACATCATTTAACGGTTTGTGCGCCTGTGAACGGCTGAACCAAATACGGTGAAATTCGAACAGAAAGCGGTTCACTAACTGAGTTTGAGCTTGTGAGAACTACCGACTCTCAGGCTAGTAGGGGAGTTGCAGTAGAGCAACACAAAATAAGTGTTGAGTGAGCTGCGATCCGAGGTGATACGAGAAACAATCTTATCGGGAATTGTGGAAAGCGAATGAGGAACGAAAGGGGTTCGGAATAATGCAGGGCTTCAACATGTCCGGCCTCGGAGAGCCACAGACAGGCTCCCGGAGATTCGGATTGAGCGCAGTTTCCCGTGAAGGATTCCCACACTGTCGAACAAAAATGTTCCCAAACTGTTTCAACGGCATCAACAAACGAATAAAGTCAAGCTCCACGTCAGCATCGTATGTATGGAAAGAAGGAAGTCAACTGAACGTTCCACAACCATCAAAAATTGTCTTGTGCGATACATCGCACAACTTTTCTCGTCTCTACATACACTCTCCGACTCACATCGCTCTACCATCCGTTTTTCACTCAAGATCAGTTAACATGAACCTAATACAACTCAACATTCAACATTGAAACTAGCAGCGACTACACGTTTCAAAATGTTTTGGGTCGTCTCATGCCAACACCTTCATTACTTAATGCAATTAACAAAACTGTCAACGAGAGTTTTTTGAGAACGCTCGTGCTTACTATTCAATAATTATACCGAAATCACTAAACTTGCATCACGTAGGTAGCTTATTTGATAACTTGCCTCGTAAGAACAAATCGGCAGTGTCATCTGAAGAAGTTTCAGAATTTATTGAGCCGGTACTGCCTAAAGTGAGAGTCAAGCAACTTGACCAGACGTTGACCATTATGGATAACTTGTTGAGTAATTCCCTAGGTACGTTTTTTTTCGCTGTAAAAACGCCTCCTCGAGCTATTTTTACTTCAAGCTCATGTTGATAAGTAGCTTGGTGACTGTCACTATAGCGCGCAGCGTTCGAACTATATTTTTCAGTTTTCATGCGCGATACGGGTAGTTTGAGTTCAGTCACTGTTTCAGCGCGCTGCTTTAAATTTAGTCACATTAATGGAGTTTATGGTGGAAATAGTCAATGTGATCAACGTTTGGGTCCCTTTCACTCAACATCGTTTGGAAATACTTCTTTACGTCGCAAACTATATATCGTCTTGGCAGCATTTCACTTATATGGACTCTCTCAATCGTGAAGAATTTTTTGAAACATAACCGGACGTGGTTAATCACTCGACAGCTGATGCTTTCAATTACATGACTAAACGCACGTTTTAGAAGTTCGAGCATTTTCTTATTGGGTTTTTAATGTAATTAATTCACTGTTTTAACGGCTACTTATAGCCCTTTTATAGTCTCTCGTCAAAGTTAGGCAGGTTCGATTCTTCCCCAATACCATTGTCCTCCTCCTGTTCCTTCCAAACTCCTCCGAAGAGAGGAAAGTTATGAAATCGACTGAAGAACGATTTCGAGTTCCCTTCAGATCTTTACGTTTCCAGGACTTGTCTTCGGAAATCACCGTTTGAGAAAATGATCTGTGTGTCTGTGGACGTGATATTTTCGCAGTTACAACAATAAACAAATATTGTACGGATATATTATTTTAATCTGTGGAATATCTCACTCTAGGTCCTAATCTAGGTCTTTCATTTCGCTTAATACTTATTATCCGCATAAAATTCATTCATTTCCTAAAAGGGGCCACTTTCAGCAAGTCATCTCGTCATTATTGCAGATAAACAAATCGATATGTGATATGTTAAAATGAAGTGTATCCTCTAATGCAGAGTTCCCCAAACTTTTTTGTGTCGTAGACCCCGTGCCATGTTTTTCCGTGTGTGGGTAGACCCCCTACTTACCTGATATTGATTCCCTGTAAATTTCTAATTGTAGTGAAGTTTAGTATTAAAAACTTAAAGTAAAGACACATGTTAATTTATACACTTATTAACTGAATTTAAATTAAAACTACTCAAAATAAAATTTTGTATCTGTTATGTAAAATATACGTAACATAAAATAAACTATAAATAAAATAACATAAGCAATAAGTGAATATTTTTAGTGAGAAGGATGAACCTGATGCTTTAATAATAAATTATCAACATTTGGCGTCAATTTTGTAAGGGTTATTTTTAAATTTTCTCGGCTAATGATGTCCAGTCTGTTTCTTTTTTACTTTCCTTGGCTCCACGAAGTAGAAAGGAAAGTTGTGTAATCGGCTGAAAAAAAAATTGTGAGTTTTCTTCAGATCTTTACGTTTCAGACCCTCCTGAGTCCGAAAAACACTATTTGGGAAAATGGTCTGTGGGTCTGTGTGTCTGTGAACAATTTTTAGAGAAAACGACCGTACCAAATCCACTCAAACTTGATATCTAGCCTGCAGGTTACCATGGGACGCAAAAATAAGGACATGGGCAAAATCCACCCAAAGTTAACTATAGTTATCATAGTGATCAAAACACCAATTTTTTTTCTCAAAAATGGCTCTAACGATTTTGATTTAATTTTTTATATAGATAGCTCTCAATAAGATAATTATACCATAAAATTTCCATTCGTGGGAAAATGACGAGAGCAGCACAATAAATTATCAAAAATTTCGACGAAAATCGTTTTTAGCGCAGTTTTTTCCTTATAAACTCCGCTGAAATTTTTGAAGAATGTTAAAAAAAAATTGGTATTGTAGTCCAATCCAATACCTAAAGGGTGAATGCTTAAAAACACTCATGAGATACATGGTGCTCACTCCAGAAATTCCTGAATTTCAACTACCGCCGTTTCGCTTACTACCAGTTCTAAACGTTTTTACCCAATAACTCTGCAAAAGTGATTTTTATCCTTCTTCAAAAAATTGGTGCTTACAGCCTCATTAATTATCTGTGTACCAATTGCTCAATAATGGTCCTGCAATGAGTACGAGCAGCACAATAAATTCCGGAACTGTAAGCGCGACCGCTTCCTGCTGCCGTAAAGCGTTGTTTGACCAAGTTCAAAGGAACTGAGTGACAAATGAATTGATTAAATCGAATTAGCCATGTAAAAAGTGAATTGACGTAGAGCTAAGGAAAGTTGTGTGTTGCAACGCACCAGATATTTTCGTTAGGAGATTGGTAACAGCGCTGAACCCCCTTTCCACTAGGTATGACGATGGAAAGGAAATTAAAAAAGCCCCCTCATCCACTGTGACCATAATTTTTTGAATTTTTAAATTTTCAAAATCACATTTCGAGCACTCCGTTTGCGACGAGTTTTCTGGTTAAGGAATTAAGCCTAGGGATCGGTAATACCCATTCTTACGCCATTTTAGAACTCCCATCTTTTGTAAGTAATCGATCTATATAATGAATGCGCCCAAAGACTTGAAAATTGAAGATTTTGGTGCTAACAACTTTCGAAAATTTGTACTATACATTTTTTGAGACGAGATTGCAATATCTAACTAAACTAAATCATGCCCACTTAGACGCAAATTGTAATTCAGGATTTTTGTAAATCATCGTATAGATAACCCATTGGACTACCACCCTAAGTTTTTTGAGAATGGTAGTATCATTTGAGCGGAATTTATAAGAAACATCTCCTTGATGCCTTGTCCATCTTCTGCCGCTCTCCAGGCACCATTCCTTCCTAACAGGCTCGCTCCTCAGGCGTTCCTTTCGGTCAACTCTGCTGCGTCCAATAGCATCACCATTTCACTTTCCGCTACCCAAAGGGAAAGGAAAGTATAGTAATCGTGTCAAAATTTAAAATCACTAACACAAACGGTGGGTACAGCTTTCGTACAAGTACGCAACCACTAGGAACATTTTATGTATTTTATTTTATTTTTTATGCAATGATAACTACGTTTGATTGCGCTCGTTGATGGTTTCGATATAATGGCCGCGTCAATTGCAATTGACATCATCACTTAGTCACTGAGGTTATTAAATCGTGTGATGTTACCAAGCGTTAGATTTTGTAACAGACTTTACCATGCACCTAACCCAACACAAATTTCGTGACGCTTCTCCGTTGCATATCCTGCGTAACATTTTCGAGTTTATGTAGCAAAGTAAAGACGTAAAATGTCAACAACAAAAAATCGTAACCCTGGTGGGACTCGAACCCACAATCCCCAGTTTAGGAGACCGATGCCTTCTCCATTAGGCCACAGGGGATATAGCCTGCAACTCGGGTTAAACAATTTCGTAACGCTTCTCCGTAACATCACCGGCGTTACATTTTCGAGTTTATGTAGCAAAGTAAAGACATAAAATGTCAAAATTTCCTCACTATATTCCATAATACGGGATAAGTAACGGTTATGTTTTTTTGCAGCCAGAATTGCTGATATCCGTTTTTAAACTGAACCTTAAGTTCTTCATTTGTACTTAGTTAAGTTAGTTCCTCTTGTATTATGACATTCGTTTCTTCTATGTCACCATATGGATTAATTATCCACGGTGGTATTACCATAGTCAAAATAACCTCAAACCTAGATTCAAAATCTGAATAGAGGGCATTTAAATGTTGAACGTAAGTTGGCGGGACGGTTGAACTTCCTTCTTTGTTTTCTTCGGGGCCCACTGACGCTGCCCCCTTACAGTATGATGTAAGTAAATAGGTACTATCAGTGTATGTGTTGAGATCCACTATCGTGCACCCCAATTTTCATTTCATGGACCCCCAAAATTTTTTTTCGCTGACGTAGACCCCTTGCAGGTTGTCATAGACCCCTAGGGGTCGATATAGACCTCTTTGGGAATCACTGCTCTAATGCGTAAATTAATGAACTCAGGAAGTGTAACGGACAATTTATTATTACTTAGACAGCTTTATTTTATTAATTACTTCGAACAGCTTTATTCGTCGTTCCGCCCACTACGACGACACAGTTGGAAAAGCTTAACAAGAAAAAAATTCAACGTAAGTTCAAAAATAAATGCTCTCACTTTCAAGAATTACGAATTTTGTTAGAGAAATTTCATTCTACGTTCAGCGAATTCGGGGCCTAAAATGTCGATCATTCATCCCTACCTTGTCAGACCTCACAACATTGACTGACAAATTGTGCTTCACCAACTCCCTCCAGGCACAGGCTGAGCGAGTCAAAAGTAGCTTAACGCCCGCGGGTCGTGTAGATGTTACAGTGACTTGGCACGTTTACGGGGCTTTTTCGGTCGCTCATTCCCTCGCTATCCTTTTCGTTGTTTTGTGATTTTATCGACGTCGGAAGTTCTTCCTCACTCCGCTATGTGCATTGCTTCTCATCCTTGACATAAAATTCGTTCGACCTGAAAACACGGGCAACTGAAGTAGGGGGTTTCCTCTTCTTTCATTCAATAACGAACGCGGAAAAACTACTATGGGAAGTATAATTAGAACAAACTCGAGGATCCGGTAGTAACTCGCCCGATAACCATAAGTATTCGAAAACACGATTAAAACTGTATACAACTGAATTGTCGTACAAATTGAAAAATGTCTGCAGGTTTTCCTCAAGCCAGCTAACATTTGAAAAGAGGTACGTATCGCCGCCGCTACGAGTACGATGTAAATACTCAAATTGCAAGGCTTTTCTTGGACAATTGTGAAAATTAAAAAAATATCCAAGATTTTTACTTCGCAACACTTCTTCCTAGGTGCGGCACATTTGATGGAACTAACATTTTGAATTTTTCTCGCGAAGCTCGAAATATTAAACCATCGCGTTTAGCCGTCTATTGTACTTCAATCATCGTCATTGGGGAACCTGTTTGACTTCTGGTGCCATCAATAATTTTGAGTCTTTCGTCCGTAGCTCGATTGTACTCTCGACAGCTAATGAGGAACTCCTCACTCTATTGATTTCCCTAAACTAAGTCGCCTTAACGATGTCGAAGACTCGTCTGCAACTCAATCATCATGCGTTGGGCCACCTTTCCAAGTTGGGCTGCTGTCAATCATTTTTGAAACTCGTCAAAAGTCATATTATCTTTTCGGAAAGTCCTCATTATTTTGGCATATGGCAAATCGCCGGTTCATATAAACAAAATAACCCCGTTAGAGCGCGTGAAAGGAGGAAGTTCGGAACTTCACGCATTCAATAGTGAGGTAACTTTTCTACTTCCTTAGCTAAACCCAATAAAAAGGAAACTAATGTGGTCAGGCAAACTCGACCTGTTTGTGAACATAATTGAGAGAAAGCAGCTGAACCAAAACAATTCAATTGGGTTTTGAAGGAAACCAAGTGAGTATGAGCTATCGATTCCAACTGAACGGACACACTTTTCAACGTTTTCTCCTTGAATACGAATATTTTAAAAAATATTTAGTGAGGAGCAGCACACAGCTTTACTCAGCCCCATCTTCTTCTTTTTTCATTCAGTCTATGTGAGCCTGCTAGAACTCAGCGTACGTTGAAAAGTTTTTAATTATCCGAAATTTATTTCATAGCTCCTACTTATGCCGTGACTTACATTGAGTGGCATATTGGTATTTTTTGGGGGGAAAAGGGGCATACTCTTATTTCGTCGTCCCATGTTTACCTTGACAGATTTAGCGTTTTTCGGACTCTGGTGGCTTGGGAACGCTAAGGTCACTCCAAAGAACTCAATTTTTTTCATCACCCGATTTTATTTTTTTTTTTTTTATTTATCCGGCGCTACGGTCCTCCAAGAACCAGGGCCTTCTCAACAATTGACCTCCACTCCTTCCTGTCATGGACATGGGTCCTCCATCTTCTCACACCTAGTCTAGTCAGGTCCTCTTCAACATCCCTCAGCCAGCTCAGGCGTGGCCTTCCCCTCAGGCGTGGCCTTCCCCTCAGGCGTCTTCCACCAGGGGCCCCGTACAAAGCTCTTCTTGGGAATCTAACCGTGGGCATCCTCTCGACATGACCCAGCCACCTGAGACGAGCTCGCCTAACGAATGCCACCAGGTCAGGCTCACCGTACAGGCGTCTCAGCTCTGCATTCCCTCGGATCCTCCATTCACCGTTGTCATATACAGGGCCAAAGACTTTTCTCAGGACCTTGCGCTCCCAGCAATTCAGCAAACGTTCGCTCGCAGACGTGAGGGCCCAAGTCTCGCAACCATATGTGACAACTGGGCGCACAACTGTTTTGTAGACTGTAAGCTTGGCTCGGCGCGAGAGTCCACGAAATTTTACAGTCTTTTGCACCGCCCAGAAGCACCGATTCCCAGCTGCTATGCGTGCTTTGATTTCGGTAGTCACATCATTATCTTCTGTGATACGCGCGCCCAGGTACTTAAAGTCGTGACAGACTGGGAAGTCGTGGTTTGCGACTGGGAAAGTGGCATTTGGTGTCGGTGGCCTTCCCTTGATGTCCGCATGTACATTGTTTTTCCTCATTTATCTGCAAGCCTCTTGTATTGGCTGCTCGCTCGAACTCCTCTACTGCTCCAGAGAGGGCGGGGGCTGTTCTCGCGAAGATGTCGACATCATCTGCGTAGGCGAGGTGCTGTGTCAGCGGTTGAAGATTGTTCCGCCGGGGTTGGTCCGATGTTCTTGCACCACTCCCGAGTGCAAAGTTGAAGAGTGTTGGTGCCAAGGGATCTCCCTGACGAAGACCAGTATTAACTGAGAATGCCTGAGCTAGGGATCCTCGCCCACGGCAGTCTTCATTGTCATCTTGATCAAACGAACCAGCTTCTTTGGGATGCCAAACCTCACCAGATCACCGTACAGCTGGTCTCTGATGATGCTGTCGTAGGCCTGGCGGAAGTCAATGAAGAGGTGGTGGAGATCCACATTGTATTCGTATGTTTTCTCTAGTGTCTGGCGCAGTGTGAAGATATGGTCTACGGTTGATCGACCACGGCGAAAGCCACACTGGTACTCGCCTACCTCCCGTTCCATGAAGGGCACCAGCTTCTGGTTCAGCCAACAGGTAAACACCTTGTATGCTGTGCACAGTAGGGTTATGCCCCTGTAGTTAGAGCAGGTCAGTTTATCGCCTTTTTGTGTATCGGGCAGATCCCGGCGACACTCCACTCATCTGGCATTTCTTCTGCCCTCCATATCATCAGGATGAGCTCGTAGAGTTCATTCCATATCTCTTCTCCACCGCATTTTATCAGCTCGGCAGGGATATCGTCTACTCCAGGGGACTTATTATTCTTCTGGTTCTTAATGATGGCAAGTATCTCCTCTCGGGTAGGCGGCTCAGCTGTCTCGTCGTCTGGGCCATCTACAAGGAGTCCATGTTCCTCTGTAGGCGTTCCTGTGGTGTTCTGATTTAGCAGGTCGTCGAAGTACCCTGTCCATCTCTCAGCGATCCCCAGAGGGTCAGTAATCAAGTTCCCGTCGGTGTCCTTACAAAAGGTAACCTGGGGGTTGAAGCCCGCCTTCATCTGTCTCACCTCGCCGAAAAACTTCCTCGATTTACCGCAGTCAAAAGCTTCCTGCAGCTCTTCGAGTTCGCGCGCCTCAAACGCCCGCTTCTTGTTCCTACATAGGTTCCTTGCCACTGTCCGCTTCTCTCGATGGTCCTGAGCTGTGCTCCTTGTATTTCTACTCAGCTTCTTCAACCTAGCTTCATTCCTCTCGTGCAGGGCCATCTCGCACTCGGAATCGAACCAGTCTTTCTTTGGCTTTCTCCTCGTACCCAAGCACCTCATCGGCCGACGATTTCATTGCTGTTTTCAGTGTGGCCCATTTCATATTTATGTCATGTCTGCCTGGGGTTGCTTGGTTGCCCGTGTACTGGGCAGTGCTGAGTTTTGCACCGGCTGCTTCCTGAAAGTCCCTGCGGGCACTCCCTCCACTTTGAGCTTGTCAACTTTATACCTGACAAGCTTTTCCGCTGCACCCCTTGGTCTGGGGGCCACTTTTTGCTTGATTTTTGCTCCTACCATATAGTGGTCAGAATCTACGTCTGCCCCTCGATAGCTACGTACATCCTGGCAATCGGCGAGGTGTCTGCTGTCCATGAGAATGTGGTCGATCTGGTTTTCTGTACGCCCATCGGCCGATATCCAGGTAGCCTTATGTATTTCTTTATGGGGGAAGAAGGTGCTGCAAAGTCGGAGGTCTCTTTCCGAAGCGAAGTCGACCAGCCGGAGGCCATTCTCGCTGGTCACTTGATGTTTGCTGTGGGGGCCAATTGTTGGGCGCAGGAAGTCCTCCTTTCCTATTCTGGCGTTGAAATCGCCAAGCACTATCTTGGCGTCCCATCGAGGAAGCCGGTCGTAATACGTTTCCAGTACCCCATAGAAGTCATCCTTCTCCTCTTCGTCCTTCTCCTCGGTTGGTGCATGCACCGAGATCAGGGATAGGTTATGGTGTTTGCCTCGGATTCGAATTACACACATTCGCTCATCACCCGATTACAAAACTTTTATTCGTGCTTCGTAGGGCTAAGAAAAAGTGCAAGTCGGGTGCAGATAATTTAATACTGATCGATGTACCTTTGCGACTCAAGTTACTGAAAATAAACCCTTATTTTTACATGCATCTTTGCGCAGTTTCACCGAATGTCTCGATGTAGTGGGCTAAAACTTCCATTGGGCATACAAAATTATCCTCAACAGTTTTTGGATTTCGCACATGGACTGAGCTTTTATGTACAGTCATACTTCCTAATGAAATGCCTCTATGTAGCTCCACCCCATGAGATTCGTCTGAAACAACGACGAAAGTACGGACGACGAAGATCATGGGTAAACAAGGAATATTACTCAATACTTTAAGTTTCTTCAGTGCGTACCTTAGGCGGACCATTGTTTGGAACGGAAACAGAAGTCAAGCGTTTGAAAAATCGCTGATTTTTACTTTCCTTGGCTCTACGAAGTAGAAAGGAAAGTTATGTAATCGGTTCTCTTCAGATCTTAACGTTTCAGACCCCCCTGAGTCCGAAAAACACTATTTGGGAAAATGGTCTGTGTGTCTGTGAACGATTTTTAGAGAGAACCACCGTGCCAAATCCAATCAAACTTGATATCTCGCCCGCAGGTCACCATGGGACGCCAAAATAAGGGTTTGAACAAAATCCACCGAAATTTAACTATAGTTATCATAGTGATCAAAACACCACATATTTTTTTTCTAACGATGTTGATTAAATTGATTATATTGATAGCTCTCAGTAAGGCAATTATAGCATAAAATTCCCATTTGTGGGAAAATGACGAGAGCAGCACAATAAATTACCAAAACTTTCGACGAAATCGATTTTAGCGCGGTTTTTAGAGAAACCACCGTACCAAATCAGCTGAAACTTGATATGTAGGTTACCATGGGACGCAAAAATAAGGGTATGGGCTAAATTCACCGACAGTTAACTATAGTTATCATAGTGATCAAAACACCAAATTTTATTCTCAAAAACGGCTATAACGATTTATATTGATAGCTCTCAATAAGGCAATGATACCATAAAATTCCCATTCGTGGGAAAATGACGAGAGCAGCACAATAAATTATCAAATTTTTCGACCAAAAGCGTTTTCAGCGCAGTTTTTTCTTTATAAACTCCGCTAGAATTCTTGTAGAATGTAAAAAAAAATTGTTATTGTAGTCCATTCCAATACCTAAAGGGTGAGTGTCTAAAAACACTCATGAGATACATGGGGCTCACTTCAGAAATTCCTGAATTTCAACTACCGCCGTTTCGCTCACTATCAGTTCTAACAGTTATTACCCAATAATTCTGCAAAAGTGATTACTATCCATTCATGTTCAAAAAATCAAAAAATGCATGTTTACAGCCTCATTAATTATCTGTGTACCAATTGCACAATAAATTCCGGAACTCTAAGCGCTACCGCTTCCTGCTGCCGTAAAGCGTTGTTTGCCCAAGTTCAAAGGAACTGAGTGACAAATGAATTGATTAAATCGAATTAGCCATGTACAAAGGGAATTGACGTAGAGCTAAGGAAAGTTGAATGTTGCAACGCACCAGATATTTTGTATAGTTTTCTAGGCCCTAGAAGTAGGAAGGAATCGGCTAAACAAAAAAAGAAAAAGCGCATTTTCTTCTGATCTTTAGGTTTCAATGGATTTTAGTGCAAAAACACGTCTTGGGTTATGAGCAAAATCGGTGCAAAACTAACTGACTACTTATCATAGTAGATCATAGGAAAATCACGAGATCAAACATTTCCACAAAAACATACTTTAGTAGTTATCCCTCATCAATGTCGCACATACGACATGAACGTCACAAAAGTAGCGTGGGTAGTCCAATAAGACACCTATGAGACGGAAGTTCTAGTACACAAACTTAACAATTTTCGTGAGATACGTAGGAGAAGCCGAATAAATTCCCGAACGTTAAGCGCTACAAATTTCTCTTCAGAACCTCATGTTCTACTAAGTTAACTTAAATCGAGCGGACAATGTATTGCGCTCGTGCGGTAGAGCGATAAAAATGGCCGAATTTACGAGAAGCTTAGTTGTGCGTTGCGCAGCACCGGATCGTTCAACTCGTTTGCTAAAGCGGCTGAGAGGATTTAAAACGAACCACAGAGTATACTCGATATTTTGTTCTTAATAGAATTTCCTCTACACGTTCAACAAGCTTCCAAAGATTAGACCCACTAAGAAGTGGAGTGGAGTTTCAACCAACTCAGTTGCCACAGGCGAGCGGGATATCAATTCATATACCACGGAGTGCCACTCGAGCACCTACGAAAGCCGCTTAACCTCATCTTCGGGTATCATAATATCTAACCTTCTCCCGTAAGAGGAACAATAATATTATGCCTCGGAGCTGAACAGTCGAAATAACAGATTTCGTAATTCTAAATACATTTCGTTCCGCTCCGAGGGGCGATTTAAACTGTTACATTGTCATATTTTACACTGATATGATCTTCGTGGGCATTGCTCAATACGTCCGTTTGAAAGTAGAACGCCCGAATTCCTAACTTTGAATTAGCGAAATTGAGAAACTATTTCGGTTAAACCTTAGCTACGATGGATGTTGATTAGCGCACAGGGCTTGAAATGGTCACATTAAAGAAACGCTGCAAATTATTACGCAACGGTTTATTATTTATTATTATTAGTCTCACACCTCTGATGACCATTCGAAAAATACCAGTAAACCACACGAAACATGACCTGACTACAGCGGAACGGCGAAAACTAAATATTCCAGGCAATTGACATCACGTGACGAGTCGAGATGGCAGGTGGTTTTAATGAAACGGGACGGAGGGACTACAAATGATGAAACGATTACTTTCATTGTAGTTATTGTCCCGCTAATTTTTTCAATTAGTCGACTTCGGTTCACTATAATGACTGTGATTTCACTATTTTCGTTTAGACGCAGTCATACACCTGTGAGAATTTTTCCATTCGACCCAGCATCTAAGAAGTGCTTATTTGAGAGAAAACTGCCAAACCTGGGTTTTTATTGATTTGTTAAACCTTTTTTTGCCCATGGACTTCGTCCGATCGGATTGCCAAGGCGCGACAACGGCAGACTGACAGATTTGTAACCCTGATGTCTTGAAACCTAAAATATCAAATTCAGAACTAGCTGGTACCCGCGACTTCGTCCGCGTACTTTAATTTGAATACTATGGATTATATTAAGAGAACGGTATAGATTTGGGTATAACATTTGGTTAAAAGAGAGTAGGTATATAGGTATATTTTAAATAATAAAAAAATATCTGTTTACAGTAAGTATAAGGTACCTATGTATTCCATTGAGTGGCAGAAAGTACCTAGGAAAATTGATTGGTCCCTTATGTCCAAGAGACACTTGACGGGTCAGTACAAAAATACTTTAAAATGGCCTAATTTAAAACATTTTTGTACACAACGTTTGCTGTTTTGTTATCATTTTTTAAAATGTGGAGATTGTTTGGACTCGAAACTCGCGAGCAGGCGAAAAACAGTTTTTCTCTAAATGGACACCTGCTACTTTGAGTGTCTGCCCTTGCGCTTTGTTAATGGTCATTGCGAAGGCTGGTTTGCGGGGAAACTAGATTCTTTTAAACTGAAAAGGTAAATCAGTAGGGATCATGCGGGGAATCAAAACTTCTTCATCTTTAGCTATTCCTGTCATTATAATTGCTCTAATAATATTGCGTCCCAGCTGCGTAATTTGCAATCGAGTCCCGTTGCACTCCTGACAGCTCTAAAGAGTTTAGAAACTCTGTAGGATGTCACCTGTTCACTGTCCATGACAATATCTACTGACAAATATTCGACAACATCGCCTTGCACAAGTGATATCATTCGTTCATTGATCTGCCCCACGATTTCATTGGTCGGTGCTAATATTGCCCCTCCTCATGTTATATACCAAACCGGGACAGACGTTGTTTTTAAGATCTTTCAAGTTGTGGACAGCATTACAAAATTCTTGATTTAATGTAATCGTGCCGTTAGCGTCCGTAGTCATTCGACCTTCACCGATTTTCAATAGAGCTGCTGCATATTGCCCCGATTGGGTATCATTATGTAGTTGTACTCGCATGTTTTTAGTGTGACGAAATTTTTTTACATGCACCCATAATGTAGACGCTTTCAAACATGCATTTATCTCATCTGCTGGAGTGCCTCTGGTAATGATCACTACCTTCCCACCCATTAAACTCTGGTTGCTTCTGATATCTTTCAGAGTACGATTGAGCGCCTCGATCGCTTTTTTATGCGATTTTGTGCACTCATCCCGCACCAACAGCTTGCATTGCTGTAGCATTCGGCCACGATCGCTGTTTTTTGTAATGTTACAAACTGGAATTTCGTCATGAGGTAAATTTAATGGGAGTTTAAGTAATGAATGTGCCGTGCGGCCTCCATCGAGCAGCGTTGCCGCAATTCCCGAGGAAGTCATGGCAACAGCTATTCCTTTATCTTGGCAGATTCGGGCTAAAAGTAAATTTAATAGAAAAGTTTATCCAGTGCCTCCTGGCGCATCTAAGAAAAACATTCCGCCCTCACCATTATCGATTCTTTGCACAACAATATCAAAGGCTAATTTTTGTTCGGTGTTCAATCGAGGAACAGACTCTGATATTCGTTGCTGTAAAGAAGAGACATTGTAGTCCAGTTCTCTTATTAAATCACTACTGACTTCTCCGATTCTTTGTGGCCGTTTCATTCCAAAATCTGATAATATCTTCCCTGATATAGCCATCACTTCAATCTTAGTTAGCGCCTCGTTATATACTAAATCATTATACGTGATATTAGGATTATTTTGTTGTAGTCTGTGCAAAATATCGTCAGACATATCATTTTGGTACTTTTCCCATAATATCTGAGGATTAGGACTGAGGGAAGACCACACGTCGCTATGAGAATGGGAAAAAGATCCCTCACCAACCTCTTCATCCCTTTTTTCGCAATAAAAGGTAGCCTATGTCCTTTCTCAGGGTCTAAAGATTGTCTGTGCCAAATTTCATCAAAATCGGTTGAGAGGTTTAAGCGGGAAAGCGAAACAGACAGAAAGATTACTTTCGCATTTATAATATTAGAAGGGGTGAACAATGAGGCTGACATATTTAAGTGTTCCAAATCTTGTAAACCAAAGTTCTAAGATGTAATAGTAAATTCTGGTGTTTCCCTAATGACAAGCAGGAGTATTGTCGGCATGGAATGTATAGGTGCAACAGCGACATAGTAAAATATTTTGTTTTACTCCCTGATATAGTTAATATGTTAAGTTTTGTGATTTTCGTGGTTCGATCGGATTAAATATCAACTCAAAAAGCGATTGAATCATATCACTATGATAATTACCAATACTTACACCGACGCACAGATTTTGACATAGAATCTAGCCGGAATAAGCACCGTAACGATTTTGACCCGATACGATGGCTTTATTTTATATGAAAATTCGTATCGAAAAAATGCAACCGATTATGCGCGGTTTCTTCGTAGAACCAAAGGGATAAGGGAAAGAAAAAAGATCCCAGCATTATTATTAAAGTTATCCTGTGCATTAAGTGAATCCAACGAATTTTAGGAAGTGTAGAGAAAACGTTCTGGTGAAAGATTAAGACCTAATGTATAAAAAGTATACCTCACGGTCCGAAGGGCCGTTGGAGTACTTCGGATAGTCAATTTCGTGCTCCCGGGTGCACGGGAAGTCCGAAATAGTCGGCCGAGAAGGAGTTAGATGATATGAGTGATCATTTCCTCGTTAGCGAAGGACTAGTTACCCCGTTTCTTGCTGCACGTCGCATATCACACCGTCCCACCGCCCTTTTGCAGTAGGTGGGGCAAGTGAATTCTAATTGGGCCGCCACAATATTTAACCTTATGACCCAATTGACACGAGCGGCCTTCACAAGGTCGTTAAATGACATTGGCAACGAAAGGCAGCAGTTTACGCAGGGGGAGGGAGGTCTGGAAATCCCGATAAATTGATGGACAACAGTTATAAAGGCCTTATGCGCGGCGTCACACGGCTTTCTTCGCTACTAGACTCGTGAAACTAATAGTCGATGGAGTAGGAATTAAAATAACTCGTCCGTACAGAACATACACATCGAAAAACTTTAAAATCTAGGATTAGTTACACAATTCGTTTCGAAGATTCGAGCCTTAAAGTCTGCAGTGATCCTGGATGTTCACGAAGTATCTTGTTCTTGGGCCGATATTCCGTCTAGCGGTGTCAGAAGCTCTTGGAGTGAAGGGGGCAGGTTACATCAGGGATGCAGCATTGACCGTGTTCTGGTGTGGTGTGTGGTACAAGAACAGCCCGCCGGCTGAACGTGCGGCAGACATATTTCGGGGTATCTAAACTGGTGGACGTTTAATTGAGGAACTTCCCTCTTAACCTCCTATCCCTAGGGCCAGTTTAAAGTAATCTGGGCGCCCTTCCCATTTCATTACTTATTTTTACTGTTTTGGGTGCCATCGTCCAACTAACGCTAAACCAACAGTAATAATAATACAGGGAACAGCTTAATCAGCTCGAATTTCATGTTTAGCACCACCGCAAATTACCATAGGACGCAAAAATAAGGGCATGAGGTAATTGTAATCATCATATTTATCAAAACACAAAATAGTTTTCTCGATAACAGCATTTTGATTTGTAACGGGACGAACCAAACCATTCGATTCAGTGGAGGCTCGTCCAGGACATTTATGCTGACTGCGCACCTCAAATGCCCCGATTCGCTTGAGACTTCGCTGCCGTCAGTTGTAACCGAGTCGGTTCCCTCGTCGCCGTGTCGTCCGCGCTCGCGTTCGCTCCCACTCAGTTCCCTGTCTGTGGTAGTAAAACTTCCCCGAATGTAATTGAGAATAAAACTCTTGCAATTGCATTTGGTTGATATCGTACTAACTCCCCGACTTTATTAGAGCAATATCGCTTACTATATTAATGCCCCCTTGTAACATTGGCGCCCAACTAGTGGTCGAACTTCCCCTACATTAGTTCGAGATGCCGGCCATGCAGAAAAACTTGAAGGTTCTTCTAATGTGATGAGAATTTTTGATCCCCCGCCTTCAACTTTTCTGCCCTACTGCTGTGACCTACTCTCTTGCCCGTCATATGTTCGAACGTGGTCAGTTCTTGATGAACAGTTGAACACAGCTTTGTGTTCAATCAACGACGGCTGCTTCGAGGAAAGCAGTCAGATGTAAAGGAGCTTCTGATCTACCAGTATCTCACGCACATCTACATAGAATGGTCAACGCTTATCTAGCATCGCAGCAGCAGTCAGCTAGTCAGCGGAAACCTACAGACTGTACACCTCACAACCACTCAATTCCCCATCATGCATCAACATCGACATCTTCCCGTGTGTCTGTCCCCAAACGACCTCTCAAACAACGAGTCCGGGGAAACCACGCGCCTTCAAAATGGCCTGGTGAAGACAAAACTCCATCGCCAGAGCCACATCCCTGCCCTATGTGCGGCAAACATCATGGGGTAAAAAAAGTGCCCACGTTTCTTCAACTCCAGCTAGGAGGCTCGAAGAACCTACGTGGAAGTGCACAATCTGTGTACGAACTGTCTGGCAGCCTCACACACGCTCAAGAGCTGCTAATCAACGTACACGTGTGAATGCTGTCAACACAGGCATCACAACCTGCCCCACCCGATGAGCCGGGACGCCGCACTTGTTCCCAAAAGTGCAATTAACCACTGCACGGTAGATGCAGCATCTTCGCTCTGCACTACCCCTTCTGGAACACCTAAGGGCAGGTGTCCTCTGAGGAGGAAGGAACCCCCGACTCCTCTTACTCAGAGAATCGTCTTTCGCCAAGAGATGGACCGATTCTCTGAACCATGGATGTCACAGCTGCGTGGGACGAAGACGTACGATCCACACATCCGGAAATGCGTACGCCAGAGATTGTGAGGTGACACTGATTTGTAGTTCTAAAGTCAATACTCCCACCACAAGCATGGGCACCCTTTTGGAACATTAATCGAAATTTTCTCTGTTTGCTCAAGATTAGGTTCCCCTTTGTTGGGTGGACAGCAACACCCTGAACTGTAGTGCTCATGAGTACCTGAGGACAGGCACTTCATCTAGGGCGGAGTGGTGTAACGGGGCGAACCAAACCCTTCGATTCAGTGGAGGCTCGTCCAGGGCATTTATGCTGACTGGGCACCTCAAATGCTCCAATTCGCTTGAGACTTCGCTGCCGTCAGTTGTAACTGAGCCAGTTCCCTCGTCGCTGTGTCGTCCGTGCTCGCGTTTGCTCCCACTCAGTTCCCTGTCTGTGCTGGTAAAACTTCCCAGAATGTAATCGAGAATAAAACTCTTACAATTGCATTCGGCTTCTATCGTACTACTTCCCGACTCACCTAGTGCGATACCACTTACAATATTAATCCCCCCGTAACAGATTAAATTATTTGTATGATCAATTCTAAATATAGGCAGGGCTGTGTAAAGTTGTGTGATGCGTCGCAACAGTTATTTAAATTCGGCGTTTCAACTGTGCAGTGCTGATACGAAATTCCTCCAACAGCTCAGGAAGCTCAACAGATTTGAACCACGGTTATTGGAGATAGTCAATAAACGGTATGCGATCAAAATAATACAGCTCTGCACAGACAGGAAAGTAAAGAACTGGCCAGGAGGATTCATCAACCAGCCGTTTCCAGTCGACTGTGAAAACGGAAGAATTTAGATGTTCGCCACACACTGGCAATTTCGTTTATAGAAATAAATTTGGGTGGTCGATTAAAGGCTTCTGCACTCAACTCTACAATGAAAATATAGTATAATGTCGCTTAGTACTGCCAAAGTTTAAGAACGACATGTAGATATGTTTCGAAAGCAACGAAATTTGCGGACTGTCACATTTCTTGTGGTGGTCCCGTTGGTACCATGCTAATCCTAATGTTACTTCCGCAGAACAGGAGTGTAATATCGTTATTGTGTTTGGAACAAAGTAGGTTCATCTTCACAATTAGTTGATCTATGGGAAGCCACTTGTTTTCTCTCCCCAGCTCTGATGTTTACAATTCATCCATTAGAGTTGAGGAGACGGAAACAACACTGAATTTCGTGGAAGAGTTTGAAGCAAATTAAAAACACCTTTTATTGATGCGTTTTAACACAATAAGGTCGTAGCATGCGAGGTTGATGGAGGCCCAGTTCAAGGCAGGGGAGTATGCAGTGGGCACAAAATCGATATTGCAACCGTTGCACGCTAAAATCGCTCGTCACATGGACGACAGGTCCTTCGCCAGACACCCAATAAGTTATTTCCTTAAAGAAGCCAACTCACACTTTGACACAGGTAAGTACAGGACGATGACGAATATAAAAGCAGAACTCAGCCCAGATCCGCTCACTAACCTGCCTCCTCCAGAGCTCTGCTTCTTGTATTAGCTCAGGAATACCTTTTATTTCCTCAGCTTGAGGCTGCTCTCACAGTTAGTACCTTCTCACACATCACCAAGTAACCATTCCCTATACAAGTTCGTTTCCCCACATACAAGCCATCTTTTTGCTTCCAGCTGTCCACTTGCTAAAAACTGAGTGCAACAAGTACACTTTTACTAATAATTTAATTTATTCTGTTGATCCTGAATTAGTGGTTTCCCACAACCAGCAGTCATTATTGTCGTTCCAATATCCTAAGAGTTTTCTCGCCGTATTCTTGAAGCCTTGCTCGCGTACAAAACACAATCAATGAAACTGAATATAAATAGGTGAATGTACGAAAGTTATGTGATGCGCCACACGACTTTTTTTTCTCCCCCTGTTCCGGAAAATTCAGCCCATTCGGAAGATAAAATGTGGTAGCGAGTGGGCTAGACGCACAGACGCCGAACTAGAGCCACCCTCTGCTTTTACAATCAATACCAGGGGGCGCTTCTTTACCGCCCTCCGTCATTTCTCGACTTAGCGACTGCCCTTGTTTTCCTTCCATCTACCATCTTGCTCTTCTTGGTTGCCCTAGATTCCAACTTGGCCAAACTACCTTCTACCCAGCAAGGTTCACGCTAATGCGGAGGATATGTCCGCAGAGGGCACTAGCGTTTTTCCAAAGATGACCGGTATCTACATTTCAAAAATTCTGCGAAAATCGTCTGCGACGCTTTTAAATTGATAAGCGAGGACCATTTGGCAGCTCTAACGGCGAAAAAGCGGGACTGTTCCCCGATTATCAAGGAGAGTGGTTGAGGATTGGAATTGGAAAACTCATTGTACAGCGTAGTCACTGAAAAGTTCAAAGACTCATTGAAAACTGCACAACGTATCGTCCTTTTGACAACACGGATAATTCATTGCACGAGGCGAAACGACACGCATGAGAATTCGTAGCTATACTATCGCCTAGGTATAATAACGAACAGTTTGTCATACAGAACCCTTCAGGAACGTACCGACTGAATAGTTTACTCCTAGCCCACGTGCCCATTACAAGGCCCACGTTGATAATTTACTATCAAAACCACTTCAATTATGTACTAAAGTGTTAATTCCGCCAGTAGGTAAATTATAAAAGACTTAAAACTAACTTGACGACGAGACGGTGATGTCTTTACATCGACAGCGCTCGCCCACAGTATTTCGTCAGCCAGAGAAGACGGACTAACCAAATAGGTACGTTAACTTTGACACTTCAATTATCCCCCTTCATTCAATTCTTTTAACCAACAGACGCGTCAGGGCTCATTTAGCGCATGCCAAGAAAACAATTGCTGATATTCACTGAAACCTATGAACACTCAAGTCTCACTGACCCGAATTCACGCATTATACAAAAAGTACGATAAAAATTGTGAAAGCCGTTTATGATAAAAACAATATTTGGTGTTTTGATGACACTAATTTATACTGATTTTACTTGTATTCTTATTTTGATGTTTCATGTTGACCTTCAGGCTGAATGGGCTGCCCTAAGTTGATTGGGTTTGATTCCGCGATCAAATGGCCAAACCCTTCGAAAAGTGAGGATGTAAAGAAAACCATAGAGAGACAGCCGATTACACAACTTTCCTTTCAACTGAAAAGTAAAGGGAAGTTAAAAGAACAACACAAAAAGCTTGAAGACCTAAGGAGAAACGACGAATAGCGCGTTTTTATTGCATCTTTTTCATTTTTCCCATTCATAAGGCGGATTTGGAATTCTTGTTGTTCGTTGAATAAATTAGACCCTAAGTTGAATCGAACAAATATGAATCATCGAAATGGGTTGAGAAATGCGGCTGGACATCGCTTATAAGTTTTTTGTCACACACGTACGAACATTCCCACGATTTTTACTTTCCTTGGCTCTACAAAGTAGAAAGGAAAGTTATGTAATCGGCTGAAAAATCTTTTTGAGTTCTCTTCAAATCTTTACGTTTTAGACCCCCCTGAGTCCGAAAAACACTATTTGGGAAAATGGTATGTGTGTCTATGAACGATTTTTAGAGAAAACGACCGTACCAAATCAGCTCAAACTTGATATCTAGCCCGGAAGTCACTATGGGAAGCCAAAATAAGGGTATGAATAAAATCCATCGAAATTTAACTATAGTTATCATAGTGATCAAAACACCAAATATTTTTTTTCTCAAAAACGGCTCTAACGATTTTGATTAAATTTTTTATATTGATAGCTCCTAATATGTCAACTGTACCATAAAATTACCATTTATGGGAAAATGACGAGAGCAGCACAATAAATTACCAAAACTTTCGACGAAATCGATTTTAGCGCGGTTTTTAGAGAAAACAACCGTACCAAATCAGCTGAAACATGATGTCTAGCCTACAGGTTACCATGGGACGCAAAAACAAGGGTATGGGCAAAATCTACCGAAAGTTAACTATAGTTATCATCGTGATCAAAACACCAACTTTTTTTCACAAAAACGGCTATAACGATTTTGATTAAATTTTTTATATAGGTAGCTCTCAATATGGCAATCATACCATAAAATTTCCATTCGTGGGACAATGACGAGAGCAGCACAATAAATTATCAACATTTTCGACGAAAAGCGTTTTTAGCGCAGTTTTTTCCTTACAAACTCCGCCGGAATGTTGGTAGAATGTTTAAAAATATCTGGTGCGTTGCAACACACAACTTTCCTTAGCTCTACGTCGGTTCACTTTGTACATGGCTAATTCTATTCAATTAATTCATTTATCACTCAGTTAATTTGAACTTCCTCAAACAAAGGTTTACGGCCGCAGAAAGCGGTAGCGCTTACAGTTCCGGAATTTATTGTGCTGCTCGTACTCATTGCAGGACCATTATTGAGCAATTGGTACACAGATAATTAATGAGGCTCTAAACAAGATTTTTTAAAAAAAGGATAGTAATCACTTGTGCAGAGTTATTGGAAAATAACTGTCAGAACTGGTAGTAAGCGAAACGGCGGTAGTTGAAATTCAGGAATTTCTGGAGTGAGCCCCATGTATCTCATGAGCATTTTTAAACACTCACCATTTTGGTATTGGATTGGACTACAATACCAATTTTTTTTAACATTCTACAAGAATTCCAGCGGAGTTTATAAGGAAAAACTGCGCGAAAAACGCTTTTGGTCGAAAATTTTGATAATTTATTGTGCTGCTCTCGTCATTTTCCCACGAATGAGAATTTTATGGTATCATTGCCTTATTGAGAGCTATCAATATAAAAAATGTAATTAAAATCGTTAGAGCCGTTTTTGAGAAAAAAATTTGGTGTTTTGATCACTATGATGACTATAGTTAACTTTCGGTGGATTTTGCCCATACCCTCATTATTGCGTCCCATGGTAACCTGTAGGCTAGACATCAAGTTTCAGCTGATTTGGTACGATGACTTTCTCTAAAAACTGCGCTAAAATCGATTTCGTCGAAAGTTTTGGTAACTTATTGTGCTGCTCTCGTCATTTTCCCACAAACGGGAATTTTATGGTATAATTATCATATCAAGAGCTACCAATATAAAAAATTTAATCAAAATCGTTGGAGCCGTTTTTGAGAAAAAAAATATTTGGTGTTTTGATCACTATGATAACTATAGTTAACTTTCGGTGGATTTTGTTCAAACCCTTATTTTGGCGTCCCATGGTGACTTTCGAGCGAGATATGAAGTTTGAGCTGATTTGGTACGGTGGTTGTCTCTAAAAATCGTTCACAGACACACATACACACACACACAGACCATTTTCCCAAATAGTGTTTTTCGGACTCAGGGGGGTCTGAAACGTAAAGATCTGAAGAGAACTCAAAATTTTTTTTTCAGCCGATTACATAACTTTCCTTTCTACTTCGTAGAGCAAGGAAAGTAAAAATTGATATTGTAGTTCAATCCAATACCTAAAGGGTAAGGGTTTAAAAACGCTCATGAGATACATACTGCCGTTTCGCTTACTACCAGCTCAAAACGTTTTTACCCAATAACTCGGCAAAAGTAATTACTATCCTTCTTCAAAAAATTTGTATTTACTGCCTCATTATTATCTGTGTACCAGTTGCTCAATAATGGCCCTAGAATGAGTACGAGCAGCACAATAAATTCTGGAGCTGTAAGCGCTGCCGCTTCCTACTGCTGTGAAGTGTTGTTTGACCAAGTTCAAATGAACTGAGTGGTAAATGAATTTATTAGGCGGACAAAGCCATATAGAAAGTGAATTGACGTAGAGCTAAGGAAAATTGTGTGTTGCAATGCACCAGATATTTTTTTTGTGGGTAATTCACTTTTAGAATAGTATGTTTGTAATTTCAGCCTTTGGATGTCCCTCATCCGACCGGATTAATGTTGTAAAGGCGAACGACGATACCAGTCAATGTGACTTAATTTCCGACGGAACCTAAAAATGGAAGAGTGATTTTTGAAATCGGGTTTACAAAATTTGTAACAATACTTCTGATAGATTTGAATTGTTCGTAGCACACCTGGTGTACGTAACTGGTACAAGCGCAGAGGGATTGAAAATAAATTCAGTCATTTCTGCGGGGACTTCGCTCATTCTCTGCATTGGCAAATCAACTCGGTTTCTTCGTGTTCGTTTCTCCAAGTTAACGAGCAGACTCCGCTCAATTTCTCAACAAAGTGTCCAGAGACCAATGAGCACCTGCTCCACATCGTTTAAAACCTGCTGGTCGTCGAAAGGAAGCACGTTATTGCCTTCTCGGACGGCAAGAGATTGCTGAGCTCCGTAAAAGACGTGCGAGGGAGGGGGGAGAAAAGCGAAGGGCTGACCCTTCTAAACGAATGAATGGTTGAAGTTAGATGAGCCGTGCAACAAACCAGGGAAAAAGCCGGGCAGCTGCAGTTTTTTCGTCGAGTGAATCACTAATGGATGCAGTCTTGCCAACTCCAGGTAAACTTGGGCAGCTTTCGCCGTAACTCGACCAAGAATTAGGTTGTTTTCATTGAATAGCGATAACGAGATGTGTCTGTACACATTAATTTTGCACCAGCACACGCACGCCCGCATTTCAAAATACCTAGGGCGAAGAATCACACGGCTTTCCTCTGCCCCACCCATCGTCGTTCTAGCAACTAATCAAAACAATTTTTCACTCTTTCCGTACGAACCTGGTAGAACTTGACCTTTCATGTATAAACTGAAAATGGCACTTTTCGCATTCTGTTAAACTCTCTCTCAACTCTCGTCCGTGCTAACACCAGTCAACCTTCCAGAGATCCCCTGAGTCGTGTCAATCTAGTCTTCTGGTATATACCTTGAACTCTACCTCTACGCGTATTTCAACAGAACGTATAGCCAGCTAATAGTTCCTCTCAAGCGCATCTCATTCGTCAATTGACCTTCGTAATCTATATATTGCACCAAACGATAGCCTTATATTTCCGGTCATCGAATTTTTAGAACAATGTATCGATAACAACATTTAAGAACTGATTAGTTAAATATCTGGTGCGTTGCAACACACAACTTTCCTCAGCTCTACGTCAATTCACTCTGTACATGGCTAATTCTATTTAATCAATTCATTTATCACTCAGTTAATTTGAACTTGGTCAAACAACACTTTACGGCAGCAGGAAGTGGTAGCGCTTACAGTTCCGGAATTTGTTGTGCAATTGGTACACAGATAAGTAATGAGGCTGTAAACACAAATTTTTTTAAGAACGATAGTAATTACTTTTCCAGAGTTATTGGGTAAAAACTTTTAGAACTGGTAGTAAGCGAAACGGCGGTAGGTGAAATTCAGAAATTTCTGGAGTTAACCTCATGTATCTCATGAGCGTTTTTAAACACTCACCCTATAGGTATTGAATTGGACTACAATACCAATTTTTTTAAACATTCTACTAACATTCCAGCGGAGTTTATAAGGAAAAAACCACGCTAAAAACGCTTTTCGTCGACAATTTTGATAATTTATTGTGCTGCTCTCGTCATTTTCCTGCGAATGGCAATTTTATGATATCATTGCTTTATTCAGAGCTATCAATATAAAAACTTTTATCAAAATTGTTAGAGCTGTTTTTGAGAAAAAAAATTTGGTGTTTTGATCACTATGATAACTATAGTTAACTTTCGGTGGAGTTTGCTCATACCCTTATTTTGGCGTCCCATGGTAACCTGCGGGTTAGATATCAACTTTGAGCTGATTTGGGTCGGCGGTTTTCTCTAAAAATCGTTCACAGACACACAGACCATTTTCCCAAATAGTGTTTTTCGGACTCAAGGGGGTCTGAAACGTAAAGATTTGAAGAGAACTCAACTTTTTTTTCAGCCGATTACGTAACTTTCCTTTCTACTTTGTAGAGCCAAGGAAAGTAAAAATAATTTTAACGTCGCGTTCCAGAAAACACGACAACCCCCGGTTTTAGGTACATTTAGGACACAGACCATGTTCTCAAGTTGTGCTTTTTGCGAGATCAACAAGAAAATTCACAGGCTGAAGAAATGTAAACAAACACATTGCTAACGAACTTACTCATAACGAAACTTATTGACGGTAAAGGTAGAAAATTCTCTATATACACAAAACGTAGAATAAAAATCAAAATAATCTTTGAATTCCTGTAGATCAGCATCTAATAGCAACAGCAGATGGTTATAAATCATTAGAAATAACAACAGCCTGTAGAAATTAAACTAATTATTAACAAGAATTATTACAAGAGAGAACGTTCTGAAAGTTAAAATAATGCTAGGCGTCAGTGATGGAGTTGAAAATGAAAATAATAAAATGCTACATGCTATCTGTGCCGTACCCCGAAGAGTGTGGGAATGAGAGAAGTTGAGGTGTTAGAACTAGGGTTTATATCGTAGGTTGGCGATGGAAAAATTGGCCGATGACGAACGCGGGATCGTGAGATTAATAAAAAAAGAGATTGTCATAGCTGCAAACATCGTAAACAGTAGTACCACATAACTAACGAAAGTAATAAAAAGTTATAACTCGGAGTTACGAAAAACCGTGGATAACGCTACGCTTCCCCACTTGTTTACTGCATTTTTTTACTATCGAACTTGATAAGCACAAAAATGTAAAACATAGCCCACATTTTGATCCTTACTGCCATTTCTGTAAAAACTTCGTGATGATTTTTTTTTTAACGATATTTATTACAAGAATAATATCAATAACATAACAACTGAACATTATAGGCCCATCAAGTTAATTTGTTTTCATACATTTATTAGCAGTTTGTAGAGTTGATAGCCCAATAGATATACTCTGGATAGCACCCATTCACTACACTGAATCACTAATCACGTGACGTCACGAGGTCCAAGGGTTTTGCCCTATCAAGCCGCAGGATGAAGTCGCTGTTCGTGTTTGATTGCATGCTGCTTAATTACTTCCCTCGCTGTTTCCATTCTAAGGTCTCGATGGACGTCGTCGTTACGAATGTACCAGTGGGCATTGACTCCTTAGCACTTTATTCTGAAAAGTTTGAATCATCTTAATATTGGTCTTTTTCGTACAGCTGTACCCCGTACGTCCACACCGGTTTTCAGAACTTGCTTGTATATAAGCAGTTGATTATGCATGAAAAGCTCTGAATACCTACCGAGCAACCAATACGAACTTCTAAACTTTATCTTCAGTTCTTCTTTTTTTTTTCTTGACGCGCTCCTTCCACTTCAGCTTGGTGTCGAGAGTCATTCCCAGGTATTTGGCGGGGTAGCTATGGGTATCGCTAGTTCATTTAGCATTATAGGCAATGCAGTTACTTGCTTCTTGATGATGTAAAAATAGGAAATAACAGAGGTTTTATCGCTGATTGCAAAAACCACTTTACTTAAACTCACGGAAAGTCTTTTACTCGTGAATACCAGTATAAAACATGAATAGATCTACATACAAATTTCTTCATCTTTGGAACATAATGAAACAAAATCATCGAAAAAGTTTTGCAATTTTCCATTGTCAATGCCACACTGAAGTCCTGAATCGACTGATTCCTGACGCAAGGTGTTCATCAATATGGCGACATTATGTTCCCTTCGCCGATATCTCCACTTGACATTTTACACAAATAACTACACTTGCGTTATTTATTTGACTATTTTATGTTATCTACAAAAGAGATGGTTTCAGTCGTGAGTGTGTGCGATCAGAATGTCCCGTATGACTTTCTACAGAGCATCGAAGAAATACCTTAGCATTTCCTCTTCAATACTCATTCAAGTTTGGTAAGAACCTCAAAATCGAGGCGCAGGAATGCATAATTTAAGGCGCTCTAATCACGACCTGAACTGGTTCCGAAAGTTCCATCGCTCGGGAGACTAGCGCCGTATGAGCCATCGAGAACCGGTAATAGAGGTGACTCATACCATAACAACGACAGAGATGCCACAATCCCGGGCGAATTTTTTAAAATGAGGGCTTGATAAAAAGGAGCATGAAATTAAGAACTTGTCTCTTAGGTTGATGCAACGGTACTCTTCGAAATTCAGTTCACTCGCTCAAGATTCGTTCTTCATCAAAAGCTAATTGAGGTGGCCCGTTGAATTCGAGCGTGATTACAACTACCATTATTTCATGGAATAATGTACCAAAGTAGCGGAGTACCAAATGCGGTTTACACATCCTCAGTTTTGAACGAAGTTAGGCCTGTCCTATTAATGACGGGTTATAAGTCCGCGTTAAAACGAACATTTTGCAACACGTATACTACATGAAGGAGGCGATATAAGTGCATTTCAGAATTTGGTAGGTTGCTCATAATCATTTTAACACGTTTATCAAGTTTCAATCGGGTAGGTAGTTTGTTAAACAGCGAATAATACACTACCCTTTATGTGAAATTGTGTTGGTGCGGTGGAATTTGTACGGGTCTTGTCGACATTTTTAATCACACCTCCCAGTTCTCTAACATTATCCGTAACAGAAACTTGTACGAAAATCGTTGTAGACGTTGCCGAGAAAAAACACACAACTTTCCACAACCGCAGTAAATTAATGGCAACGCATTTCTACGGAAACATTTGTGCATGACGAAATGCAGGGAACTAGTTAGCTAAGAGTACCTTGGAAGTTCGATCGACTTTTTTGTAGCCGTTGTTTAGAAATTTGGAAAAACAATCTAACGTTCTACAAATCTCATTTTCCGACGTATCGTGACTCATGTCTTCGTTCAACGGGTAGATACAGAAATATTTGTGAAGATCGCGAACTTTCCCTCAAGTAAAAATGGACCAGGCACAAAGCGCCCACATTTTGACGGGGTCAAACAACATTAATATCCCAAAGGTCAAAAAACATAACTGGTTTCGGCAATCAGATATTCAGCGAACATGAATCGTGTTGAGCAATGCTTCCACTACAGAGAGGATTTTTAAGCCTACAAATTGGGGTTAAGTAAACTCAGGGTTTCTCTTCAGATCGCTTCGCGATTGGTCGCTTAAGGTGGTATTTGAAGTGCGGGTGTAGTAATTCGTGTCAAGGAAAAACGCCAATTACCATCATACGACAAATATATTATACTCAAAGCCAATTACGATAGCGCATTGTCTATAATATTGTTCGATCCGCCGTAATAAAATCGCGAATTCTTCATTGATTCTCACAATTTCTAAAAACCCTGCAAATGATTACACAATGGTTTATTATTCTCATGAACAGCTTGACCTAGTATTAGTGCTCCCCCATTCCATTCGATTCAGCATCGAATACTAGTAAACCATACGAAACATGACCTGGCTACAATGGGACTATGGAAACAAAACGTCTGATGATTTTGCCCCGTCGGGTCGGGGAAATTGGAACTGGGGCGCATCGAGCGAACCCGTTGCGAGACGAAAGGGGAGTTGAGCAGGCGGCGTTGCGAGGCGAGGCCGAGGCGGGTGGTTTTTTATTGAGACGGGAGGGAGGGACTTCAAACGACGAAACGTTGACTTCCACAGTAGTTCCCGCGTTGTACTGCGTTTCGTTAATTTTTTTAACCATTTTTTGCCCATTACAACCACGGGCTTCGTCCGATCGGATTGCCGAGATGGCGAGCACAACTAGATACCAAATCGGATTTTTGTGCGAAAGAACGAATTTTTTAGATCACGTTAAAGGCACAAAACGGCCCGGACGGCGTATGGACATTGCAGATTTGGAATCTCCAAGTCTTGAAACGTAAAGTATCAAACTTTGAGGGGAGTTGTAAAAAAATTTTCGTGGCCGAAAGCATAGGGTTATTATTCAGAAAGAATAATAAACCACAAGTTAAGAAAACGAGCCAAAATGTTTCAGGAACTGTTAGCGTACAATGCTAAAATTCTACACCCAAGTTCTTTTATTGCAGGACAATTTCAGCTGTTTAGGCCCATTCTAACAAACCCTCGGTCAAATTGAGTGGTTGGTTAGTTGGATTTGATCGTAGCGGTCAAAACACCAATTATTTTTCCCATTAACGGCTCACGATTTTGATTAAGTTTTTTATACGGACAGCTCTCAATGAGGCAACTATACCATAAAATTCGCATCCGTGGGAAAATGACGAGAGCAGCATAATAAATTATGAAACGTTTCGACAAAAATCGATTTTAGCGCAGTTTTTTTCTTATAAATTCCGCTTAAATGCTACTTATGCTACACGTATAATTAGCAGCAACGAGATATTCCGGAATGTCAACCACTACCGTTTAACCTATAACTATTTCTAGCAGTTTTTACAAGATAATTCCAGAGCAGTAAACACAATCTTTTCAAAAAAAATCGTGTCGACAGTCTCATAAACCGCCAGTGCACTGATTGCTTAGAATTGACAACTAGGAACGAATAAATTATTTACGGAACCTTAAGCGTCACCGAGAACGTTGTGAGGCTAAAGAACGTCAGACCAGATACTAAAATATTAAAAAGTATATGATCAATTCAGAAATTTACGCGTATTTCCGTCTCCTAAGTATTAAACATGAAATTAAGGTACATTTATGGGTAGTTCTCTCAAACTACCCAACAATAATTTCAGAACTCCACGACCACATGAAAGATCAGTTTGTAGAATTTTAACCTAAATACATTTCTTACAATCGACTAAGATTGAGAGAGGGGAAATGTAATTGTGCCAAGTTCATAGTGAGGATTTATTTCACCAGATGTCTTTGAGTATTAACACTTTTTTCATATTAAATAGAGTTTTGTTTTAATAAATATATTACTTTAAAAATAGTTATTCATTAAAGTAATTGGGTTAGTTCCGCCAGTAGGTAAATTACTAAAGTTAACGTCCCTGTTTGGTGAGTCTGTCTACTCTGGCTGGTGAGATACTGTGGGTGAGTGCTTTCGATGTAGAGACATCATCATCTGGTAGTTAAGTCAGTGTTAGTTGGTCGTGGTCTTTATACAGGAAGAGAAAGGTTTACGGGATAGTGTAGCGTCTGGGAAGGTGGGGGAGTAAGGGGGTCATGCACCTCTGGGGAAACCCTCTGGAAGTGAATGGAGAATAATGTATACGATGGTCTGTAAATCCGTCAGTTGGTTGTTTTCATTTGTGTAGTGTTTTAAGTGGTGTAAATATTTTGTGTTGATTTGTTCATTTATGATGCGTCCATTCAAGTTTTTTAGTTTATAAATTTCCATGTTTTCTAATATGTTCAGTTTTCGTCCTTTGTATTGTTTATGTAGTAAGGAGGTGCAGTCCTGTATTTTGGTGGGTTCATGTCCAGTTGTCTTGCGGTGGTTGACAAAATTTGAGCCATCTTTGTTCCTGCTAAGAGATTTAACGTGTTCTGAATATCTGGTCCGTATTTTCCGTCCTGTCTGTCCGTCACACAATGGTGCGAGCATGTCAAGATGCAGGTGGCTGAGGAAAAAACCCAGCTAATCCTATTGAAAGGAAAAGTGAATAATCCACCCTCAATACGCTTTGGCGGCCAGAGGCTCCTCATTGAAAAGCACGTCAAGTATTTAGGAGTGAATATAGGTGAGAGGTGGGGTTTCAACCAACACCTCCAGTCCCTTAAAGGCACTACCATTGCAAGGTTTGCCTCACTGCGTGCAATTACAAAGGCCACTTGGGGTGTGTGTTACCATGACACTATCCTCATGTACAAGGCCATCTACCTAGGCGTGATTGGCTACTGCCCCGTCGTCTGAGGTAGCAAACTTACAGTCAATCAAAAGAGAGTATTGGCCCTATCCCAGAGAGCTGCGCTCCTGTGGATCACCAAGGCCTACCAGACTGTATCAGCAGAAGCACTCCAGGTGATCACTGGTCAATTACAAGTTGACTTGGCCGTTCAGTGGATGGTTGAAAGTGGAGAGTGAAACAGGAGCTTCCCCCGCTTTGGGATGAACTCCGTGCGGATCTCACCACAGAACAGAAACTTGCTGCCATCGACGAATGGGCGTTAGAGAAATGGCAAGCAAGATGGGAATCCTCGTCAAAGGGACGTGACACGTATGAGTTCTTCCCCTTTCAGAAAATGGGTTGAGCCAGTTCCTCACGGGACACGGTGACTTCAATGCGCGGCTCCACTTCTTTTCTCTCAAAGACTCTCCCCACTCTGGGGATTTGGCAAATACTCTCTTTTGAACTCTGCACGTCTTGTGCCTCCAGTGCGGAGGAAACAAGAAACCACGTGTTGTTCCACTCTAGTTTCTACAACAGTGAGCGACGGTTGTTGGAAGGGCAAACGAACTTGGCAGCATTGGCTGCCACAAAGCAAGCCTATAACCATTTTGCAAAGTTCGCGAAGAAGGTGATGGCTAAGAAACGTGGTCATAGTTGATCTGCCCTTTTGAAACTTGCCACCCAAGTGAATAGTTAGATCAGATGGGAAACCAGATTAAGAACTCCTCCCCGCCAGTACGGGATTCCTCAGGTGGTCACCTCCGCGCGGTAACACCCGGGCAACAGCTCTCTACCGGGAGACTTTCTAACGACCAAATACCTGCCGTACCACCACAGGTCTGAGTTTGGTGGATGCTACAGAGGCCGGCCTCTTGCATATTAGCGAAACCGCAACTTCTATGGCTGATATAACCGTCGTCGAGGGTTTAGGTACAGTCATCAAATAAGGAAACATACCTGTCCGATGTATAGTTATTTTACATATCCCACTTTGCTCGAGTGGGTTTGTCTTTTCAGTCTTTGCAGTTAGTTTGGTTCTAAGTGAGTTGTCTCTACGTAATGCAATTTGTTTGCCTTCCTTTCGGAGGATGTTAGTTATTCCGTGTATTTGTGGTCCTCTGTATGTAAATGTGCAGCTTCTTGTCAAAGTCAGTGTATTTTGTGTTTTTGGATAGTCTCTTTTGGAGTCATGTTGTCTTAATAATTTGTTTATTGTTTTTTTGTAACCATTATTTTGTGCGATAGTACTGATAGTATCAAGTTCTTTTTTGTAATTTTGATCGGATATTGGAAGAGTCTCCGTATCATGTGTCTGAATGCGCTTAGTTTATGTTGTTGTGAGTGGTTTGATGTAGTGCCGGTAGCAGTAGGTTTTTCAAAAATGTCATACTGCAGTTCGTTTTTAACAAATATGTTTATTATAATATTATATACATTAAGTACTAATATTTTCTTTCCAAGGTTGCAGATTTGGTTGGCGTCTGCTGCCACTTGACTTAATACTTTCTAATACGAATAGTGTTAGTGTCTGAATTTCTGACTTCCTGCAGGGTATGGAAGTATTACCACCTACAAGTCGCTTCTACAAGCAGTCACTAAAATCGACATCGGTGAGGCCACGATTGCGACCCATTCATCTCATTCGTCCGACTCTCGAACCGGTCGGTTTCGATTTTTTTCCCGAAAGAGGGTTACAAAAACCATGTTTACCTAATTCATAGCCCTTCAGGTAAGGGGCTGGAAATAAGCCTTCGCATTGAAAACGAATTCGACGAGATCTCCAGGAGCGTGGGGGAGCTCATATTGCGAAGGGTGGGATTGCCATGGGAACACCACGTGGGGAATCGGTGGGGTGGGGATTCCCTTTCGGCTTCTCTGGCGCTTCAGTTACAGTCGGTATAGCGCTCCGTTGGTAACTGCGTTACAAACTTCAGGCGCTCGCTCCGCTCTCATTTCTTTTTCCCTCCCAATTTACAAAATTCGTCGAAACCGCGGTTTCTTTTCATGAATACATTTGCGTCCATTCAAAAGCAGTCGGTGAAGTAAAAACAAGTGTTGAGTGGGCGCTGCTTCAGAATAAGGCGTCAAGTGTATGGTTGGATTGTTTTTGTCTGCAGTAAAAGAAAAAATTTTCGACATGAAAGACGTACATCACAAGGTGAGTCACAAGTGCCTCAGGGTAAAGTCGTGTGGGTCAGGCGACATTTTTCTGAACTTGGCCCCAACCATCTACTCGAAACGTTTCAAATGAGGGAGTTCTACTTGAATGTAAACAATATTCCGAAGAGGTAACTCTTAACATAATACGCCATACATACAAGATATACACGATACAGAAGCCTTCAATTTAAAATAGAACAATTGTAAGAGACAGTTTCCAGATTTTTGGTTAGTCCAGATAACTAGATTATGAGCAACACTTTTAAACGTAATAAATTGCCGATCACTGATTCGTGATAATACGAAATAGCGGTTAATTTTCTAATTACACTCACTTTCTGTAGTCAATGAATTAGTTGTCTATAATATTTACTGGAATTATTTATTCACCTCAATTCAGTCTTTTGTTTTTGTCAGACTCAGAAAGTCGAGGACAACCGAACATTTACAATGCAAACCTCTTTTCGTCTGAACCCTCTTTTTGTTTTTATTAAGATAAAACCGTTGTAAAAGTTATCGTTCGACAAGAATCCAATGGAAATCTATCGAAAACTAGCGCAGAATAAGCGCACCAATTAAAGCGTCAACTGTACGTACGTTGTTAGTGTAACAAAAAAGTAATTTCTTACCTAATTAATCGAAAGCGCACACAAAAATATTTCCATAGTGTAGAAAGACGTCGTCGTTCTAGATATTTTTTTGTCGTCTTCGATGTTTTCTTTTAATGAGACAACGTGGTCGTGAGACCTTGACAACATTCCAAAAGTCGTCTTTGGAAAAACCCGGAAAATCGAGAATGCGTGGATCTATCAACGTGTTAACGTTACACGTATCTGTGTGCGTTATGATGGAAATTAACTTCATTTACTCGAAAAAAACAATAAATTCCTTGAATTCACTGAAAACCACGAATGGGATCCTCTTCTAAACCAAACGCAAGGCGAAAAGGACACAGTACTCGACGTTTGGTAGCAATTTTTTCCGTCAGTTAAGAAACAGGTCGTTGAACCAGTTGAATCTGCAATATTTACCGAGATTATTGATTAGCTCCTACTGCATCGCCCAGTTTTTTTTGCTTTAGTTCTACTCAACACGAGGACAACTGATGATACGATTTACAACGCAAAACACCTTTTCCCCGTCTGTGCTGCATTTTAACTACTTCTCATTGCAACTATAAAAAAAAGTTTCCAAAACTTTGCATTCCCGTAATTGTGTTTTTTTTTCTAAGTTTTTGGATACGTACGAGGCCCGACATTACACCCAATAACTTTCGATGGGTATGAAAATAGTTTTGTATCAGCCCTTAGACTAAGTTTGTTAACCAACTAAATCAAATAATGGAAATGAACTTCAAATTTGATTTTGAAAATTTGACAAATTCATGAAATCTTGCATTGTCACAAGCGTGGAGTGAGAGGTTTACTCAAACGCATGTTTTTTTTTCAACATTCCTCTGCCTAATGGGTAAGTTAAGTATTGCAAGTATTGTGTATAAAAAAAAATAGCTTTCTTAAGATCTTCATGTTTTAACGCACAATGAATTTAGAAAAACGGCGTACCTATAGTTCAATTTGCTGAACAGCCAAATCGATTGAACTATTTTCATTTTTTATTGTTATTGCGATTTTTTGAAGACGCGAAAATCAGGTAATGCCGAACGAAGGTGTGGAGCAGGCCGCACAAAATATTATCCTACCAATTGCCCTTAGGTGTCCTAGATATCCCACCATCCTGCTTTGTCGTGAATTCAATGAACTTAACATTAGGCAATTGGTCTTGCAATCATGTTAACACGTTTGCAAAAATTAGAATTCAATCGGAGCATAGCAGCGACATTTAATATCCGATTGCCTACATTTAGATCTGAGCGCGCCATGAAAAATGCTTATACAGCTCATCGGGTTTTTTATGCTTGCAGAATTAACCGCGTCATGTTCCGTAGTATGAGATATTTTAAAGGAAATACTTTGAAAAATATTAAACAATCTGTTTTATGCAGAGCTTCCGGTTTTGATGCGATTTCGTTTATTCTCAGTTATCCACTGCATTGGTAATGGTCAATGTGGTGGGGAAGGAGAGTTCTCTTTTGAACGAAACCCAAGAACCACACGACATACATTAAATTTATTTATTTTTAAAGAAATGACTATCTCGTCGAGGACAATAAAAATAATAATTCTAGTATGCGCAAAAGAAAAGGTTCCTTGTGGAGTTCCAACCAAATCACACTGTCTTTTTACGCCTGAGCTGAGTCGCCTTCAGTTTTAAGTCAATTTTGATGTGATGAACAACACACGAAGATACAAGTATACAGTTCTGGCGAGCTCGCGATCGCGACGTGAACGAAACTACGCGTTTGGATTGGATAACCGACTTCCAACGTGCACGTTCTGGATTACCAGGAATAAAAAGGAAAAACGGTTCGGATGGCGAAAAAAGAGGAACGACGAAGGAAGTGGAACTTACGACTAAGGACATTCAAGGACCTTTGCTGAAAAACGTCGGATCTCTTTTAGGGCAGGAGTTACTGACGATAGAACAGTATTATTGCCGTTATTTTACTATTAGGTCTAACATTCTCGTACATTGTGGTTGTAGAGATCAGCTGCCACAAGTTCATATGAACTTAATGGGTTGGTGGACGGAAGGAAATGTCTTTTTCATTTTTGTAAACAACTTTAATACTATTTTCTTTCAGTCAATAAACTATTATTATTATTTTCTTCAAAATTTCGCTTAAAAAATCGTCTTAACTGGGCATATATTTAGTTAGGGACAAGCCTGATGAATTCAAATTACAAGGTTGGGGAATTGAGATGCAGTATCACTCAGGATGAGATTAATCGGAAATCATCTGTCGGCCCACTTTAAAGATTGCTCATTTGGCCGCAACCGCCTCGAACCGTCAACTTGCGGTAACGGTGGTCAACTTGAGCTTTAGCCAGGTCCTTTAATATCAGACAAAGCCATACAGAAGGCGCCATGTGAACTGGTCCTATCGAGGTACCTATTTAACATAACTGAACGTTTCGACCACAATCATCGCGTTCCACTAAGTTCTCTCCACCAAACCCGCTGGCAGTCCAGCCAGGTAAACACGTCCTAATCGAGTGGTTAGTTCCCTCCCGGCATTCGTGTATAATTACTGGTTGCTTCACTGCCGATAAAATCGTGATAAGTAGTCGTTTCTGTTGCGATTAACCCCTCATAAGGTCTCACACTGTGCCATCCGAACGCACAAAATGTTACAAACATCGTTATCCCGAACTTCGTATCGGACGAAAAGTTCACGAATAACTTTCCCCACGGGCTTAGAGCGAATAATTCTCGATTGATCCCCGTGGGCCTTGACAATTATTTCTGCCCTTCAAGCTGTTTTTGTCACGGGTAATCAATTTGAAGTCAGCGCGTGTACAGCCTCGGCGAAGTAAGCAGTCGCCGTGGAGTTCTTGACGGGGGTCGTCAGATCGTCATAATTCCTGCATTGCTGCGTAGCCACAAAGAGGCGATTAAATTCTCATTATTTCCCAAGCTCCAAGCATCTTGAGTTCTTTTTAAATGAGGAAATCGTTTCTCCGTTTTCAAGTTGCCCGTATTTCATAGAAGACGTGTTAAGCACACAGCGCAGCTCCAAGTTTGCTCGGAATACTATGAAAACTGTAAGCCCAACATTCATGTTATCTGCGGCCGTCCGGTAAGTTACGAAAAACGCGATCAGAGTTGCGTTGCATGTTTAGATTTCAAACTGTCAAGAGTTCCATGATAAGTTCGTTTCGTGACTGTTTGAAATACGTCTCAAGTGACTCCACAAATGACAATTCGACCCCCCACCCCACCCCTCCCTCCCAACTCTTTCTAAATTAAAAGGACTACGTGACAAAGCTAGCAATAACCCGCTGGAACTTGTACTTGCTTCATAAAATTGTTGCCACGTCGTTTTTCAGACGATTGACGTTTCGTAACGTTTCAACGCACAAATAGATGGTAGACAGACGTAAATAATCAGATCTTTGAAAAACAATTTTTTCACAACAAAAACACAACTTTCCTTAGCTCTACGTCAACCCACTCATGTACATGGCTTTTTTTCTACTTACTCAATTCATTTATCACTCAGTTAATTTGAACTTGGTCAAACAACGTTTTACGTCCGATCGTTTTCTCTAAAAACCACTCTAAAATCGATTACGTCGAAAATTTTGATTATTTATTGTGCTGCTCTCGTCATTTTCCTGCGAATGGCAATTTTATGATATCATTGCTTTATTCAGAGCTATCAATATAAAAACTTTTATCAAAATTGTTAGAGCTGTTTTTGAGAAAAAAAATTTGGTGTTTTGATCACTATGATAACTATAGTTAACTTTCGGTGGAGTTTGCTCATACCCTTATTTTGGCGTCCCATGGTAACCTGCGGGTTAGATATCAACTTTGAGCTGATTTGGTACGGTGGTTTTCTCTAAAAATCGTTTACAGACACACAGACCATTTTCCCAAATATTGTTTTCCGGACTCAGGAGAGACTGAAACGTAAAGATCTGAAGAAAACTCAAAAAAAAATTTTTTCAGCCGATTACATAACTTTCCTTTCTACTTCATAGAGCCAAGGAAAGTAAAAACGTAAGTAGCTGCAGAAATAAAATGATGAGACGCTACTATCGATTTGAAAAATGCCTCTAGATAACTTTCATCATTCAATAATGAGCAGTAAGGTTTTCGAACTGTCAGAGCGCCCTACGGGAAAGGCCAGAATTGAATTGAATCCAGAGGTTTTGCCATTAGGAACGTTCTCAGATAAAAAAAGCCTTTTACCCGCCCCAATCAGCCGAGGCCCTCATCATTGAGCCACAATGGAAAGGGCAAATTGAATAAAAGAAAACTCAAAGAATGTTGATTTAGATGAAAGGGTACGGCCGGGTCTGTTTATCCTTTCCACAGGATTGCTTGAGGGGGGTTACTGATTGTCATAAAAAAAACGTAATGCCCTCCATAATTTAATTTTAACATCTTACGAGTACTGGTCTTCCCTTCAGTCAACGTTGCATTTCAGTACTGAATCTAACTCGAGTTTTCGTGATGTGACGCTGCCGAAGTGGTGGGCAGATGATCGATTAGTTGACGATGGTAGGAGTCGGCATAATCAATTACCAATTGTCCAGTGGGGTCAGTAACCGCATTGTTCAATGACCCATTTCAATTCTATAAACTTTTTCTTTGGTCATTAATCCGCCGATAGAATATTTTATGACCGTTCATATGAAAACAGGTGGAGCAATAAGGAATCACTACATATGCAAAACATTCGAACTTCAATCTTTCAATGACTCCCAATTTGGTCAACTACAACAAAATAAAATCCTTGATTAGCCTGACGATGAAAAGGAAATTACCTTTCCGTTCAGATTGAAATCTCAGAATACAATGGTATGTGGCACGACACATCAGTTGGTTATCGATAATTTTTGTTTTCGGGATGTTTTCATGCCGAAGTGTCTTATTGATTAGTTGACGATGGCAATAGCGGGCGGCATCGATTATCAATTGTCTGGCGGAGTCAGTAACCGATTCAGCTTATTCAATGTCCCATCTCGATTTTACAAGCCTCTTTCGACGTTAATCAACTGATACAACATTTGACGGTCACTCATACGAACGTAGAACGTTTCTTTGTATCGTAGTTTCCCAAATTGCAATTCTCTTGTTAAACTTAGCGAATATTCAAACATCCTATGGCCTTCTCAAAATACAATGAAATAAAACACGTAATCTAAGTTGCCCAACACAACGAATCATAAGAGAGAAGTGTGTCGAAAGATCACTCTTCTGTAATAAATTAGCAATCGAGCTATCCTCGGCGGCTTTTGAATGAGCCCGCTGCGCCAAAACATTTTATTTTGAGCGTTGATTACTTGCGCATGTTCTTGAGCCATAAATCACGACCAAACATTCGATTATCCCCACCGTCTGTTGATCATCCAACAAGTTCGCAACCCTAAAGCTGGCCACTGACGATCGTTCCAACAAGCCAAATGGCGAGATAGCGCGCCAATGGAACGACGTGAATGGCGAAACTCGTTGGGTTTGGAGTGGAGTGACGGGACGTGATGGAATTCCAACCAGTCCAAAAGCCATCGCGCCGCGCCAAAACATCATCACTCCAACTGCCCGTGAATGGGGAAACGCGACCCGGCAATACGGACAGATGGCGCGCCGGAACGAACGTGAATGGGGAAACCGGGCACTTTCCTCTGATTCAAAATCGAACAACTCACTTATCGCCTTTTGCCCTGTGTTTAATCTGTCAGTTCTTTCCCCAATATACGTTTTTTCGCCGCGAAATGAGTGTTTCCAACAAGGATTTCGTAATTTCCGTAATTGATTTATACAAGGAACATAGCTGCTTGTGGATAACGAGTGACCCAGATTTCAGCTCTTCAAAATTCATCCCAGTTGCCAGAAATCGTAATGTAGCTGCGAGCCTCTCATGGGGAGTAATGCACTGTCTCATGACGGTGTCTTCTTTTTTTAATCCTTGGTGTAACCAAATAGAGTAATTGAAAGTAGGCCTCTTCATTCATTCGCAAGTAATTTCTCCAGTCAGATGGTTCTAACCGCAGCTCTTGAAGTAAATTTTCGTGTGTGTGTGCTGTCTTCGATTGAGAAACCATTGTTTCACCCACTTCCGTTTGGGTCTTCTTTGTTTGGCGTACACGCATACAACTGTGGCCAAAAGAAGAGATTCTTCTTCGTCCATCTTGCGGCAAGACGCTTTTCAAACTATCATTAATAAATCAAATGATAATACAGGTAATAGGCAATTTTGATACACCACTTCCTCTTCAAAAGACAGAACGGCACTGGTGGATTGGAGTGGAGTGGAGCGATCGTGAACGAACCCCACTTTCGACTCTTCTTTCCGTCATTCCAATATCGCCTGACTTAACGCCGCGCCAATCCACTTGGAACGATCGTCAGTGGCCAGCTTAACGGTTCCATGCTCAATTCACGCCAGTTCCAACCCCAGATTCAACGCCCTTGACAAAAACACGGTTAATCGTGACATTTAAATGTCGAAACAATGAAATTCAAGGAGTGGTTGGCCGCATTAAATTTGAAATTTAAAAAAGTACGTGGAAATGGATAGCTCCTTCTATTTTTCTTCCCGCTTCCCGCTTTATGAATTATTCGGATGCTAAAATCAAATGAGGACTCCCATAAAGCGGTATTGCGGGTTAGAAGGATCTTCGCAAAGAACATTAGGAGAACTGCTTTCGAGTAAAATGTATACTACAGCTCAGCCTCTCAAGGAATATTATCGAGTGTATACAAATATTATGGAAAAGAACGAAGGGTGTTTAAAAGACCCACAAGATAGTCATTCTAGCTTTTTGAGATTGACAGATGGTGAGCACACTTATACGCTCAATACGTGAACGTTAGCACTCCTGCGCCAACTTTTCTGCTTCAATGCCGTCATTATGAAACCAATAATACGTAATAATAATACGCTATAAATGAAACCAACGTACGTAATGTAGCAACTGTAACTGTACTTGTTTAAAAAATGGTTTCAAAGTACATTCATACAGCCGTTATAGCTATAATAATTATTACTAGTAAATGAAATGGTAAGAAGAAGAGGAAGTCATAGTTGCACGTGTATCAATAGTTTTCTTACAGCATCGTGTGTTTCGCATTTCTGTATTACGCGTTGTGGGGATTCTTCTGTTGATGAGCGGTTTCGGCAGATGGGTGAAGACTATGTAGGAACTGATTAGTGTTGCGCCTCCACAACGCAGCCGAGAAATAGTTTTATAGAAGCTGTTATGTCCCAGTCCTAGATAAGTATAAATCCCGGGACCCTTAAATAATAGCTATCTTGAATTATTAGGGGCTTTAATTAAAAGACGGGACAACGTGCGCAGTACTGATATATTTTAGGTACTTTAACATGCATGGAACGCATGGAGTCACAACAGTAGCATTTCGGCGTCGTTACAGAGATGCTATCGAACCAGGCGGTATTGTTAATTTCGGGGAACACTATTTTGTAGTTTGGGCCAGCAGGGTACTCGGAAAATTCTTTTTGACGCTGTAAGATTAGGGTCGGATTGGTAGGATCTTCTTACAAGGTCGCCTCAGCTGGGCACGGCAACCAGCGGGCAACCCTACCTGTCATCCTGTGGGCAGTTTTGCTGGAACCATTACTCCGCCTCCTACAGACCTGTGGCTACAAGCCTATCGCCTATGTCGATGATGTGGCGATCATTGTGGAGGCGGAGCACCTTGGCCTCATGAAGCTTCGCTTGTGGCAGGCTATGCGACTGGTCTTGGCCTGAGGTAGCAGTGTGCGCCTGCGCCTTTCCACAGCCAAGACCCAGCTTGTTGTGCTATGCACGAGTACATCTCTCCCCCTTTGAGAGGAGCTGGCTGAGGGAACGAGGGTCGCCCTGGTGGCGACTGCGACGTATTTGGGCGTGAAGTTCTACCTATGTGGCTGCCCTACTGAGCACCTAATCTTCCTAAGGAGCAGGTGCTCGGACCTCACTGCCCAGATATGGTCCCTATCAGGGTCAACCTGGGGGGCCTGGTCGTACGCCTAGTACCATTACTAACGGGTCGTGTTCATCTCTGTGGTGTGGTATGCCGCAGCGACATAGTGGGTGGCCCCCACGCTCCGTGACTGGCAGCTGGTGCTTATGGTCCAGTGGGACATCCTCCTGACTGGCGTACCGCACAACACATCCCACCTTGCCCTCCCGATCGTAGCTGGCATGGCCCCCCTAGACGTGGTTCTTGACTTAGCGGTACTCCGGTCCTGCATCAAGCGGGACTGCCTGCAGAGTATCGCGGGCCTTTCCAGGCCCTCCTCCCATTGCTCGAGCAGGAGAATTCCACGTCGCAGAGACTCTATCTCACTCAGTAGGCCCTCATCGATAGGGGGCAGGCACGGCGGGAGGAGGGTCACACGGCGGGAGGAGGGTCACACGGCACAGCATCTCCATGGCATCGTCCCCTCAGTTGAGGGGAGGCTGCGATTGGGCTGGTGGCGGCCATCATTCGCAGAAGTGCAGCTGCTCTTGGGCCATGGAGCCTTTAGCGAGCGGCTGCTCTTCTTCGTCCGCAGCACCTTCAGCAACTGCCCCTGTGGAGGTGCCACGGAGAGTGCATCGCACATCCTCTTTGCCTGCCACCTTTACAGCGACGCCTGTCAGCACGCCCGGCTTCCTGCAGCGGAAGGGGTCTGTTGGTTCTGCCTCTTCGCTCAAGGCATGGTGCCGCAGCAAGTCAAAGACTAAAGAGACGAGTCCCGTCTAGTCCCAGCCCTACGCATTCGCCGCTTTGCGCCTCCGCTGGCAGTCTATGACCACCTCAGCGTTGAGGCGTGCGCCCCTCGCGGTCCAATGAGCCGATAGGCCAACGCTGGCCTGGCTCATTTCCCCATTGGGTAGGATCTTCTTTTGAGGTCGCTGAATGGGTAAAGATGTGATAGAAGTATGACGCACGTCTCGCTTCTGAATCCGCAACGTCATTGCCCCGCATGTTTGAATATGTTTACCCAACATATTACAACCCTTTTCCCCCGGTTCCTGGCAGTCAGTATTTCGTTGGCTATATCTCCTTCTATTTTCGTTATGTTGGATGGGACCTTGTCGTGTAACTTTGATACCACACTCTTGGAGTCAGTTATCACTAAAAAACGTTATTTCGCTAGATAATTCAATGATCGGAAGTAGGTAGATATTTACGTATTATCTGTAGTAAAACTGTCGAATACACACTAAACAAAACATGCTTAGAAGAGAACGTTCTGAAAACTAGCATTAGCGCGGGTCTTGTCGTTTGAAATATAGTCATCACTGTTGTTGTTTCCTATACATGCCTTGAGAATGGTGCTGAGATGAAAAATGTTGGCATTAATAGCCGTTTCATATTATTTATTAACCGCTCGATAGAGAACGGATTTCTGTTTGCAATTGCTTGATTTCCTGTGGGGATTTGCTAAAAGCTAATTTTTAAAGGTAGTTAACAACAAATTTTATTGAATAATTTGTAAATTAGTCGACGTTGACACTCAATCTAGTGTATCTGAAAAGTTTCGGGAAAAGTAATTATTAAAATAACGTCTGGCAATGTTCATTAGATGGCGAGTAAGCGTAGGAAAGGTGTAGTGTTTTTGATCTAAATTTGAAACACGGAGCTATTGAAAAAAGGAGAAATCAGCCGAGGGCGTATCGACTTTCTAAAGATGTCAGATGGTGTATTGTCATCTATGAAGAAAAGAACAAAATCGTAATTCAGAGAGGAAATAATTATTTTATACAATGAAAAATCTCGAATGAATCGAGAGGGGGGGGGATGCTTAAAAAGAGCATTGATAATGAAAGTAGGAGAGAAGGGGATTGCAACGAACCTCATTGGTTTTCACCGCTCGCCTATGACAATCGGGCGACGAGGTGGTGATCTGTTCAGTTAATCGCGACAACTACTGCCGTTGTAAGCATCACCTCTATATATAGATACCTATCACCATACTTCATTGCCTCTCATCGCCATTGACAGCTCGAATCAAGTCGAACTCTCGTGGTGGTTACGTAATCAACATCCACTAGAATGCACCATCGAATTAATAATTTACACCAACTAACACGTACGTGCAAAACTGGATGGACAATAAAATCCACGGTAACAAACTCTATCAGCGATGAGGTCGTCTAGAATAGAATTGTTATTAGCCCCGTTAATTGTGTTTGTCGAAATAGCTGCAGATACCTATAGGAAAAAAACTCATTTTCTCTCTATCTACGTGTTTAACTTTCGTCTAATTAATGCATGACGAAATTGCAGATTTGGGACCTAACCAACTTATATTCAATATTTTCTTCAGGTTTGCTGTAAAATCACGTGGCACATTACAACGTGCCCTCTTGAAGTCCTTTCAGAGGGCATAACGACAAAAAAATAATATAAATTTTCAATTTTTTAAATAATAATGATTTTATCAAATGCCATACTTGACAGATCATCTTACAAGTGAATGATTTCATCCATCTCATTTTCCGATTTATAGGGAGCAGGTCGTAACTAATAATGAAGAAATAGGGGCATCAAGAACTTGAAAGCAGATGGTTAACAAGCTACTGGAAAGAGAAACTGGAAATGTGGGAAACGGGTGGAATGGGGCTCTACTGTAGGCTGTGTGATGCGTCTAGTGGTTTTGTACTACAGTAGATCGTGTCTGGGGCCCAATATACTTAATCAGACAAGAACTCACTAAACTTACCTCCGATATCAAATAAATAACTCTTCCTGAAGAGAAAATAAGGAAATGAAACTAAGAACGCATAAAACCCTTTGAATTTAATCGAATAAATAGAAATGAAATAAATAAATGAACCGAACTCCTTTCAGTATTTCATCAAAGTAACCTGCTCGGATCATTATGAAAGACAATATCCGGGCAAGGGGGTCAATAAACAGAGGTTTGCTCACCTTTATCCCACAATATTCAAGCGAGGGAGGAAAACAACTGAACTTGAAATCTCTGGTTGATAAGAGAGAGTGAAGAATCAGAATGAGCACAATGAGCTCAAAGGCTCGCCCTTCCTGCGCATAGCAGAGAGCGCCAAGGATGGAGAGTCGACGGGAATAGAGGCTATATCCTTCACAACTGTCTTCTTGTTGATGTAAGAAAAAATATAAAAATAATAAATAACACGCGAGCAGTGATAGCGAGTTTTGGGTTGTTTTGGTGCTATTTGAGTGTAGAAGAGAAGGTTAGGGAGTAAGGTTTTAGGGAAGGAAAGTAAGCAGAGGAAATGCGGATGGTTCAGGAAGAGAGAGAAGGGAGGAGATTATTTCCCAAAGATGAAAGGCACTTTGATGTAATCACTCAGGAGGTTACGCGGGTTATATGGCAACCTCGAGTTGGAGAATGAAAACAGATTCCGACAGAGCTCATTTCTTCAATTATAACTTTGTGAGGTATGGGCAAAGAGAATAATTTACCACTGTTGTCAGCTCTGTCAGAGAAAATACCGTACTTGAGTTGAAAAGTTCAACTTTGTCAATTAAAATAATTTCGAACGAGCGGGGAATTTCGAGGATTTTCAGAGTACTGTCGAAATGGTAGAAACAATATTCTGTTGTGAAAAAGTTTCTGACAACAGTTAATATTGATGACACCTCAAGTGTTCGATGTAATTCACTTGATAGCCCCTTTCTTTTTAGTTCTAGGGTCCATATCTCCATTTGCCGTATTTTACTCAGATTTCATCGAGAACAAAAGTTAAGCAATAAAAAAATACGCTGTAAGTTCAACGAAAATAGTTTCAGCTGTTTTCGAGAAAAACGTGGAAAGCCCTAATTTTTTTTGGTACATTTGGATAGATCACTTCTTTCCCCTTCCCATTGACGGGGAATATCTAACAAAAAAAAGAACAAGCGTTCAGAGGTTCTTTCACTAAGTCTCCCACCCGCTCAAGTTATATATTGCGATTTAGAACGGCTCAAAATGGGAAGATATGACGTTGTTAGAGCGATTACCTCAAAGGGTTAGGGAAGTTTCAGAAAGCTAATCGAACATTAACAAAAAACTGAAGGCAAATTCAGGAAGAAACCAAACCGTTTCATGGAGATAGGTATCATTGAAGATCACTCGAATTGGTGAGCTTTTTGAATCGTCAAGGCACATTCAAACTTTATCGTTTTCGGAGAGTTCGCAACGCGTTGACGAAATTGCGGAAACCTCTCAACTTCAATATCCTGTCGCCTTCCTCCTAATTCGAGTCGATTAAATGTGGGCTAATGTGAACGAAGTAAACCAACGATTGAATTTGAGTCGAGAGTTGTGAATAAGGGCGAGATGTGAGACTCTCGACAATATACTCTTTAATAGCTGCCGGGAGAGCTCAGTGACAGTGACATCGTCTTCGGAGCTCAACTTAAGTGAAACTAATTGGAACGAATTGGTTTGGATTAGCTTACTATCGAAGCGGGCTCATTTTTCCTTTAATTCACTCATCGATTTATTAAATTCCAGCGGTGAGGGGACGGGGTAAGCTCAACTCAATTAATTTTCACGAGGGAACGTGCTAGAAGTAATTAGTGATTATACGCATTAGCTCACTAAAAATTAAAGAACGATTTTTCTGAACTCGCTCCGTAGAAAGCCAACGCTTTTCGCATTGCAGTATTCCTTATCTGTACAAACTCCCGCGTTCACTTTTCCGCACGAGTTCAGAAAATATCAGGGGTGACTCATCTCATAACTTTTATAACCCTCGCGTAAATTCAGCGATGTTTACGCACATCCAGTAATCTTATAAGTGGGCTTATCTTAAATTCTACGTACTTCACATTCATCGCGAAACACAATAAAGCCCTTTATTCCTGTACCGTATTACTGTCAACTAGCGTTACCAAAGGGCGTTGCATCACTGTGCTGCAGGATGCTCTACCTTGTGTCAAGCTCGTCTCAACCAGTCTATACTCAAATCTTACATTTGTTACAGTTTAGCCACTTCGAACGGCCACCTCTCTCGTTCCTATTTTGTGCAAAATCACGTTAACCATTATTGTGATATCAATGCTCGGGGAACTCGTCTGCATCGGGATTATTTCTTCGTTTTGTAAATTCTCTTTTTCGTTACACTGAACAGCGATAATTAGCTAATAAATGAAAAAATTGCCCACAGAAGTGCTAAGTATTTTCTGCTGTCGTGCTGATAACTTCAATTGAATAACCAACAGTTCAATTATACTGTCAACGTGATTATTTTCGTTGAAACTATCGATAGCGAGAAAAAAGTCCATCGCAACCCTCCTGATGAGCGATGATGGATTTGCTTCGGGCCATGTACTCTAACCAGTCTAGACATGCCTCAGACCACACAAACAAATAATAAATCTCAACGTGGCATTAAATATGTGCCGAATGCACAAAAAAGGGGAGAATTACGGTTTTTACGTAAACTGTTCAAACAATCAATGAAGAGTGATCTCAGCCGATTTGTTGAAAAAAAACTACTTAAGAGACCATTCATTCAACATTTCTGACCATGCTATAGACTTCACGAATTTTCTACATTAAATTTAAACCCCATTAGCCGATTTTGCTACTTAACAAACTTACCCTGGGGAATTACAAGAACTATTTTGGTGACAATATTAAACTTCCAAGCTCATTCCTGTAGAAAATTGTGGGTAACGTGTACGTGAATCTAAATACTTAAAAATCCCGAATTCTTTTGCGACTGCCACGAAACGCATTTTGATACAAAACGTTTTCGATCTTCACTTTTTCGGAACGATTGCAATACTTCATTTTCTATGAAAATTTGCTAAAATTATTGAAACACAAAATTGCGCTAGTGGAAAAAACGTTGTAATTGTCACCTACTACACTCGTGAACATTTTAACCTAATACCACGATTTCTTTACGAAGAGCGATGTTTTTTTTTTACTTTTCTGCCATCAGACCATTAATTGACTGTTTGTATGTGACAGAGTTGGGTGACCAGTGACGTTTTAATTTAATTAGCCTTTTGGTCAACGAGAGTGTTGTTCAGGGATGAAGTCAACACGCCAATTTGAGACGTTTTGCGCGGCTTGTAGATCGCAATAGTATTTAGAAGTGAGTATGCCATCATCTAGTGATGAAATCGTTGCCGTACCCACAGTTGTTAGATGAACGTTTTAGATGGCATCCTGAAGCGTTTCATTAGAGCAAGCTATGTCTAGGTCTTGCCTTAACGCTTAAACACGTCTTCGGAAGCTGCTCCCTTAAACGCTAAAACCTAACTAATGCTTCGGCGAAGATAAGGCACGTAGGCCGTTCGGGCAAACATCGCAGACCGGCGTTACGTGAAAAACGAGTATTCAATTTCAAACAGCGGATCACCGGTGTGAACTAAATTACGTAATTTCGTGAATTTATAAACCGGTTGTTTTCCAATTATCGAGTTAATTATAAGCGTAAACCCCGATTTTATGGAACTCGATCGCGATTAACGGATTCTGACGTAACTTTAACTTGTGGGACTAATCAGCAATAGGCGTCGAAGATGTCGGTGCAGGCGGGGGCCAATTACAGAGGCAAATGAAAGCCCCGATAGCGCCACGTGCAGTCAATTAACAGCTAGCCATATACCCATTAAGTAACTGAGGCCGCCTCAATGCAGAACGCAGTGTGTAAGTAATAAGAGCTGCAGTCCCATTGGACGCAGCAACCAACTAAAGTTAAATGACTGCGCCTAAGCTTACGTGCCACTTATACTCCAGTCATTCACAATAGCGCATAATGCTGCTCAATACCTAGCGATAAATAATTGAGCATAATTATAAGAGTCTAGCAAGTAGATTTCTGCCCACAATAAAGAACTTAATTATTGAACATTTTAGCTAACGTTGTACATGCACGGGTGCCACAAATTTCATCAAATCATCCTCTAAATGAAACTATTCCGTTTCATATAATCGCGATCGGGTCCCATAAAATCGGGGTTTATGCTTATAATTAACTCGATAATTGGAAAACAACCGGTTTATAAATTCACGAAATTATGTAATTTAGTTCACCCCGGTAATCCGCTGATTACGTACACGAACTTACATGAAAAACGTCGACGCAGAAATACTTTTTCCGAGTTTTCTGAGCTCACACTTGAAGAGATGTGGACAGGATTTTCAACAAAAATCACACTATAAGATGAAGGGTCACAATTACCAAGCAATTGTTTGCATGTCTCCAGAACGGTACAAGCTGCCGCGGATTAGATGAACAGTCTAATTCGGTTCGTTACACGAAAAATATGCCGAAAGAGATCAATGTTTTACGAATTTTGGGCATTTTCCCAATCAAATTTGAAGTACTTCCCGTTAACCGATTTCGCTCCTATTCACTAACTAGGCCAACGAAACTACAAGAACTCATTTCGTTGATGTTGAAGAGCTCGGATTAATCGTTCTAGAATCGTGAGAGGTGCGACGCATCACACAAATTTCCTTAGGCTCGCGTGCATTTACTCCAGAAACTGTTCTGCTTTTTCATTCTGTTTATAACGACGTTCTACATGACAGCGGGGGTCGTTTATATTTCTGGAATTTATTGAGCTGGTCCTTTGTGTGCCATGACCATCATTGAGCAATCAGTTCACAGACGATTTATGGGACACCGTTTCAGAATTACCGGGTAACAACTGAGTAGGAGGTGAAACTGTGGGGGTTGAAATTCTGAAATTACTGAAGTAGCTCCTACATACCTTTTGAGCGTTATCAAACGCTCATCATACAAATACTTGATTGAACTATCACGCGAATTTTTTCGAAGATTCCAGTCACATTTGAGCGGAGTACAAAGGAAAAAAATAACGCTAAACTGGATTTTTATCGAAATGTTCGGTAATTTATTGTGCTGCCCTCGTCATTTTCCCACAAATGGGAATTTTATGGTACTGTCTCATCAGGAGCTGTTTATTCAAAAATTGGATAAAAACTGGTAGAGCCGTTTTTGAGAAAAAATGCTTGGTGTTTTGAACACTAAGATAACTATAGTTAGATTTATCTTATACCCTTATTTTGGCATTCCGTTTTTGCTCAATCTCGTTCACAGACACACAGGCCTTTTCCCCAAATAGTATTTTATGGGCTCAGCAGGCCTTAAAACGTTAAGCTCGGAAAAGAACCTAACATTTTGTTTTCACCCGATTACATAACTTTCCTTTGCACTTCGTAGAGCCAAGAAAAGTAAGAAGTTTATCAATTAAACGACAGTAGTTAGCAGTCCAGAATTGATTGGTTTTCTCCTAATCATCTTTGTTGGGTGCACAAGAGGGGGGAGCGTGAGGAGGACTGTATTATACAAAACAAACAAAAGGGCGACACAAGTACTCAGAACGCGTGAACTGGCGTGGTAAACTGTATGGAAGAGCGAGAAGTTACTAGGACAAGAGTTGGAAGCGAAATGATTTGGAAGTGCTCAGTCGTGGAGAGAAATGTGAAATTGAGAAGGAAATAAAGGCTGGGGAAAAACCCACGGCTGTTAGAAACAACTGACTGCAGCAGCGGGATTCCTACAGGTATGAGGGGCAGGTATTGAAATAGACAATGACTGGGGAAATCCGAAGTCAAAGACTCGAACCGATTTGGCGCTTTGCATCGAACAATCTTATTACCTTTCAAACTTATGTCGTATAGATAGGACAGTGGACCACTGACACGATTTTTGTGAGAACCTTCATATGAGGATTTAAGTGGGGAAAACTACTAAAATCGATTGTTGTTGAAATATTTGATAATTTATAGCGTTGCCCTCGTCATTTTCCCTGAAAATTTTGTAATAGCATTGCGTCATTTGTAACTATTCCCACAAAAATCTTTATGAAAGTCGTTGAAGCCGTTTTTCAGGGGAAAATATTTCGATAATTTTTTTAAGTTTCGCACCGATTTTGACCAAACCCTTATTGTAGCGTCCCATGTTGATCTGTAGGGTACATATCTATCGAATTTTGAGCTGATTTAGTTCAGGCATTTTCTCAAAACGAGTCAGATGCCTTGAAAACGTAAAGCTCCGAAGAAAATTATTTAACCCGATCACTTAACTTTCCTCCCTACTTCGTAGGGTTAAAGAATATAAAAATAACGCACCGCGTTTTTAGTTGCTCCGCGTCTAGAGAAAGCCCACAGCTGGTGATGGTTATAACATGATGAGCGTAGGACCATATAAACTGTAAGCGACGTTCCGAGTAATTTAAGTGCAATACAAAATACAAATCTCTCTTTTAGCTAATTCTCACAAGAAAGTGTTTTTCCGCCAGCCATTACCTTCAAGTTGCAAGTCACCGTCAATTGTGGAGAGCTCGACATTTATTGTAAATAATTATTCGATTTCATCACTCTCTTTCAATAGGTATTTTATTTACAGATCAGTGAGCACAAAAAATAATTTTGTAACTAGTCATACCGACCCCGCTGGTAATAGAAACCTGCATAAATTACTGCTTTAAGTTAGTCTCAATTATTATAAATATTCTTCACTTGCCTACCTCCGTAATTGGACAGATGATGGATGAAATCGACCGGCTAGTTATTACTCAACTAAACTCAAAGAAAAACCGAAATAATGAAGTAGTAGGTCGAAGGCGTTTAACGAGCCAACACCAGATTTCCAACAGCGAAACTTCATTGCGAAAGGTCGCGTTGAAATTTATAGTGAAGACATGTCATTGAACGTGCCGTTGCAGGTTAAGCACATTGGTTCGACTCTCTAACTAGTCCGTCGGGTATAAGAATGCGGAATTCACTATGCAGCAACCAGTCACGAACCTAACGAACAGCCATACTTTATCTTTTGTACAGATTCAATTACTCCGACCTTGGGCTACATGGGCTATTGAGTGAGTTTCTTAACGCCGTTTTTCATCCCCGACGGGTTTCTCTCGATATTCTCCCTCTATCGAGGGAAACAGGTAGTTGCGAGTCGAAGGTGACAGAGCGGGAGGTTCATTAAACTTCAGGCCATACGATGGAATTTGGAGAACCGCGAGCTAATTAATAATTATCTGCCTGCTTTATTTGGTATCGTATTACTATTATCTCTAAGAAGACACCTAGCAGTTCGCTGATAAAAAAGGGAGACTTCATTTCCCCAAAGTAATCGATAAACGTCATCGTGCAGAAGCCCCATTTGCTATTTGGATACAAGATATCATTGCGAATGTTACCGTTAGCTATTTTATTTAATTCCTGGTGCGACGCATCCCTCCGAATGCCTCCTTTAAATTCGGTGATACCCTATAAACATCACGTAGGCACTATGCTACACGATTTTTTTACAACTCTGTTGAAAGGAAGTATATACAAAAATACATTAGGAGGGAAGTGAATATTTGAAATTTGTTTTTTAAATTCTTTTAAAAAAGACAAGCTTAGCAGGATATTTTAAACTAACCGGTAGCGGCTTTATGCTAACCATAAACGTTACAGTAAAAACACATTAAACGAAGGTATAGCGCCTGGCATACGTCAACGAATTTCAGTCGAGGCGAGAAAAGATAGATGAAGAGGCACAACTTTCCTTCCTACTGCGTAGGATAACGAATCATTTATTTGATGTTCTCCAGATATTAGAATTTTAAAGCCTTCCACTTCAGATAACAGAGCTGTTTTTCCGTTCCATGTTCCATTTACTTGTTCTTAAGGCTTTGGCCTCTCGTTAGCATTTTAGGAGAGTAAGAGGGGGTAATCCTTTTTTTTCCTTTGTGAGCCGCACATGCAACGCGAATTAAGGATTGAAGACACAACAGTCTGCGCCGCCGTCGGCATGTTTTAATCCTGAAGACCCGGGTTTTGACGGGAAACCTCTTTGCTCAGTATTTATTAAAGCCCATCAACATCATCGTAGGAGATTCAGGAAATGTTACTTCTTTCCATCGTGCGCTGAAGTGGGATTTGCCCGCGTACGTGTTTAAATGGAGTTCGGTACCGATACCTCGATTTAAATTTCGAATGGAACACCATTCTAAGAGAAAATTGAGGCATCGGTTAAATAGTAGCAAAGGCAAAACTAGGGATCTCGGTGGCCTCCTTCATCTGCTAGTACACAACGGTTTTCTTCGCCCTGTGTAGAATTTGGAATACGAAGAAATCAATTTTTTTACCCGATTAAGTAGAGCTATGGAAAGTAACAAGCAGGGAAGTAGTACGATGACAGCTGTCATCGTGGCAAATATATGCCGTGACAATCTTCATGTTGCCTTCTGAAGGGGGTTAGACATTCCCGTTTCGCTCAACATCCGAGTTTCCGAACGAAATTGCCAAGTAAAGCACTTTTAGATAGTGTGCAGATGTCATTTATGTTCAGGTTTTGTTGAAACACTCCAAAAGACAGCTAGCTTCGGATTTAACCTTCGATCGCAGCTTCGATCGATAGCTTCGTGCGGGACACCCCTGCGATGGTCGTGACATTGAATCTAAAATCGATCCAATAACCCACATCGTAGAGGCAATGTTTGGAGGAACAGTAAATTAAATTGCCCTTCAGCTGGTAGAAGTCGGGCGTTTACAACTCCCCTTTTGATGAGATTATAATAGTTGATTCATTACGTTCATCGCAAGTTTCGTGCTATACAATTATGTAAAGTTGGGACGCAGAGCGGCGTCAAGAGAAGCCTCAGGGGAAACCTACTGCCCCTTCAGGTGGTGGTGTTGGTCGAGGCTGTGCCTCCTACGCATCTGACGACCTTATCTCGAACGACCTCAGAAGTGCCTGTAGGAACGTTACCCAAACAAACCAGATACAAATCTAAACGCACAATTTCATAACCGTAACCCCCGAGATATATGTTCTGGAACTAAACCAAATCGCTCGATTTTGACGTTCACGTTAGCAGAACCGCATTAAGCTCCACATCTTAGTTCACCAACAATTTCAACTAAATCATGTCAAAGGCTCTGTTTTTCGGAAACCAACCTTCGGAACTTGAAGACGTAACCCTGTCCTACTTTTCCTTTCATAAACTACTCAACCGTTTTTAGACATTAAATGTCTTCACCGACAGTCGAGCGCATTTTTAATCAATTAGTTTCAAGAGATACTGAGTTAGAATAACACCATTCGGGAAAACGGCATGTCTGTGAACGCGAATGACGGAACTACCCCCGAAAAATCATGTTGACAATCTCATCATTCACCTATACGTCAAACTCTCAATTAAGTTCTTGACACAAGGAACAGTAGCAAATAAATTAGAACGTAGAACGTTATGTTGCACAAGTTCGTATGAGCTGCACGTAAAATAGATTGGATTAGTGGCTAGTTTATTTTTATTTTTTTTAAATCGAAGCCAAAAGTTATTTGATTGTCGAAGAAATGTTTTTTTTTTTTTGTATTTCAAATCGGCGGATAGGGTGTGCTTTCGGTGAATATGGGGTAGGAAGAGAGATATTTCTTCCTTTCTTCTTAATTACGTCAATGAGATGAGATGTTTATGCACGACGTATTCGCCAGTAATTTTTGCCACCCAGTGATGTCCCAAAAAAAAACAAGTGGCACGTTGAGGTTAACGTGTCACTGTAATTGCGTGAGCTTTAGACAATAAACTGCTACCAGTAACAATAATTTTGACCACGTTGGGCATGATGACCCTGAAGACCAAGCCATTCACGACGCACATCTGGAAAAATAGACTATGACGACATTTACATGTAGGTGAGTGAAAAATGGGAAACCTTGAAACCGGATTGATATCGTCGAGAGAAACGAACCCGAACAAACCAAGCAAGCGATGATCTTCCTTTAGTCTCCTCCAGTTGATTTGGGCGGGAAGACATAAATAACTATATAACTGGTTTTCACCGAAGCTAAACCTTCCGAGAGGATCCCTCGGCAAGGTCTCCAACTCCATTGTAAGGCGCCTTAAACGGAATGCTACCTGAATCGGACGTCCAAACAAAATCAAAGTGAAATCAACAACGAAAATAACCGAACTTGACGACGTCAGGAAAAAAAAGGAGAGTCAAATATTATCAGCACTTCGAGTAATCCTAATAACAAACCCACACGTAGACTTTTGTAGGTCCGGTCTCAACAACCCGACAAGTTATTTAGAATGTCGTTGAAGAGTTCATAAACCCGAGATTGAAATGTAATAATTTCGCCACTGAAATTCACATTACAATTGCGCACCTCGCAGAACCAGAACCCTTAAGGAAATAAAATGAATGTTCATACTAATTCAACTGGCAAACCTTTTTAATTGAGCACTAATTAATTACTCAAACTGGCAACCGATTCCTTCCTTTTACAAATCCTCTCAGGGAATTGTAATAGAAGTTTCAGACTATAATTATGAGAAAAGCCCTTAGAAGGAGGCGTTCAAGAATGCAACTTGTTGCACACCAACACTAGAACTTGAACACGCCCGCTTTGATTATAATAATGTTATTCAGTTTCTTGAGAGTTCATCATTAATTCGCTCTTAATTAATTTCGATCGGCTAGTAGTTCCTAGTTCACAAACATCCCTGATTAATATACTATTAGTTTGGAACATGTTAAAGCTATGTAGAATGTTGGAGACCAGGGGGGAGGGATATAAAGATAACGTATTGCTTCTTCAATTGGCTATTCAAAAAAATCAAAAAGAACGCACAAAATACCAGGCGCTAAGGTGATCAGATTCAACTATATAATATACACAAATATATATTCATATGATGTGGCGTGTCGTGACTGCTATTGGTGTACGTGGTTTTTTGAGAGCCAGTGACAAAATTGAACAACTTCTCTAGGCCGACATTTCGCTCAACTTATGAAGCTTTGTCAATTTTATGCCATTTCACGTTACCCCTTTGCAAAACCTACCTAGTCGGCGCAATTATGAGTATTATCAACGAAGGGAGGGAGTTTCATGTCTGGCAATGTGTCAGCAGCGAACTTTGAAATAATCTTAAAACGGCCCAGAGAGTTGAATTGTGCGACACGTCCAGAAAAGCGGAGGAAAGTTCAGAGATCGAGACGTATCAACGGACAAATTAGGCAATAAATGTACGAATTCCGCGAATATGTAATTCAAAATGAGCGACAATTTTAAAACGTATATTAAAACCAGACGATGGCAGGTTCGTATCAACTAGTAGGAACCTTTCACTGCCGATAAAGCTTCTTACTACTTAACCCTGGCGCCTTTGGGACTTAGTCTCATAAATTAACATGAAAGCAGCATGAGGAAAACCTGTTTTCAGTTCCCTCAACGTTTAAAACGAGATTACTGTTCCTTTGCTGTCGACTACAAGATGCAGATACTTCCATTATCCAGACAAAGTTGATCTTCCCGGGCTACCATCAAACTCTGGTATGGAGTGCTTTTCCTTCTTGTTGTAAGGATTACCACTAGTCTGCCGCTCTCCATTCACAATTTGTGGGCGAATAATATAACCCCTAACAACTTTTAAATGCATCTTCTTCTCACAGTGCCGTCTTCTTCCGAAGGGATAATTATGACAATCCTGACTTTCTGTACGGCTGACCTAAACAGTTTCACTGATGACCTGCCAAACCACTCCCTCAGGTTACGTAGCCAGGAGATTCTTCTCCTTCCCACACTACACTTACCTTCTATTTTGCCTTGCATTATCACGCGAAGCATCTCATACCTTTCTCCTCTCATTATGTGACCCAGGTACATCAACTTGCGAATTTCAATCTCGCTGATTAACTCCGCTTCCTTGGAGAATCGCTGCAGGTCGCTGTTGACGACTCTGCCCACGTAAGATATTCTAAGAGCCTTTATGTCTAGCCACATCTCCAAGGCTTTTATCCTTTTTAATAATGCTTTATTGAATGTGGCCGCTTCTATACCATGTAGAAGGTTACAAAATATATAGCACCTCAGCATACGGACTTTGATATCACCGGGGATATCTCAGCTACAAAAAACCTCTTCATTTTTACAAAAGTATTTCTAACGATCTCAATGCTTCTTACTGCTGTTGTCGAATCATTGCTGCTGGTTACCCATGTTCCCAGATACTTATACTTAAACGCTCTTTCAACAATGGCAACTACTAATTGTGCGTTCAAATTAGCTTGCTTTGTAAAAACAAGAAACCTTATTTTATTTAAATTCGTTGTCAAGTCGTATTCCGAGCACGAGTGACAAATCTGCTCGGTCAATCTTTGCAGATCACCAACACTCTCTGCGAGGAGAACGGTCGGCATACCTTATATTATTAAGAGGGATCCCGCTTATGACCATTCCAGCCGTCTCATCTTCCAACGCCACATTCATGATGGTCTCTGAGTATATAGTGAACAGTAGAGGAGAGAGAATACACCGCTGACGCACACCTCGTCCCAAGTATGGACTGAGCTTACAGGAAGGAGGGAGTTGCTGATGCAACCAGTGAAAGCTATAAATGGTAAACGACAGCAATGAGCTTCTCTCCTCTCAGAGCGAGGTGCAGTTTGATGGGAATCGGGAGAAGTGTGTATAATGCACAACGGAAAGAGATGAACTTGAGGGAACGCAAAAATTAGTGGGGAAACTGTAGAAGACTGTAATGTTCGGAGTTACAAAGATTGATAGATGAACGTCAAAGGCGTAAACGGCGAAGGAAGTTCAGAATGAAGTCACTGGGGTACGGCACGTATCACCGTGCTGATACACGTAGGTAAATACGGAAGACACTGTGGTTAGTCGAACTGACATAGCACACGGCGAATGAGAGGGTTCTTCAGAAGAGAATGATTCAGGGGCGGTAAAGAGAGTCCATATGTACCTGGAAAACCGTAACGGGGAAGTTTTTGAATCACGCGAGTCTAAACCCAGATCATTGACCAAGGTTTTCACGTGAAAACGCCGAACAAAGGGATTTCTGTTTATGCATCCCCTTTTATTATTATTTCCCCTCTAATTACGCCTATATAACTTAAATATAAATCATAAATACATATTTCCAACTATACTAAAAAATAACGAAAATTTAACCTGTTAATGCTTAAATGAAATATAATTCTTCATATGGACCGTGCCTGCAGTGGAGAATGAGTGACAATATCGTTTATTACCTCTTCACTCGCTATCATTATGATGTAGTGATTTCTACAGCTAAAGTAGTAGCTGTAAATTTTACTTTCAAAAAGTCTGTCGCAATCTGTTCCATTAAAAGGGATCTTAAATCTGCAAGGAAGGAATAGTATGTAGTTGTACCGCCTGACTTCCGTTGTAGGCACCCTAGCAATCGTAGTCTAGTGGTTATAGACTAAGGTTCATAATCCGACAAAAGTTGGGCAATCGATCGGAACTTGTGGTCGCTTTAATTTTTGTCTGAGCCAGCGGCTCTCCAAACATTTCCAATCCCCGCATCGTAATAAATGGTGTCAGAAGTGGGATTCGCTCATTGGAGTTCGGCACTTCTGACACCATTTATTATGAGGGGTTATTGGATTTACGTACTATGGTTACGTACCATGTGGCACGTGTTTCCACTCTCTTACCTCGATCCTATTTAATTAATAGTCTTCTAACTCTACACTCAACATCGCTCGGAAAACATGGGCACCATGTGAAATCTCTTGAAACCCACATTTTACCACCCCTTTTCTTACTAAACTAACTCCTATTCAGGTACGAATATAAATGTTGTTGTGGGGCCTCCACAGATAGATTTGAGTGCTACGATATTTTCGGTGTTCCGGTCCCCAGTTGTCGTGTAAATAGTTTCCCGTACTTAGACTCGATAATTGGTTGTCAAATTAAAAAGTTCGGTTCTCGTTTTGGTTGCGATCATACCAGAAGGAAGGTACAGGTGTAATAGAAGCGTCATCTAGTCAGTGAGCCAGTCTCATTGTGTTGGTCACCAAGAAGCATGGGGTCCACCAAGGTTTTGTGTGGATTATCGCACACTTGACGCAGTGATGAGAAAACATTCATATCCGCTGCCGAAAATTGATGAGAGAACAGGAGCCATGGCTGGCAGTGGATGGTTCTCTACGCTTGATCCCGCGAATCTGGTTACTGTCAAGTTCCAAAGGACGACGAGGACTGAGAGAAAACAGCTTTTTGCACGCCACCGAGACCTGTGGCAGTTCTTTGTTATCCCATTTGGCCATTGCAACGCTCCCAGTGTGTTCCAGAGTGCTATGGGTTGGCTACTGCATGCTCAGATCCGTGGAGGAAGAGTGATGATGTACCTGATGACGTTCTCGTGGATACGTTTGAGAAGTTCCGGCGTGTGGTCCAGGAGTGCCCTAATTTCTAACAATATCAATGTATATCGTTGTTTAGATAGTTTTAGAGAATTTATCACAATAATTTAACAACTTCTCTAGGCTGCAGTGTCGCTCTATTCATTAACCTTCGGAGCTACAAAACACCACAGCAGGAGTCTTATTGATAGGAACGTACAAATCACATATTCATTGAACAATTTGAGTCAAAATTGGTAGATGGCGTCGAATAGAGCGCAGGTTGCCGAATACTTGTTATAATTTTTCTGAACGCGTCTAGAGAGCTACTTACCATCTCCGTTTTCAAAATCTGAGGGCGGATAACCAAACTTATTCGGTTATCAAAATCCCCTTTTCCAGAATAAGAATAGAGCTCATTCCTCTCCCCCACGACTTCAGTCGAATATTGTTGAGGGGGAAAAGGGCGGCTGCAGAACGACAAAAGACAGGTGTGAGTTTGGAGAGATAATGGAGGCCTTGAACCCCAGGTAAAGAAGGGAGCGGAGATAAGAACCTCCGAAAATGGAAGGAAGATTTAGAAAAGAACGGTTTTCCCTGCTCTACGGATTTTGTCCCTGAATACGCCTATTTGTAAAAGCTCTACTGTTCTCAAGAAATCATCCTTCATAACTGTACAGTTGATGAAGTAGAAGAAACACCGCTACGTAGAGTTCATGAGGCTTGACGTCATTACTATTCACGCCGGTAACGGCTGCTAATGTACTAATTCTGACCGAACTACGTCTGAATTCAGGACTAAGGAACGACGATAACATACGTTATTTGATACCAGTTGCCTAAACAACCGGCGGGTAAAATAAGATATACTAAGCTAATTTATTATATTGAATATTAGAAGAAATGCAACTAAACTAACGAATATATATTTTGTTATAATTAAAGGGTGGACGAGAACTTCCTTTAACACGAAAGTTCAGATTTCTTAATTCACATAAATCGTAAATTTAAAACATTATTGTGCGAGAATGTAATTCCTACAGCGTACAACTACGTCAAAAACAGAAATCAGCTGATTCAGACGATTGCATTCAGGGGTCATCTACTTTTCACTTTCGTCAGATGTAGGGCAGAAAACAACGTCGAAGAGACTGCTTGCTAAATCAGCCAGTAATTCAATAACAACCTGAGAATTTTTGAACCACCATTAGTAGCATAGCACTGAACTGAACGAGTGCTAGAAAATTCAACAGAAGCAGCACAGGAACCAAGATCGTTCAGACCGAACATTTTAAAAATCTCTTACGTCTAGTACACATTTTACAGATCATTTCTGCAAACTGACCACGACAATGAAAGATTACGCAGAGTATTCGTTGGCCGAATTTTAGAGCTTGCAATATTTGGAGCCGAAGTGGTTAGAAACTAGCGGTTTATGTGGTTATTATTCGTCCCACAGCAACCTTTCTTATTGACCACCTTTTTGGCCCCTAAATAAAAGTCAGGTAAAATTAGCGAAATCCTATAAAAACGTTTACGACAACACGCAAATATTAATTATGGAGATGTTGAATCAAAATGTATGTGTAGATAAAAATAAGAAACCGACTTATTTCGAATGAAAATGCGTACAGAAAACCAAATGTGGATATCAGCTACAAGTACGCTGAGGATCATCAAAATCGTAAAGCAGTTTTATGAAAAACGAACGTTTAAAGTTCGAAAAATCTCATTCTCCAGCGTATTTTGACCTGTACCTCCCTTGAACGGGTGGTTACACAAACGGTTGCGGAGAATAACGTATATATAAGAAACTCTGCCCGGTTAATTCAATTCAATTAGGTATTAACTTTGGATACTTTGGAAAAACGCGAAAACGTTAACACAAAACCTTTTTTCATATTGGTTGTTATCTCCTTCGAAAGGATTGTTAGAGGAAACAATAATAGGTATTGTCTAGTTTGTTGCCAATCGTTAAAGCCACCCAAAACGCAAAAAAACATGTTATGCCCATTTTCCGCTCACCAAATTTTCAGATATTTGTGGTCAGATAGTTAGTAAACGACGCGTAGTAAGTTAACTTAACCCTGTTACGGCGTTGTTTGAGAAAACCCCCATTTTGAGTACATTTTCTCTCTTTGTCCGCCTTATTTTACGTAGTGTGTCAGTTATGTGTGATCTCAACACATCCTGTCGTGCCAAGAAACAGACATATTTTTATCTGAAATATGATGATAGAATTCACGATAAATTTAAAATAAAAATATCTGGTGCGTTGCAACACACAACTTTCCTTAGCTCTACGTCAATTCACTTTGTACATATATAATTCTATTTAATCAATTCATTTATCACTCAGTCCCTTTGAACTTGGTCTAACAACGCTTTACGGCAGCATAAAGCGGTAGCGCCTACAGTTCTGGAATTTATTGTGCTGCTCGTACTCATTCCAGGACCATTATTGAGCAAATGGTACCCAGAAAATTAATGAAGCTGTAAACACGGATTTTTTGAGGAAGGATAGTGAATACTTTTGCAGAGTTATTGGGTAATAACTGTTGGAACTGGTAGTAAGCGAAACGCGAGTAGTTGAAATTCAGGAATTTCTGGAGTGAGCCCCATGTGTCTCATGAGCGTTTTTAAATACTCACCCTATAGGTATTGGATTGGACTACAGTACCAATTTTCTTTAACATTCTACTAACATTCCAGCGGAGTTTAAAAGGAAAAAACCACGGCAAAAACGCTTTTCGTCGAAAATTTTGATAATTTATTGTGCTGCTCTCGTCATTTTCCGACAAATGGGAATTTTATGTTATAATTATCTTTTAAGAGCTATCTATATAAAAAATTTAATCAAAATCGTTAGAGCGGGTTTTGAGAAAAAAATTTGGTGTTTTGATCACTATGATAACTATAGTTAACTTTCGGTGGATTTTGCCCATTCCCTTATTTTTGCGTCCCATGGTAACCTGTAGGCTAGACATCAAGTTTCAGCTGATTTGGTACGGTTGTTTCCTCTAAAAACCGCGCTAAAATCGATTTCGTTGAATAATTTGATAATTTATTGTGCTGCTCTCGTCATTTTCCCACTAATGGGAATTTTATGGTATAATTATCATGTTAAGAGCTACCAATATTAAAAATGTAATCAAAATCGTTAGAGCGGTTTTTGAGAAAAAAAAATTTGGTGTTTTGATCACTATGATAACTATAGTTAACTTTCGATGGATTTTGTTCATACCCTTATTTTGGCGTCTCATGGTAACCTGCGGGCGAGATATCAAGTTTGAGCTGATTTGGTACGGTGGTTTTCTCTAAAAATCGTTCGCAGACACACATACACATACACACACACACACAGACCATTTTCCCAAATAGTGTTTTTCGGACTCAGGAGTGTCTGAAACGTAAAGATCTGAAGAAAACTCAAAATTTTTTTTCTGCCGATTACATAACTTTCCTTTCTACTTCGTAGAGCCAAGGAAAGTAAAAAAATACTCAAAATTGACGTATTATTCTAGCAACTACGTTCAAAATTAATTCTACTAAAAAAAAAAGAAACAAATTATCCAATAACCGTTTACCACAATGCCGTACCACTGCCTATAGATCATCATTCATCGCACAAAGCATTTCGTATTATAACGGTCTCTTATTCATACTAGATAGAATCTTTGCTATCAAGACTGAGAGAACCATTTTCTATTTCTTCACTAAATTTCTCAAAACCTTATACGTCTTAACACGACCGGCTATGTAAATTATAGTGCATCTGGGTTTTGTTCGAGAAGAAAATAATAAAAAATAGAATAATGGAAAGAAGATGTTGTTGCAGAAAACTAGCTAATAATATGAAGAAGCTAAAACTGTTATAACACCCTTTGGGTAACAGAAAGGAAACAGGTACACCCTTATTAGTTGCCTTCCTTTATTTTTTATTAAATAAGAGTAAAATGACTATTTTTGAATTGTGATTTTCGGGAAATTTGATTATTCAGGCCTATAAGCCGGAACACAACTCTGAGCAGCTGAGCTTTCCAGAGCGGCTGATGTGCTATACGTCCAAGGCCAAGGCTATCGATCTGCCGCCGCCCTCCCGCATCATCATGAGGCACACTCCTTTACTCTTTTCTCCTTCTCGTCCCTCGCTCTGATAGTTGGATGCCGAACAGTTACCTCCACACTTTACTTTCACCTTTAACGGCATTCCTGACGGCCGTTAAATGGTCAAAAATACGGACCTACGGACAAAATTATTTTCCTGCGGGGGGGAAACTGTTACGGAGCTCTATGAACGAAGTCATTGGACCGTCGAAGTGTCACGTAGAACGTCGAATAAAATCAATATGCGTGATGGTATAAACGTCATTTTTTCGAAATATCGCCTCTCAAAAAATGTTGAGTAAATATATAGTGGCTTTTCTCACTTCCATTTTGATGGTGCGCTGTATCGACGCGCAGCGCACTTTCTTAGAACCGATTGGCTAAAAGTGCCCTGTGAATTTGATCAAAATCGTTACACCCCTTTTGGGATAATTGTGAATAATAAAGTTGACAGAATCTCATTTTCTGATACATTTAGGGTTCCTCCGTTCAGTTACAGAAATAATTATAAGAAACAAAATGTGGATACGAGTTGCTAGAAAGCACTTCGTCAGGTTGATCGAATTAAGATCAGGTGCTTACTACCTACTATTTAGTGTGACACGAATGCCTTTCGGTTAAAAAATTCCCAATCTGACGTTAACAGGAAGCCTATAGCGTCTCGTGGAGTAAAACGTTCACCTCGCAAGATTCAATGAGCTGTTGCTAAATAACCACGTTTCAATTCCGTCGAGACGAACAAACGTATGTTTAAACAGTAGTTCGTTTGCGCGAATGTTTATAGAGAATGTTTCTTGAATAGCGATGATCTCTTCAAAATTCAAAACCGCAAACCTCAGTCTCATGTTGTTGACAAGACGCAGCCTTAGAACTCGTTCTTCTCTCCCATAAAGCAACAAAATTGGTGTTATTTGTTTGCGGAATTTGTATTTCAATATTACCGGAAATGAATGCTATTACAGTAACCGCGTCGGGGACAACGGGACTTCAGTTACACTGGCGAATTGTAGAAGGGTAGGTCTATTACACATAAATTTGTCGGTATTCCGTTTCCATACAACAGGCGATAGAAAGCGATTTCCATTGTAAGCTGTAAGCCAATTAACCATTGCTTACAGTTCGCGACCTATAATTCTAAAACATTAGATTTTTCAAAATAATTAATTCGACAATCTGACGAATCTCCTAAGCACTGATTGATTAAACACACAATTTGAGAACAATGTGAGTATTTATGAACCAGATTGTGATCAGTAAACATGAACGTTTAGAAGAAAAGAAAAGGTATGACAGCCTCACAAATAACCTGAGTGAAGGTTTTTGTTTTAAATTACCCTTGGTGGCAACGGGAAAACCCCCACTGCGGCCACAACTGGGCCTTTTGTGTGGGCGAGCATGAGGAGCCCCTCATATTCTCCCAGTCCCACCCTCAGCTCCGGTGGAGCAGGTGCTCTCTGATGCGGCGACCACTATACGTTTCCACCATTCTCCCACAAAATGCAAGACAACCTTGAGGTCCATCCCTGCAACCTCCTCCAGGCGCAGCACCAAGCACTCTGAGGCGTGCTGCAGCCAGCCCCTCACACGAACACAGTGCTTGCTCCGCTGAGTCCAGCTCCAAAACAGGCCGCATACAATCTGTATACTATCTCTCTCCAGGCTGAGGATCTCTCTCATTCGCTGCCTGGAGAGTCTGATAGGCAAACTAGACTGAATTTGGACAGGTACATACCGCCAATAGGCAGCCCATCACTTCTCCTCCCACTTACGAACCTCCTTGATCAAGTGGCTCTTGGTGGTTCCTAAGAAGGGCTCATGTATCACCGGGGGAAGTGCAGATCCTTTTCTCGCCAGTTTATCGGCCTCCTCGTTTTCTATTCCTGTACGACCTGGCACCCAACGAGGTGTTGATGTGTTTTCCTTTGCCAAGGTCTTCAGGCCAGTCCGGCATTCCCAAACCAGCCCCGACGTGATGGTATAGGAAGCCAGGGCCCTAAGTGCAGCCTGACTGTCCGAAAAAGTACATTCTTGAGTAATGTTTACTCAATTAAAGTCGTGACACGAGTTGAGGGAACTCAACGCATTCTGGAATCCTAAGCACCGCTAGTGTCTACGTACAACGCCAAATTCAACTGACTGAAAAACAGATTGGTTGAGTTACTGAAGTAATAAAACTCGCGGAATGCACGTAGTACTGAGGAAAGTTATGTGTTGCTTCTACCCAGATATTTTCAACTCAAGTCCCGCACGTTCTGCACGAAATTGCCAGAAATACCCCGGAACGTATTGGAAATGGGAGAATTTTCATATTTAAAGTGTTCGACAAAATGATCACGAGCGATTATAGTAATAGTTATGATTCACGAAGATCGCGTTGAGAGGAGCGTTAACCGCTGGGGGTCAACACTCGACACAACGTGCAAGGTTCAGTTTCTCAAGGCCTTCGATTCTGACCCACATCTTCTTGTCGGCTTGTTAATGATCGCTTAACTGCTAACTACCGGTCTCGGCTAAGCCTGCACAGCCGCTGAGATCTAAATGGTCAACTAACAACCCAGAAGCCACGCCTAGTTTCAGGACATACCGCTACAGATCCCTTCAAAATATTCGTAATTTCTTGACTGTTTTCGCTACGTTTTCCCAATAATTCCAGAACGGTAAAAACCAATCTACAAACTAAAAACGCGTGTGGGCGGTCCTATAAACCAATTATGCCATGGCGATTCAATGAAGGTGCCATTCCATATTTTCATCAATTCTATGAACTTTGACATTTTTTATGACGATTGACGTTTTCTCATCTTATTGATAATCTTTATAGAATTAGGTTATTAAGTAAATAGGGTAGTACCAATGTTAGTTGAGCGCCTGCACTCGTGACTTTAAAAAAAGACTGTTTTCTCAAATGGCGTTTTTCGGACTCGGGTCTTGGAAATGCGAATTTCTTAAGAGAACTCGTTCTATCTTTCCTTCCTTCGTGCTTGGGCTAAGGATCTCAAAGGCATATTTGTTTCTCTACTGATCAGGGTCGTGACTTAGATGACCCAAAACTAGTCAATAATTACATATTATTCTACATGCATATTCCCCAGTAGTCCATTGAACGGAGATAACAATCATAATCTCGACAAATCGTGTTTGAAGTTTTAGAAATTTTCACAACAAACTGTATTTGATCGACATGGCGTAGTGTCTCCTGGCAACCTACCCCCACATTTTGTTCCCCACAACTATTTCAGTGGCCCTCCGTTGATATAACACGAAATACGTCGGAAAACGAAATTCTCGGAACGTTAAAGTTTTTCGAACGTTCTCCAAACACGGCTTTACCGATTTTGCTCAAACTTGTGGGGTACCAACTACTACCTAAATGTTGTACTGGACGAATTTTTTCGGTACAAACGCGTTTAAGCGTGAATTTAAAGACAGGCATAGCTGCGTGATGCCTCGCATCAAATATTTACCATTTGCAAAACATTCCTTACATTTCGGGGTTGCGGAAAGTAATAATTCCATGCTGCAAAGAAAGCACAAATATGAAATTGTGTGTAAGTGCACTGGTAAACCAGTTGAACTTCTGAAATTGTAACCAATCTCGCAACAAATCACCACTTTTTAAGAAATAAAATAGCATCTTCCAGGATCCATATAAATTGAGAAATATTGCGGAGGATCGAAGATTATTTCGAATCCACTTCGTCAGCTACAAAAAAGTAACTTTTGACGGTTCTGCATTCTGATGTCCACGGGGTATAAAACTTCGCCGGATTCCTTTGAAATTCGCCGCTGAGTGTGCCCTATCTCTTGGGGATGGGAACATAAACCACTTCTCCCTCTTCAAACGATCGGCGACTTGAGTTCTTGTCAAGCAGCTCCCCCTCTCCTCACCACTCGTTCCACAACGACACAGTCTACCTTATAATCTCATGATTTACAAGTGTACAAGCTTCTCACTTATACTCTACTTCAACACGAGTTCTCTGAGCTGTCTATTCGAGGCTCAACATGAACATTCGAATCTACTTTTCAAGCGGTCCACTCAAATCCTCTCTTGAGTCCCTACTTCACCATTATTTATAACGGAAATATCTGGTGCTAGGCGTCACAGAACATTCCCAAGGTTCTGTACATTCTATCGCACCTTTGTTCACAACGTAGTTGAAAATAGCCTGTCAGTTTGATGAAAATGTGTCGTCACAAATCGTTTTCTGGTATATTGTGGCATACCTTCGGTCATAAAAATAAAAAGTTGATAGCTGAGTTTTACGGCGCATTTTGGTTCGTTAATTGTCGTTTGTTGTTTTTACGCTTTGTTGTTTTACCAATTTCGCTCACTTCACAACGATTCGTGATTTCACTCGCTCTTGACTTGTACGACAATTACAAGTTGACAGAGCTGAATCGCGAAAGCCGACAGATTTGCCGGGCTTTCAGTGAATCCCTTCCGAGCTCTACGCTCGAAATATAATGAAAACATAACATCGAAAATTTAGAGAGTCGAACAAATCCTCCGATTGTTTGTGAGAGTTTAGCGTAAATCAGCAGCTGTTCGTGTCTTTTTCCCCCGCGACAATTCGTTGAGCTGTGATAAACTTCGCGAAATTCAGGAGCCCGCGCATTTTCGCCGTTGCAGTTCTAATTTGAGTTTAACGTGACGAATCGTTTAGGGTATTTCCACACATAGTTCGCATCCCCGAGCTCGATTTAAACGCCAAGCGGAGAACTAACGTCGACACAAATTATTCTGGAAAACCCTTCAACCGCATTCTCCATTTGGAGTTCGAGCGTCGCCCCCAATAATTCAATCTTACGACCGCTGTATGATGCCTGAGGACGATAGCCAACGATTTGGGATTTGTAGCTTCGCAGAGATAAACTCGAAGGTGCGGGACACCAAAGAGCATTTCAGCACTGTTTTCATAACGAATCTTCGACAACGCGACACTAAATAAGCCTGAGCTTCCTTTTTTAGTTAATCGAACTTCAAACTCGTTTTCATTAAATTTGTGGATATTTCAATAGAAATACAAACGTCTGGTGACTGTTTTGCTATAACACGTCGAAATTTGAGTGAACAAACACTAATTATAATTTTAAAGCCTTGACGTTTCGATTTATGAAATGGAAAATAAGCACAGAAAATCGTCACAGTCATAGTCAGAAAACACTACATCGACATCGCAGAGCCTAAGAGCTCCTCAAGGAAGAGAGCTTGTCAGCGAGTAGCAACATGCTCATCGAACTTATTGAGAATTGACTTCGTAAAATTGACTCCGTAATTTCAATCAAAATCTTAGCCGTTCTCGACAAAAATGCAAACCCCTCATTTCTCTGGTTGATGCTCGTAACCTTATTTCCGAGCATCGAAAAAAACGAACGAAACAAAAACAGAAGCACGCTCAATTGGTCCAGCCGACCTAACTGCAGCCAGATACCAAGCACTGAATATATTCCAGATTTTGCAAGCCCCAAAACGGTGAGATCTGAAAATTGATTTTTTTCGCATCCTCCGCAAATAAGAAGTAAAAAGATGAATTTCACTCCTTAGGCCTATAGCTCCTTTCATCGTATTGTCACAGAGATACGATTAGTTGTTGATTACTTGAAGTCACGCTATAAATGTAATCAAAACCGTTAAAGAGGTTTTTGAGAAAAAAATCTCATTTTTGGTACCCGGTGAATCAACGAAGTAACTCGTAACACCTGCAGCGCAACCGTAAAACGCGAATCATGTTCAAGACCGCAAAAAGATTCATTTCCAATGGTCGATTCACACAATAAAGGCTCCGGCCTCGTTACCCGCCCTTGGCAACTTTTTCGCAACAAGCATTCGTCACAGTTGCAGGATTTTCAATCTGTGTAACACAGTTTGTCTTGCTAAGTATAGAACCGAGTTAGAAAAAAAAAGAAAAATGCAAATCTCTCATTTCTGGTTGATCCCCCCCATTTTTTATGGGAGCTGCTCATAACCGAGTTAGTTTTGAACTTACAACTCCCATCGGGTTTTGTGGTTAATTACTAGTCGAAAGTGTTGTATCAATAATTCAAAACATTCATAAACCGTTTGCATTATTTTTCAATTTGAAACCCCACAATTGCTATTAATAATTAAGGTAACATCCTTGAACACAATTCTGATGCCAAGCACATTCTTAATTGAGAGTTGAGAGTCCTACGACGTATTTTCCATACATCCTCCCACACTTCTGGGTAATATGGGAGGTTTACAGCGGTCGTTTCTCCATCCTTTATCCCTGGCTGAGCGCTGCCCGGGAATCTTGGCCACTGGCACCTCCAGTTTTCATCGAGATTAAACATAGCGCGGACGAATGCCTCTGTTGTGAGCAAGCGGACTGTTTCTGCTTTGGTGGGCCGCCAGCTTGCCCCACATGTGGGACGAGGAGATGCATCATCCTTGTCCTGTAGTGAGAGCAGTTTGAGCTTTGAGTCTGACCAATTTGGCGCAGGTACCCCCCAAAAAATAAACTGGGTTAGGAAGAAATCCTCCAAAATCCTGTCTGAATCCGCCTGATCCACCACCCTTTCTGGGTTATGCTCTACCGGTCTTGCCAATAGTAGCAGCCTTACTTTTCTTCTGGTAGTCGTACAGAGCCCCTTCCAGGACAGGCCAGCCCAGGCAATCGCTCATACCATTATAGATGTGTCTTAGAAAAAAAATATACACAAATTAAAAACGAGCTCGATCGGTTCAATTTTTCACACACAGACCGCCATGGAATCACGAACGCAAAGGATAAAAACCACTTTTCATCAAGCCGGTTATTTTTATGTTTTTTACCCCTTCAGTCGAGCAAAATAAAAAGTCCACATTCTTTTACACAACAGAACGACTATCCTCAACTCATTAAATCTGCTAACTCTCAGCGCTCCACACGTCCGAAAAACCCACAGTTGAAAGCCGGGGTAGCAGTTCTAAATCATAGTGGACTGAGAGGTGAAAAAGTGTCTTCGAGTCCTTCATTACCAGCTCTAAAGCCACCACCTCCTCAGCTAAGTTTTTGCTCGATCCCGTTCCTCTCGATGTAAGAGATGACGAGAGGATAGCGGGAGAGTGCCTTTCGCTTTGGGAGTAACAACCGACAAAATAACGGCAACTGCACTCTCGTCGACGTCCAGAGGACACGGGGGAACCGTTGAATGACAAAAAAAAAAAAAATCTGTTCGATGCATCCCACAACTTTCCTCAGCCGCTGTGTTGACACGCTCTGTAAACAGGTACTATGTGTTTATTGTAGCTGAAAGTACGCCGTCAGGTTGACCGAAATCGTTACAGAGGCATTCAAATTTGAATAACTAGTTCAATCTTGGGAGTGTCATTTTTCAGAAATATTTAAGCTAATATTCCCGCTCAATGGACGTCCACAGAAAACATTGTGAGGAACAACGTGTCAGTATGGATTGCTGGAAGTAATTTCAGTCAGATTAATCAAATACAGTAGGGCATTTACAATGTAAAAATCGAAAACGTCAAAAAATAAGCTTTGTTGGTTAGAAGTCTGACAACAGAATCTTTTGGTTTCTTGGGCCAATATCTCTGTCTGCCTCTTAGAAATATTTATTCATAAAGTTAGGTATTGATCAACAAATACGTGGAATGTTTAATTAGATGTGTTAGAGCAGTTGTCGAAAAAAATATTTTAAAACACGAAAACCCCTCATTTTGGCACACTTACATTCCCCATCCCTCTCCTTCCAATTAATGAAAATTTCCCCTCGAAAAAATATCGAACAAAGCAGACAAACAATGAGCTCAATTGGAATAGCTGTAGGCAGCACCGAAATTAGAGTTTCCCGAGTAAGGAACCTTCAGTTCGGAGGTTTTTGGTTTGAAGGTACTAAATATCTCCACATTGGTAGGAGCACTATTTTTTACCGAATTTTGTACCGAAGAAACATATCCTTGAATTCTGGAGCAAAACAGAAAACGGAAATTCTTCATAATATTTAACGCTGTCACGATCGTCATGTTTCGCCTCGTGTTTTACCCAAGTTAAAGTAACGAGCAAAAACATTGACGAAGGTAGAAACGACCTTGTCGTATTGATAAGGCCTAATGGTTGCCTTAATTACAAGCACAAAGCTCCAGTGAATCGACAAATGTTAATTACAGTTTCAAACTACTAACTACAAACTACTCGGTACATACACAACATTATCAAATTAAGTGTAACAATAATAAAGTTCGCGGTCTCCCATGACTAAGGCCGAGCTAAAGTGCATACGAAGGATATAAGTCTTTTCGCTTTAAGGAATTTACAATGATTTGATGTTTGTTTCTGCTTAACTCCGCGTTTCGAGTACAAAGGTTCCGGAATTTATGGAGTTTCTGGTACCTCGTATAAATTTTATTGAATGGTCCCTTACGACTTAAAGTAATACGTTTTCAACTATGATTTTTCTTTACTGTACGCCCACTTCTGGCCGACAACGAGGCTAGGGCAAAGAGACTGTACAAATGAAGCCCAGGTACTCCAGAGTTGAAAAAAATAAAAATAAAGACAGCTGTCAGGAGCCCCTTTAACAAACGATCCTAGATGAAACGGACACACCAGTTCTCTATAGGATAATACGTAGCTATTTCGGTTTAAATTGAAAGTTATCAATCTACGTAAGTGGCCGGGATAAATTAAATGGGTAGGCGGACTCTTACAGGACTCTCCTTGACACAGCATCTGACCGCCTTCGCTCGAAATGCTGATCACAATCCCATCCCATTTGAGTATAATGATCTTTCAGTCGGAGGTCGAGTGAGGATTCCAATTGAACGAAATTGCCGGAAATTTACGATAAAGACGAGCGAATCCTCATTGCACAAGCCCGATTGATCAGTTTGCGTTAAAAAAAACTGGGTGTTCATAAATGCAGACGCATATCCTGGGGCTCATTAATGAATAAATTAATTATCTTCGCATGAGTCTTAATTGTTCAAACAAAAATGAAAAACAATTACAAAAGGGTTACACACCGGAAGAGAATACGCTACGAACGCACACAAACAAAACAAAAAACTGGGGTAACTAAAATGAGCGAAAGCTTGGAAATAGATTACTTCGGCGAAACTAATGTGAAATATCGGGTGCGACGCATCACACAACTCTCCTTGATTCCACTTTCATTTAGCGATTTTTGCTAAGCGATCAGAACTAGTTTTCACCCAGTTTATGTGCACCAGGAAGAATGTAGAAACTTTTATTGCTGAACGTCACGGATTTCTGGGTTTGGGGCCATTTTATTAGGGGATACTTAAGTCACCATTGCATAAGTGATTATAGGACAGGCCAAACCTTTTTTTTTAAGATTGGAGCTTACTGTACTGAAATTAGTGAGGGAAAAGTGTAAAAACAGTCAAGAAACGGCAGTAGTTTGAATTTCTGAATTTCTTAGTATGTCCCGCGTTAATTTATAAACTAACCGTGTGTTGAGACCGTGTGAGTGTTTACTGAGAACGTTAGTGCACTATTAGTAGGCTTTATAGGTTCAAGTACTTGAATGGAGTTTTGTCGAACTAATTGATCATTCATTAACCTACTTACGTCATTTTCCCACGGATGAAAACGTTATGTTACTGTTGGGTCAATTTTTACCTCAAAAAAGTCAACATTTCCTACCTGCGCTAGTTTATATTGATCCTAATTAGTAAATGTCGCGGTGAAGATTATTTGTGTGCAGCCTTTTTGCCCTCCTTAGCACCACTAAGTAGAAAGGAAAGTTAGGTAACCGTTTAAAACAATTATTTTGGAGTTTTCTACAGAAGACAGCCTCAAAGGCACAATTTGAAAAATGGTCGGAGTGTGTTTGTGAATACGATTGAGGAAAAACAACTGAACCGAATTTACCGCACTTACCCAAATATTTTGTTCTCAAAAACGGCTTTGAATAAACGTTTTGTGGGTTAAGGTCCAAATAACAACGGTAATTTCAAATTTTTATTCGTGGAAAAATACGAGAGCTAATAACTACAAAAAATGTTGACAAAAATCGATTGTAGTGGTTTTTCCTCATAAATCTATCTCATATAAAAACTAACGTTCTCATAAAAATCAGATTGGCAATCCAGTGAGCTGTCTATACGACGAAAGTATAGTAATGGTCATAATATAATTAGGGGCAACCCGAGAAATTTTGAAACTTAGAGCACATTAGCAGCTTCTATGTAAAACGGTAAGTTCTACCCAGTTGATATAAACGGAAGAAAAACTATATAGTTGCGAGAGTAATAAAAAGGCTAACCTCTTGGCAGAAGGTTTTTTTTTAATGAGCCTAACTATGACAGGCTAATTCTATACACATCAACTACGTGCCACGCCAGACCTAATTCATTAGCTGCCAAGCCACTACTCTGATCTCCACGAACTGCGCTCGCTTCCAAAAGGAAACTGCTTCGCCCCGACAAAGAACGCTCGGAGAATAATAACGAAATTAATTAGTTTTCTCCGAATAGTTGATTAGCGCTTATTCGAAAAAAAAAAAAGTTTTACGCAACAGCCTTTTTCAAGGAAGACAATTAACAGTGCACTCACGAGGATAAACCGCTGACGGATCAACCATTTCCTGTCTCTAACGGGGTTTCTAGAGTGGCGTTAGAAGTAGCTTCGTTAAATGCAAGAGAAAATCAAGGGACCTCAGCTCTCAATACCAGGCGCTTGAATAAAACAAACCGCTCTTCACGAATATCAAAGCTGGTTGCGGCTTCACTTGTGTGCAACGCGCTGCTTCAAACGGCAAAAATTCACAGATACGAGCGCGAAGGGGAGCAAGAGAGTAAAATGAATACAATACAGTAAATTAATACGAAACAAAGGGCAGGGAAATAACAATTGTTTTGAGACTATTAGAGAATTCAAAGCACGTCCGTCAAGAATGAATTTTCATCGCCACTTCCAACAGACCCTATTTTGCAATCCGTGCCTTTGAAATATAATCTTTACAATTCTACCGTCGTATTTATACTTTTTCAATCCGATTCAAAACTCACGCGTGCTCCCCTTTTCCGTGGTGCCAGTAGGAAGAGAGGGGTAGCTCTCTACTTACAAAGTCTCCCCAATTTATGTCCCACTTGGCCACTTTCACAATTAACGGTACTTAAATTCAATTTATGAAGCATCTTCGACGGGAATTATTTCTTCGATTGAGGAATACGTTGCACAAGTACAGTAATATCCTAAATAAAATTCGCATCTATGGTACGAGCGATAGAATATTTGCTCAGTGGTGCTTTCGACTGTGGAAGGTCATGAAAGTCGCCCTAATTGGTTAGTAAACTTGGTGGGTTGACATAAAAAAGTTTCACGGGTGATGCCATTTCGGGGCTCGCATACGTATATATTCGAGGGCTGGGCGAAAAGACGGGTGTTTACATTTATACCCTCAAAGTGTTTAAAAACGTCGAGCGTTTGATCCACAAAAAAAGGAAAAAGCGAAGCCTTAATATATTTCGACGATTTTTACAAGTATCCCGGGAGGGTTCGAGCGTCCACCAGATAAACGCCCTTGAGTGGATGAATAGCATTCACCAAAGTTTACTCCCAAACATCCTCTTATCGATTGTCACGACTCCGCATGAAACGTTTGCCACCTTGCGGCGAAATCGCGAAAATCCGGCGGATGTCTAATAGTAACGTGGACGTTCCGCTCTGTATTCATTCTTATCTTTATATTCGTTCGTACAATTCTATCACAAACAGCTCCTTATATCATGAGTAAGAACAGACTTGACCAATAGAGTGGCGATGAATAGAATATTCACGTCGCAATCCAAGTTCGATAACTTTAGGAATTGCGACAGAGAAATGCGAAAGCCCCTCATTCGTGCCCCCCCCCCCATCCTGGTTAATGGAAGCTCCTCACAATCTTATTTTCTCGCCTTCAAAAAATGAAGAACAAAACAATAAAAAAAGAACGAACTCAATCAGTTCAGCCGTTCTCCTAACAAACCTGTGAAACCAATCAGCGGCTTCACTCGAACTTGTGGTCTTCTTGAACGCGTCATGAAATTACCTCCGTGACTCACCATTCTGAGACGAACAGTTGGATCAATGAGTCAAAAATACGTGGGAGTCTGCAGGAGCTCAATACTATTAACCTACTGCCGGCGATAGGAGTAAAACAAATCTAGCACTTCTTTTAACTAACTGTACACCCATTCAACTACCTAGAAATATCCCAATGAGTGAATTTGAAACCACGACTGTCGACCGAAGCTCAAATTGCAAACTATAAAGGGAAAGTCGTTTCTAAAATTGCCGTGAAACACATAAGATAAAAAGAGACAGTAAATATATCTACTCTAAAAATGAAAAAGGGTACAGAGGATTTTTAATCAAATTGATTTATTATATTTCATGTATTCAAGCCATCTGGGATTTTACCGGCCTTAGTTCCCCTATAATTTCCAGTTATAATTTAATATTAACCAGTAACCTCCGTATATAAATTTCGTTCACACCCCTCCTTTAAAAATAGTTAATAATTTAAAATAAAAATGGTTAGTAATACTCTCAAAATGCGGCAGGTGGAAACATTGACAGTCACTGGATCTGCCTCTCCCTCACCACTATCTTATAGACTACCATAACGTGTTCGGTTGGTAAAAAAATTAATATTCGTCAAGTTTATTATAATGAAAACGCCTAAAAGGGCCCAAAACTTTTGACAAAATAAAACAGGCGATACCTCCGGACTCCCAATTCAACTGACATTTTAGAGCAGAGTTGGAAAAGTCAGTCAGTTCAGCCAACCTACACCCTAATTCCTTGACTTTAATGTTTCCGGGAAATTTTCCATTTTTATATTTTAATTTCGAAAGTGTTCAAGTGAAGTCGCAAAATTTTTGTAATGTATATTGCCACTTTTTGACGAGCGGCGTATTTATATACATCCCACCTGAGCCTCGTTGAAAGGAACAGCAGAAATACTTATCGTGCTCTGAACATTGTGACTACCGGTGCCAGTAGAGTACTGACTACTCCACACATCCACCACCGACATATTTGAATTCTTCAATTACCAGCGAAGTGGCTCCGGGAAATGCCCTAAGTAAAAGTAATTAAGGCACGGTGTCAAGGAAGACCCTGGACGCACTGAACGTGTTAATGAAACCCGGTTAAAAAAATGAATAGGCCTATTAAAAGATGTCTGGTCGTTTAGGGCGGGACGTACGCTTTACCAGTTCTCCTAAGGACTTTCTAAGTCATCAGGAAACGGATGTCATGAGAATCTTACTTGACAGGTTTATGAACCGAACCAGCCGCAACTCGCTGTCAACTAGTTCGTGCGACTTTCACCAACTGTATATACAATAGGTATGAAATAGTGTCATCCGTTCATTCGCCTTACCCGTTAACTCGCGATCTGTAATAACCAATTAGTTGGCAACAACTACTAATTTAGTTTTAATTCGAACCATAAAATAATTTAAAATCTCAACAAGCGAAAAAAAACCTAATTGAATAACATCCCCATAACGCCTTTACGAGTGATGGAAAACATTGTAAAGTTTATTTTAAGTCGATTTGTATGGTACGAGGCATTAACTATGAAGAAGCGCCTACTTTGGGCTCTTAAACAAACGTAATGCGCCTTTTCGAGTGAAACTATAAAATATTTGGTGCGAATTATCACGCAACTTTCCGTAGCCCCAGTAAATTCGATGATATTCTTCAAGGCATTTTTACGGAAACGTTTATGGAAAACTAAATATAGGTACTACGTACTATAAAATGCCCCGTAAGTTTGATTGAAATCGTGAGTCATTTTCAAGAAAATGTGAAAAACGAACATTTGAGATATGACGATGTATTTTGGCTTATATCTCCGTTCGACGGATGACAACAGAAATAGTTGAAGTCAAATTGGCATTTTGGGTCAAAACAATGGTTTTATATTATTAAAGTTGTGCGTTTGTATTTTTCTTAACTAACATTATTATATTCTAAAGATTCTAGTTAATTCAAAAAACGTATTCATTAAGAATCGTAATTGCCTTAGTAGGATGAGTTGCACAAATGCTTGAATCTTATCTTCGGTATGTTACAGATACTGGCGGGCATTTGCTTCCTATTTGTTTTCCAACTGACGGAGGCCCTCACGGAGAATATGGTCCACCTAAGATCGCAATACTTGAGCCTCGTAACGTCATCGACGCTTCGCTGGGTTTCGTCTGAAAATGGGAAACACCCTTCTACTGCTGTCGTCGGTTCTACGGAAGTAGTAGCAGGTGAAAGAAATTTTTCTAACGATAACGTTGTTGAAAAAAACCAATAATTGTCAGTTCCGACATTTTCAAGATCTTCGTAAAAGCAAATACCTCGCTAGGACGATAAGAGATTTTATTATTGTTCGTCAGATACTGCATGTGCATTTAGCTTTTAACTGTGGCCTTGTAGTCCTGATAAACGGCGTTGGTAAAAACTATTCGCAGAAAAATTCCCTTAGGTGTACCCATTGATCTAATCATGATCATCTTTGAAAGCATCAACGCGCAACATAGTAATGACAAATGAATTATATTTAGGAAATAAACTGAACACCCAGAGAACAATTTAGCGAATTAAACCCAAAACCCTGCAAATTATTACACAATGCTTTATTATTCTCATGAACAGCTTGACCTAGTATTAGTGCTCCCCCATCCCATTCGACTCAGCATCGAATACTAGGAAACCGTAGTAAACCTCCTGGCTACAATGGAACTACGGAAACAAAACGTCTGATGATTTTGCCCCGTCGGGGAAATTGGAACGTGGGTGCTCGAAGCGAAAGGGGAGTTGAGTGGCGGCGTCGTTGGGAGGCAAGCGAGCGGGAGGCGCGCTCGCTCGCCTCAAGCGCGGTTGCTTTTTTAATGAGACGCTGTAGCTCCCGCGTTGTACTGTATTTCGTTAATTTTTTTAACCGTTTTTTGCCCATTACAACCACGGGCTTTGTCCGATCGGATTGCCGAGATGGCGGGCACAACTAGATACCAAATCGGATTTTTGGGCAAAAGAACGAATTTTTTAGACCACGTTAAAGGCACAAAACGGCCCAGACGGTGGACGGATGGGGGACGGCGGACAGACATTGCAAATTTGGAATCTCCAAGTCTTGAAACGTAAAGTATCAAATTTTGAGGGGGGGTTGTAAAACGTATTTAGAAAATGGGGAGTTTTGCAGGCTCAGTGCTTTGCCAATGACAAAGGATCATTTGCCATGACAGCAGTTGAACATTGTTGCTCTTTGCCCCAGCTTAGCAAATCCCTTGAATAGCTGACACAGGCTGTAACTGCGGCAGTTTGGGCTGCAGTAACGCAGTTGGGGATGGTTGAGCAGGCTGCCCTATTAACATCAATCCAGGGCTACTACCCTGGAGCAACTACTCCTAATGTAAAGTCAACGTACCTGTCAAGGCGAGTCTGTATTCCCGAGGCGATACTTTAACAAGACAACCATCCGCGCCAGTCATGAAAAATCAACTCCTCTAACACATTGAATTGGACCACACACCTACTAGCTCGCTTAATCTAATCACCTTAAAGTCTAATACAGAGTTATTTTCTCGTGGAATTATTGGACTACTAAGAAAACCTAGAGAATCTTACCGTCAGTAAGCGATATTTTCTCCCATAAGACAAATATTATTTATTTTAGCTACAACGTATATTCCAAAGAATGCATTCTGAGCCAGTCATCATCCCCTTCCTCCCGCCTTAACCTTTCGTTAAAAACTGGTTACAGACGAGACGAGTAAAGCAGTGCCAGAGGACACCGTTGACCACGAAAAAGACGACGGACTGATAGACCGCCAAGTGTTCGTTTGCAGAGGAAGACATAACACAGTGTGGGTTCCAGGGCAGCTGCGTTTTGGGAGGAGAGAATGTGAAATCACGCTTCACGGGAAAATGTACAGATCCGCCAAGTGAGTAAACTCAATTGTTAAAATTATTTCGCTACTTTCTAAATATAACAACAAATTCAATGTAACAAAATTTGCCCCGTGTTAAGCGCAAGCTTTTTTTTTTTTTTTTAGATACGAAGTGCTGGACAACGTAGAAAACGGAGCACGACTGAGTTGGGTCAAATGGGACAAATTCTCCGCAATTCCTGTTGGAGCCGTGTCTTCGGATTCAGATAATTACGTTGCGAGAAGGAAGAACGAGCAACCGATCGGGCAGGATGGTCAAATCGGCCTGAAACATCTTCTCGGGAAAATAGAGCCGACTAAAATCAGTGGAAAATTGAGCGTCATAAATCAGGTTACTTTACTAACTTAATCGGTTATTTTTGAGCCCCACTACATTAGTCGAATGAGCCAGAAACTTCTTGAGGTGTTTGGGTCCGTATATCCCAATTGGGTTTACCACCTAATAGTGTAATTTCATATGAATTTCATGAGTAAACTTCACAAATTTAACGAATTCGGATGAAAGTTCCAGAGAGTTTCCCCGGACCACAATTCCAGAGTTGGACAGAATTTAATGCCAGTACGAAGAGGTCATATTGACCCCAAACCCGTCAAAAACGGCAGGAATTTTGAAATTTATTTGGGATTAGTAGGTTGAAGCTCCGGTCTCAGCGGTTTTCGGTTCACAAATAACGATTCCATAGTCAGCACCACCACTATAAGCAGATTGGCATTAAATGTGAAATAGAAACTGTCTAAATGAACTTTTTTTAAATATAAAAAATTGGGATTTCCACGCATTAGGTAGCTTCACTAATAAGAAATCCCAAGGAACGCCACTTTCAACACAACTACGAGTATTTTACATATTATACAACCTTTTTGTAGCTATACAAAAATAGTAGGTACTGAAATCAGGGTTTTAAGTCGTCTTTACGGAAAACGAGAGTTTGAAATTATTCAAAATGCATATTGTGTAGCAATCTGTTCTAACTGGTTGGATTGAATCAGTCTCAGTCAATATAGCCAACACCTATAAACGCGTTTTTATTGCATTTGTAATACAGAAGCGTATCTTTAGAGCATACCCTTTTTTTAAACGGGGGGGGGGGAGGTCTTCCTTTGATTAGGTAGTTTCAAATGCGAGATGATCTGTGAAAATAGAAGTTGGGAGCAATGCACAACTAGATTGTGTTTGCACAGTGATAACTTGGCCTATCGATCTTCCTTTCTTTGTACTATCCTATCATGTTACCAATTTCATATAGCCCAACTGATCCAATGGCATTTCTCCTTTGTAACTCTGGCAATGGAGCCTCTCTTTTTTTGCAAAGCCTCTCAGCAGTCAGACACCATCAGATCAATGGAGAGTGACACTGGTGATATAATGGCCTCGCCCTAAGTGTCCTCCTTTGTATAGCGGTAATTCTGTTGCATCTACTTCCTAAAACATTACCTCCGCAGCTGCCGATAATGGAGAACCGCTTCCGTCATGATGATGCGTTGACTATCTCTCCAGTACACTGCCAAACTGAACAAACACGGCCCATGGTCATTTTTTTCTAAGCTAACTATTCTGTGCTCATATTACGATCGCATATTACATTCCAGATATCTGTCGTTCCCTCTCTTAGCCACTCGGTGTGCAAACCCTCTAAAACCTCGTGATTGTGAGGCAACTCCTCCCCCATTGGTGCTCAGATATATCAAAGGCAAAGATTGTGTGAAGAACGTCGTTCCATCTTCCTGAGCTCACAATATCTCAGTGCACAGGCTGCTACAACCCTGCAGGTTTCCTTGCACGATTTCTTCAATAAGTCGAGCATTCATAGAAAAATAAACGACGAGTTTCGTAATTAACGTCTTGTAGACTATGACAATTCTGTTTTTAATAACTGGATAGGTTAAAAGAGAACCTTCTCGTTGAACTTGTAACACGTTAACCAATTTAAATGAAGAAAAGCTCGCTTTTATCAAACAAAATATTTAGCTACTGAAAAGGTTCAACGCCTACTTTCATTTTAATGGAGGGACAATCCCTTTCCCAACAACGAACTTCCATTAATTTCAAATAACTCAATTTCTTACATTTTGTTACAGAAAGGAGAGCCAGTAGACTACACAGATGGCGAAGTGCTCATTGAAACCGAACCAATCAGATACGAATTAATCCTAAAAGAATTCGACCACGAAAGGAAGCGCGTCGTGGAAGATGCTGTTGCACTCACTCGTGACGTATTGAGAAATGAGGGTACAACTCCAGCTTCCGTCGACACAATGATGGCATACGAAGCAAACTACTCTGTTTACTGGGGACAAGGGAAGGCCATACTTAGAGGTCTTCCAACAATCATTCGGCAAGACGGAAACGTCATTGAGGAAATAAAATGGGGCATTCAAGACATCGAGGAACGTCGCGACTTGGTGAAGTAAGACTTTATTTTTAATAATAATTCTTAATTATTGTGCTTTGACGAAAACGAAAAGAGGTCGTAGTTGCTGTGGTCATGTTATGAATACTGCTCTGAGCAGTAGTGGTCAAGTATTCAAACTTTCAGTGCCTTTGGCCCAACACAGGGGCTCCACATCGCATTTTGTGAATGATAGTTGTAACCCTATGTAAGCAGTTGTTTCCATCCTCTATCATAAACTTGATTCACACACTAAGAAACATTATAGTTCACTCAGCTCTGACAAACAGACTCTACCGCATTCGAGTTTTTGCAAAGATTTTAGTTAACAAAAGAAAATAAGTTAGCAATAAATTTATATAAATGTTTATCAGTTAATGCAACCATAATTAACTTAATATTTGTCCGACAGGTTTTAAATGGTTTTGTATAGTTCTATGTCGCACTTGTCATCACAAAGAGCTCTGCTGCTTTACCATTGTGACGGGAGTTTTTTTCCTGAAGGCTCTAAATGAGAACCCTGCTATTGTCTAGATGTAAACATTTCTTTACGTTTTTCGTTAAAGAGACTGTACAAACTTCTTCCTTGGCTCCTTTAACGTATTACAGTAGAAGATGCAATCGTAAAAATAAAGTAAAATGGCATGGCTTCACGGCATCAAGTACGATTTGTACATCTTAAGGGTTTTTTTATATACTTCAAAAAACAACAAGCTATGTTTGTTAACTCAAAATTCATGAAATCTTAGAATAAAAAATGTTGGGGGGGGGGGGGGGTCCGGAGTATTTTTAACTTACAATCGAATGAGACCATTTTCTGGGGATATCATGAGTTGTACGCTTTATTTGTTTATTTTTTTTGGTCTGTCCATAATCATGCAAGTGAGGGATCGAGTGTTGCAGATTGCATAATATAGTTATTTACGAATTCCTTCAAAAATATTGCCTTCACTGAAAACCTCCAAGAAAATGCATTTTTTCGATTCATTGCTAAAAGGCAAAAAAATAATGCGATTAGACGCTTCGCATTGAAAATCCATCCTTAGATCCATTACGTCGAAGAGTACATTCTTCCAGATTACGAACAATTTGACGCTTTAAAATGAAAAGAAAATGTGTTTTTTTTCCTCAGAGTCGAATACTTCTTGGAACCAGGGACAGCAGTAAACGTCACATTGTTCGGCAACCACACAGAGTCGGAGATCCCTTTCACAGCGAAACTGGTTGCTATTTACAACGACGGAGAAAACAAAGCGAGAACGATACACGGAATGAAATACGAAATTGCGATGAAGAAAATCCGTCCCGTCTTCTCAGCTGTTTACTTCATTGGTAAAGTCTTTTTTGAGAGTAAACTGTTAATGGTGTTAATGTTTCCAACAAGTTACTTTCTTACAACCAAACAGATTAGAATACATGTTTTGTGAGAGTATATTAGGGTACTTCGTTTTATATTAATGATTCTGTTTTCCCATAGGAAATTGTATGGCTGCTGGGCAGTCTATCTTCGAAAGAGTTTATACACATAACCAAATGAGAAAGCAGGTTACTATTTTTTGGGCGCCAAGCAGTAATTGTGGAAAACTTGCTTTTGCGACTGGGATGGTCAATCTGTAGGACTTGAACAGTTACAGTGTGGAGCAAAGAAAAAACCTGGTTCCGCTACACTGTAGTTCCTACACCGAAGACCACTGATAAACACAGTTGTTGAATACGGAAGAATGCTACTGAATTGGAAACACAAGACTCAGCGGACTTGATGATAAGGATTCCTCAGAAAGTCCAATTTCGAGTGCAGCTGTGGAACATCTGTGTTCAGAGTATTTCACATCGGTCACAAAAACTCTTTGCCCTGTCACAAGGAAATAGTGGTTGGCAAAAACGGTGTACCTGCCACATCTCCAAATTTGCCTACGGGACTGATTATTTGTGCATTCCATATCGTGACTATGATGGCACAAAAAAAACACAAGTAATGCACCAGCTTGATCGAGACCAACATTGTCATTATTAGTTCCAACCAGGACAAAGTCAGCTAATCTCTGGAGCTGTGTACCCCAAGCACAGTTGACAAGCTAAGAAATTCACGATGATTTCTATCATGTTGATCTGCTTTCCTTTTTGGGTACCATTTGCCACATACGCAGTGAGCATTGGAAAAAAGAGCATTCAGAACTAGCCTTAGTAGCACCCAATACTCCAAAGCTGTTGAACCAATTTAGACGAAGTTCGATAATAATGAGGGCCCACCCATCATTATTCTACACAGACGTTTGCGTTTTAGCTCTGCACAAGAAACTCGAAAGCCATCAGAAGGAGCTCAGCAGTTATTATTAAGAATTTGTTGAGTTGTTTCGAAATTATTAATTGTATTATAGTTCCCCAGCAATTCTAAACACCAACCGTTACTTCAAACTCGATTTTTCAATAATTTATGCAATTTTTGATCTGTTTCAACTCTTATCTTGTCAACACTTTTTTCTCGATTTCCAAAGAATTTCCACTTTCCTTCACCAACCCTCCCAACCTTCTTGCTCTATTTGTCAACGAATTTTACTCTGCTAAGCCTCCCCAATACCTCCATAACCTTTGCAGAACTATTCCAACATTTAAACTCAATTTCTGATGATTCTGGCCTTTGATTTCCAAACATTTTCACTCCATTTCTCAACGATTTTCCAAGATTTTCAAATCAATCTCGGGAATGATAATTTTAATAATTTTTTTTACGTGATTTGCTTACGAATCCAAATGAACTAATTGATGTAGGCTATTTTGCTCAATGTCCTACTTTTTGGTTTATTATTCATTCAGAATAATAACCCTATGTTTTCGGTCACGAAAAATTTTTTACAACCCCCCCCTCAAAATTTGATACTTTATGTTTCAAGACTTGGAGATTACAAATTTGCAATGTCCGTTTTGTGCCTTTAACGTGGTCTAAAAAATTCGTTTTTTCGCACAAAAATTCCATTTGGTATCTAGTTGTGCCCCCCATCTCGGCAATCCGATCGGACAAAGCCCATGGTTGTTATGGGCAAAAAATGGTTAAAAAAATTAACGAAACGCTGTATAACGCGGGAACTACAGCGGAAGTCAACGTTTTGTTGTTAGTACTCCCTCCCTTCCATCTCAATAACAAACCACCCACCTGCTTGCCACGCAATGCCACCCGCTCGACTCACAACCCATCCCAATTTCCCCGACTCTTTTTGCTGACGGGGGCCTGGCGCCAGGGGAAATTTAGTTTCCGTCGTTCCGTTGTAGTCAGGTCATGTTTCGTATGGTAGTATTCGATGCTGAATTGAATGGGATGGGTCTCGGAGCAGTAATACTAGGTCAAGCTGTTCATGAGAATAATAAACCGTTGTGTAATAATTTGCAAGGTTTTTAACTGAATATCCCACGTATGTATGTGCATAAGTTTCACGTCGGCTCAACTCCCGCCAACTTTTACTCAATTTATTGTTTTCCTCGATTTCCCAACTAATTCGCCGGACTTACCAACAGTCGAATATTCAAAGATGTCTTCATAATTTCCTACTCAGTGTTGGACGCAGAAGCCCCTATTAAATGTCAATCTGGTTTTAATGTCTCCATTTAATGACAGACACTTTTTAAGAGCCTTGCATTCTATTTGCTCCTGTAAGGTGGAATTTCTGATTGTTTTGCAAAATCGTAGAGTGTATCATAACTCACGATCTAGACATCTTGGTTAGAAGTTGTCTTTTTACGAGCTCCACTTGTTTTTAAACATTGTGCATTATTTCATTCCACAGGCAATCAGACACTTGTACCAACAACGACAACAACTACGACAACCACAACAACTACAACAACAACTACTACAACTCCAGTGCCAACCACGAAAAACCCCGACCCTATTCAAGGAGACGATCCCGTTACAGTAGGAAAAGGAGGAGGACCTAAGCAATCTGAGCCACCCCATAACGATGGCAGTATTATCACCATTTTCTCTACCCTTCCCCAATTAACCGCCATTATAATGATCAGCAGGATAGTCACGAACTAATTCGTGTAGGTTTCTAATACAAGCGAGAACGAACCGCGAAGAGAGGAAATTGATGTTGATAATTACTTCAGGGATGAACAACGTTTCAAAAAGTTTAGCAATCAAATGGCAATGAGCTTGCTATCTAATGCGTAGTGTGGTAATATGGTACATATTTAGCACCTCAAACGTCTAGCTTCTATACCTAAATTTGCTGAACATTCAAAATAATAGCATGTGAACATTAGCAATAAAATTCTTTCATCTCTAACTAGAATCACAAATTGTACACCAGCCACGTTAGTGTGATTCTGCTTGTACGAATGAGGTGGTAATAACATCTTATAGAGATTATTCGCAGTTGTTACCCATAACATAGCGCACGCACTCTCCTCCCACGTATTGTTATCGAAAATACGTTTCCTCAATTATATATATATATACAAATCGATGTACAAAGATTAAAATTAAGTTGAGTTATGTACGTATGTATTATAGAACGGTACGGTACGAGTTAAAAGTGGCATTTAAGTTAATTTATTCTGACTTCTTTTTGCGACTGATCAATTTCGATCAATTTTGATCAATGGTAATCGATTTCATCCTTCGTTTTCAATGACCGATGATAATTGCTTCGAATCAATATATTTTTGTAAAATGTGGTAACCATAGGCAATTATTTAATTTTTAATTTATTGAACCCCCTTATTATTAAGTCTGAGCATGTGGGTATATTAATTAGCACTGTGTAAAAATGTGGTCGCACACTGATGTACAGTAAGCTGGAATAAATTCTTATTTTTGTACAATATTATGTATGTAGTTTATCTAGAACCGTGTCAACTGTTACAATTACGAGCCATCAAAATGATAGTTGACAAGGTATTGTTTCTTGTTAATTTGATGAAATTAGACATTCCATTATAATTTGGTTGAAAAATTGATAATCAATCCTATTACGTTGGGCTTGACATTCCCATTTACTTGTTTCATTTACTCGAAGAATAGAAAAGGGGGAGCAAGATTTTGTCATTAAGCGTTATTCTGTTTTTGGAAATCCTAAGTTTCAAAAGGGAGATATCCACTCTCTTTGTAGTTGGCTTCAAAGACAATAATGATGTTCAAGAAATAAGCTATCGTTAAACAGCAGGCTTTCAATATCATTCAAACTTGTAATTTAACAGACCTCTGAACGTAGAACCATGATGATTTGTTGTACGAAAATAAACTGTCTACAATGGTGTGTTGATTATAACCTGCTCCTAAAAATGGCATACGGGGCGTTGTCAAGTCGAAACAAAAATTGGGTAAAACTCGAGAAGCGTACTCGTCACTAAAACTGTAGGAAACAGCTGAAAAAGTAAGTTTTGGTGGCGGAAGGGGCCCTGTACGAATGCAAAGCACAAACCTCAATCAATTAATTCCTATGAACGCAGGTCCGGTGGTCTTCAACAGTCACTCACATTTCAAATGTGGTTAGAAGCAGGCTTTGCAATAATTTTATATAAGATTTATCTTTTCTACAACTATTAAATGGGAGGCAGAAAGGAGAACAATTTCTTAGTACAAGAGTGAAAGTACAGGGATTTCCGCACTAATTGAACAAACGTGATATCAAGAAGTATATTTCATTGAGCAGCAATTTAACGTGAAGAATATGATTCAATTAATTTGAATGACGCTCGCGAATGCTGAATTGTTTGCAGTTAAGGTTAAAGGTTAGAAATGGAAGCAATTGAATTGTAGCCCTCATCACCATAGAGCAAAGAAATTAAATGCGAGACAGTTTCGGGCTCCTCTTTATTTATGAAGAAAAGAGACGAGACCCTTTTTTTCAGCACAGGAGAAATGAGAAGCTCAGGCTGTAGGGCCCAGGAGCTTGAAAAATTTAAAAACACAGGCCTTCCCCCTTTTCAGCGACTACTCATTCCTGCCGTCAAGCTGCTGTTTCATTTAACAATTAAGAGATGTGCTCACTTTTCAAATAACTGTGCGAAGCTTCTAAAAACTTCATTTCTAGGAGTTTCCATTTGAGGTATAGTACAGCAGCTTATGGCAAAGAACGTTGTTCGATTAATTTCAACAATCAAAGCTTCGAAGTTTCCCAAAAATCAAATCTGCGTAACTAATTGTCAGAAATGGAATCTCCTTCGTTCAGCACAGAAATATGGGACAGTGAAACGTATCATTCCTCATGTACAGACTCATCAGTAGAGATACGTTGAACTTTAAAAGTTAAAAACAGAAGCTCTGCTCGTTGGAGTTAGAATTCAGTGATTTCCTCGAAAATTATCTGGAACCTTTAAATGTGGCATGAACCTCTCTTCTGTAAAGGACTAAGACTTTCTTCATTCTGAGAGAGGCCAGAGGCTTCAGAAGTTGGGAAGCAATGGGCTCCCTCCTGCAACCTCCACGACCATTGCTCTTTCATGGTCTTCCCATGAAGGGATTAAGAAATTTCCTCGCTGAACAAATAATTGTATGAAACCCCTAACAATCTGTTGTCACTACATAAACAATTGTTGGGCTGTGGTTATGAATAAATAACCTAGTTTATCTAACGTCAGTGAAAACAGATTTGGAATTTGTAAACTGAAATGTTTAAGCCTCAGCCGCCTCTCAATAATCAAACTAGCGTACTAAATTGTCAAAAATGGAGATAAAGGTGCTTCCCTCTCAACAAAAATGACCAAAAATAAATAACATGAGGAGTCTCCTACCTTTTGAAGCCTGTAACGGACATGAGGAATGAGTACATCGACTCAGGGTTCACTACTAATTGGATAATTGAACACCTTGAGCGCTTCATTCATTTCTTTTCTCAATATCTACCAACTAGGCAGACCAATGTAAACTGGAACTATCCACTTGTTTTGTCATGCCAAAGGGTGTTTCTGGTTTCAGCTTGTTGGATGCGAAACGCTGAATCAGTTTGAGTCCTTTGACCTCGGACTTCCCCAGTCCCCTTCTGATACCTGCCCATCATACCTGCGGAAATTCCACCGCCGCGGCTGCGGCTATTTGGTTTTTTCCTTTCTTTATTTTCCCTCTCCTCAATTTCAATTCCTCTCCACAAGAGACGACTCCTTCCAAAATTCACATCGCGGAAGTCACTCGTCTCCCTTGCCCCTGCCTCGCTCTCTCGATCCGATAGTTTTCCGCCAGTTCACGCCTATTTCTGTGTCATCCTTCTGCGTCGCCCTTTTGTACACAAACGCTACACACTTCATTGCATTTAATACAGACCCCATCGTGCTCACAGAGTTCTTTTATTTTCGATCTTCAACTCTTCCCCTTTTGGTGTGCCCAACACAGCTATTCTCCCGTTTCCTAAATATGGTGGAATCAACTGTATCACGACAATGTCCAAAAGTTAAATGGCAATCTATCCACCAAGAATCCAACGAATTGTGAGACTGCAAGCCACAATACCCACAGACTCACTAAACTGTACAACGAGTATCCTAACGACTGGCAAGACTAGAGAAATTCCATTTGATAGCACAAGTAATTTCTGAAGTGATCAATTTACTACCAGATCAATCTGTAATGCGTCATAATGCAGCTGTCCTCCGTAGTCTTTTTTCTTAGAAGAATTAATTTGCTGAGAGAGGAGCAGCTTAAACTCATTTTTACTTAAAGAATGTGTTTATAATTTCTTTTAAATAAATGAGCCTATGCGAAGTTGCAGTTATCACTTTCTTCCTTTCACCCAAAAAAGATTTTGATGAAAAAATTAATTAATTTATTACATTACCAGCATTTCCAAGTCAAAATGGCTAACACGCCACAGACTGTTGGAACGGTATTGTATTTTTTATTTTCCTTAGCCGTACGAAGTAGGAAGGAAATTTATCTAATCGGTTGAAGAAAAGAGCGAAAGTATGTTTTAAGGGCTTCCGAGGCCTAAGTACACCATTTGAGAAAACGGTATGTGTATGCACGTGGTCGCAAACTGATACAAAACTGCTGAACAAATCAGCTCTAAGTTGATATTTAACCTAACAATTACAATTAATTTTTTGTATCATCAACAACACAACTCATTCGAGAGCAACTCACAAGAACAGCACAACAAACTATCTAACATTTCGGCGGATATCGATGATAGTTTAATAACCTCCACTATAGCCCTGTGTATGTACAGAACTAACTTCCTATTGAGTTCATATTAATTGAGTGAAAAAAATATATTAGTTACGAGAACAACAAAAATCGCTTTTCTTTCCTTTCATAAGTTATGAAAGTTATGTAATCGGCTTGGCTCAAAAAAAAAAAAAGGTAGAGTTTCTTTCAGATCTTCACGTTTTAAGGCCTACTGAGTCTGACAAACATTATTTGAGGAAATGGTCAGAGTCAGTGAACATGATTGAGCGAAAACTGTAGAACCAAATTAACTCAAACTTGATATCTAGCTTGCAGGTTACCACGGGACGCCAAAATAAGGGTGCGGTCAAACTCTCAAAACTAATTATAATACTCATAGCGATCAAAACACTAAATATTTGTATCCCAAAAACGAGTTTAATTAAATTGTTTGTATAAACTGCTCTAATTGACACGACGATACCATAAAACTCTCATTCGGGGGGAAATCACGAGAGTAGCACAATAAATTACCGAACATTTCGACGAAAATCGATTTTAGAATCAAAATGTTATTAGAATCTATACGACGTTCAATTGACGCTCATAAGATAATTAAGAGCAACCCCATAAAGTCCAGAATTCCCACCACCGTTGTTTCGCTTACTACCATTTCTCATAGTTTTTACCTGATAATTCTGAAATAGTGAATACTATCCTTCTCGGAAAAAAGTTGACAAATAGGAGCAACACAATAAATTCCGGAACTATATTTAAGCCCACTTTCTACCACCGTGAAGTTATGTTCAACCAAGTTCAAATGAACTGAAGTGAAAGTGAATGAAAAACAAATTGAATTAAATGCAGAGGCCACGGAAACCGGTAAATTGACGTGGAGTTAAGGAAAGTTGTGTGATGCCAGTAAGGGTGTCTACCAGAAGCAAAAGGTGCGTTGACATCTGTTGCGCAGCATTCATAGAAAACGAACACATTTGTGTTGTTTTTACACCCAGTTGCACCTCAATTGATGGATTTAATGGAACGTTGCAGTCGATTCTGACACTAGTGAAATTAATTTTCTATTAATTTCAGGTATTCCTTACATTCCTTGTCAATAGACATTTGAATACACTTAGGTAAATTAAATAGGAGTAAAAAATGGTTGAAAATTAACGACGCAGCTAAGTTAATGGAAGAAGGTTCCAGAATGATCAAAAGTTCCAACTCCACTGTACCCTAATTTGTATTACTAACGAAATATTCCGTACTCCTAAGCTTTTCGACAAAAAATAGCAAAAACAATTTGACTAACCCATCGCTCCAAGTTGCTGTGGTGATAGTTTAGACGAATCTTGAGGCCCCAAGCCTGCACTTGAAAGCCGGTCAGAGAGAGTGGACAGAATAGACGCTTGACGATTGAGCACCTTCACTCCAGGGCTACCGCTTCGTAAACTCCCGGTAGTACTTCCACGATCTAGAATGTGCCACAGAAAGGAAACGTAAATATGGAGGCAGCGAAAGATAACGTTGTTAACATTCTTGGTGCTGTAGCTGGTTAATACATCGGTAACATCCGAAGTAGGCTTATTCGACGGTCAGATTTCGAATTATAAAGTAGAAATTGGAAAAGAAATCCATATTCCATAGTGATTTTGTATTTGTAAACCAGTTTCAGTTTTTACACAATTGTTAGCTCACATACTAGAATGAAGTTAGATGCAGTGTGTGTCGTACTGACATAGCTTTTGTAAGAAACGTAAAACCAAGTTTAAAAGAGACGTGTTTCAAGCGAAAATATTCAAAAGGGGCGTGTAAAAACTAAGTATAAAAAGGAGAAACAAGTAGTGAGGGGAAAGTTGTTTGTAAATTAACTTAAAAACTATGGCACAATGATGGCGACCTCGTCGAATCATTATTCAACAATCACGAATTTTTAAAGACGGTTCGCAGTTTTAGAATAAACAGGTACTAAGGGAAACGGCAGAGGTTTGATTCCACAATTTCCTGGGTTGCTCCCAACTATCTCATGGGCATTAATACTCTTTTATAGAATAAACAGTTCATTGGGTTACCAGCTGAGAATGCTAGTACCATTTGAGAGGAAATTGAAAGGAAAAAACTGCTCTACAACATTTTGTATCATTTATTGCGCTGCTCTTGTCATATCCCCACGGTGTTTGTCGTGTTATTTGGAGCTGTTGAAACAATTTTAAAAAGTTAATCAAAGTCGTGACAGCTGTTTTTCCTCAACCATTTCCTAAACACAAATTTTGATTCAAATGCATCCAGTTTGGGGTCTTCACCACACATGGACTATTTCAACTGAGTATAGATCTTTGGGTCTGCATTAAAATCAATTACCTATCGCCATCCAAGCCCTAATTCCTCTAGTAATAATTCCATAATTCTTACTTTAAATTTTCTATCTGTTTGTAATACATTACCCCACAACCATTTTGCCCTTGAGTTTTCATCCATGGGAGAATGACGAGAGCAGCGTTTTCAAAAATTTCGTCAAAATTAAGAATCGCCCAATGGTAGTTTAGTTAGGGTCGAAAGATAACTGTAAGCAACCTATGAAATGCAAACAAATGACCTTCATTTGACTCTTTTTTCCAGTGCTGTACCTATAATTACATATTCGCTTCCCAAAATATCATCTTGGAGGTCCCACGAATTACCTATACATTGATAGCCAAATACATTCCAACATACGAAGCACAACCAGTTTTAGTTTGGTACGTTAAATTTTACAGAGTTCATATTAACGGAGTGAAAAATAGTATTAATTCCTAGAGAGCTAAAAATCGCTGAAAGTACGTGGGACTGGGGAATGTTGTGTGATGTATCTCGTTTATTTCAATGGTTCCGAGCACTCTTTGCCACAGCATCAAGAACCTCTTGGTCATGACCTCGTGTCATGTCCCTATTTCACGAGAAATTTGTGGGCTTACTTATTTACAAAAGTATTAGCAAAGAAGATGATGTTTTAAAGGTGTAACCCGTATCATTTCCAGTCTTACGGGTATTAGAAGAGGTTACATGACACAGCACTATTTCAGTGAAAGCATGACTCTTGAAACTTTTTGTGATAAATGTCTCCAGGAGGACTTCCAACCACCGAATTCAACTTTTAAGACTTTCTTCCACTGACAAACAGATCGTTTAAAGCGATCCTCGACACAAACATTGCCAATGTTGAGAGTAATACTTCCATCCATAAGGTGATAAGTGTAATCCATTGGGCCTACACACCCTTATTTATATCGCTAAATACGTCGCGGAAGGCACTGCCGCTAGAAAAGTAAACGGTAGTACAATGCACAAACAAATATACTCACCCACACCAGCTAGAGGAGTGTGAGGCGCTGGACCACTACCTGTACTGAACGCTTTGCTTCGTTTTACACTTTTATTAGGCGCCGGTGTTTTCCTCCTCCTCTTGAAATATTGAGCTACAATTGCTAGGAGAACGATGCCTGTGCCAACCGATATAACCAGCCCCTGAAACGCAATATATGAGTTTATAAGTTTGTTGAGGCTTGAGAGGTGTATACCATATAAACAAGACGATTGCTGGCGAACAATAACAAAATTTAGAAGACCGAGAGATGGTTTTTAAAAGAATTAAAATTATTACATTCGAAAATGAGATATTTACCTTCGGAATGACTGCTCCATTAATTCGACTTATTAACGACATAGTTACGGCAAAGAGGAGAGGAAACAGCCAGCTGAACTACGCTCCACGCAATAAACCGGCGATTCAACCGTACGGGCCGACACAAAAAATCGTAATTCCAAAAATGTAAGGGCTGGTTTAAATAACCGAATTTCAAATCTCACGAGACGCACGTGATAACCGCCAGAAAACAGGAAATTCTTGATAAGACTATAACACGACTGTTACCTCTCATCGTCATTCGCTCGATCAGCTGATAGTACCAAACAATACAATTTCGAGCGTTTAGATGATATTTCTCTGAAATGTGCATAGTGTCTACAACTTTTCTTTCGTCATCCACCCACATTCGTGCGCCGACAGTAAGAATGGAAGGACGTGAGTGCCCAGAGAAGACGTCCGCAGCTGTTTGGTTATTGGGAGTTAGTCGTACCGCCGTGTTTTTTGGTATTTGATCTAATTTCTTGAAAATTAACTATGGAAAACATGCTCGCGCTGGAATTCGAAGAACCTTCGCTATTGAAGCCTTTCAGCCCGAGTATGAACGATCTCCCTAATGAAATTCTCGAACACATCATCAGCCTTTTATTACCCTATGGCGATTTGGAAAGCTGTATGGCAGTCTGCAGAAGGTGGTACAAATGTACGCAAAGTAAGTAACTTGAACATTTTTCCGCTTATAGTCATCACGACGCGACGTAGACGAATGGTTAAATTATCCCACTCCAATCGCAACTCTACGGCCAAAAACGTTTTCAAGTTGAGAAGAGGCATTTTCGAAACACTTGGTTATTTCTGTGACGACGTTGAAGATTACCCCAATAAATTGAATGAGGAATTCACTAATAAGTACTAGAAAGTTATGCATGTCGGTTTTCACGTTTAAGCTGAAAGTTTCGTGTTCCTAGTTGTTCATTCGGGTGACGTTCTGTCTCTCAATAGTTATTGTGAGATGCCAGTGAACAGCCTTTTGTTTTTCGTTTTCGCTCAAATCTCTCTAAACTCTTCCACATTATTGTTTATCACAAGTCACTATTCACTAGTAGATCTTGTGTGGATGAGTTCATACCCTCCGGGATAGCTTTTCGTTCATTCTTGATTGAATTACGTCGATTTGGATACACATTACTATATTATTCTCAAACTGTACTATTATTATTCAAGTATAATAACTATTTGTTTCGACGCATCACATAACTTTCCTTGTCCCCGCGTACAATCATTGGTTTTCGAAGCTCAGCTAATCGAATTTACAGAGGTTGTTGAAAGTTATGTGATGCATTGCACTAGATATACGTTTTTAACTTGAAATAGTTACGAGATATTCAACCCATTCTTACTGTTTGCACCTGTTTGTTTCAGATGTTATTCGTCATCGAAAACTAGATTTCTATAAGGCGATTGGTAATTTTTCTGTGCGGTGGAATAGGGAGCCAATACGACAACAAAGGATTATTACTAAGCGATATTCTCATTCTGCTTGCGTCTACGGTTTGTAATGTTGTCTTTTATTTGAGCTACTTGTAAAAATGTTGCGGGCGATTCGCAATAAGAGGGAAATTGAAAACATGGGGAACTCAGTTAAAGAAAAAGGATACAGAATTAGAATAAGTGACGTATACCACAGAAGTGTAGGCAAAGATCTTTTTTTTTCTTTTCAGAGAACTCTATGTTTGTTTTTGGAGGATGTACTTGCACAAGCACAACTTTTAATGACCTGTGGAAATTGGATTTAACGACGAGGACATGGCATAGATTACTAACTATGGGTAGTTACCCTTCTCCTAAGGCTTCAGCTTCTCTGGTTTACTACAAAGGTACTCTACTTCTCTTTGGCGGATGGACTCACCCCTCTCCATATTCACCTCACGTAAGTTCGTATTTAATGAGCTAATTGGCAATTTCGTAGTGAAAAAATGAACTCAATTGCTTTCGTTAGTGGGAGGAACATGAAAACATCAGTGACAAGTTACTGATGGGCCTTTAAAGTTTCTTCCACGATGGCCTGGTTTTTCTATTTAATGACGTGCAACTAAAGTCACGGCGTTCTCGTTAAAATGGGAATTTAATTGAAGTATTATGTGTGCTGTAAATTACATTTTAAGACATTCTATCTTTTTTCAAAAATTTTAATCATCTTAAGGGTAATATTTATATTGTACAGGCCTGGAGAACGTTCAACGAGCTCCACGTGTATGAAATAGGTTCAAATCGATGGAGCTCGATAGTCACTTCTTTCAGTCCTCCTTCGATGGCTGGACACGCTGCTACAGTCCATGGGGATAACATGATAGTCTTCGGAGGCTTGCAAGGTCACAATGGAGGGTGAGCAATTAATTTTTAAATACTTGCCTTAGCCCAACGACTCAAGGCGTCGTCCACTACGGTTTTATGATTTGAATGAATTGTAATGTTTTTACTTTCCTTGGCTCTACGAAGTAGAAAGGAAAGTTATGTAATCGGCTGAAAAAAAAATTTTGAGTTCTCTTCAGATCTTTACGTTTTAGACCCCCTTGAGTCCGAAAAACACTATTTGGGAAAATGGTCTGTGTGTCTGTGAACGATTTTTAGAGAGAACCATCGTACCAAATCCACTCAAACTTCATATCTCGCCCGCAAATTACCATGGGACGCCAAAATAAGGGTTTGAACAAAATCCACCGAAATTTAACTATAGTTATCATAGTGATCAAAACACCAAATTTTTTTCTCGTAAACGGCTCTAACGATTTTGATTACATTTCTTATATAGATAGCTCTTAGTAAGATAATTATACCATAAAATTCCCATTTGTGGGAAAATGACGAGAGCAGCACAATAAATTATCAAAATTTTCGATGAAAAGCGTTTTTAGCGCGGGTTTTTCCTTATAAACTCCGATGGAATGTTAGTAGAAAGTTAAAGAAAACTGGTATTGTAGTCCAATCAAATACCTAAAGGGTGATTGTTTAAAAACGCTCATGAGGTACATGGGGCTCACTCCAGAAATTCCTGAGTTTCAACTACTGCCGTTTCGCTTACTACCAGTTCTAAAAGTGTTTACCTGATAACTCTGCAAAAGTAATTACTATCCTTCTTCAAAAAATCTGTGTTTACAGCCTCATTAATTATCTGTGTACCAATTGCTCAATAATGGTCCGGCAATGAGTACGAGAAGCACAATAAATTCCGGAACTGTAAGCGCTACCGCTTCCTACTGCCGTAAAGCGTTGTTTGGCCAAGTTCAAATTAACTCAGTGATAAATGAATTGATTAAATAGAATTAGCCATGTACAAAGTGAATTGACGTAGAGCTAAGGAAAATTGTGTGTTGCAACGCAGCAGATATTTAAGTTTCATTTCATTTATTTTAAGGGCCACGCGCATTTTTTGAACTTGTAAATTGATATTCGCTGACACGTCACAGGTAATACATCTTTTTTATTTCAGGTTGACTACATTTAGTTCGAATAATGTATGGTGTCTGAACCTTACAAACATGACATGGAGCAAAAAAGAGACGAACGAGAAGAAGCCATTTGCTCGCTATGGCCATTCCCAAATAGCTATTGATGATGATCGTATTTTTATTCTTGGTGGGTTAGTTCAACTACTGGGCATCAATGTTATTTTATTGTTTTCAGTAAACTTACTGTATTTGGTGCGTAAGTAGACCCCCACTTAGATACTTCTCAGACAAACCCTAGTTGAGTTAAAACGTTACTGAATAAATCGCCGTGCATGTAGAACGCTGCAAATTGTTACACACGGCGTATTATTCTCTTACACAACATGATTGTGATCTAGCTTATTCAATCGAATGGCTATATTAACAACAATCCAGGAAACGACAACGTTTGTAGAGCAAAAAATTTTCTGATCGAAAAAAATAATTGAATGATGAGTTTCAAGAAGAGTGAAGAAATTCAACCAAAACGATGTCACTCAAGATTTGAGTTTTCAATATGCATTTTCAGCGATTTTATTGTTAACCTCTGAGACTTGACCCATTCAATTCAGTGATAGACAGACATTGCCAAATGCCATTACAACATCTGGTATTTCGATTAATAATTCCGACAATTTCCTGGTTATCCAGCTTGATGCAGTCTCACACCTCTGAGACCCGTTCAGATTTGATTCGGCATCGAAAAATACTAGTGAAAGATACGAAATATGGCCTGACTAGAATGGAACAACAGAAATGGACATTTCTAGACCATTTGGCACGATGCGACGAGTTGAACTGTTGGGTGGTTGGAGTGGACGGGAGGCTGTGCAGGAAATGAGCGCAGACAAGGAAGGAACGATAACTTTCACTATATTGACCTGCGGGTTCCTTCAACTATTAGAATTCACCCCGCTGTACGAGTATTTACTGTGACTTCACTGTTGTCTGTCAATAAGCAGTCCTGTATCTCTGAGATTCGTACTTTTCGACTCAGCTTCAAAACAATACCTCGGAAACGGTGCCAAACACAACGTGAATGCAATAAAACTGCCAAAATTTCGTTTTCGGCGAAGTTTTAAAAACTATTTTTTTCCCCCGTAACAACTATGTACTTCGTTCGATCAGATCGCTGAGTAGGTGGCCACAACTAGATTCCAAATGAGATTGTGAGCGAAAACCCTCGCTAAAGGCAAAATATGGCGCAGGCAGTGTGCAGACATTGCAGATTTGGTATTGTTATGCTTTGAAACGTAGTGTCAAATTTTGAGGGGGGCTGTAAACAAAATTTTCCTGACCGTAAACATGTGTAAAGGTGTATTATTCAGAACGAATATGAAGCAATAAGAACAGCCAAAATATTCATAGCAGTTAGTTTTTTCTTTGTGTGGTTCAATCGCATTAACTGCTAGGTTCCTCATTGGAATTGTAACTTCATCGATATTACAAGGCTTTTCACGCTGTACATTGTGCCTGGACTGTTGCATACATTAGGCTAATTAGTTTCCATCTACATCTCTCTGAGTTGCTGCTCCCTCTTGGAGCGACAAATTTTATAAGCAGAGTTTCAAGAGGATAAACAAAAAGTCTAAATTTCCTCGAATGTAAGTATCAGGTTGACACTGTGAATGAGTGGGATGGGTTGGGGGCTTATTTACTTGAACAGGAGATATTGAGACCTTGGCTTTCTCTCTCTTCCACTTTCCCCATTAAAAAAAAAGGAAGCACTTGCACAGGATAGGAGTGGTCGACTCGCCAACATGTCCTCTGTGCAACATGGACGAAATGGACGCCCGCCATATCCAGGAGTGCCCGGCACTCGAAGGAATAGGTGGAAGTACACCAGAAGAAACAGCGTGTGAGAAGTACTGGGCAGCAAGACGTCAAATGATGAACAAGACGGGCGTAGGATAAAAAAAAAAATAAAAATAAAAAAAAAAAATTAAAAAAAAAAAATTTATGAAGACCAACTCTCCTAATATTTTTATTCTTTATATGTATCCAACAGAACTTTCCTACATGCATCTTTAAAACGTTCAACTGCTTTCGTTAAATTAAATGGATGTCTACTATTGATATGAAGTGAAATATATTGCAACATGAACGACTTGCTGAACAAAATGATGATGTGGTGCAGAAACTGGGTGAACATCCCTAAGAAATGTGAAATTATCTTACTGATATTGCAGCTTATGATATTTTAAGCGTTCGAAAAGCGTGATCATTACTCCGGAACTGACATAGAGATTTCAATAAAACTCATTGCAACGTACAGCTGACATTTACGGTACTAATGTTGCACTCCGTGTGTTGGAAAAATGCCTGTTTTTCATTCATATTGATTTTTCAAAGTTTCGACGTAACTTAAAAGTTGTCCACGTATTTCAGGAGGTTGGGCAGGCCCTGCAAGCCCAATCATGCTCGATATGTGGATGCTAACAATGGTTGGAAGCGTATGGATTTGGACCTCGATCGAAATTCAAAATAAACAGTGGGGAGCCTCACACCTTTGGTGCCACCCTGCTTGCAAGGTAATAACATTCTCGAGAGTTCGAACTGTGTACGTCCTACCTTATTTGCCCTGCTGCGTGTAAGCGCATGCAGACTGGAGTAGGTTTTTTTTCAAACCTCCACCAGCACAATGTAGGACCAACTGAACATTGTTGAATGAGCTAATACGAGTGGTCTCTGGTACGACAATCGTGTGTTGTTTAATCATTGATCATTGTTTGACTATTTTCCTGTTTTAAGGTCGAAGATAAAGTAATAGTTATGAGCCGCAACCCCGAAAATACTCAAACTACCTGGGCGTATTCTCAGTGGATCTCCAACTCTCACATTGGGGGCATTCAAAACAGAAGAGTTGTAGGCGACGAACTAAGGGAGTAAGTTGTGGACTATGTATTTAATTTTTGTGTTACTCTCCTTAAACGTACAAATTAATTGAAAGTTACATAACCTGCTGGAAATGTATGTTGTTTTAGATTTCTACCTCTCCTTCCAATGTCACGCTTAATATTTGTATCGAGATAAACTAGCGATTTGACCTTCCACAGTGTTCAAATTTAGGTTGTGGTTGACTTGTCACAATTTTGATATGGCACTTCAGGAAGACCTACACAGCATACTTCATAGCTCGTGCACTGCGATCAATGAATTATAGGCAATATGACACTCAGCCATAACCAGACTGAGAGATTATGAGAATTCTAACCACAAATGTTGTACACTGAGTTCTTCAAAAACTCGAACTTAAGAGTTTCGGTGTCAGAACAAAACGCCTTTGTCAAGCGCAATGCAAGGTAAAGCTCCAAAAAACAATGAGGTTCAACGAGCACAGCAACTCAGTTAAACTGGGACGAATGATGAAGAGTTGAGTTGCCCGTCTTTTCAGTAATATTAGCAGTACGCAAGCCCAGACTATCAGTTGTGGAAAATCCCACTAATAGTTCAACCGACATTCATTTCCAAATGACGAAGAGGGTGTGGTAGAGTTTTGAACTCTATATGAATACAAATATTATCTCCGTAACACTCCACATGATCAAACTTTTGTATACTAGTTTTAATGTTCCATTACCATCGATTGTTTCCCACAACAGTTTATAATTTTTTCAACAGGGTAGATGCAGAAGTCGTTCCTCCAGTTCCGATTGACAGAGACGTGAATGTGAATGGAAGGCGAGGAAATTTGGGGATTCGCAACAATAACCAACAGCCGGCGCAAATTTTAGAAAATCTTAGGGAGTCTCCGAGGGAGTTTGCACGGCCCCTATTCAACTACGCTCACTATTTACCAAATATGATCGCATTCAAGGACAACCGCCCTACTGTACACAAAAATAGGTAATTATTGACTGTAGTATTAATGTATTATGTTTTCTAGTTACAACGCATATTGGTTAACACATTAAGACCGCTAGAACAACAAAAACCTCTGACTTCCACAGCTGATTAACACGTGAACTCAACCACTTGGTCATTCTTGTGGAGCATTCACATATGAAGTCTATTCCGAATTACAATCTCATAGGTGTAACGGAAGAAACTAACCAGAAAGCTCGTTTAACCCTAGAAATACCCTCTTTGGCCTTTCAATCTCCTAAAGGGTAAGGAAATAGTGTCCAAAAAAAGTTAGGTTTTCTTCAGATCTTTACGTTTTGAGGCCTACTCAGTTCGAAAAACCCAATTTCCGCGCCTGGTCCATGTGTGTGTTTGTAGTTCATTTTGCGGGAGAACGGCTTAACCGATTGAGCTGGTTCTTTTTTTGTTTTGATTTTTAGTAGACGCGAAAATAAGGTTGTGGGTCATTTCCATCGATAGGAGGGGAAGGGGGACCAAAATGTACTAAAAACTAAGATTTTTTGCATTTTTTCTCGGTAACAGCTCTATTTTGATCACTCTTCTCATTTTATCTTCTACTAGCTAGTACCTAACTTTTCTTCATTAATATGTCCATGAAAATTTGTGAACGGAGATTTGAATATTGAAGCTATTTATGGAGGTTGGACTAAATGTGTCGAAAATAATGTTTTTTTGAACATTTTCATAATTTCCAGAGTGAATTTTCCGGGTATAGTGCACTATCGCATTATGTGGGGGTACTTGAGTATGATATTAACCAAATAGTAATTCAAACAAGGAGTTTTATTTACAAATTACTTTCAGAGATGTTTTACCACCACAAACAGGGAACTGGGTGGGAGTGAACACGGGTGACACAGCGACGAGGGAACTGCTTGGTTTCAACTGCCGGCAGCGAAGTTTCGTGCGAATTGGGGCATTTGAGGTGTCTAGTCAGCATAAATGCCCCAGACGAGCCTCCACTGAATGAAAGAGTTTGGTTCGTCTCGGTACATCACTCAGGCGTGGATGAAGTGCCTGTCGTCAGGTACTCATGAAGACCGCACTTTCTTGTTGTGTACTGCAATCAGGGTGCAAAGGGAAACCTATTCTTGAGCAGAGAGAGTAAGAGAATTTTGATTGAAGTTCCAAAAAGGTGCCCATGTTTGTGGTGGGAGTATTGAATTAAGAACTACAAATAAACATTATCTTCACAATGTCTCTGGCGTACACATCTTCTGTGGATTGTTCGTCTTCGTTCCACACAGCTGCGAAGACCAGGGCTTAGGGAATCGGTTCATCTCTAGACGATTCTATCACTTGGGGGTGTCGGAACTTCCTTCCTCCTCAGTTGCACTCTTGGAAACAAGCATGTGGCGTCCTGGCTCATGGGGTGTAGCAGCGTGTGATGTCTGTGTTGACAGTGTTCACACGTGTACATTGAGTGGGAGCTCTTGAGTGACTGTGAAAGACAATTCGTACACAGATTGTGCACTTCCATGTAGGTTCTTCGAGCATTCTGGCTGGAGTTGAGAAAACGTGGGCAATTTTTTACCCCATGATGTTTGCCGCAGATAGGGCAGGATGTGGATCTGGCTGTGGAGTTCTGTCATCACCAGACCTTTTCAAAGGCGCATGAGTTTCCCAGACTCGTTTGAGAGGTCGTTCGGGGGCAGACACGCAAGTAGACGTGTTGAGGAAGGTGTGCGCTGCTGAGTGTTGATCTCTATGTAGGTGTGAGCGAGATCTTGATTTACGAGGAGCTTCTCGACATTTGTCCTGCTTTCCTCGAAGCAACCGTCGTTGATTGAACACAAAGCCAAAGCTGTGTTCAACTGTTCGTCAAGAACGGACAACGTTCGAACATAATGGCGGGCGAGAGAGTAGGTCACAGCAGAAGGGCAGAAAATTTGAAGGCGGGGGATCAAAAATTCCCATCGCACTAGAAGAACCAAGTTTTTCATCGTGAACTAATGCAATGAAAGTTCGACCACTAGTTGGACGCCAATGTTACGGGTGTAATGCGATATCACACATGTGAGGATGGGGTAAGTGAGTATGATATTAACCGAATAGTTATTCGAACAAGGAGTTTTATTGGCGAACTACTTTGGGAGATGTTTTGCCACCACAAACAGGGAGCGACGAGGGCACTGCTCGGTTTCAACTGCCAGCACCGAAGTTTCGAGCGAATTGGGTCATTTGAGATGCCCAGTCAGCATTGAATAAAAGAGTTTGGTTCGTTACAGTACACTTTACTGTGTGCTAACTGACTCCTATTAGAGGCAACTGGTTGATCGTGGTCTAGTGGATAAGACAGTCGATTCATAATTCTCGACGTAAGTTGAGGATTGTGGATCGAATCTCCGGTGCGATTGCCGTAATTTTTGCCTGAGTCAGTAGCTCTTCAAAAGCATCTCCAAGCTTCCTACCTCAGGACATTGGCGCCCAACTAGTGGTCGAATTTCTTCATTCCAAGAAAAAGAAGAGACCCAGAGAGAAAAATTAAAAAATTAAGAGAGAAATTATGAGACGAGTTCTCGGGTCTGGGATTCGCTGACGCTGTGAAAGTTCCAGCGTGAAGGGAAAATGGGCGACGCGCCTACTACAATGCGAAAGAAAAAAGACTTTCCTTGTAGCCCTCTCGTTTCTCGAATCAAAGATCGGATTTTCCGAGGATTCGCTCAACTCTCATAAATTCTTTCCTTAAAAGAGTCTGCTCCAGGAGCAGCGGTTAACAGACGAGGAGGGAGATGTGCTGACTGACTCCTATTAGAGGCAAGCGGTTGATCGTGGTCTAGTGGTTAAGACAGTCGATTCATAATTCTCGACCTAAGTCGAGGGTTGTGGATCGAATCTCCGGCGCGATCGGCGTATATTTTGCCGAAGTCAGCAGCTCTTCAAAAAGCATCTCGGAACTACCTCAGTACAACT